>OZ023177.1:6240634-6840634 GCA_963678695.2 Diplodus puntazzo | reverse complement strand
TTCAGCACGCAGGCATTCGTGCAGGGTCACACACACAACAACACAGGACAAAGGGCAATTCTTTGGTTCTGGACTCCAGTTGTGTGCATCTGGGGCCTCAGCAGAGCCTGAGAGCGCGGCTCCCTACAGGGACCAAAGGCACCCACACACAGTCAAATGTCAAGCACAGAGGAGGGCGAGAGAATCGGAGCCAAAGAGGGGAGGCGAAGACAAAACATGTTTTATAGTGGTGGTGAACTTGGGAGTGGCACACTGGAAAGGCCAGGGCTCGACACTGTGACACTGAGTACTACCACGTACATTCCCCAACAGTTTCTGAAGGAAAACGCGTGCGACAATGCTGCCACTCTTCTGACATCCATCTGTAATGTTCCATTTCCTCAGTCATCTTCTCCCTGTTTCCATCAGTCTACAACATGTAGCACTCAGAAGACTTGGATGTTTTTTCATGATTATGTTATTTGATTTCATTGGGTCCAAATATGCACCTGGCCTCTTTGTGGATCAACTTACGTGGTTGATTGTCAAACTCATGATAAACAAGCTGTACTTCATATGAACAATGTTGTTATTTTTGGGGTTTCGCTTGACAGAGTGGGAATTTAAAACTTTCCCAGAATCCAGATTTCCCATTAGAATTACTGAAACATTGGCTTTTGTTCAGGTGCACATGTGAGCCATTGCAGTGCTTCTAAAGCCACATTAGGATTAACTGAGTAATGAGGCACAGACACCTGGTACACAAAAGACCTTGGTCAGGTTTGGGTTGACTAACCTGTATTTCTTGTTATGAGTGAAATAAAAAGCTTTGTTGCAGGTTTTATCCCCTTAGGAAAACTGCCATTTCCAGATTGAATGGATGCAACCACTTTTCAGCATTAACCTCAGATGGTGTTTCCAGATGTAAAAACAGTTTTACATATATTGCCAATTACAGACTATGTCAATTTCAGATACTTTGTTACATTCAGATTCTATACTGACTTTAGCTGCTTTTCCACTTGGAATTTCCGTTGGAAAGAAATTGTGAGAAATACAAAATTACAATTTCATAAACCAAGGTCTTCAAATTGCATCTTTCGTCTAACCAACACCCCAAAACCCATAAATGACAAAGCAAAGCCGCAAATCCTTACATTTAAGACGCTGGAACCAGCAAATGTTATCAGTGAAATGATTTATCAATTAACAAAATAGTTTGTACCTAATTTTCTTTCGATCCACTACTCTTTTCATTGTCTTCATCACTGCAGCTCTACCTGTAGGTATGCCCTATACATTGGCAAATAAACACACGCAATTTAATGATGACAGTGTCAATTTGTCAAAATGGACAAAGATACTTGGAAAAAAAAACAAAAAAACAAAAATAAAACATCTTCAACTGAAAACTTACTAATTGGCTGTATCTGAAGGGATGTATTGATACAACCAAACTGCCACAATTCATTTATCTAAGTCTTTTCATTAAGAGGCCCATTTTCTTCATATAGCTCTCTACACACAATCCATTTCCTGCTAGAGAAAGGTGCTGAATCAATAAAATGAATTGCCTTTGTCCAGATACAAATAAGCGGTATAATAGACTTGCAGTCTATTAAAGGATAGGGATCTAGTCCGAGCTTCCCTGTATCCTGAACTAAACATAGATGCTGTGTGTTTTGTTCAGGGTGGGGGTGAGACATCTGTCCGCATGCTACAACGCAGGTCGCCTCTCACCCCCTCTCTCTCCCTCTTTCTGGTCGCAGCTAGTAATCATTTAAGAGGATCAGCGCTATTCCAGACAGCGGAGCGCATCCACCTCCTCGCCGCTCCGTCACCACAACACACACAGCACGTGGCGCAGGCATGCAGCCCGCGGCGCTCCGGCGGTGCATGCGTGCACCCGTGCATAAGTGCAAAAGAAGAAATGAGAACGCATTATGTAATGAGTTAAAAGCAGAATGTCATGCGGTGATGTCCTTTTGATTTTCCAGTACATCGCATTGTGTGTGTGTGTCGGGGGAATAAAGTATACACGAGTTAAAAATAAAACCAATGTCGGCCATGTGCAGTTTTAAGGACCTCCGGGGATCTATGAGGTGTTTCTTGTGGACGTGTCCGGAAATAAAAAAAAAGTTTTTATTTCATTATTTAATTCTCTGGAAGTTGGCACAATTGGATCATGCTTTCCGCAGAGCTTTCCCTTCATCGCTTTGTCTCTATACCTAACCAGTACATGTGAGGCTGGAGGTCATCCATAAGGACTTTTTATGTGGAAAAACAATCCACTTTCTCATTATGTCTTTTATCTCATTTTACCTGAAAGCTTATCTTAGGAATGCTTAATGAATGAAAATGAAATAAAAAAGGGGTAATGTGTTTAATGGTTCACTCTGCCTGTAAGAGAGGCTGTGTGTTACAGCCAAATTGCTTGTCAGATTGCTGACAATTTGTACACGTTATCCTGTTTCACCCGTCTCGATGGCAGCGGGCTCTTCATCCTATGTTTCTAGTGGCCTCGGCTTCTTCAGCATAATATATATTACACCTGACAGTCTCTCAGTCAAGATTCTACTTGACATAATCTTATTTGAGAGGTTTGAGATGTGAAAAGAGGCGCCATTTTTAGCATTTTATTTGATAACTCAAGCAGACAGAAACGGATGAGTAATATCTTTTTGTGTGTGTCCTCAGTAGATGCGGTGTGAGGTGGCTGCAGGCCAGTCAACCTCCTGCGTCCTTTCCCTTCCCTGCAGTCCAAAAGCGTTCTCCTGGACCCAACGTCTCCCTGGAGAATACTAACTCCTTCTCTATTAAACTCCTTCCTGCTGAGCCCTTTGTGTCTGGACTTAATTACCCTGTCGGAGGAGCGGTTCATTTGGAGCCCGGCCTCCCTTTTTCATTACAGATGGGGCCCGACTACACTGTGTTGAGAGGGAAATTCATTCAGTTGAAGAGAATGAAAAAGTAAATATACGTCAACATCTTCAATTACACTTTAGTTTCTAAAGCAATTCAGTCGCCCCTGGGCCTGTACAAGCCTGCTCATCATGGTTTTCCATGGTAAAGGCCTGTCACCCTTTCTAGCAGGATTAAAGCATTTCTTGGCCTCCTTCCTCTTGTCCTTGTTTCAGGGGTCTTTCCTTAGAGGTGAGACGGTGGGAGTAAAGTCCATCTTAAAGGCTCGAATGAGTGGGAGCCACCTGCCAATCCCATTTTGATTTGTTGATGGTAATCCACAGCTCACCACACGCCACCGGTTCATCTCTGGGATTTCAAAAGCCCTTCTGTGCTGACTCAGGATCAGGCTTGTCCCGCTTTTCAAAACCCTTTGCCAGCAGAGGAACCAATGCAAGCTGATGCCAGGTCAGTAAAAAAGAGGCTCCAGTGTGCAGCACACCGCCCCTTAGATGTGAGCTCCCACACAAGATTAGAATCAAAAAACACAATCAGCCATGTATCTACCCAAAACAAGATGTTCCACTGATGTGCTCTCTTTAAAACTCTGCGTCTTTATCCAACTGTATCTGTAGCTTTGTGTTTTTGTTTTTTTAAGGAGGAAGCCAGTACCGGGAACCACAAGTTTCAGGAAAATGTTACAAAATATCTCAAACTCTCTTCAGTCACTGTATTAAAATAAATACAAAACGCTTGCGATAATATGCTGAATCCACTTAGTGATAGAGGAAACAAAGCCAGTAGATGGTAAGCTCTCAGCAAAATATGCTATACATAAGACTTCATGGTTTCTCACAATGCTACTGGAGGCTAACTGAACACAACTTCTATGCTGAATTGACAAGAGATTGACCAAGAGAATATCCAAACAATGGCTCCAATGTTAAGCAGGAGCTAAAAGATGAGGTCCCTGGTGAGCATTGAGCTGTTAAGGGAAATATATGAATGAATGTGCTGTGCAGTCTAGTCAGGTGACACATCATATGCACTGGTCTGTTTGTATTTTGAAGACATATATTTTCCTCAGACTACTCACTGAGAACATTACCGAATGGATCAACGGCAAAACTACAACTAGACTGAGTTCCATTATGGCACCAGTCTGTGCCAACTGTAAAGCCTGAGCCTTCGTTTGAAACACGTTCTATTCTATTTTTTTCCCCATTCATCTTCCTCATTTTTGAATTCCCTGCCTACATATTGTCAGCAGTCAGTTGTGTCAATCAGCAGTGACCGACACACAGGCATTGCATCCTTTAAGCTGCAGCAGGCCTGGCAGGATGCCCACACAGATCTGTTACTGCTGACCATACACACCCACCCTCACACTCACACTCGCCAACGAACTGCAATGACATCATTTCTTGAGTTGCAGCACAGGCGTCAGACAGACCCAGCAGTTGGAAATACCTGAGCAAATGACCAAACCGGCTTGACCGTTGATTTCGACCTCAGCTGTTATTTCAAAAAGTAACTGATGGCCATTTCAGAATGAACAGAAGCACATCACATCATGCATTCATTAAATTAATGGACTGGGATATCAGGAAGCAACCTTTTGATTTCAAACTGTCAAACAGCCAAATATGTCACACAGCCAAATCTGCCAGGCTGTCACAATGGATGTCTACTTTAAACTTATCAGTGTAAATAAAGTCTGTCGTGGGCAACTCCTTTATTGTCAACATTGGTTAATCAGCCCCATTTCCTTTTCTGATAACATTTTGAGTGTCATACTTCAAATTCAGTCGCAAGAAAGTCCTAAGGTTACACTGTGTTGGAGTTCTGGCAATAATTAAGGATGTTTTCCCACAAACTGGACCTCAAAGTCACAGTTTAGTCGTGTTGCAGGCTTTATCAGTCAGATAAGCCTCTGTAGCCCAAACAACCACGTCGCCCTTTCCCCAACTCTTCACAGAAGGTCAGAGCCAAGAAGATGTGAGAGGTCGAGAGGTCGTCGAGCTCAGCCTAATTAGCCACGTTTATCACATAATAATCCTGGTTAGTGCGTGGGGTGGGGGGGTTAGGATTTAAAAACTGGGGCACCTTTCACCTTAATCAGCCTCATAAGTGGTAAGAAATGATGGGAGAAACATGTGCTGCCTTAGTTCTTCAGTAATAAACACACACACCCTCCGTAAACAGAGCGATTAAACTGTGTCTTTAAACAAAGGACAATTTGCAGTCCTTCAAAAGCACCAGAGCTGAAGGATTTTACTGTTCCTACTAACTGACTAATTCTGTCAACTGTATCCACAAAATCCCTGTAGTGTCAAGAATACACTGATAACTCAGTCATCTTCCTTCCTAAAAACATTACTCATCCCAACCTCCATCTACAAATAACGCATGATGTCAGCCTAACTTTCCAACTATTTACACACATCCACATACAGAATGGCAAATCCCCTTTTACACACATACACACACGCACACTCACACTCACCCATGACCCCCCACCCTTCACCTCCTGTAAGCTGTACCCTAAATAAATGAGGGGTAATCCAAGATTTCATTAGTAGCTCCATTGTGTCCACACATGCAGCTCCGTGGCCCATATGTGCCCACGTGCATTTTTAACTCATTAAGCTCCTTTGTCTCAGCTGGTATTGTGTGTAGTGTGTAGTGTGTAATGTGTGTGTGTGTGTGTCTTAACTTCTATTGGGAGCCTTGGCAGATCCAAACTACGAGGCCTGATGCCAAAGATCAAGCAGATGGTGATTATGAAGGTAGTTGGAATTGGGGTTGCTACTCAGGTGTGCATTCATTCATGGAGAGCTGGGCAGTGACAGCTTTGTCTGAAATAGGGTGAAGCACTGTATTTCCTGCGATCTGATGCATCATTGTACAGTCTGAAAGGAAAACAGCATTATAATGACACCTTTAGTTGGCACCCTGACTGGTAAACAAAAGTCACATGGACTCAGAAGTGGCTCATTTTTTTTTTTTTTTTGGCTTTGAAACATTTCTTGCTGTCAAAATCAAACAATGGTCAACTTAAACATATTATGTTGCTTTAATGATCATCAGCACAGCATCTCATTTCTGCAGTGATCAGCGCTAAATTGGCTCTCTTTTGCTGTGGGGAATTATATCAACCAAACTAAAACACAAACAAACAATGAGCTAAACCAACACTGGATTTTTGGGGCCATTGCTGATGTTAGGGAATAAAACAAATCTGGTACCGATATGTGTGAGTTAATATTCATATTCATAAATATATGTGGTTAACACTTATGAAAAAGATGTAATGGAGGCAGGTATTTTAAAGTAAACAAAAAAAAATGAAATAAGTGAACTGAAAGTAAGTAATCTTCACTGGGAGTCTGATAATTCTCAAGTCCCCTCAAGCATCTTTTTTGTTATTATGTATTGTAAAAGAAATGTTATGTCTTTGCTGATACATCTGTGAAATGCCAATATACCTGTACATCAGTCGAGCCATTTTACGACTTTCACATAACACGCATTCATTTATTTTGTCCTATTGTTCATATAAAAATATTGATTCATGTAAAACTCAGCAGTCTGTAAGTTCTGATTGTTATCAAAAGTTGCATTCTGATTCTGATGACACTAAAAACAAGAATGAACAAACATTTTATGCCAGTGAGCCCAGCTTTTCCTGACCAGTGTTGACTTAGTGCTTCTTATAAACAGATTAAGTTAATTTTGACTCTGGTTGGAGAGAGCCCAGACTGACAGCAGGACTTACTTGGACTAATGACAGTAGTAGTAGTAGTGTATCAGTTGGGGACGCCTCACTGCGCACTGTTGCTCATAAGACACGTGCATTTTGATATGAAAATCTTGCACAGAGCAGCTTTAAGTAACAGTTTAATATAGGGAGCACAATCGACTGATGGCCACTAACTCCAATTTAATGCAACTTGATCCAAGTCAATTTCCCAACAGATCAATCCAGCAGGGTCCGCCTACCCATCAGTTGACTGGTGTTGGGATCAATAGAGATGTTGGAAATTATTGGATGTGGTGTTGATCAGTTACACAACCGCAGGACTCCAAGTTCAGTGTTCATGCGCAGCATGTATGAATGATAATGACACGCCTGCTATCATTCACTCCTGTTCCTTTTTCTCGAGTCACGAGTTACAGTTACATCACATTCTGTGTAATGTTGTGATGGTAAAATCCAATGACATGCACCACAAAACACAGTGGAAAAACATGTTCACAGACATAATCACAAGCAGACCTCTGAATCACCGCCCATGTCTCTCATTACCTCATATAAAACAAAGTAGTGAAGGGATACGACAATCAAAAGGGCAAGTGCTTTACTTGATCTTGTTGTTGTGAGGACAAAAATAACCATCATTAACTCATCAACAGGCAGCAACTGTGAATGGCGCTGTGTGAATGGTATTTCCCAAGGTTAACCCTCTTTGCAGTAAGCACCTGCCCGGGCCTTTACTTCATCCTTTTTCCTCAAACAGGAAACCAGGACTGTCACATTTACAACACTTCATATTAATGTGTCCCTCTTTGTTGTCCTGGCACAATAGGTACACCAGTGCCTGCTCTGATCCAGAAACAGCAGCATGAGTGCCTTTTCTCCCATGAGAGTGAATCTCACCCTGCACATAGCCTGCTCCTCTTAATGAACTCATCACACACACAGCACTCACTTAATCCCACCATCACATTATCATCATGCAACGCTTCGGGATGGGACCGTCTCCCAGTAAACTACTGATCCTCTTACCTATTTATTCCCAACCTGCCAATCAAGGACGAATGGTGTGCAGGTTGCATACTGGATGGAAGCTGCGTTTCTCACTCAACGGAAATAAACGCACGGACCTGTCAATGTCAATTAGCTGCCATTATGTAAGAGTGAGAGGTGTGAAAGTGCAGAGGGATGTGAAGAGGTTTTGAAACTGCACCCTGGTCGTCTGAAATCGACCATGGCTGGTGTGAAAAGGAAAGTGCATCGTTTATTTAACAATTAAGAGACCTGTGTGAACGTGAACGCCACTTGGGACGAACTTTAAGCTAGCTGTGGACGTTTCGGGCAAAAAACGAAAAATAAAAAATTGGGCGTACTTAATTTAAATAACACTTCAAATACTGTGTTTTTTCTGAGCTCCTGACAAATTTCCAAGACACGTTTGTTTTCCAATAGACTTAAACACACGCGTGGCTTCACTGTACGGAAAAATAACGGTATTTCCAGTATGTTTGCTGTAGCAGCTCCACGAGGCTCCCTCATGGATTTTGGGGAGAAACCGGGAGAAAACCTCTGCACACAGGCGAAAACTATCGGATAAACTTCCTTCCTGTCAATTCCCCCTCAGACATAAAGTTACAGTTTTACACCTACCAGCACCACTGAAGGGTGTAGAGTCTTCAGGCAGAAAGTCCGGCCACTTTGCGCTGATTTGAGGCGTTTTCTGCTCTGTTGAAGACTTGAAGTTGGTACTCCACTTCTCGGGAGTTACTCATGTTCTCCGCTGCTCTGTGTTTGTGGCCAGCGGTGTTCGAACCGGCCAATCAGAGCGCTCCGTCCCGCTGGGGGGCGTGGTCACGGGCTCACCTTGGTGTCATTTTACTGAGTGATGAAAACTGATGCGAAGAAGCAAAATACAGGTGTGCAACTGAAGCCGTGAAAGCATCCTAAAGCAAGCAATAAGGTTCTTTTTTATATTTTTGTCATTATTTTAATGCAGCTGTAGTGTGTACTTCTCTGCTCCTCCAACAGGTCGAATACAAAGAATCAAACCGCTTTCTACTACAATAGCTGCACTTGTGTCCACTTTACTTGTGTTCTCATGTGCCTATAAGGTTTGTGTACAGTAACAGTGCATTTCCAACACACACACAAACGTTTTGTATCAGCTTTATATTATAAGAGTAATTTTCTTTATCAGAATTGTCTGTGACCGTGATGACTTATTGCATTAGTCCACAACAGAAAATGACTGATCACTTGTGTTTGGGGCCTTAGAGCCCCTAGCTGTAAGACATTGTTAAATACAATGGAATTTTCATCTGCTCTACCATCTGTGATCTTTTTTGATAGTATTCTTTAATGCAGCACCTTCCCCACCAAAATCCTAAATAAGTCTGGTTACCTTTGTATTTCTTCTAATAAAACTCTCTTACTGCCTGCAAACAGAACAACACAGTGAACAGTTCATGCATTTTACACACAAAACATTAAATGTTCCAATTTTTGGTGTAATAATAATACTTTATGCTCATCTATGTATTTGTCACCTCAATCAAATGTGCAAGTTCAGTTTGAAGAGTATCACTTTAAAGTCATTAATCTTTTTTTTTAAAGGTCTGAAGTAAAGACAAAAAACAATTTAAAGGGAAAAACTTGCAGTTATCTTCGTTGCAAAGGCAATGTCAACAAAACACAGGGGTTAAGTTGGATGTCAGACCACTTTCCCAGCTTTTTGACATTGTTGTTTTAATAGTGATGCATGTGCAACACAGGTCAAGTGTCACAACTACCATGGACGAGCTGAGAAGGAAGTGGAACGTCACAAAAGACAAAGAATGAGGCAACATGTAGAAAAACAAAGTAAAAAGACCAAGCATGGCATGAAAAAAGGGAGGAAAAACATGTAACAATGACAGTGACATTATGGGACAAAAAGCTCTATAGAGACTGCTTTTTGTGAAAAGGAGGTGAGACACAGCTCATTTCTTTTTGTTGTCAGGCTTGGGGGAAACTCTGTAAAAGATGTTGACCTCCACAGAGTCTCTGTATAAACATCACTGAGACAACACACTGGCCTACACTGAGTGTAACAATGAGGAAGATGAGTCCCAGCTATCTCTTCGGGGACTTTTCAGGGCTGCCCAGTCTCGTGAGGGGGGGGATGGAGGACAGGTTTGTGTAGAGTTTCAGCCGCACCCTTACCATTGTCGAGTGAAACCATGGCAGCCTCCGCTTCAGCCTTTTTCTGTTATAAATACTTCAGGAAACAGCCAGTCTTGCAGCTGCCGGGCCTGCCTCCCTGCCAGCTGACCCCCCTTCTAAGCTCCCTGAAACTGGATATTGTTCTGTTGTGGATTAATAAGAAAACACGCACAAACGTAGATAACAGATAACACGCTTGCTTTTCAGGGTTTTTTTGTACATTTCTTGGTACTGCAGTATTGGGTTACTCTGTGTCTGAGCAGGTTAAACATTTCAGTTCAGCGACCTGCAGGTTGTCTTCCACAAACGCAGTCCTCAACCTCTGCAGCCTCGATGACTTGATACACTGTAAATCAGTAACAGCATGTTGGATAAACTCGAGTGGTCCTTTCTACATCCATCGGTCTCTTTAGAATCAGTCAGAAACTTGCTCTGCGTTTGTCTTATTTCTTTGCAGTTGCAGAAGGCACTTAGCATTACCTGGACATTAATGTTGCGTTTAATGAGTATTTTCACATTCGTCTAGATAAGCTAGCTAAGTTTGTCTTAGACTGTCACTGGCCTGTTGTTTCCCAGCCTTATGCCATGTTCATGTTCAATATGTCCATATTGGCGTTACGGTAATTAAGTTTCTGACTTGCAACATGATAACTTCCAAATCATAATTACGACGACTGGAAAAACTGACTTCTAACTAACTTCTGAAAGCTCTGATGTATCCAACGTTGCAGTTAATTATACAGAAGTTCCTGAAAAGCAAGCAAATGTGGACGGCTCAAAGTCTGTCATCCAGTGTAATTACACTCAAATGTTAGGAGAATAATGAATATAATTTCTGAATACAATGTAGTGTAAAAGAGTCCATCTTGTATGAAAGATGGTTGTATGACTGCTCACAAGTTGTCAACATATCTACCATCCGCCCCATAAGACATGAACACACGTAGAAACCATTTTGACTTTTCATAGCAGGAAAAGCACAGGTGACTCTGTTCTACTCAAGTGTCCCAGTAAGTCATGACAACGCGACAAGGAGCCTGAGCATACACAATACCAGAACCCTGAAATTGCAGCTAAAGGGAATTCAGCCATCATTCATATCTTATTCATACCTCTGTTCAACACTTAGTTCTGCTTCCTATGTCTGTACAAACAAGCCTGGAACATGGAATATATGACTTCCTGAAAAAGCAAGAAGCAGCGACCAGACACCGAGAATGCGCTGGCAGACATTTGGACATTTCATTGGATTAACAACACAGGTGTTAACACCTTTAACGGTGGCTGCATTCCATTTGAGTGTGCCATTGGCCGGGCCCTGAAATTGTACTTAAATGAAGTGGAGTCATTGTTAATGTCATTAGTTACACCTATGCGCTTTCCTGTTAAAACAAGTCTGTGCTGTGGAAAGAGTACTGGACTACTGAATTATAGGCCCACAATGAACGTGTGCACGCTGTTCAGTCAGATACATGCATAAGTGTGTATTATGTGTATATGGCCTGAATCACTGTGTGACATAAAATGTAAAGTGGTGGTGCAACTGACTGGCAAAACACTTGCAAAAAGTCAATATTTACATCAAAAGTACAGAAATTATTAAAGTGGCTGAATATCTTAGAAAGACAGAAGACTGATCTATTTCATGAACAGGGAATTCACACCCCAACCTTTACACAACTGCCCCCTAGTGATGAAAATGAACAAATACACATGAATATTTAAAGATCCATCTCTCTAAAGACTTCTCTCAGTAGGAAGAGCAGATGTTTAAATAATAAAATTAATCATGGCTACTACATTATGACCGCTATATTAAAAACATATTTCAAACAAACAAACAAACAAACAAAATTCTTTGGACATACACTTGAAAACAAGAAGGAAAAAAAAGAAGAGGAGGCTTAATTTATCATGTACAATGCAGTAAAATTAGCCATCTGCATATGTTTAGTTTAACCTATTCTGGAAGAGCAGCGGGCAGCTAACATACAGTGCCTGGGGACCAACTCCACATTTTAAGCCAGCACTTAAGGGCACTGACTGGAGACTTGACCTGACAAACGTGTTTGATGGTCGGAGAACCGGATCTCTAGAAAATCCCCAGAAAGGCCACACCCAGCCAGGATTCGAACGGGACTATTTTTCTATTGGTGGACAGTGATTTAGACTGGCGGTGTCGAGCTTCAGAGGCAGTCTAAGTGAACCTGAAGCCCTCTTTAACTACACTGATGTGCTGCAGCATGTCAGTTGACCTCCCAAAGACAGCAGCACTGTCATGGGTAGACATTCAGGGTCTCAGAAGGGTCAGAAGACTGACCTTGGACTGGAATACTAATATGACGGCTTTGGCTCCCACCGGACTTAAATCTAAACAGATTTTCCATATGGATGGAGGAGGGGAGGGGGGCTGGTCTGTCTTCTGTCTCTTCCTGAGAAAGTGCTTTCTTAGACCCGAGCTTAGCAAAAGAGTTCCAGTTCCAAGAGTTTCAGTTTCACGAGGAAAAAAAAAGCATTATACAAAAAGCCCGAAGGCTGAATTGCTGCTGATGATCCACAATGTCCTCTGAAGAGAACGATTTGTTCTGCATCCTCCTCTGCATTTAATGGAGAGGCGATACAGAAACTGTCCACAAGCTGTGAGGGAATACGGAAATATGATGATTTCACCTAAAGGTCACCGTCCCCACACTGCAGCCAGGGTGCCAGGGCCTGCAGGAGTTCCTGTCACTCAAATTCGTCACATTAAATCA
This sequence comes from Diplodus puntazzo, assembly GCA_963678695.2. Classification (NCBI taxonomy): domain Eukaryota; kingdom Metazoa; phylum Chordata; class Actinopteri; order Spariformes; family Sparidae; genus Diplodus; species Diplodus puntazzo. Next base: position 6,828,043 of record OZ023177.1, on the reverse strand, counting down.
GCATGTTAAAATAAAAAAATAATGTAATTATACAAACAAGCCTTGACGAGCCACTGCAGACGTGTTTTAGGATTGATAAACAGCACGCTGCTTTATGTGGAGACACTACAGTTGAAGGTAATTGTTATGTAATTGATGCCACCATGAGACTTTCTCTGCTGATTACTTACATGAAGACAATATGTTTGTGTATTACAGGTTTTCTGAAGTCTAATGTTAAATATGCAAATGGAGCACTATCTAATCAAAAGTGCACTGATTTGCATACGTTATCATAACAGAAATCTAAACACTGGATGAAGCTAGCTTCAAAGTTCATGTTTCATTTTGTTGACACACTAGGGTCAAAGGTTTTTACCGGGGGAAATTCCATAAGTTCTAAAATTCTGCCAACAGACATCAGAAAAAGAAAACATGTTTTGCCATTTTTAGGAATACAGCCAACTTTTGTCTCCACTGGTTGAAAAGAAGACATTTTACAGAGGGAAAACAGCTTAAAATGTCAAGATTGACAGGTGCATGAAAAATGTTTACACCTGTAGTGTCGCCCTCTAAATAATAACTAGTGTCTGATACGGTTTTGACACAAGTTTAATTATCTTATTAACAGTTGTCCTAAAATTGCTTTCTTTCACTGAACGCAAGACTTCTTCCACAGTCACTTTTTATGTCCATATCAGTATATATGCACTGAAGACTTTGAGTTTCCATATTACATTTCATCAAATTGCAAAGTGGACCAAGATAGGTTTCCAAACTTGTGTCAGATGTCTCGTAGTGAACGGAGAAACGTTCCCTTCTGCAGGTGAATCTCAAATTCTGCACAGTGAAGTGAGACCGATGAAAGGCACAACTGTGAGATTCTTCATATACGTACATACACGATGTATATGTATGCATGACATTTATCCCATTGCTTCTCCTTATGTGACAATGTTCTTTCAAAAGTTTGACTTCTTTAAGCATGAAATAATGAGTTTGATGTATACAGCTAAAATGCAGCTATGGCTATGAGTGCAGTCCACCAGACGAGGTGATGAAGAAAGAAGATTGTCTGAAGACTGACAGATTGTCCTGATCCACCTTTGTGACTCTAACAGCAATAACATCTCACAAGTTCTTCATTGTTAGAAAACTGCCATGTTAACTTGATATATCACTGACTGGTTCGGGGGTCAGCAACATCTTTTCCCGCTCTGCAGTGGCTCCCGGTGGCCGCCAGTTATTCTTAAATTCTCCAGCTGTGAAGATACACAGCCTACAGAAGATATCGTACTTGGTGTAGCGAATTGTTATCTTGCCATCGAATTAAATGACTCTGAGATGACATCACTAGTTTTATGCTCAAGCCTGAAGGTTGACTGATATATGCGTGACTGAGGAAAAAATGACAAGAAGATTACCTCACATTGAAATTGAATTAATTGAATTTATTATATATCTTTTGTAAAAAAAATAAATAAATAAATGTTACTCTTTTTAAAGCTATAGACTGCAATTTTTATGTTGTATTTATTATTAGGGCGGTATTCTATATAGTTCTGTATTGCTGATCTATCTCAAAGTAGGTCTATATTGTAATGGAAATGCTAAGTTCAAGTCCCAGATAAGCACAAATAGCCAAGTGCATAGTATAGCCACGAGTGAAAATATTAATGAATGCTCATTATTGCCTTTAATTGTCTTGATAAGCAAATTTAGACTTTACTGTAAGGCTCAACACATTGGTTATTTGTCCATACTTATGCAACAAAATGGATTTGTAATGATTTAAAATTGATTAAATATTTAAACCACAACAATCCTGGGCACAAGTAGTATTATAATGACTTAAAAATATTTAAAACATTCAAATAAAACACAGAACTTTGTAAATGACAGTGCCAAGTGCACTGCGCTGCATATCTTCCGGCTGCATTAGATCACACACCACCACCCACAGCGCCCTCCCCTAATCTCCCAGCATGCATCTTGCTCCAACCGTGACTGTATCCAGTTTAAAATCTCTCAACTGATCCCTCCAAGTACAATATGTTCCAAACGCAACGAGGCGAATCCGTCCCCTCGCTGCGACGCCATGCCCGGCTGCCAGAAGATGGAGCCATTTTCCACCAAATGTTCCCTCATCACTCCAGAGAACATGGACCTCAGGCGATGAGGCTGCAGGGAGCAGGGAGGTGTAAGGACGTTAGAAGCAGTTTAGCGTCCCACTGGGATCTTTTGTCTGGGTGCTTGGAGGCAGCTTGAGCCTACTGGCCCCATTTGCGCCATATGCCATGAGAGGCCTGGCTGTCACATCGGATGAGGCCCTCTGTGTGATGGCATAACTGACCGTGCCGCTTTCAAGTGCACATTCACAGTCACTGGACACCATACATCACTTTTTAAGTGTAGTTTTAAATAGGTGGCAGCAAAGATGTCAAGGACAGCAGTGGAATTAAATGTGCTTTTTGTTTACAGATTTGAATGCTACTTTTCCCTTAATATGTACTGTTATTGATCATAGTATAATTTGATGACTGTCAAATTGGTTTACCATGGCTGATCTTTTATGGATAAATGCATTAATGAATGCCTCTGAAAATACATCTGATATCTTCGTGCCTTTGGCGCCCATTATAATAATCTGCTTGAAGTCCGTTGATACATCTTTTCATGTACGATTCCCTCTACACTCTGCTTATTGAATGTGGGGCCTTCTTTTGATCTATTTGGGAATTTCCACAGTTAGGCTCCTTATGAATGTTCAGACTTCTCTGAATTAAGGCCAAAGTCAAAACTTCAAATATCGTATTGGAAATAGGAAAAATTTTAATAGCTAGAATTTACATATTTTTGCCCCTACAACTCTACAGCCATAATATATGCCTGATGTACAGTCTCCTTCTTATATTCTAAGTGTGTTACTGTAGGCAACATCACTATATTCATCACATGAATATTACACGGTCACTCTACCAGAAAATACTCACAATATGCCAAAAAGTTTAAATTTACTAGCTGGAATAACTTCATGGCAGGATTTCTTATATACCTTAGGTCTCAAACACCAAAAGGTCAATAATGTGATATAATTCATCAACGTGCTTCACTGCAGATGTTTTTGACTTGTTTGAATCTGTGGTTCATTTAAACAATTACTTTATCCATATAACTGCAAAATGCACCTTATGTTTGCTAAAGGAAAAGCCTTATTTACCAGAATACGTATGCCATTTTCTACCAAAGCCTTCATGATACAGCAGGATTTGGATTACATTCAGCCAAAAATGTAAATTTAAGTCTTAATTCTGGTCATTGTGTGGAGGTAACCGCACATCTGTCAGGAGTGAATTGGCTACTATAATAGAGTGGCAAATGGATTCAAAATTATCACAAATCACAAGCTGATCCAACTTGCATGAATTTTATTACAGCAACTCATGATGTGCCTCAGTAGTGTGTATGGCCCGTACGTGCTTGAATGCGCTCTTGAAAATGTCTGGGCGTGCTCCTGATGAGTTGACGGATGGTGTCCTGGGGGATCTCCTCCCAGACCTGGATCAGGGGATCAGCGAGCGCCTGGACAGTCTGTGACAGTGCTTGGCAACGTCGGATGCACCTAGGTGCTCAAATGGATTTAGGTCAATGACACCAGTGCCTTCGTCATCCAGGAACTTCGTACACACTCCGGCCACATGAGGCCAGGCATTGTCCCGCACTAGAGGAAACCCAGGGTTCACTGGCAATAGCTCTGAGGATTTCCTTCTGGTAGCTAACAGCAGTCAGTCTACTGTCGGCTATGACAAGGAGGTCTGTGCAAACCTCTAAGGATATTCTTCCTCACAACTTCACTGACCCAACGGCAAACTGGTCATGCTGGATGATGTTACAGGCAGCGTAACGTTCACCACGGCGTCTCCAGACACTTTCACATCTGTCACATGTCCTCAGTGTGAACCTGCTCTCATCTGTGAAGAGAGCGGCATGCCAGTGACAGAGCTGCCGGTTCTGGTGTTTTTCTCGCAAATGCCAGTCGAGCTGCACGCTGCTGGACTGTGAGCACAGGTCCCACTACAGGACATCACCCCCTCACGGAGTCTGTTCCTGACAGTTTGGTCAGAAACATGCACACCAGTAGCCTGCGGGAGGTCATTTTGTAGGGCTCTGGCAGTACTCCTTCTGTTCCTCCTTGCACAAAGGAGCAGCTACAGGTCCTGCTGCTGGTTTAATGCCCTACTACAGCCCTGTCCAGGTCTCCTGGTATTTCTTACATGCTCTTGGCACTGTGCTGGGAGGCACAGCAAACCTTCTTGCGACGGCACGTACAGATGTGCAATCCTGCAGTAGCTGGACTACCCGTGCAACCTCATTGGGCTGCAGGTACTGCCTCATGCTACCAATAGTGACAAGAACACTGGGAGGAATCAGTCAGGGAGGATAAGGAGAGAGCAACTGTCTGTGGCCCCCACAAGCACAATCATTCCCTCGGTTTTGCCTCTCCATTACACCTGTTGTCACTTTCACTTGCACCAAAGCAGGTGGAATTGATTCACTATCACTTGTAATTCCTAAATGGACAGCTTGATATCCCTGAGGTGTCCCTGACTTGGTGTTATAATGTAGCAATTAAGTGTTCCCTTCATTTCAGTGAGTATATTTAACGGTATATTAAACTGAACTCGGGTCCGCAAAAACAAAAATGGGTTACACCTTTAGCGCGTCATTATCCAATGTGCAGGCTACACTGTTTACATAGTAGGTACGTCTGATTAATCAACCGAGTCAAATAGAAAACAATGATTACAAACTGAAAACCTACAAATTAACTGGAAATGCAAGGCGAAGCTAGGCGACACATATGCGGCGGCTAACTAGCCCGTTAGCTCACTCGAACGCCACGGTGCCTTCAACGGTTATCACAACACTTTAAAGTGTGACAGGTCTCATGTGCTTAAAAACTGCTCAGCGTTTCATGTTAAATAAAGCTAAATGTTAGATGCGACATCGTGTTTGCCCTGGGAGCTTCTAGGTGAGCTGCTACCGTCGAGAGGTGACTAGTTAGCTACATTAGCATTGTTGATAAGGAACTGGAATCTGACGCGCTAATGTAAGACGTCTGTACGCTAGCGCAGACACAATTTCACCAACAATATGGACTTCTCCAGTACACCGAGGTTGATATTGACTAGTAACGACACGAACAGCAGATAAAGTCGTCGTTAGCATGATATGTCGGTGGGTAATTGGATTAACACACACACACATATACTGCTCTGTGTGTGTAACTCTGCTAAATTAGCTCACGCCTGCAATGCTAACAAGCTAGCGCACGACCGACTCGTTAGCCCAGAATTCGGTTGACGAGTGTGGAGTCCAAACAGGCGTGAGGTGAACTCGGGTGTGTGCCGCAGTTTGTTTTCAAAGAAGAGCACTGTTTAGAAAAAACCCACACGCAAGGACACGCACTTTTCCGCTGTCTAGTGTCAATTCCTCAAAATGGGGTCTGCTAACGTACGTCTCCGCCATTTTGTGACAGGTTTTTCATTGAGCAAAGGGGTACGTGTAATGGTTGAATGTAACCCCATCAAGAAGATATCCGCTTGGCAGTTACAGGGAGAAGGGATCAGGAGTAATTTCCAGCCATCCCGTGAGATAAAAGTGGTTTTGAAGTGGTCAGCAAGGGATAGGGGCAGCTTAACGCACGGTTCACAAGCTCCCAGCAACAGATTGCACCATGAAAAATAAATAATGTAGTGGCCATATGTGAAGGACCAGAACATTTTAACAACAATCGCATTTAATAGATCTAAAAGACAGTTATTACAATGTGTGACGAAATTACACCGACATCACAATAATGCGTATTGACAGTCTTAAATGAACAAAATGGCAGCATTAGTAACTTCATATGTAAATTTAAGCCAATTCAGACCGGTAAACTGCTGAACATATGAAATCAATCAGTTTTTGTCATGTTGTCAAATAGGAATTCACACTCCTGTTGCACCCTTAGTCTCCGATATCACATGATACACATTTGTAAAAACAAAAAAAAAAAACAAAACAAAACAAAACAAAACAAAAAAACATCTATCTAAGTGATGTGGAAATAAACACATTTTGGACCAAATATGACCATTGTCACTTGAGCAAAGAATTACCAGAAAAAAAACAAACGTGCATTTACATTCAGATGCATTGGTTAAGAGTTTGGTAAGCATTTTAGACACTGATCATGGAAAAGCACATGGCTGGCAGTAAACAACAATTACTCCTTACCTGTTGTTTGTTGGTCTTAAATATGGGAAATAATTAGTTCTTATGGAAATACAGTGTCCATATAGTTTTAATATATTACAATGGAGGACATTCCCTGCATCACTGATTTTTCTTGGCTGTATGGTATGTTCAGATACTGCCGTGGTATTGTATAAATTGTTTGCTGACTTACTAATGATGAGTAATATCTAATATCAGTGAGGTTATATTTCATTTCCATTCATTTTGAAGCCAGTTGTAGATAAACAAAGGCTTCATGTCGGTCACGAAAAGTAGTATTTTAGCACTAAAACGTGGGGTTGCCCTCCACCCCACCGCCTTGTTGGGATAACAAGGGAGCTATGTTAATTAGTGTTATCCCCTCCCCCCACGGGACATTTCCAAGTACCTCCTGACCCGTTTTCCAAACAGAGACGAGTTGTCAGACGGTCCCTAAAAAAGAAAACAGTCTCTATTGTTCCAGCACCCGCTCTGCTCTGGACGGTGCAGTGCCGCCTGTGGCCGCAGAGGGCGCTGCACGCATGGCAGGCCGGGCTCCGCGGCCTTCACATCTTTTTGTCTGAGAACTGGATCCCTCTGCCGCTCTACAGTGTGTGCGATAGCCTCGGAGCTGCGTCCGTACCACACTGTCAAACCACTCCAAACGAATACAACCGCGACCAAAAGCATTTATTCTACACATTCTGCCATGGCGTTTCTAATCTACCGGTAAATCGGTCGTATTTGTGACTGTTCGCGGGAACTTAGTCCGGGCTTGAATCGGGCTTGCTTTCTGTGTGCATCAGTCTTTATTAGCGAGCTGCCGCTCTTCTTGCTATCAGCTATTTCTTTAACTTTTTAAACACTCAGCTTCGCGAATGACTGAGCGCCGGCGGAGTATGGGATCCTTGGTGTCTTAAGAAGCGACTGAAGTGGGGTTTAACCGTTTTTGCATGCAAAAACAATGGCAAATTCGACGGGGAAAAATCTACTAGATCAGCGAAGGAAAGGACAGGCTTTCCTGGACGAGCTGCGGCAATTTCACCAAAGCAGAGGGTAAGATTGGGGCGTCTTTATTCCCATGAAATATAACTTTAAATCTTCATTGCATGTGACTGCGAGCAAACCCAAACTGTTATTTAAACATATGTGCCTTTATTTCTTGTTTTATCCCCTCAGATCGCCGTTCAAGAAGATTCCTTTCGTGGGTGGGAAAGAGCTGGATCTGAATGCTCTCTATATCAGAGTCGTCTCTTTAGGTGGATTTGCTAAGGTGAGTGGGAACTAAAAGTGGATTTTTCTCCACACGCCGCCGTCTGTGGACTCCTCGGTGGACCACTCTACAACTCCGTGTGGGTAATCCGGGACAAGTGTAACCCAGCAGAAAAACGTTAGTGGGTCGGTGTTGGCCTTGTGCTAGTTTGCCATGTATCTCTATGCAATGTGGTGGCTTGTGTTGTTGTGTGGTTTGAATTGAGAGTCCAACCGCTCGGAGTCAGAGTGCAGTCGGAGCGACTCAAAATTAGCGGGCACGTTTAACATCGATTATCGGCACGGAGCCCGGCCTCGGGAAACACCGCGTAGCACATAGCGCTTCGCCCGGGCTTTTACCGGTAGTTTTCGCGCAGGGGAAGCTTGATTTGTTCCTTTCTCGCCATAGCCATCTTTCTTCGGCTTCATGGCTGATCACAAAATGTAGGCCTCACAGGCCCATACTCAATACAGTAAACGGTGGCAAAACCTACTCCAAAACCAAACGGGTCGCCGCGAGCCGAAGCATTTGTTCTCTGATGGAGACAGTTCGCAGGAATGTAGCCCCGTTAGCCTTTATCGCCAAAAATGCAAAAGTCAAGTTAGCTTGTTAGCTAGAGTGCTAACTAGCCCCAACAGTAACGATAGTATCCTAAAGGGAGTCAGGCAGTTGTACTTACTGATGTGTCAAATGTAAATATGTACGAATGGCAAACATTAGCAGCTAATTAACGCATTTATACAAAGTGTCCTGCCTTATGATTTAATAGTTTATAGTATTTTTAGATATTTTTCAGCAGTTTGAGAAAGTTATTGATTAGTGATACTGATATTGCCTCATTGGGGGGAACCTGTAGCATACCAGATGGCTGCAGTGCAACCGCTCTTTTTGTTGTTCTCTGTGTCTTATCTCCTAACCAACTCGCCCCCCCTCTCTCTCTCTTTCAGGTCTCTGACAAAAACCAATGGATTGAACTTGGAGAAGAGTTTAACTTTCCAAGGAGTTGTTCCAACGCTGCATTTGCTTTAAAACAGTACTACCTTCGGTAAGTAGCACGGCCACGCAGCTCTCCTCCTCTCAGGTAGCATGTGGGAAGTGTTTACAAACGGTAAGATGCAGTCAGCAGGATCTAGGCTCTCCGCTTCCCTCTGCTAGGAAGCAGCATTGCTATAATATTATGACAGGGGAAGCAAGGTCTGTATTGTGTACACAAGCCATGGCTTGGTAGATATGCATGCACTGGCCTTTTCCCCACAAAAGAACTCCGATCTGACTTTTCTAACAAAAGAAAATATGACCAAACATTTCTTTACTCTAGGACATGTTTTTTTTTGTTGGAGAACACAGTTAAGCAGTATTCTGTCTGTAATGGCCCTAAACCATGAACTAATGATTGTTATTCCTTTCTGAAAATGGTGTAGCCACAGGGCGGTTGCTGTTTGATGATGAGCAGCTCTCTCGGCGTTCTAACATGTGTAGCATTCGGCCTCGGCGCAGTCAGCTGCCAGTGATGGGAGTCTGGTGTAAACGCAGCTCTCCCCAACAGCTGGCATTTGTGGTTTTGGTGTTACTGCTTTCTCTGTGCTCCTTTTCTCCCCTCCCCACACCCCTTGTAACGATTGTTCCCATCACTAGCACCTGCCTGCAGGGGATTACACCTCCATGGCAGAGAAATAATTGTATCTTTTACATGGATGTTTTACGGGCAACTGCAGGTTGCATGGTTGATATCATAAGCAGCGGCTAATTATCGGGGTATTTGTGCTAAGTTGACTTTCGATGCAAGCTGTTGCAAGTTTGAAAGTGTAGCGGTCAGTTTGAGCACTGCTGATGAGACTTTTAGCTCCTGAAAAGTTTACAGAAAACCACAGTTTCTCTGCAGGAGAGGTGCACCTCAAGCACATGGAGGCTTACGGTTAGTCGACACTTGGTAGATGCCATTATCGCCACAAACCACTAGTAAAGTAGCTTTATATTTAGTGTAAATGATGGAACACTTCATGAAGCATTTATTCTAAAGCAGTACATCATGTAATTTAGTGTAATGGTTTTCCTTGTAAGCTCAGATGCCTGGCAAAACAGTTGTTTCAGTTTGTTCTGTGAGTGGAGGTAGCTGTAGTGCAAAGGTGTTAAGTTTCTGTGATCTGATTTATGTGGGAACTTTTCTCAAAGGCTCGGTAGAACCACAACTATTCAGAAATCTGCCTTTGTCTTCATCTCTTAGGCTTAGATTTGAGTGTGACTGAAGTACCTGTCACTGAGAGCCAACTGATGATCTGATTTGTTGAGTCTCTACAATACTTTTAGGAGGACACAGTTAGACCAGCTAATGTGCCTATTATCTAATGTCAGAGAGTGGTTTATAAATACCAGTTGGCTGATATCTTGTTGTGCAGATGACAAGACGAAGCAGAGAATCGTATGGAGCCAATAACATCATGACTCTTCTGTAGGAAGAATTAATTTTCGCATCTGCTACTGTGATAATTACCTGTAAGAATTATTTTTGGAAGGTGGATGAGCAAACGGAGCCTGATAGCTGAATCGGCCGGCATGCTGGCTGTCACATTCGTGTCGCGACAGCCGTTGGAGCTACTTTGTGAAGTTTATCTAAGGCAGTTTAGTGTGGTTTATGTCAGAGGGAATAGGCAGCTAGACTTGTCTTGCCACAACTGATAATAGAGGGAATATCCTCGCCTCCCTCCTGCTGCTTTTTGCTGACCATAGAGATATTAAATGTTTCTTTCCCTCCAGTTTTTCTATGCAAGAGTGGGCTTATAATGAAATGATTGTTGGGGAGAGATGTTCATTTTGACCTCATCCAGGGAGGTCAGGGGGTCATAGCCAGTCACAAAGGAGATAATGTGGTCTCTGGAGCTGGTTTAGATTCAGCGTCTCACTCAAAGACACTTACACTGGGTGAATGTTTGCTAATATCAGGTGTTAATCTTGATTATGCAGGTGAATAACCATCTGTAACCACCGGCTGCCTGGGTTAAGCTGTGTGTGCATTTTTTGCAACTGAAATAACTTCTAGATGTGTTTTTTTGTAAGGTGATGATTAGATATCCTGAAAGCTAGTAGTCTTAGAACAAAATTTTGCTCTACAGTTTTTATTTAGTGCAGATTCCCGATGCTTAATTTTTGTACCAGAGTGAATTCAAATGAGTTTAAAGGACCGTAAGAAACTCCACTGCTGCAAGGAGTCAAACTTGTGACTTTTGTGATACAGGATGGTCTGTCTGTCGACCGAGTTTTCCTGTCTGAATGAATAGGACGATCATGATGTGGCTCTCTCCGGTCAGCACTTCCCACTCAGAGCAGCGTAATAAGCAGCACTGAAGTTCAGTGCCAGCTCCTGCTGCTGTCTATTTGATATCTGAATGTCACTCGGTAATAAGTGAGCGACGCTTGCCAGAAACATTTTTCCAGCTCGTTTTCAACTTGTTGAAGCGCTGCTTTGACATCAGTCTTACCAATGGCGCTGATTTCATTTCGACTTCAGGGGGGAGGGAGGATTCGCACTCTGCATCAAAGAGATGGCATCAAATCACACTGACACACTAAGGGCAGGGATGAAATGCAGCTGTTTTTGGCTCGCTTCATTAGCAAGATCGGAACAAAATATATAAAAATAAATGAGAGGTGCTTAGGTGTGAGAGTGAGAGTATTATTGAGCACTGAGGCAAACAGGAAGATGTTGTCAAGCAACAGATATAAAGATATAAAGGAAGGTGCACAGTAAAAATTATGAAGGTGTCAAAACTAGCAATGACCAGAGCTGCCTCAGGCCACGGAAATGCTTGAAAGTTCTAAGATTTTAGCACATTTTGAAAATGACTGAACAGTGTTACATTATAGCTACATTCTTTTTTTAATTTTACCTTTTCAAATTTCCAGATTTTAACACATTTACATTTATGTTCTGCAGCTGTGCCCTCTGTTTCAATGGGTTAGGTTAGTTACTAATGGCTGCTTCCAGTTTTTCCTGTGGCTAGGCAGATTTGGATGATTCTCAGTCAATGCTCTTCCATATCTCCATGGTTTTCCTCTTCCATTAGTAGTTTCATATGATTTGGGAGAGGTTTGCACCAAGCTCTCAGCCATTGTGGGGAAATGAGTCCTGACTTTTCAGTAATGCTGGCCCCACACTAGAAGATAATTGGGCAGATTTTGTCTGATTCACCCTTCCCGACAATTGCGGGGGTGCTTCAAAAAAAGAGGCTGGTCCTAACAGATTATCTGGACAAATGATCCTGGAGTGTGAGGGGTTTAGAGACATAATCTTAATGTTGGCAACTGAATCCGAGTCTCCCCAATTTCAAATCCGAAATATCACATCTGTTTGATTACTTCACAACTAGAAATCCTGTGGTGTGAAACAAACGGTCGTGGAATATTGAGCAGAAACCTGGAATAGCTAAAAAGTGCGAGCTGACTGGGAGGCATCAGCAAACAGATGTTGCACATTTGTGTAGAACAGAAACATGGCTGCTGAGGGCATGAAAAGTTCTTGTATCTCCCGAGCCAGGTGGCCTGCAGAAAAGGGGACAATCTTGTTGAATTAGGGCAACTGTATGAGTGTTTAATGTGTGGATCAAGATGTACACCCATCTACTACTCAATGAACTCCAACTGTGTACAAAGAACAATAATGTTAGCTTGTAGGAGTAGCTTTCTTGAGACTAGCATTAAAACTTTTATTTCCAACTCGACTGTTTTTAAGGTACAAAACATGGCACAAACACGGGTACAGCCAGCTGACGACAACAGTTCCACTCAATGTTTTTTTTTCTTGTTTTTCTCAAAGTCACGTGTGATCATGCAAGTTTGTCAGACTCCTTGAATCACCAACCTGAATTTGCAATGTATGTGGTTCCGAATCGTTCCGTGCGCACGTTCTTATGCTTAATGTTAAATCTTGCTTAAACCTGCCATTATACCGAAAATCTCCAATTTTTTTAATATGAGTTTAAGACTTAGGCAATCCTCTAGCGTTCCCCCCGGCATTAAAAACCCCTGGTTCGTCCATAATTTGAGAACGAATGAGACACTTTTGAAACAAAGCCTCTCGTGTTGCTACAGTCTTTGACTTCTTTTCTGAACTGCAGCACACTGAGCACAGTAGCCAAGTCAGGTGACAGAAACCCTGGTTCAACCTTTGTTTGCCCTCTCTAGTGCATCCCAGTTGGGAGGAAATCTGGCCCAGGAGGCACTGACATCGAGGATCCGCTCACTTGGCTCTCTGTGTTAGCTCTAATCTGTTATATTGAAATTTGATGAGGTTTGTACACATGGTTGGGAATATTTAAAAGAAGTAATTGATAGTATTTCAACCTTGTTCAACAATATAGATGGGGACGGTGTTGCTCTGTGTTGTCCCGTCACATGGCATTTGTTGCGAGGAATGATGCTCATCCAGATGGTACTTTTGAGTTTTTAAATCAAACCTTTATTTGATGATCACGTGTAGTAGACTTTTTTTATTAATCAGTGCTCAGTTGCAATAGTAAAGTACAGATCAGATTTCAACCTCTGGCGTGCTACATTATGAGCAAGTTGGGCTTTTACTTCTGCTGCCAAGGACAGTTTTTACTGTCTACACTGAGTATAGAAAAAATAAACCTGCTGTTAACTGTACCTCTTTCTGCTGAATCAACCACAGCCAGGTAATGTGTCTTTCAGAGCTGAAAAATGCTGCTTCCTGCGCAGCGAAATTATTATACCACACTTTCGTCTGTCACCTTAACTGTTTGCATTGTAGACAAGCAGGTGCAATCACATTCACAGGTTTACTCATTTCAGTTGATATTTGAATGCCTCTCATTTCAATACGAATCATCTGCTAACGCCAGATCTGTCGCACATGTGTTTCCTAACCGTTACTAGCTTGTGACCCCACTTTTAGGTCCTAGAATTCTCACGACTTCAGCAATTAGTTGTCATGTGAATCTGAGCATGACATACTTTCCCTCCATTTTCCAGCCTTCTGCAAGTGGATTATAAATTAAAGTGTTTCAAACTCGGTGAACGAGCTTATTTCAAATGGAATATGGCAAGTAAAGATAATTATATCAAGCTCGAAGTTGTCCTCTGACCCTGTCTGCAGAGCCAACAATAACATGTGGATACCAAAACTCAAAAGCCACCATTAGTGCAGAGAGGAGCCTGTTTGATAGAGAGGCCTTTATTTCATTTAATTGGATGTAAAGAAATGTAGACGAAGTTGGAATGTGAAACAGAAACATTCTACAGGAATTGAGTCCACTCTGTTAATATATCTACTTATCTAATCATGTGCTTAAGTAGTACTTTTAGTAGTTGAAGTTAATGGTGCTAAACTTCATGCCTAATGTTGCAGGCAATGTCAGTGGTTTTGATTTTCAGATAACACATTTAAGGAAACTATCACCTGATTGAGTAATTTGATCAAGTAAAAGATAACAGGTGATATTTTGGAAGAGGGAAAATGGAAAACAAAACACTGAACTATCACCCAGTCTGTACCACACACATTTCACTACCTTTTTTCTGCTTGGCGGTGTTAGTTTTCACACCTGGTTATGAGATAATTCTGTGTACTATCATGCTCGTTGGTCCTGCTCCGCTTCCTGCGTATGTCGATAGACTCTCGCAGCTCATCTGAAACATCTGGATGAAGTGGCCTTTGATCTGGCTTGCATTAGCTGTGTTTGTATTCCCCCGCCTCATCCGGGCTGCTGCTCAGACTTTAGAGATGCTCAGATGACGACCGGTTATGGATAAAGATGAGGCTGTGAGGACTAGTGTCTGTCGGTTTCGGCCTTTTTTTTTTATACAACATAGTAGGACTTTTGACAAAATAAGAGCAGTACAGTGAACTTGCTATCACAGATAACATCATAGGCTCCTGAGACTTCGTGTTTTTGGCCTGTCTGTAATTTGACCTACCCTCCGGCAGTGTTGGCCACCGCTGATAGCCTAATCTTCTTCACTCAGTCTCCCTGCTAACTAGCAGATGGAGAGATCTGCCTTGTAGTTGACAGTGAACCTAGAATCTGGTGTTATCATCAGATAGATGATATGGTTATTAAAGGTTTGCTCTGGTTGTTATGAAAGCTCTTCAGTAGAAGGGAAGTTGCTTTACTTGCAAAGTGCTTTTTTTATATATATAACTGGAGTTTTATTTTCTGTATTTAGTTCTTTGCAAGTAATGGGAACCAGCGTCTGAGTCAGGAGAGGTCCATAAGTACATTTTAGAGTTAGAAAATGGTCTGTCAGGTCTTTTGTCTCTTACAATTGATAAACCTACACAGCTGTCTGTTTCTCTACACTGTCCCTTATGTCATTAAGTAGTATTTCCGAAATAACAAACAAACATTGTAGGGCTGAGTGACCAGGGCCAAAAAATTAAAATTAAAATTTCATTATTTTGATTGGCATGTTATCAGTCTTGGCTGATAAAAGTTCTGATGAAATATCTGCACTGGCCCAAAACATGACGGGGAGTTCAATAGCACTTTAATTATGCCCACATGACCTGGAACTGTTGACTTAGTATTTTTTTCCCCCTTGTGAATGTCTACATTTTGAAAAGCATATCTGCATCTGCCAGTTGGCCATTACAATCAGTATAATAATACTTTAATTTCAAAAACAGGCGAGAATTGATGTTCTCTGCAGTAAGGTTGGGAAAGTGAACACACACACATCAGTATCTGCATCAGCATTTTGCCAAAATGAGTTGGGAAAATATCAGCAGTTATGGCATCATGCATCCCTAGTAATAATGCATATTTAAAAAAGAAAAAAACAGGCTATCACACACAGCTGCTATGGACTGCCAGTACAGATGCTTCAATTAAGCAGAGCCTGGTATTAGTGTTTTTTTTTCCCTACAGAGATCAAGACTGCTGCTTAGCCTAGCTAGAGCGACTTGGTCTAAGTAAGTCAGACTAGTTAACAAGTTGGTGGGCAAATGATAATCAAATAGAATCTGAACACTGTCCTATCACATCCATAGCTTCACCTTCCTTAACAGCAGATGACATTTCTCCAACAAACCAATCTTTCCGTCAGTCCCTCACCACCATTACGAGATGGCTAGTGCTAGCAAGCCAGTTACCTGGAGTCTGGCCGAACATGGAGTCATGACTTTGTTGATAATTGTGGTCAAAGTTTGTGGGACTAACGTGACTTGGGACAGCTGATGTAGGCAGCTATCATCCACATTACTTACTGAATAAAATAAACTATTTGTGCATGTGGTAAAAGCTTAATTGTCACTGATGCAGACATTTTACACATCATGCACAAATAGAAAATTGAATTAAATATGATATATCACCTAGCCCTAACCAAGCGCTCAAACAACAGAACTGATGCAACACTATGCTTCCACTGTAATCAATGGCGAGAGAGCATTAATCCACTCTACGAGCATAAAAATCTTTTGATATTTTTTACACGAGGTGTACGCAGCGGTTTTCTCTACAGAAAAGGGTCATAGTATATCAGTATTTTGTGAAATTTAATTTATGGATTTATAGGAAATGACTCTAGCTGGCTTCCGCTGTGGAGTCGTGATCACCATGTCAACATTTACTTTGTAACTTTATCTGGATCACTGTAGTCTTTAGGTGTTAATCAACCTGCACTGCAGCAGTGGAATTTTATAGACATGCAACCCCTACAACATGCATACATTGGTAAATGGTTCATAGGTTATGTGTTCACTTTGGGACATTACAGCTGTAGCTGGAGCTTTTACCGGAATAAGTCCAAGGTAGAAAATACTTGAGTGATCATCAAGTTTATTTCCAAGTAGTCGGTGTGCCACCAGTCCGAACAGCTATCATGCAAAGTGCATCTTTTCCTCGACGTGTATCACCTGTTTTGGCAGCGTGAACATCCTTCTCTGGCAGAAGGCCTAGTTTGAACCCAGGAAATGCTGCTAACCGCTGAACGACCATGCCATCGAGATTGGCCAGCTGATAACTGAAATGGAAGTGCTTTGCTCTTATGAAAGGCTGGAGTTGTATTAGTTCAGCTTATTTTTTTTTGTACTGGCCTATCCGTGTTCATACATCCACTGAGCACATAGGTGAAACAGACTTTTCCTTTGCCACTTACATGAGTCACAGGAAATCCATTAGAGCACAGGGGTCAGGATGAAGTCAAGGAATTGGGCTGATTCTGTTTCTGCATTTTTCACATGGATGCTGTCATCCACCTTACTTGATTCTTGGCTCCATTGTGACTTAAAGTTTGCCTTTGAGGCTACAAATGGTCCGTTCTGTTAATGAGCTCCAGCTTTTTACAGTATTTTTCTCATTTGGCTCTGCCGTGCGTAAATGGTCCCGTGATTATTGACAAAGCAAACCACCCTCAGCCTGTGTTGGACAGCCGGCTCCATTAAATCCCGGCAAACATTTCAGTCCAGAAATTGGCAGTGGATGTGTTTTGCATGTCTGTGTCCACGTCCAGCAGGGGGCAACCAACTCCCACACACACACACACACACACATACACACACACGCACACACGCGCACAGACACACTGAGGGCATTTGGGCAGCCAGGCAGCTGAGAGTAATTGAAGCCAGGAGTATCTGCACTGGTGTGACCCAGATGACCATAAATAACACAATACTAATGACAGTGGCTGTGGCTACAGCTCATCATGTCTCAAGCCTGGTTGGTTTCCCACCCATTCGCGCTTGTATTATTTTGGAGGGAAAACACAGCTCGGTGTTTGCAGTGATAATACACACATTTCCCTAAACGGTTGTGGCTTCAGTTGGGTGGCAGTTGCTTGCTGCTCAAGTGGGAGGGGATTGGTGTTCCTCTCATCATGCATGTATGAAAAAGGGGAAATGCAGACATGAGCAGCTGCAGTCTATCCCGTGCCCCCACCCGTCTTTACCCACTGCCTCTTTCCTGCTTATGCCCAGACAGCGGTTGATGACGCTGCAGTCGGGACTGGGGCCTATCTCTGCCGCTCACTGGCACTCCCCACTCTCTCTCTTTCTCTCTCTCTCCCTCTCTCTCTCCCCCTCTACAAATGAAGGCTGAGTGTATTTATAGTCCAGCGTGTCACCCGGCAGCCAGCGGACGGGGGATTACCTTGGCCGCGATGAACGAGCGGGGCCTCATTCAGAAACAGGCGCTCGCTCGGTGACTCACAGCCACACAGGCAGGGTTCACCACACTATCACTGCTGAGGTATTTTGCTCTGTGTGTGTTTGTTTTTGTTTGTCTGGCAGATTTCTCTGCATTATTATGAGGTGTTTATCGAACCTAAGAAGGTCTGGACCGGTATTTGCATGCTCATGGAGAATATTCTTTTTTCCAATGAGCGAACTGCTCGCGAATGGAGAATGATTACAGACGGAAGATTGTTTGCTTTGCGTTAGCTCACAGCTGTTTGTGCTGCAACCGGTTCATTTGTTTCAGTAAGAAGTGGTGGTGTTATTTGTTTTAAAAGTAGTTTGGACTACTAACCTCTTGCAGAGATGCAGTTCCGATGTTTTTAATGTTTGTTTTGGATGTCCTCTGCATGGTAGACTCTTGATTTTTATGTCTAGTGCTTGTTACTATGGTGTTTCTGTGCTTCTCAGACCATTCAGACGTGGGGGAGGTACTGTGAAGTTTTTCCCTCCAGTTCTCTGTTGATGTTTGGGTGTCTGGAGGTGATGCTCTTTGTCTCTCAGCTGTGGTTGCTAACACTGCTCGTTCACTCTCAATAATCCACTTGTAGTTAGGTGGCTTCAGAAACTGGCCGGTTGTTCCAAAAATCCAGATTCATTGAATCATAACAATTAAAGGCAGCCTTCTTTACTCAGTAGTTCACATTGAGTCTCCTGTTGAACTGGGTTGCTTGATCATTTCTCAATATGTACATGTGTGGAGCCTTTTATGATGGCACTTGCTACAGAGAGGGTGATTCATTTAATTATTTTTGAAATGTCTGAAAGATGTGATACTTGTTTGAGTATTCTCTATACAACAGATTGTTTTCCCTTCAGGCCTGGGTGAAACTAGATACTCTACAGCGTTTGTCCAAACTTTGTGAAATCAAAAACGTTTTTATACAGTTGCTTTTTTAAAATAAAGCCTATTCATTTTTACTGCAAATTTAATTTTCATCTTGTACGTATATTCGATGTAATTGCTTCCTATAAAGATTTGCAAACATGACACACATTTTCAGTATAAATGCAAAAGAATTTATAGAATCTTTATTTCAAGGTTATACAATTATCATGCAGTCTAAATGTGGTTACCTACTGTATTGAATTATATTCTATGTTATTAAAAATCCAAATTTTTCTCAAGTTCATGTTAGGTGAAGTGTTTGTTGAATCCAGTAACCTTCAGTTTTAAGTCGATTAAAGGTCATTGTAAGAGATAATAACAATAATGGTAGTAATTGTGGAAGACCAGTACACAGTATTGTGAAACCGTGATTTTTTTTTATTGTACAGAGAAAATGTCATATCATTGTAATCCTTTTTCAATTACGAATGTCTTTAGATCTGTCTTTTTTCAGCAACTATTAAAATATAACCAACTTCATGTTTCATGTTGTCATAGAAATAGAGAGTTGAGTCTATCATAGAGTAAATAGGTTCTCTCTAATGAGGGACCTTTTGTTAGTCCTGGCTCTTGGCGTTTAGTTGTCGATGTATTTTGAAATCTAAGTGGGAATAGCTTCTGAGACTAGCCCGCAGCTAGTTAAGCAATTTGTACTCGCACAGCACAGTGACAGAACGCTGCATCAACTTCAAGGCTTCCGCACTCGCAGTGAAATGTGTCTGCATAATGAAAAAACAAATCTTAAATCACTCATGGCTTGGAAAGAAAGTGGAGCACAAATTCACAGCAAAATTCACACCAAGCAAGTCTTGGCTGATTGCCTGTTTTTTTTTTTTTTTTCTTCCTCAACAGATACTTGGAGAAGTATGAGAAAGTCCACCACTTCGGCGAGGATGATGAAGAAGCGCAGCCGGGGAATCCCAAAGCCTCTCTTCCAATCGGTGCAATTCCCAGCTCTTATAACTACCAGCAACACAGTGTATCAGGTAGATACTTCGATTTGCTTCTTGTGTACGCCATACTTGGTATTCAGAAGCTTTCTGAATCTGTCTCTCTCTCTGTAGTCACAAGTTCACTCTTTGTGTCTGTCTTGGTCACGTCTGTATCAAGTACATGGATTGAGTTTCTATTTGCATACTTTCTTGTTTTCTGTCTCACGGTTTCATTTTCTTCAAGTTCATCCTGTCTATCTGCCCTTCCGTGGCCAAGTCAAACACTTAAGCCTCACACAGATGTGATTACAGCAAAGCATCACTTCATCAGAGCTGTGTGTGAGATGCATGTGAAACTGTTCAGACCACAGGTCAAGCATATGCATGGAAATGTTCCTGAACAAAGGCTGTTTGTTTCAAGGACTTTCTAGTGGGTGAATTTATTTCACAAGAGCATGTTGAGGAAGGAAATATGGCAATTGCAAGTGATGGTGAAGGGTCAGACAATTTGCCTCTTCTGTTGTGTTATAAGCCCTGCAGAGTTTGGCCTGACCAATTGTTGTTCTGTTTGTGAAACGGTTTAGTTTAACTGTTGAGCCAGTTGGCTATGGTTTGCGTTAATAAAAACATGTCAGGTGTGCCGCCGCTGTAGTCATGCAGGCAGCAATTTGTTGTGCTGGTGGGGCCTGAAGTAGTTTGTGAAAAAGTTAGACATTTGAAGACAATGCGCTTATTCACTTTTTTGCAAATGGCTAGATGAGAACAATGGCACCACTCATGTTTGTACGCTAAATATTGTTTGCTTGGCTTGGCACAAAGGCTAGAAACGGGGAAATACTATGGATAGCCTGGCTTTGTCCAAAGGTAACAAAAATTTATACAGAACACCTCACCTGCAGAAAAGTGTAAAAATCATAATTCGCCATTGTTAGGGGGGGTAATGTGCCAGACTATTTCTGGTCTGGGAGCAGTCGCTAGGCAACTGGCGGAGACTCCAGGAAGTGACTGGTCACAGCCAAAAAAATAGTCAAACCAATGTTTTGTTATCCAGCTTTGTTTCCAAATATAATGTGTTAAGTGAGCTTTAGAGGTACTCGGGAAAGTGGATTTTGTTACCTATGGACTGAGGGTCTGTATTGAGAACCGCTGCTAAATTTGTACAGATTTCTCTCTGGCCAGTACCAAAATATTGAAAAGCTCCAAGACAAAATGTCTTTTCTGTAACATTAATTCATTATAACATAGCTGTTTTTTTTCAAATTCCATGCTATCAACAAATGACGATAAAGCTGCTGGCATCAAGTGAATTCGTTTGACGTTGTATAGCTGCATGTTCACATTCGTTGGCCTCAGGTCAAGGCTGACAGGGCAACTTGTTCAATAGTCTGTGCTCACTTTGCTAAATCTCATGAAAATACAAGCAGTTGTTTGTAAAGGTAGGTCACTGGAAGCTTCATGAAACACTCACAAATGCAGCATTCTACCAGTCAAATCTGAATTTTCCATTGCTAGACGAGGAAAAATCACACAGGGAAAAATAGCAGAATGTCACAGGGCTGCCGCCAGGTTTATTGTGAAGATTTAGAGCCCATCTTTACAGTGAAGTCCAGCATAGTGTAGCCTGTGTTTGCAAAAAGTAATGGTAAGAGACCGATCATTTCACATCTATTCAGGTCCATATCTTCTGCAACAAAAGGGGGAGAGAATTATCAGGTATCAATAAGTATCATTGATAAGCAGCATCATTATTGATATTGCTATCAATAAAGCCCTATTGACACTCATACATACTTTGGGCAGAGCAGCAGCTGCACCTTAATTTTACAGACATGGGGGTGTTATCATTCTCTCATCCTTCTCTTGGCAAGATTTCCCAAAATGTTGAATTACTTAATGAACTAGTTAAAGCTGGGCTACTAACTGCATGATCTCCGTGTAGAGAATGCTTATGTGAGATCTCACCTCAGAAGTAAATTTGTAAAGTTCGCTTTTCATTTACTTGTCTGCTAACTTCAAACTTTTGTTTTTGGCGCATAATCTCCATGGAGATTTTTAGTCGTATTGTCATGACACTGGCAATCTTGAGCCGTAACACCATCCGTTGAACATCCCAATTGCCTCACATGGCTATTTGATTAATTCTGCTTTTCACACAAAGAATGCAAGTACTGGGAAAAAGAGCTTTGAAACCAAAACGTCTATCTGTTTTGTGTTGAACTTTTCTTTACAAACCTAACTGAGGATCCCTGTCATTGCTTGGCTTTCTACCGTTTGACCACTTCATGACTCTGCTTATTGTGCCTCACATTCATCACTTTCATTACCCAGTGACTCATTTAATTCTGTTTTCACCTTGCTAAGCACTGCTGTGTTTGAACCAAGGCTATGAAGCGTGCATTTGCAGTAATTGTTAGTGCCTTTTTTTTTCTTTCTTGCCCACACACACACACACACACACACACATACACACCTCAACATTGACTAATAATCTTTTAAACCCAAGCATGCTGCTGCTTTCATGATGAAAGAACAGCCTCTGAGTAACCGCATCATATTTTCTACAAAATGATTTGGTGCAACTCGCCAAGGCCAACCTCTTGTCTGTGTTGTCCAACCCTGCGTATTCTCAGTGAATGTGAGCTGTCCATTATCCTCACAGTGTTGTAGTGTTGACTGCTGTGCAGCTCTTGGAGGTAATTGACTATCCCGACAGCAGTTATTGATGAAGGGAAGGGAAGCACTTGTTGATTTTCCCTCCAGCTCAGTTTAGATTAGAGCCTGCAGCCTTTTAGTTGCAGGCTCTTTTCTCTAACAGTCAGTCCTCTGCCTGCTGAGCTAATTGACTCCAAAACATGACCGGGATGGGAAAAGGCACACAACCAGTAGTGAACTTCGTCTGTGGTTTGTGAGTTTTTCTCATTCACTACCCAGATGAGTCATACATTATAGACCACAGTGTTTCCCCCCCAACAGTTGACTCTGCAGTTCCTTACTCGGAGCTTGTTTATAGTAGCTTGTTTACTAGGGCTGAAAGCATTCATTTTAAAGCTGCTAAATGCACTATTTATGCATTAACAAAAGCTCAAATGACAATTGTATGTGAGAAAGGTCGCTCGTGAGTCATGGTGATAAACCTACAGTTATCACCTGACTCTTCAGCTCTGTGCACTGCTATGAAGCTTTACTGCATCTTAAAGCTCATTGTTTGTGTTTTACAGCCTGCTTACTCTGCTGTTTTGAATCACTCAGACTGTTCTCATCATGTTGTTTCAGCAAGCAGCAAGGGGATTGAACACAACCTTAGGCTGTCTGTCATATGTCAAAAAAGACCAGTAGAATAAAACGGCCATGTGAGACCACTACCAGTCCAAAACTCAGAGATACAGTGTACTGAATAAGTGACAAAGACGAGCAACAAATCCTCAGCTTTCAGAGGCTGGAAAACGGGGAATGTTTGGCTTTTTTGTTTGAAAAATGACAACGCTTAATTATTAGTGTGTGCATTTTCTATTCTTATTCTATTATCAATAAATCCACTAATCTTTGTGGCACTAACAGGAGATTTTGGCTGTTTAAAGGCGAGACATCAGGAGACCAAAAAATGGAGCTTAAAGGAGTTTAAAATGTTGTGCTTAGTTTCACTAGGTGGGATGAGGCATGATGATTAATTAGTGGTTCAATAATCATATGTTGGCAAATAATTTGTTTGTTACTTTTTTCAAAAAAGGTCTGTCTGGAAAATGCTTGATTTTAACATTCGTGTTCACGGTACCGATTTTACTTGGAATATACCCCTTAAAAAATGCAGAGATCAGACTCTGGTACACTAAGTCATCGATCATTTGAAATAAAATGATCATTTTGTCTTGTGTTTTTTCTTGTGTTGAAATTTGCAACCATTAAAAAAACTTAACTAATAAAAAACGTTGTTGAAATAAAGTGGCAACATATGTTGAATGTTGTGGGTAAAAGGCTTCTGTAGTCTGGGCATTTGTGGTTTAGGTACCTTGAAAGTGCTACTTCTGTACTACATATATAATGATATTGTTGTATCTACATTAAGCTAATGTCATCTGATGCATCTGCCTAACTGATTTAATTGGTCTAGCTACAGACCTTTCATTTGTGAACGCTGTCTGTGCCCCAGGCTATGAATTTAAATGTAACTGTAATGTAGTGGGACAGCCCAGCTGAAACCGTGCTATGTTGGCTTGGCAGGCTCAGTGATGGTTAATTATTTGACAGTTGGTCTGGAAATCTCTCACTGAGCCTTGGTCTGCCCCGTTGTCTCAACATGTTTTGCTCGTAGGCCTGCAAAAGCTTTTAATTCACTCTGCTCATAAAGCCTTGTCTGTCAAATTGGATGTCACACATCAGTCCACTGCACTTGTGTACAGCGCTGGGTCGCTGCAGGTGTTGGAGGACGAGCAGAGACGGACCGCTTCTGAATGGAGCTGTTGCTGCTGTAATAGCGACTTGACTGAATTACATTTGCCCGCACAAACCTTTTCAGCATGGAAATCAAATTCACTCAGCAGGACTCCTGTCTGCTTTATGATTGGTTTCCAGGGGCAGCAGTCTACAAAGATCCTGCACCAAATTGAAATATCCACTGTATGGAAAAATGACACCTATGCACAGACAATGAGAGATGGCAGAAAATCAAAGCATAGGATGGGAGGAAACTTGGGTCTTTTGTTGACACACTTTCACAGACGGGATCATCTGTCATTTAGTGCTGCTGTATAAGAAGTCATGATGGGTTTTCCCACACATAGGCTTCTTCAGTATTCAGGATTACTATTCTTTTAATTGTAAAAAGCCCATCATGGAGGTTGACTGAGTCTGAGACAAACACAATTAAAAGTTGGAGAACATTCATGTTTCTCAGTCAGACAAGACACGGCTCATCAAACTAATTTGAACTAAAGACAGCTTTTACTGAACAGCTTAATGCCCCATTTGGTTTAGTTAAGGAAAAATAAATCTGAGTTTAACAGGATTGAGGTATGCAGAGGAAACGGCACGAAGAGGGTAACAAAAGGGTTTTATTTGACTCTGAAACTGTCAGGTGTCTATTGTGATATTCAAATCTTTAAATCATGACTTTTAAAACTCAAACTCCTACAATGGGTCGGTCGGTCGGTCGGTCGGTCAGAGAAATTACACAAAAATTACTGAATGGATCTCCACTAAACTTGGATGGAGGACAGGTCTCGGTCCAGAATAGACCCCATTAACTATTGGCGATCTGGCGTTTTTTGATATTGGGGTTAATTTCTCAGGCAATAATGCATGGAAAACAGCCATATTTAGGTGGCTGGCATCCATGAGTGGGTACAATTTGATGTGGATCTGAAGAAAAATCCAGATTTAGCTGATTTGATTGAATACTGAATTTGGCGCGAATGAACGAAAGCCAACTGTTGGGCCTCGGTGGGGGTATGTGCTCTACTGTGTGCCGTTGTAGTTTGTCTTGTCCTGCTTCATTTCTTTTTTTTTAATTTCCTCCAGAGACAAACTGCCTGAGGTCAAATGTCCTGGCCGCGATTTTATGTCACATCATTACATAACATTACACTGAGTGACAACATTAATGCCATTTGTGTTTGTTTACTTGGTTGGCAGTAATGCCTCATTACCTGGCTTTAAAAGCAACAATGAAATATGTATTTTCCCTGTTTACAGACGGTTGAGGAAGTCGAGAGAAATAAGAAATATGTCATTTTGAAGTAAAAAATGGTATTCAGCAATGTTCTGGCAACCTTTTTACTCTGCTGTTGGAACTTGTCCAGCAAATGTAGAAGTGGGTGTTTGCCATTACACAGAGACCGGCAGCAGAGAACAAGCTAAAGACATTTCCTTCACCTCTCTGACATTTAAACAGCAGATTGTATTATGTTTATAGTAACACCGAGAAATTTGTTCTTTTCCAGACTATCTCCGCCAAAGCTATGGACTATCTACGGATTTCGTTCCGCCGTGCGACTACAACAAACTGGTGCTGTCTCTCCTTTCGGGCCTACCCAACGAAGTGGACTTTGCTGTTAATGTTTGCACTCTGCTATCCAACGAGAGCAAGCACGCCATGCAGCTGGACAAGGACCCCAAACTGGTCACGTTGCTGCTGGCCCACGCCGGCGTCTTCGATGACTGTACGTACCCAGCCTCACTCAAATTGGGCTCTTTAGTTCAGATGTCGTAGAGCTTAAGAGATTATTGTCTTATAATATGCATAACTCATTCAATTAGTCTACAATATCTACAAATTGTTTAAACTGCTTTCAGTTAAGAATTTAGTTTTTAATTTTATTTTGTGGGGAAAACTCCCAATGTGCTGCCTCCTTTTCCACCTTTTTGTTCTGGGATCAAAAGTTCTGTTACCAGCACCTCCTTAATATAATTTATCAAGGTGGAATTGGAAGATCAAGGGAATAGAGACACATAATAGTGAACTGAACCGCTCTGATGCTCTGCTCTAACCTTCCCTCTTTTCCTTTGTAGCGCTAGGCAGCTTCTCCGCGGTTTTCGGGGCGGACTGGAAGGAGAAAACCTCGCGGGACTTCATCAGGGTAAATTTTAAAAAAACGTCTTTTTTGTATGTGACCTGCTACATCATCCGCACATCATCTGCTAGATATATCTCTTGATTTAGTCCATTTTAAATTGATAATAAACACTGCCTTCAGTAAGAAGCCACAGATCATCTGTTTCACTCTTTGCAGTGAGAAGGTTGGCATAAAATAATGCAGTTCCTCCCGACAGAGGAACCACAGAGATAAGTTTTCTCTGAGGTGTCGTTAAAACTGAATGGAGGTCAATTCACTTTGATCTCACTTAATTTAAGAGACATGCATGAAAGTACAGTCACGACTCAAAAATAATGTATAATTTAATATACTCTTCATGTGAGCTTAGTCCTTAAAAGAGGTCAGAGGTCACAGTCAACCAATAGGAGACCAGTATCTTTGTCAAGGACAATTTGTATGAAATTCAAAAGGCTTTGATGTGTTATCCAGGGGAGGGCTGCTCTCCTACTCAGATTGTCTTCATGACGCAGGGCGAGAGAGAATTTCCAAATTTGTTTAAAAAAAATAGTTGTGCAAGTGCCAGATTAAAGGGGAACCCTACTTATTTTACACATCAAAGCGTGTTTAGTGAGCTTAGCATGCCTCTGTAGCCTGTTCTTTATCTCTGTTTCAGATTCTGGAATCACGACACCCAAATCTCTGACCTAACTGTTGTGATCAAGCTGCATTGTGGTTGATGTAGGCACCGGGTCTTGATTAGGAAGAAAAAAATAGTTTTGCAACATAGATCTCATCTTCACGTTAACATACTATGCTAAATTTGGCATCACTTGATGAAACACTACTACCATTTTTAATGCACTGCTAACAGCTGTTGTCCCTCTGCAGTTCTGGAAAGAGGTGGTGGAGGACACTGAAGTCAGGGAGCTGATCTGGGACAAGAGTGGCCCAGCACAAGGTAAACAAGGTTGGTGTGAAAAGCCACAGAAAGCAATAAAAAGCAACACTCCTGCATGCTCCCACGGTACATTTATTGACACCTAAAATGCAGCGACATGCTCGAGTGTGCAGACTTTGTTTACTGTGACTTCCTTTTCAGTTTTTCTGGTTTAATACCAGTGAGAGAGAAGTGGGACCTGTTTTTGTTGTCTTTTTAAGCCCCTTTTCTCCTTGGAAGTAGAAGTCCCAACCTTGCATGCACAGACTATTTCACATTCCCTTTGCAAAGGATTTTTAATAATGGATGAAAGCAAAGATCACATTGAATAAAACAGTGGTACCACAAGTTTAAATACATGAGATACAGCAGTGGAGAAATGCTACACCTGCTCTTGTAATGAGATGAAAATGATGATGAACTAAAAGAACAAATCCTGGTAAAGTTTAAGGTAACTCAAGTCTTTAAATTACAATGCAAAGTGATGCTCTGTATTTTAGAATTTTCCTCACGTTATATAAAGGCGAACAATATGTGCTTTCACCTTCACCTATCATGGAGCTCTGAATGGTCCCTGCTCTGTTTTCATTGCAGATGGTACGTTGTGTGAGGAGCGCTGGCAGAGCCTCTTCCACCCGCCACGGAATTCGGGTATCAGTGACATGGAGGCCCAGCGGGTGCTGCAGATTGCCGTTATCCTGCGAAACCTCTCCTTCGAGGAGGCCAACGTCAAGCTGCTGGCGGCCAACCGAACGTGCCTGCGCTTCCTTTTGCTCTGTGCCCACTGTAACCTCATCTCACTCCGACAGCTTGGACTTGACACGTTGGGCAACGTGGCTGCCGAGGTTGGTCAGGCGTTACTATTTGGACATCTCTTTCCGGGTTTGGCAGAGTCAAAACTGGTGTTCAGTGCCAAAATATTTTGCCAAATATAGAAAATCCCCACCTTTTTTAAAAAAGAAAAAAACAGACTTTATATATTTGGGTCAGTTCAATAATGTTGTAAGAGTGAAGCGCCTGATGAGGATGATCTGTTTCCAAATGTAGGTTACTGTGACACAGTAAACTGTCTCTTCTGTAGCCATCATTTCTAATCCAAAACAGTCTGAATCGGAGCCCGAGGAGGGCCAAGAAAGAAAAAAAAAACTGCTAAACTGTGTAGTACACCATTGAGCGCAATGCTCTGAGCTTATTTAATTTATTTAATTCTGCAAAACCTTCCCCTGTACAGTGTGTGTCCACTCACAGCAGACAGGGTTTGTATTGTTGCTGCAAATTCTTGAAATTGAATGTTTAGTGTTCTATTTTGTATAAAGGGTTTGACACTGCTTGACATTTTGGAACATTAAACTTTTTTTTTTTCTGTAGTTTGTCACCCCTCTTCAGAATCCGTCACAAAACACGAAACATATTTCAAAGCACAATACCATCTGATTTAATTACATTTAGACTGTATAGGTGGTGGCATAAGTTGCTGGAAAAGCTTTAAAAACACTTTAAAGGGCCAGAATTTGGCTGCAAACCCTGAGCTCAGCAATTGTTAGGCACAAGCTTTGGTTTTCTAAACTGGGTGCACATTAGGCTGTAGTAAAAGTGATGCTTGAATGAGTTAAACTGTGTTGATCTGCTCGAACACAAGCAGCACATGTTGCCATGTCTGGCTGAGTAGCTCACTACCAACCAGGTGTCTTTTTTCGAGGCCAAGGAGCAAAATCAAAAGGGTGTTAAATCAAGGGGCACTATGTCGTTTTGGAGAAATTAAAACTCAGAATTTTAGTTTTTACAATATTAATGAGGCAATGATAGCAGCTCAGAATCATTTATTTTTCATAACTGAGTAAGTAAGCTGTTCTCAGAAAAAAATAAGGTCCCCAAAACACTGCTTGTTTATATTTTGCAGACCCAGCCACCTTTCTAGTTTGAAAGAAAAACAGCATGAAACTGTTTTGTCCTTTTTTAAGGTCAGGTAGTTTATTCAGTCATGAAAACTAATGGGGTTTTGGTTGATGATTGTTATTAATATTTTTATTATTGTTAGTGTTATTATTATTGTTGTTGTTTAATTAGTTTGTTTCAAGACCTTTCTCTTCTGATTAAAATGTGTAGTGCACCAATAACTAACAACAGTCCATTAGTTTGGGATTATAACTAGCTGGTTGGAGGTGACATAATCTTCCAAAGTAATCTTCCCCTGGCAAAATCTGCAGTTGTAGGTTAGAAATGAGAGGCGTGCTTCAGTCTACATCCGTCTGAAATCTGTGTTGAATCAGCCACTGTTATCATTGTAAAGCTAGCTACCATAACAATCTGACATTATCTTCCCAAACCAGATGAACTGATAATGAGATCAGTCTCTGCTCAGAAACAGACATATCTGTTATGTTCATTAGGAACTGGTGGTGTGCTTATAAACATATTCAGCTGTAGCTACGATTTGAGGACAACATGTGCCAAACTAAGCAGTCTGGTTTTCAGAATAATTTTTACATACTAATTTTGCCAGGGTGAACTGTCACATTTTCTAGCAGTTGCAGACATACATTAAACCCAGACCCTCTAGTCCAACACTGGAGAAAAAATCTTAGATTAAGAAATGGAGATGTTGAGAATTTTGATTAAATAGTGGCTGGCTGTTAAGTCACAGTGAATACATTACATGGGCTCGCCTTAATTTTAATATCACATTTATTGGTATGAGACGCATTTAGATGAGCCCATATCTATTTTTAGAAACTGTATGCATAGGGTCCCTGATAGAATCAGTTAAGCCTTTGATGTCTTTAATTGGATGGTTGGGTTTAGGACGCTTTGTATTATCTTTTAATGTGAATAATATAGATACCACTACACCATCTAATTTTGTTGCTTATGTGATGTGACCACAAACAAAAGTCATTCATGTCATGGTGTCTCGGCTTTTGGCCAACGTGTTGCCTCTAAAATACAGTAACTAGCTGTGTTTTGGTTTGTAGCTCCAGCTGGATCCGGTGGACTTTCGGACAACTCATCTGATCTTTCACACCATCACCAAATGCTTGATGTCCAGGGACAGGTTTCTCAAAATGAGAGGTGAGTGTTCTGCAGTGACTCCTTGGTGTCGGTATGCCTTATGGAGCACCTTAAATTAAATGTGTTGTATTTCTGTGTGTGATTAAGCCATGGAGATCCTAGGCAACCTCAGCAAAGCAGAGGACAACGGTGTGCTGATCTGCGAGTATGTGGACCAGGAATCTTACAGGGAGGTAACGATGCTCCTCACCCTGCCTGACCTCATGCTCCTTATGGCCTCTTTGGAAGTTCTGTACCTGCTGGCCCAACTCGGAGAGATTCCCTGCAGCAAGATCGCCTCCGTCGACCACAGCATAGGTATGAATTCTCTTTCGTACGGCTTTTTTTCTTTTCTTGAAACAATGTTTTTGTCTTAGTAAGTGAATCCAGAGCTTAAAATTTAATGTCACAAGGCCTTAGTAGCATTTTGGTAACATGTCTGCCTGCCAAGTTTTAACACGCTAGTCTTTCCATTCATGAATAACTGGCTCAAATATATCTTTCCTCCTACCCTTGAAAATCTTGAAGGGTCTGGTTTGAATTGTGTTCTCACTGAAGGAATGAAACATCTCTTTGATCTGCTAACTGGCCAAAATGTAATGGCTTGTTTCAATGAGGCTCCTCTGTGCTGATCCTTTGTGTTTTTCTTCTTTCTCATTCTCTCTGGTCAGACCTGTTAGTTCGGTTAGTGTCGGTTGACCTTCACACGTTTGGACCCGACGCCCTAACAGCGGTGCGGCTGATCGAGCATCAGGCCAGCGCCGACCAGGCTGCCGAGGTTCGACCGCAGCTGGTGGAGCAGGTACCTGCAGCCGTGCAGGGAGCGCCGGCACCTGGTAAGTGTCTGGACATGGGCTCAGTCTGTTTGTCATGTTTAATCTCTGACACTAATGAAGTGTCTCCGCCGTGTAATTCGCACAGAAAGCCGGCGCTGCGGCTCCTAAAGAGCCATGTCATGTTGATGACGTCGGTGTTTCCCAGGTGTCCTCCTGTCTATCGAAACCCGCTGTTATAATGTTACATTTTTCGCACTAAATTACATAATTAATAATCACCATCAGTAAACTGGACGCTGTTTGACTCCCTAACTCGCCGGCCAGAAATGTGATGAAAAGTCCGTAGGACAGGCGGGAGGACGGAAGCTTCTCTACAGCTGTAGCATATGTTTTCCTCATAAGTTGCCGAAGACGGTTACAGTTACTACGTTACTTTTGTTTGGTCCTGTAATGTTGCTTTGTGGGACATTTCTCTGTATTTAGTTGAGTGGAGGACCTGTGCAGTTATGGGACTAGTCAGGCCGACACGCCCCCGCTCCTCGCCTCTGGCTTATCCGTTCACACTGGGGCGGGTTACCAATAATGCAGCCCTGATACTACCTTCAGAGGCGGATCAGCGCTGGAGCAAAATTTTCCCCCTCTCCGCATCTGAAACTTTCACACAGAGGAGGGTGCGGAGAATTGGCGCAGGATCCCTGCATGCAAACAGCAGTGTGACTGGCGCTATTGACACACAACAGCAAATCCATGTGAGGTTGCTGTGCCTCTTTGTGAATCATGGCATGCTGGGTGAAGGAAATGGAGGAATACCCCTGCCAATAACTATGTATGAGTCACCTGAGGTTTAACCCGACGCAAGATCAAATGAAAGGTTGCTTGTGGTCAGTCAATTGAAATCAGTTCAACAAGCAAGGTCTGTATTTGACTCCAAGACAGAAAGCATTACCCAAGCATTTTTCCCAAAGCTACCATTCTGACAGTAAAAAATGTAATGCAGACTAATTCACTTAAAGCTGCTTACTCATCTGTTGCTGAGCCACAGGAGCACTATGCTTGTTGTTCACCAGCCCGGTTTGCTTTGTTCCCAGTTTTGGCTGAAGCACCAGCTGATTGCATTTTTGTTTTTCACTTGGAATAAGTTCTTCTGGATTTAGATAGACTTCGTGACAGCAGAACTCCGGTGTGAGGAGCACCCCAGGGATGCATTTTTAGCCCCTTACTGTATTCAGAATGCATACACGACTGTGTAGCTACTTGTTACTCCAACGCCATCATTAAACCTGATCACAGATAACGGTGTGAAGGCG
This sequence comes from Diplodus puntazzo, assembly GCA_963678695.2. NCBI lineage: Eukaryota > Metazoa > Chordata > Actinopteri > Spariformes > Sparidae > Diplodus > Diplodus puntazzo. The sequence continues at coordinate 6,795,946 of OZ023177.1, read as the reverse complement.
ACCTGGAGGAACAAGAGGACCTGACCCGCTAGTGTCAGGACAACAGCCTACTCCTGAATATCAGCAGACTAAGGGGCTAATAGCAGATGTTGAGTAGGCATGGGTAAGGAACTACGCCCCCTTGTTATCAATGGATTTTTGTTCGAGAGGGTGGAAAGTACCTTGGTCTCCACATCACTTGGGTGCTGCATACAACTCTTTGGACTGAAACAGTCTCATCACTGCCATTATCACCAGACACTTGAGGAAATTCTGGGTATTTCTTTAACTACTGAGGAAATTCTACTTCTGCACCATCAAGAGCATCCTAACAGAGACCACCATTGCCTGATACGGAAGTGAAATCAACCAGGAACATAAACAGTGGATACTTTGCTAGAACATACAAAAGACTGTGCTTTTCCCCGCCTAGAGGATGTATACAACAGCCGCTGTAAGACAAAGGCTACAAGAATGATTTTGTAGCCCTCCCCCTCTCAAATTCTGCAAATATAATATTCACATTCCCATTCTATTCAAACTCTTCAAGCTTGTTTTTATTCACAGATTGATACAACTGGAGGGATCTAATTTCACTCATACCATGATAACGAATGTGACGAATAAACTTGGTTTGAGTTTTTTTAAATTACCTTTGTTTTTTGCCGCCTGCTTATATCATCTTGGGACAACGGAAACAAAGGAGTGAACTGCAGATGTAAAGGCAGCTCTCCAAACCTGTCACAGTCGGTGTGTGAATTAACAGGTGACCCCTGGCGAGAATTTGGCACACCTAACCTTGGAAGTGTCATTCCTGTATTGTCGTTGTGCTCCACTGGGCTGCAAAGTTATTAGTATGCTGACATCTAGTGGACAGCCCGGGGATTATTACAAATAAAGTTTATTGAATATGGATAAATTCACCATGTTCTGTTGCTTTGCAGTCTTTCAGTATTGTGTCAGTAACAAAGAAGCGTTAACATTTTCTCGATGATGACGATGATGATATAATTATCATAGTAATTGTTATTGTTATTAATTACAAAGAAGCATTAACATTTTTCTCCATCCTTTTTTATTTTTGCCTTTTCAGTAACAAGGGTCCCAGTTCAGTCCACTCAACCTCCACCTGGTATTGTTGAACTAGATGGGGAAAAATTTACACTGCAATGGTAAGATTATTTCACCCATAGACGATTTCACCTTCTCCTTGCTCTTGTATCTGTTGTTTGTCAGCATCTTTTTCAAATTGCATGCTAACCTCTCTGACTGTGGTTCGTTTCTCAAACAGGCTTAACGCACACTTTGAGACAAACGCCGAGGGCACTGTGTCTCGATCTGAAATGTACTCCGAGTACCTGGCCACGTGCAGTAAAATGGGACGAAGCAACATCTTGAACTCCACTGGCTTCCTCAAATGTCTGCGGTCAGTCCTGTTTCCTCCCCTATCTGTTGCTTTTATTTTCCACCAGCACAGCGTGGTGATAGTCTGTGCCCTGACCAAGATTGTTTGGTACACAGCAGTAACTGTCTTGCCTCTGTAGAAAAGCTTCAACGAAGCATAGCTGTTTTGAGTTTTTCTTGACTTTATGCCAGCAAGATATCAGCAATTGTTTTTAAAAAAAGGTGCTCTAAAATGTCTTAGTTGCCTCTTATGGCTTGGAAAATGTGTTGCTGGTAGACTTTTTTTAGAAAGTATTGAAATGCGTGAATTATCTAAGAGGAAGTATCAAATAGCTTGAATAGAAGCAGTTTAATGTTGCTGTACTACCTGAATGTACCCACCCTGCCTTAAATGGATGGATTGAACAGCTCAGAAAATGTTGAACACGCTCAGTGAATGCGCAAATTAAGCTTAACTTTAAGTATTTGAACTTTGCAATTTTCTCTCTGTCTCCTCCTGCTACCACAGGACTGTGTTTCCCAACCACACGATGCGACGGCAAGACGAGACCAAGGCCACAAGTCAGGTCCACATTCTCCTGGTTGGGCTAAGGCGAAGGTCGATCCCTCTGCCCATCCAGCTGTACTACCAGCAGCCTCAGCAGCAGCAGAACACGGCAGCAGCTCCTCCACCTTCAGCAGCCCGACACGAAGCTCCTGGAGACCCTCAGGCCCCACCTCCAGGTAAAACTGTCATAATTAATCAAGTTTACTTTCTTTCATTCACTTTGTGTATGTAATAGCTAGAAAGTTGAAAATGCTACACAAAATAGTGAATTTTGTTTCCCCCCGGTTGCTTTTTACAAGAGGCATTTAGTGGGCCAGGACGAGATCTGAATGTCAGTAACTACAGAGTTATGGATACAAAGAAAGAGCACTCCAGTGGTGTTATGTAGAAGGATGCTGGCAGTCTTGCAGAAAGATCAGAGGGAGTACCACTGAGACCAAGATGGCTGAACTAATTACAAAGGCAAACATTGAGAAAGTGTGTGCTGAAAAGGAAGTTGGTAGTGGGAGCTTATTAGGGAGATTGGATTCAGTTTCAGGAGCAGCCTTCCTTTCAGTTTCAGAGGACAGTTGCCAGTGGTGTTTTAATTTTGTTCTGAAATGATTATGAAATAATGAAATTAATACTTAAAAAACATTCAACATGATTATAAAATCTCAATAGAATCATGTCAACATCGTGGTTGTTATCATTTTTTAATTTTTTTTATTTTTGAGCAACAAAATCACCCAGCTCATCATGTGTGGCCCATTCAGGGTTAATTAAGGGAATGCTGGGATTTAAACAGAATTTGCCATTTTTCTTGTCATTTATTAAGAGTCACTGGTGCAGTAGTGAATCTTCAGCCTATTCCTGGTTTTAAAAATATGTCTTGAGGTTTTTTGGCTTCTGTAGCGATCATGTTGGCAGGGTTTTTACTGTATGACTTTATCCAGCATATACGCTGTTCTAGCCACGTAGGAAATCCTGGTTTTTGACTCCCTCTGTTGTTGTCACAGCCCAATTGAAGGATGCTGGACAGTCCTTCACATTAACAAAAAAGAAATTGCCTGGTACAGCTGGCAGCCTATATCTGCTTTGGTGTTTTACAAGATTAATAGTTTTTATAAATTGAAAACACTAAGGCTTAAGTTGCATCTTGGACCTAAACAGTTCTGATTGTGTTTGTGTGACCAGGCTTACCTCCCGGGCATCTCAGTGTTGGACCTCAGTTTGTACGGGCCCCGGGCCCCAACACTGCTGGTACCACCCCATCCATGGCCTTGACCGCACAGGAACCTCCCCATGCAAGCCACCTGACTGTTTCCCGTCACCTAGCAACCCCGCAGGTACCTCTGCAGTTACCACCAAATCCTCTGGCAGCAGTGCAGCAGGTTCGACCTGGTCCAGTAGTCCAGATTCCAACATCAGCGCCTGCCAGCCAGAACCACAGCCCTCAGAACCCCGCCGCTCCACCTGCAGTTCAGCAACAACAGCAACACTCCCCGATGCTCCCGACGGGGACTCCTGTCACGCTTTTTCAGCCGGTACCACAGGGCCACATCCTCACAGCCAGGGTACAAGGTGTGTGCCCTCCGATCGCACAGCACCCACCCCTGCCCCAAACCCCTCCACTGTGTGGGCCTCAGGGTGGAGCTCCCCAGGCAGAGGCCCAGTCTGTTGCTATGGTATCCACACCCTCTTCTTCCATCCAGTTGGGGGGTGGTCAGGCGTTGAGTGTCACGAGTGTGCCCAATTCCCAGGGGTCCCGTGTCACATTTCAGAATATCGCCCCCAAACCAGCGCCAAACCAGTCAGGTGGACCAGCAGCCACAATAGCCACTCCCAACCAACAGCCTCAGCAGCAGCAGCAGGGTGTCGTCATAGTCAGTCCCAACCCTCAGCAGAGCCCAGCGTACACCCCTGCAATTCACCAGATCGTTCTTGCCAACCCCTCCGCCATTCCCGGTGCCCAGACTATCCAGATAGCAGGGCAGCCTGGAGCTGCTTCCAGCCCCTGCCCACCTCCTGCTTCTCACTCCAATGCCCAGTCCAGTCAAACTGTCAGCCACGCACTGTCCATGAAACGGCATCAACAGCAGCAACATCAACAGCAGCCACCGCTCCAAATGCTTTCCCCAACTCCCCCCTCTCAGCCTACCTCCACTGAGTCCAGCTTGATCAAACAGCTACTGCTTCCAAAGCGAGGGCCTTCTACTCCGGGAGGAAAGCTAATCCTACCCGCTCCACAGGTGCCCCTTCCCAACAGCACGATAGCCCCTAGTCCACAGGTCATCTACCAGACAAGTTACAGCACCCAGAATCCCTCTCAACAGCCCCAGCAGCTCAATGTCCAGCTGGTTCCTGGTCAGCTTCCTGCTGCGGGAGCCCCAGCCCTCCAGACGGTCCAACTCTTGCCAGGCCAGCTAATATCCACAAGTAGCTCTGGGGCAGCTACCATCATCCAGGGCCCCGCGGCAGCGGGACAAGTCACATTCACCGTGGTCCCTAACACTGGTTTCACCACCTCTACTGCTGCTGTGGCCGCTGTCAGCCAGGGTGCTGTGGCTCCTGGAGTTCCCCCTCCTCCATTCTCTACTGGAACAGTTCCCCATCATGCCCCAACAGCTCCACCACCACCATCATCACCACTGCCAGCTCCCCTCAGAGGAGACAAGATCATTTGTCAAAAGGAGGAGGAGGCCAAGGATGCCACGGGGCTGCACATACATGAGAGAAAGATAGAAGTGATGGAGAACTCCTCTTTGGCAGAAGGAGACTCCTCCAATGGCAAAACCAGTAATGGCGATGTTGCGGCAGGTGCCAAGCTGCTAAATGGTCGGAAGTGCATGGAGTCTAATCTACCTCCATACCACTCAGGGAACAGCCAGGGGGCACTCAATGGCCCGGCTACGGAGAGTCACCCTGCTAATGGGAAGCAGGCCCTCTCCCCCGGCCTGAACACCCCACTGGAGGGCAACCCCGACCCCAAAAAGACTCTAGTCAACGGCGTGTGTGACTTTGATCGGGGTGACAGTGGTGGCAACTTTAACAAAAACATTCCAAATCACATTGCTTCCAAACAGTACTTGGGGAACGGGGAGGTGGACCCCTCTGAGAAGAGTCACGGGCCAGACCCCCCTCTCCCCAGTCCTCCTCCCCCCCAGCAGGACACTGCCAAAGCCCAGCAGGCTGAGCGCCTGGCCAATGGACCCCAGGCAGTAGGCAACAAGCCTCCCTCGGAATTAACCAATGGACCTTTGGGGCTGGGCCACGCTGTGCCTGTGCTTAGACAGCAACTGCTCCCAAACTCTACTCTCCCCTCCACTGTTACTCTTACCTCCCAGAGTCCTGCTGCCCCTCCTGCAAACGGAGTGGCCTCTGAGGCTCGAGGTCTCAAGAGACCAGCTGAGCATGAGGACCGCAGTACAGCGGCAGCGTCCTCGGGGATCCCAAATAAAGTGGGAGTGCGTATCATCACCATCAGCGACCCCAACAATGCCGGCAGCAGTGCCACCATGGTGGCGGTACCAGCAGGAACAGACCCAAGCACAGTAGCCAAAGTAGCAATAGAGAACGCCACTCAGCAGAGGAACTGCTCACCCACACAGGCAGCTGGCTCTACGGTGAGTCATTGTGGGGTTAGTCTCACAGTAAGCCACATTTATCCACAGTGTCTTGCGGTTGTGTGACTTAATGTCAGGACTGTCACAAAATGTGTCTTACATGTCTGTCATGCAAGACACATTTTGTGAGTATTTGCATAACTGTGTCTGTGTTTGTCTAATTCAACACCTACCTTTTTGGTTAGGGGCTATCCTGTGATATTTTCATTGTAAACAAACATTTGTTAACATTCACTGGAACATTTTCTGTATTCACTTTTAAGTCTATCAAGTTTTAGGCCATTTCCTACTTCAAAACATACCTTTTATTCAATAGATTCTCTTATTCGACACTTGGTTTTTATGTAGGATACTTTGTTACTTGATACAAGGTAGAAGGACTTAAGATTTATTTACCTAGAAAGAGCAGAAATGGCTCTTGTCTTTCACCAGTCAGTGCCTCCACCTGTCTTAATGCTTTGCTGATGTCTACATTTGTTGAATAGAATGAATCTAAACCACCAACAGAGAGTCTTTTAAAAGCACAGCAACAAAATGGCCACTGGCATTTTAGCACTGAGCAAAGAACACAGAAAGTGTTGTCTTTTTTGTTGTCACTGTGACAATCCCGATCCACTTTTTCACTTCATACCTGTGAGATGCCATGGAAGACACTGAAATGAGAGTCATGGGTACAACATTACACTTGAAAGGTATTGGCCACATCACACCATTTGTGGCTTGCTGTGCATTAATCAAGTACCTGCTGGTAGAACACAGGCAGCTCATCAAAGCATTGCAGTACAAAGTCACTTGTGAAGAGAAACTTAGTAGTTTTTTTTCTGATATGGTTCAGTATTTATTCTGAAATACAGTTATGTAACTGAATCAAAGTAACACATTATGTACTAGATGAATATTGTTTTAAAGTCAGGCTACAGACTAAAATCTGACAACAACTTTGATTCGTAAATGTTGTGCAGTTAGGAAAATGGACTTGTTTGGTATTCAAATTGCTATCTGTGTGTGTAGGAGGCTGTTGAATGTAAAGCATTGAAAAGCCTTTCTGTGATTCTCTACCCCTGCCTGCATTGACCTCCACTGTTAAATAAGTTTTAAAAATCAATAATATGCCTTAAAGTAGGTGAGATTTTATGAGCAAACACTTTACTTTTATTCAAAACCAACATGCTCTCATTGCTCATCACTTGTGAGGTGGCTGGGTTCAGGTTTAATGAGTAAATGTTTGGAGGTTAAGAAGGTGAGGCCAGTTAAGACCATGTGGCTCTCACCGATACCCACCTCCTATAGAAAAGCTGCTGAGAGAACAACTTCTGCCACTAGACAGGTCGGGGTTACATCTCAGCCAACACAGCCTTTCTCATGAAGATTTCATAAGACATTGCTGAAATCCACATCATTCCTCTTAAGTAGAATGTGCAAGTAAGTTTTATTTTGTAGGCACTTTGGATAAACAAGAAATGAATGCAGTTTTTAATGCAGGTTCAGTTTTGGGTTCTGCTGCTCCTCAAAATGTGCAGGCGTTCGCTCAGAAATGTTTAAAGTCTTAGCAGGAAGATATTGTCCTGTTGGTGTGATTAATATACACTTCTCACATACATTCTTTTAAAAATCATATTTTATATTCTCACCTCTTTTGAACTTAGTTTAGTTCTAAACTCTGATTCATTTTTAGGATATAAATTCTGATCTATTGGGATTCTGGCTTCTTAAAGGGTTGCTAAGCCAAAAAACTTACCTGTAGTGCTCGTGTTGTTTTTCTCTGCCGATCTACACCCGACTGTATCACCATGAAGGAGTCATGAATCTGCTTCTCCTCTACTGAGCTTTCTTTTACTGTTTTGAGCATCACAGCCGAGTCTTGTTTAGTGTCGCACCAAAAATATCTAGATAGATAAATTGACAAATGTACTTTTTTTTAAATTTCGGGATGAATTGTCCCTTTTTAAAACGTTTCGTTTTTATAAATAAAAGTGTTGACTCACAACTTCCATATTTTAAGAACGTGAACTGTGAATTTCTTCAAATGGAATGAGTATTGTTACTTGATTTTTGTATCAGTATTCATTAGACTTTCCTACCTCTTCCACAGCCTACGATTACCCCGTCCCCGCCCCCTGCTTCCCAGCCTTCGCCGGCGGGTAACCATAGCCCTCATCTCCCAGCACAGCAAACCCCCGCAGCAGCACCAGAGCAAAGCAGGAAAGCAGGGCAGAACTTCAAGTGTCTGTGGCAGTCCTGTAAACGGTATGTGTTGGAGACAGACAGGCTGCTGCTCATTCATAATTCAGTATCCTTTTGTAATCGCCGTGGAGCTTCTGCTGAATTGTTTTTCATTTCTTCTTTAGGTGGTTTGAAACGCCGTCTCAGGTGTTTTACCACGCAGCAACGCAACATGGTGGAAAAGGCGTGTATGGAGGCCATTGTCAGTGGGAGGGATGTGAACCTTTTCCCCGGCAGAGACTGTCCTTTATCACGCATCTACAGGTAAGACTCCCTCCACTTTGTTTTTGTGTGGTAGGAAGTGGAAGAATTTAGAAAAAAGTAACACATTTTATAGCACCAGTATTACTACCTCAACTTAAAATAAAAGTGAAATGCATAAGAAGATTTATCTTAATTTTTTCCTCTCTCTTTTGCAGGATAAGCACTGTTCTCGAGAGGCTTTGCTGGCTGGACTCAAACTAGAGGAGCAGCAGGCGCAAAGTCCCAATCAGTCTTCTTCCCAGTACATACGACTTTTTCTATTCAACTTGATACATTACTGTTGCATGAAACTACACTTTATGCCTGTCTGTGCTTGAATTATTTTCTTTCACATTAATGCTGATTCCATTTGGTTTCACTGTGTCTAATGGACATAGAGACAACAGTGTGCTGATGGTGGTGTTGGAGTCATGACATTGATGTGTTGCGTGTGTGCTTGTTGTGTTTTAAAGGACCCCGCCAGCAGCAGGCAGTACTCCGGCACAGCGAGCCCCGAAAGCAATCGTGAATCACCCGAGCGCAGCTCTCATGGCCCTACGCAGAGGCTCTCGAAACCTGGTCTTCAGGGACTTCACTGTGAGTAGAGCGAGGCTGACCATTACCACATCTCTCCCTGATTTTCCTGGAAAAGTGGCGCACACACTTTTGTATGACTTACAAAGCTTTTGGCTGGTTGAGGTGGATGTAAGCTGCTTCGTAGACTTTAAATCCTACTGTTCCATTGACTTCATGGTTGAAACTCAGGGTCAGGATTGAATGGGAATACATGGGCAGAAATTAGTAATTTCCTGGATTTAATTAGACTTTACATATATTCACACAATGTCTACAGGTTGTATGTATTTACTACTGTAAAAATGGTGCTCCATTTTAAGGGCTTTCCACACCGAGAGTTAGAACTACAACAACGAAACACTTAAAAAAAATATATATGTATATTGTTTTAAAGTTGTTAAAATTTTGGAATCCTTGTCACAACCTGGACACCGATAATGATAGTAGGGATATTGTTTGGATCGCTTTCAGAGTGATCTGATGAATGATGAAACACTGACTGCCAATCAATATCCATCTCATTCAGGGTTAATGCAGTCGAGTTCGTCATGGTCACAACCTAAATACTTATATTACTTAATATCAGGCTGCAAATTACAAGCAGAAGAATGTAATAGTTCAGTTAGTTCCTAATAGCAGATAGGCTGCCAAACAGTATTTGGCACTGAAGTTCATTTCGTCCCTGATGTCCTCTTTGACAACTGCCAGGATAATTGATGTTAACTCATACAACAGTGTGAATAAAATCAGTGTTGTATCAGTGCAAACTCATTTTCTCATGATTGAAGAATTTAGTGAACCCACATCCATCAGGTAATGTTTTTGTTTCTCTTTGCTACACACAGCTACCCACTATTTTACAGAACGGTACCATTCAACAATGTGGATGCTCACATTGTTATCTTTGTAGCTATCGTCTCAATCTCCCCATATGTCCAAAACAAGTGCTCGCTTTCAACTTCCACTACGACTAAATATAATTCTTTCCTGTTTCCTCTCCCAGGATGAGAAAGAGGGACCAGTGACCAAACACATACGACTAACTGCTGCCTTAACGTTAAAGAACATCGCCAAGCACTCTGACTGTGGTCGCATGTAAGTGTCCTACTGACTTTGAGGAATGTTTGTTGCCTTGTGACCAGAACGATTTCCTGAATGTTGAATACACAGAAATGCAGTATGGTGCTACCTTTGATAAATTGTGTGATCCATCCATCAGTGGTAGTTCTGGATTTCATTATATTGTCAGTTGTTTTGATCGTACCTTGGTGTTTGGATAAAGATTTTGTTTCTTCATGGAATGAAAGAATGCACCCTGACATCGGTGTTGTCTTTCTCTCCTTGTCACTCAGGTTGGTAAAGAGGCATGAGACGCACCTCTCTGTGCTTGCGCTAAGTAACATGGAGGTTTCCACCACGCTCGCCAAATGCCTTTACGAACTGACGCGCTCGCTCCAGGCTTAACGCCAAAAGGACAACCTCTCTCTAAAAACCCTCTCAACCAACCACCCCCAGCCCTCTCCTGAGACGAGAGGAGGAAGCAGCCGGTGAGCCGTAGCGGGTCCGCGGGGGGGGGGAAGCAGAGGGCGGGAACCGGAGCAGAGACCCTCAACCCCCTCTCATCCCTCACCTCCTTCCTCACCAACCTGTGTTCATACCCCCCTCCCCGCCCTCTCTCAACCCACACACACACACAAAAAACTGCCACGGGGTCTTCCACCAGCTGCCCATGAGGGGGAGCTATTTAAGACTGCTTCCCCGAGGGACTCAACCGACGAAACCCCAAACACGAGCACATTTTGTTTAAGTTTCTTTGTTATTTTTATTCTTCTCTTCGTCCCCTGAACGGATGTGTGCGTTGGAGTGAGTGGCGGTCGACTGAAGAGTACGGGTGGGTGCGGAGGAGGGCGGGGGGCCATTAAAGGTATCCCACAGGGTTGGGTGGAGGCGGAGGAGGACTCGGCTGGCAACTGGCGCAGAGAACTTTTTTTTTTTTCTTTAGAAACTTGGTAGCTTGGTTTTCTTACTTGAGTCAATATATTTTCACTTATTTATTATTGAAATGAATACCATTACAATTAATGAAAAAGAATCTTGTAAATATGTTGTGAATATATATAAAGAAGATCCTCTTTCATGCCGATGCAGCCACTGGAGAACTTGCTCTGTGGAGTAATAGAAGCATTACTTTGGTAGGATTGAATAAAGTAGGATGTTTTTTTTGTTTTGTTTTGTTTGTTTTTTTGTTTTTTTTTTTGCTTTTTTATGATCCCTGGTCACTTGTATCTAATGTGATTCTATACTCAGCAGTGGATGAATGTACTTAAAAACCTGTAAATAATTCTGCAAAGGTACTGATGCTGTAAAGCTTAGGGAGGGGGAAAAACAGTTTTTTGTGGAACTGTGACATTTTTTGTATTATAATACCTTGTAGAACTCATTTTGCTGGCTGAAAGAGTATGGAATAATATATCTCATGTCATTTTGTAGAAGAAAAAAAAATATTGAAGGTATTCTCTTCCCTTCCTCTTCCCTCACACACCCTCCCCCTCAACACACACACACACACAAGTAACATATATCCACTGTAAGCGTTTTGTCATTGTACGGGCACAGTGCGCGTACCAAAATTTTTTTGTATTTGTAAATTGGTTTAAATACATGGAGTTTTTATACAGGTTTTCTCCTGTGTTCTTTGCTTTACGTGCAGGTATGATATTTTCTTCACTACTTTTTTCTATCTTAATATAGTGTGGAGTTTTATTGTACTATTTTTTCATTCTTAATACCATGCCACATTCCGGCTCACGTCCTCAGACTGTCCTCTCTACCGTGTGTTGTGTAACATTTATGACTGCCTGTCGTATTAGCATCTGACCGGGGCGACCCAACCATCCTCATTTCTGCGGTGTCAGTAGGATGTGTGACTATACATAGACCTAACAGTCTGTTAGAGATTGGCTTTATTTACTTTGGTGACTGTTTATAGTTTTTAAATAAAACACTGAACATTTTGCTTTGGTTTTTACGCTTGTTTCTTCTCGTTTCTTCCCCCTACCAACATGTCCCGCTCTCTCCGTCATAGTGCGTGCAGCAGTCGATGTAGAGCGCTGATTCCCACCCAGAGGTGCACGTATGCAACGACGTACTCATGCGGTTGCCAAGGGCTTCATGGAAAGACTGGAGTAGCTCAACTAATTGAAATGAATCCTACGTAATCGTCACATGTTAAGTGGGCCTGAACACTGTTCGAGAGTGCATTAGTTTAATTACCGAGAGCGCAAAGAAGTCTAAACAATAAGCTAAAACTAAGAGATAAATGGTTGAAATAGGTGGCTAAAAGTAATGGATACACATAGCAAGTAGCTGAATTGAGGGGAAATGCCACTCTGCTTGTTAGCAAAATGACCAAAATTCATCCCCCTTGTTAACCTTCCTTTCCTCAGTAGATCTGAGTGAGAGACTGAAATATCAGTAGCGCAAGTGTTTGTTTTTTTTTGTTGTTTTTTTAATACTAAATCCAAGGGACTGTCCATGGCAAGGAAGTTGCAGACAGATTATGATTGCAGCGTCTCTCAGTCTCACTCTTCTGTCAGTTTCGTCTTGCAGCAAAAATATTTTCCAGACTACACTATAATGCTCAACTCAATTAAATATTTTAGCCTATTAACCCTATAGACCAGTTTGAACTTATCAAAGTGAAAAGTAGCAACGTGTAGTTAATGAAAAGTGAGAGGACCACAGAGCTGCACAACATTTAGCTAAAATTAGCCTAACGAATAGACCGTTGTGAGTGTTGGCTAAAGTAGCCTAGTGGGTAAATAGTTGAAGTAGTGAAAAAGCGATGGATAAACTAGTCAATAGTTCTAGTCAATGGTTCAATAGTTAAGTTAGCTAAAAGTAGCCTAATGCATAAACAGCTGTAGGCTATTATTTGGCTTAAAGTAATGCATCAGCAGCTGATGTAATTAGCCAAAGGTAATGTTTAAACAGTTGTCATAGGCCTAGTTGGCTAAATGTAGGCTTATGAATAAGCAGTTGAAGTTAAAGAACTGATCAAAGAGATGAAATAAAAAGCTGACATTGCTATACAAGTTATGAATAGCCTTAATGTGTGTGGTTCTAATAGTTGGCTAAAAGTAGGTTAATGGATAAAAGTATTAATTGTTAGCTACAAATAATGATAAAGATATAAAATTGCTAAGAAAGTCATGAATAGCCTAAACGGTTATAGTACTAATAGTTAGCTGAAAGTGGGCTAATGGATAAACAGTTTAAATTGTTAGCTAGTACTTAGAAAACAGTTGTTATAGCTAAAAGTAATGGATAGCCTTAATGGTTGCAGGCCTAATAGTTGGCTAAAAGTAATTAGCAGTTATATTGTTAGCTGAAAGTAATGGATAAACAGTCCTATTAGGCATAATTGGTAGAATGGCAGTTGGAATAGTCGTCTATGCTAAAAGGAAAGAATAAATATTGAAAATAGTTTGCTTAAATTATTGCTAAATAGTTTAAATTTCCACCTTCTGGCACTCCAGTTGGTAGTCATTGGCCTACACATGCCAAACACACAACAATATACAGTTCAGTTGTAAGAAATCAATACCTTTATAACAATAACCAACTCCATCGAACCAACAGTGGTGACATCCATTGTAAAAATGAATTAAAATAAACACTTGTGGAGAGTGTGGGTAAAGGGGCACTTCAGTTCCTCTGAGGGCTGTCTGACTAAAAAAGGTTGGTGAACCACCGGTGCAGGGAACACCAACTGAGCACCAGTCTTTCTCTGAATTCATCACTACTCCCTGAGCTGTGCGCTAAATAATTCTGAACAGATGCCAGCGTTTTGAATATTCAGCGCTCATTTTTCATGGTTGGTGTTTGGGGCTTCAAACGGCCCTCTTGTCTGATATAACCTAACAGGCTCCATTTAGAGGCAAGCTCATCCTTTTGTTCTGTTCAACCACTGGACATTTTCCTTTGGCTCCTTTTTTTTTTTTTTCCCCCCCCCCCAACATAATTGAATTGTTAATGACTTTGCTGAGCGCTCCACTTCCCGCAGCTCCCAAAACACACTTTGTGTTTAATCTTACATTACAGAGGACTTTCAGTCTTCATCAAAAGGCTGTATAGTGTCACATTTAGTTAGCGCTTAAAGCACAATGTGACATCCCCCCGGTTCATTTATGCTCCCATCGTTGTTGCTCAGCGCTCGCCGCTGTGGTGTTTATGCATCGAAAAGTGCGGGGAGTGTTGAGGGTGCACTGCAGAGGTTTGGCTTCAATAGCTGCTGCTCTCTTTTCACTCATGGTAGCGATCAGTGCTCATTTTAACCACCTTTAATTTAAGACATGAATTGTGTCCTTACTCTAATAAGGCTTTAAAGTGCAATAAATAATTGATTGAATTCAGGCTCCCAATTGTCCCTTTTCCATTTTTTTTACATTATGGCCTGTCATAGTAATGAAATCACAGGTGTGACTAATACCATTGACAATGGTTCTTTTGTATTGGTGTGTTCAGGTGGCCCAGTAAGTCACGGCAGTGTGACAGTGGGTCAGTGTGCCCAGTACCAGGACTCTGGAACTAACGCAGCTGAAGGGATTCCAGTCATTATTCATTTTTTCATTATTTATGCTCGCGCTCTCGGGTGTAAAAATGTATTACGTGAAAAAAGGCTTCGGTTAAATTATACATTTAAAAATTATTGTAAGTTATGTGATGTTTTTCAAAAGGTACAAACTAATCATATCATAGCTGTTCACTCGCACATGTGGCAGAGCGAGACACAAATTGTGAATTTCAGTGTCTCGTTAACTAAAAATACTGAGTGTGAAATTAACTTCTGGACTTTAACCACACAGGTGCTGGCCTTCATTTTGAATATAATGATATACAACAGTGTTTGCAATTATTTATGATTCATAAAAGATACAATTTGGACATTTTGGGAAGTATTAACCAGAAAGGTTAATCGTGTCTGGCTTGACATGCATGCAGTTACTCTTTGTGACCACTGGAGGGCAGCGAAAACCTTCATTTCTACATTTAATGTGTCAACCGACAGCTCCAGCAGCGTTAATGCAGACAGAACAAAACAATATTCAGACAAAAAATATTTTATGAAACAATGTTAGGCCCGAAAACATTGATTTGTTTTGGCGACCTAAGGGCAGCGTAGGAAACTGTAAACACAACACAACATGGACGTGATAGAAAAGTTCATGTGGACAACTTGCTAGCAAACTAGCGTATTTAGCACGTGCAAAAACAGCGACAGCAGCGTTCATCTGGAGTTTTATTTGTGTCCACCTGTTGAGTTTTAGTGCAGTATTCACTCTCCTTTAGCTCTGTTTGTTTCTCACCACTCCCCGAGGGACATGTCCGGCTCTTTAGCTGCTATTGCTCCATTATGTGCACTAGCTAGCTGCTAAACGTGTCTGTTATTTGGCGCTGGCCACAAAGTGAGCCGACATATTTTTGCTGGACACGTCGTGCCTGCTCTGCCTGTCGTTGTTCCTTTGTGAGTACATATTATTGGTATTAATAACAATTTTACACATGGTAACACTGTTAGCCACAAATGCAGCGCTGCAGTTCTTCTGTGTGACCACTGGAGGGCGGCGAACGCTCGTGTTTCTGAAGACAGTTAATTTGGCATCTCCTTGCAGCCTTGCGTTGGTTTTGTGAAAGCTACTTTTCGTGGACACAGAACAATAAATGACGTTCCTCATTAAACTGAACATACCTTGTGATGTATTGTGTGGGCTGCTTTTTCATTCAAATGCAGGCCATTAATCAGTATGATAATGCTGGTTTGCTGTGTACCAACAGATAGTAGAAGTAAAATATTGATTTTTTTTTCTTTTCTTGACTGGACAGACGTGGACAAATGTAGAGGATTATTTCTGTTGGAAGAAGTTGAATACAGTTCGTACTCCGCCTGCTGTTGCTGTTACTTCTTTGTGAATGCCACAAGAGGGATAAATCCGCTGTGCTCTGTAATGCCCGGCGGTTCCGGTGGGGGGCGCCAGCTGCACCAACTCTCAGCCAGACCGCAAGACATGTGGCTGAGACTTTCTGAAATCTACGCTCCGTTATTTGGCAAAAACAATTCCCGGATAGTACCGTTCGTCAGCACTTCGTAGCAGGAGTCGGGACGCTAAAAACTACTTACTACGTGCAAAGCAGCTGCAGCAGCACTTAAAAGGTGAGTAACGACACTCGCCGCTAGCTAACCAGAGCTAACTGCTAGCAAGCTAAAAGCGACGTAGGCAGGTGCTGTTGTTCAAAGCAGCTAGTTAGCTTCCAGCTAAATCCGCTTGCAGCCCGCTAGCCAACCGGGCTAACTTGTGACCTTCAATGCAATCGTCGTGGCTAATATTAGACACTATTTAGCCATGTTTGCTGTCGTGCTAACAGCAACCAGCTAGCTCTCAGGTAGCTCTGTTTTTAGCTAACGTTAGCAGTAGCTGTCTGGCTAACCAACAACAACCATGTTGTTACCGTCGTGTTGGCACTGGTTGATCAAGTTGGTGCTAATTTTGTATCTTCAGTAGGCAGGCCGTGTTGGGTCCAAACAGCAGCAATCTTTCAAATGTATCTTTCTGTCAACTCAACTGCTGCTTAGTTGGCTTCATCAATCACGCCCGTTTCATGGAAGTTAACGTATCGATTGAATCCGGCGTTAGGCTAACGCTTGGTTTACGAATGAAACGATGGTGCTAAGTTGACAGTTTGAGCACAGTGCTAATGAATAATGGCCTGTGTTTACTTGATTTATTGCAAGTGTTTGGGAATCAAACCGTAGCCCCATCGCCGAGGCTCTGGTCTCAGTCTGTTGATCAGATTTCACTTTGACAAATATTTAAGATCGTCACAATGGGAGCGATCAGAGCAAAGACAGGATCGGCTATCAGAGGCTTTAAATCTCGGGCACAGTCTGTTCACTCTGAGGCTGCTAGACAGGTCAGATGGTCTCCTGGTGGTTAGATTTGTTCAACATGACTCTGAAAACGATTTCTGCAAGTATAAATCTGATGAACAAATGCGAAATTACTATTCAGACTTCAGCTGATCGCAAATGTTGTCAGTAGCTGTTTGCAAGAGGTTTAGGCCACTGTTGTCAATGTGTGTCAATCACTGAAGCCAAACACAGTGAATCAGTGTGGGAAATGGAAAAACATTTCACTTTCACTTCTAGAGTGAACAGCTAACTGCCTGTTGACTGACTGGTGAAAAGACCATGCCAATATTATTGCCTATAAGATATCAGGATTAAAAAAACACATGATCACAATATA
This sequence comes from Diplodus puntazzo, assembly GCA_963678695.2. Taxonomy (NCBI): domain Eukaryota; kingdom Metazoa; phylum Chordata; class Actinopteri; order Spariformes; family Sparidae; genus Diplodus; species Diplodus puntazzo. The sequence goes on along the minus strand of OZ023177.1, from coordinate 6,779,063 downwards.
GCACAGGGAAAATGTGAATTGTGTGCTGCACTACATCTGTTTTTTCACAATTGTCTGGAAACAAGTTTCTGTGATCCGTGTCAAATATGTTCCATGTTTTTATGTCGAAAACAAAATGACGTGTTCTGTTATTTCTTTGTTTTATCTGTATTACCACAATTTCATCAATTATTTGCAATCGAGATGTGTTTGTTAGATGTGTGTTACCCAGAAGAAGAGAATTACTGCAGCATCTATCAACTAACTCAACGTTGTTTTCACTGTAAACTAGCCGCACCAACATCAGAAACTCGTAGCAGAAAACATGAGAAGCCCAAGCTAGCGATCACATTGTGTTTAGTGGCCATGTGTTTTTCTCTGTTGCCCCGATTTGCAATTGCATTTGCATTTTTGAGGATCAGACCAACAAGATATTCCAAATTCATGATTTGTTTCGACTTTTCATTTTCAATAAACTTGATGTGTTTTCTGTGAAGATGTATTTCTTCAATGCTCGTGCTGGATAAGCACAAGGAGGGAGGAGCGGAGAAGAAAAGACTATACGAAGAAAGAATAATCCCCCATTCTGCATTTGATTTCGATGATAGAAATTTGAAATGTCATTTCAGTCAATTTTTTTATTTAGATTTGAAATTGTGACGTGCCTATCAGCGAATGCTGCAGCAGTATCCAGATGAGTTCACTTCACTGTACGTTCAGACACATTTCGTGTCACTGGTGGTGCAGTTGCATACAAAGTCAGTAAGATTGATGGTTTGGATAGGAATTCACCCATTGAAGGATAAAACGGAATTTTCTGAAGACTTCTGAGTTCAGTCAGCTGAACATCAGCCTACTCGGCATGCTAACTAGCTAGCTCAGGGATAACGTATAGTTGGCGCATTAGGAGTTTGAGGCAAATTTTCACTTGTACCTCACTTTCTGTCTGAAAACTTTCTACAGTCTGAAGATCAATTGAGCTCGCAAGATGTCAACTGACTTCTATAGAGCTAAGTTATATCTAGGAGTTGTGGCAAGGCAAAATTCGTAAAACCTCTACTAAAAACTAAATACCATTAGGCACGTCCTGATCCGATCTGCAGGATCGGGATCGGGGCCGATATGGGCATTTTTCCACTGATCGGGGATCGGCAATTTTGAACGTGGACCCAAGGCTGATTTTTTTTTCTCTTCACGTCAGCACAATTTATTGCAGAACTCAGACTTGCACGAAATGTTACTCTGGCAAGCCTGTGGATCAAATGTCTGCAGTGTGGAAATAACTTAAATTAGAAAGCGAAAGCAGTCCAATGGCGACATGTAACATCTGCAGTAAGACTGTTTTGTGAGGGGGTAACAAAAGAGCTGCATTTAATACTACACATTTGGTACAATAAAATATGACAGAGAAGGTAATTAAATGAATCCCTCTGGATAACCAGCTCATCTCTGTGGTCGAGGATTGGGGTTTTCTTTGTCATCTGGAATTTTTGAATCCCCGGGAAGTCCTAGCATCTCAGCATTACCTTACATTTCTTCCACTTTCGAGTTACAACGTGCCGTATACGCACAAGTTTTGTGTCTAATACAACATAGCATATAACAAAGAGATGCCGAACGTGTGTGAAATAGACAAGCAACACGTCCACGTCATTTTACGTGACAATGTAAGGAATATGAAAAAAGCAATGGATGATATGGAGGTACAGAGCGTGGCTGTATATACTACTACTATAAGCATATACTTTGTTTCAATAAAATAATAAACCTATTAAGGAACAGCTTGGATGCAGGTACTTTTTTTCTTAATGCAGCTGTATTATCCAGGAAAATATTAGTTAAGGCTATCGGATTGGGACTCGGTATCAGCATTTACTAAATATTAAAGGACTCGGATCGGGGTACAAAAAAAAAAACCTGACCACCATCTATTTCCTGGGGTTAGGGTTATCACAGTGTCATGATAAAGCTTTATTGTTTTATTGATTGACAATTCAAATGTCAGTTATTAATGATGCTTCGAACTTTGATCGCGATGCTTGTCGTGGGCAATGTCTTGTGCTAATTTGGTAAATGTTGCATAACTTCATACGCAACTGTTGATCGTCTTTCACCAAGTAATCTTGTGTGTAATTTTCTGCAAGTGACCCAGCACTCGTCTGTCCTGTTTCCACTGCATGACGCAGCTTGGCTCAACTTGACTTGACACGCTCTTGGTATCAGGTACTTTTAAGGATTTTCGTTTTCCCCTGCAGCGGGTGTACTCCCTCTGCAGGCAGGAGTATGTAGGCAGTCGTCATAAAAACATTGGGTAAAACTGCCGTGACATCCCCTTCAACGCAGCATAAAATAATAAGAACAGTGGTGGATGTCGATTCTTTTTGAGATTCTCACCAACAAAAAGGAACGTCTGCACTTCGTCTATTAACCATGGTGTGGTTTTGCAGGCTGACATATTTAAAAATCTGGGTCAGTTGAATTCAACAATTGTGGTGGCAGTTTGCAGTATGGTACAGGATGTGGTTGTTGTGCAAGGGACGATGCTTTCTGACCAATCAATGGTCTGCCGTGGGTTTTTTTTTACTCCACCTTTTATTTTTGTTCAGTTGCTCGTAGCCTCAACCAAGATGATATCAAAAATGGTACTAGCTACTACCCACAACTTTTGACAGTGGAAAAACAAAAAAAGGTTGGGTCGGGCTGAACTATGCAGTGATAACACAGCAATATTTATGGTACTGAGATATAGGCAAAAATATTGTGATATTTAATTCCGTCTGTAACTCTCTGCTCCATTTATCGTTCACTGACAAGATCATCATGTCTACTTTTGATTTGTCCATCCAGATGACTGTGTTCTATCTTTTGCTGAGTCTGGAAAGAATTGTGCGATTCTTGACTTTCCTTTTGTCTTTAACACGGGTGTTGCGGTTTCCCAAATCCACAGTTTGATGTGTCTTTTCGATTTTAAAGTCACAATTCAATTCTCCTTTCAGACATTTTCTAATCAGCAGTGACGGCCATACCATTGTTTGATTCTGGCATCTAGATTTGTATAGAGCTACAGGTGACCATATGGTTTTATGACCTGACAACTGTCAACAACACCACAAGGGTAAAGTTGAAATTCAAGATTGTAGAATTCTTGTCATCTTTAAATTGTAATTTTGTTTTTCACATTTTCTTTGGACGCACCCAAGTAAGTGGAGATGAGCAGTCAAAATACTAGACTCATTAACTTTTTAATTTCAATGATCAAAAATGTTAAACGTATTTCGATTGATTGTCGATGATAAACTGAAATCAGGACACCCCTGGTCAGTTTTGTGTTAAATGCTGTAGTGCTGTGGTGGCCGAGCTGAGAGTTTCTTTTGTTTGTTTGCTTTTTCCCCTTAATTTGTGGGAGCTGCTAGTAGAGAGGGAACGGCTGAGCTGAAGATAAACATCCAAATCATGAACAGACGCACCTCATACCAAACATGCAACCTCACCTCATCACATCCCACATGTTCTCTTTCTAAAACGCAATAGTGAGGAGTGGAGATGGTAAACACTCCAGTCTAACGGGTCTCTAATCACTTTGACAAATTAGTCTTCTGCAGTTTTTCCTTTCATGTCTAGACGCTGTGATAATGAGATTTTACAGTCATTTCCTGAGGGCCTAACAAAGTACATAACCAAGTGTACCTGATCAGCTGTACTCCTCTCCTGTGCCTCAACAACACCTGCATCTTAAAATTCTCTCCTCTCCTCTGTGTTGTAGTGGTGATCAGGACAGCACGGACATGACTGGAGCTGGAAGTGGTAAGACACAGCACGATGCTATTTTAGGTGTAATCTGCCACGACCCATCGTCTGTACTCTGTCCATGCATTCCCACTCTGAAAACCTTTTATCTAAGCGCTGTATTTTGTGCTCACTCTGAGTAGAAAATATCACGTCTGATTCATAAATAATCCCGCGTGTGTTTTAGGCGGCCAGGGCCCGCCTGACGGGGCGGATGCTGAGGAGGCGGAGAGGTGTCCTATCTGCCTGGGCGTCTTGGCAGGAGGCGAGCTCGCCATGCCCGACAGCTGCTGCCACGTCTTCTGCCTCCGATGCCTCCTCACGTGGGCAGAGGTGACTCTCAATGTGTGATAACGTAGTTGTTGTTGTTCGCCTGTAAATCATTCAGACCTATGTGAACTGTTTCATCCTTCAAATCGTATGCATTTTGCATCAATATGTTAATGATGTTTTGTTTGTTGAATTCACTTTTAAGTTGCAGACGGCTCCTTCCTGCCCAGTGGACAGACGACCTTTCACTAATGTTTACAGATGGGACGGGAACCTCAGCTGTGTACAGGTCAGTCTGGATGCTACTGGTGTTATAGGACATCATGGCTACATTCGGCTTTTAGAAGCTTCAGGAACTGCATACACTTGACATTCTGGTTTTCACGTGTCTCTATAGACACAGCTTCTTTGCATAAAGCCAGTCAAAACATTGCATTTCAAACACCTTTTGCCAGTTGACTCGTTTGCACTTTAAAGCACTTTGAACAGCTTCAATTATACCTGCAAATGTCAGTTTAGGTGTTAATTGATGTGGTTTTGATGTGATATAACTGCAGTAGGCTTGCTGCGGTAGTCCATGTTACTGGTGTTACACAGTGTTCAGGCATACACAGATTACATTACTTGCCCACCGCCCCCACCGTTGTTTGGCTTTTCACAGCACAGATTGGCAGGAGTCACTTTTCACTTATCGCGTGAGAAAATGACTTTGTGCAGAATTTGTTGTCAAGGAAAAAGGACATATTTAGCAGCATTTCAGATTGAAGGCAAATGCTGATAATGTTAGTGAAGGAAATTAGCTTTATATTATGCACTGAGAAGTTGTAGGTATGCAGCCTGTCGCCAGCAGATCTTCATTTTACGGCTTCCTGAGACTGCTACTTGCTTCATTACACCCACCAACTTTATAAAACTACTACCTGACATATTTCAGACTGATCCACTGTCAGAGAAAGCTGAAAATAATCAGTCTTGTTGGTTGCCATAGTGGTAAATGCCAAACTCACCGGCAAACACATCGTGTTTCTATGATTATCCTGCTTCATAGTAAAGGTCATCCTCATGTTTCATCAGGTAAATGCCTTTTAATGTGTAGCTGCAGCAGTGGAAAATGTTCATGTGCATTAAGCTGTAACTTAAAGGTCATATTGGCAACATTTTTTATGTAGACAATCATTTTTTTTTAAATAATACATCCACAGAGCTTGTGGTTACAGTGATGGGGAGGACATGGAATGCCTCATTTAGTGGCTGAATGTTATCAATAACTATTTATTATAGCTCTGTACAAGTATTGAGCATCTTTTCTTGTAAAATGTCCCTTTTATTGGTAACGCCGATGTCTTCATACATGTATTAACTATCCTTGGCTTGAAAGCTACAGCTACCACTCAGACTGTATTGACATTGTGTTGCTGCCAGGTCCGCTGTCAAGTCAATCACACAAAGACTCCACTGACCTTTGTGCACCAAAATTAAAAGTGCCTCTGTCATTGTTGTTCTAAGGTTCCTGTGAGGAAGCGGACAACTCAACTTGAAGCTGAGAGTTGCTGCTGTAGAAACCCAGAACAAAAAGTCTGTATAAAGTGAGTGTGAGCCAATTCTTTTTATTTTTTATTTATGATCATAAGGTTTGCACTTTAAGGGACAGCTTGGGTCTTTTGATGTGGTGTTGCATGAGTACTTATCCCGAGTTAGTGTATTACCTGCAGTAGATGACTGTCAGCTCTCCGTCGGTGTGGACAAGCAGCGAGTAGCGCTATGCAACCCTACATCAAAAGACCTGAACTATTCCTTTAAGCTATTCTCAAACATTTTTATAGAGATCAGAGAAAATTGTTAATGAGCTCTACTTACTACTTGAATCCCTATGATGGTTTTAGAACAATTCCACTGTTATTTTCTTTTCAGAAGCAAGCCCACGAGAAGATCGAGACGGCAAAAAGTGGAGCGGACGGCAGACGCTAAAACAAAGGGGCTCGTGAGGAAATGTAAGTTTAAACTCCTCTTTGTCCTGGAACACTTTCACGTTTTATCAGCCGGCTCTAACAGTCTGTAAATGTCTCTTCCAGGTAATGACGATGACCCCTCATCACTGAGCAGGAAAAAGGTATTTTTCATTTTTTTCTTTGTTCCTGTATTCATGTTTGTTGGAACGTTAATTTAATTCTTGAGTGTTAATCTCATCCGCGCTTGATGTATTTCCTCCAGGTGAGAGGAACAGAGTGCTGCACATCACCGTCTCCTTGTGTGTCATTAATGACGGCATCGGCTCAGGACGTGTAAGTCCGTTCTTTTCATTTTAGTACATCTTAAATGTTCATCTGCAACATCTTTTTTAGGAAGAATGCTAGAAGTTTAAATGATTCAGTCTTAATAATTTGCAGCGCATGAACAAGTTTTATGTCTTGTTCATACTCCTGCAGTGTGGAGCCTGTTTGGGCGGCAGAGGACGTACCATATGACACCACGTTCAAACAGTGCAAACCCCAGGCACAAGACTGTCCGTGGCTCTCTCCAGCTGCTCCCATCCCAGCTAACGGCTCCTCAAGGTAAGGAAATCCCAACTAATCACTTTGTTTGCCCCAGTTAATGTTGTTGTTAACACTTGAAAAGGCCATGTTCACACCAAACAAGTTCGAAACACTTTTCTCCTTTATGTTCACTCTAATCTAAGTTCCCTAAAGCAAAAAGTGTTCTCGCTTCAGGCTGTGTTGTTGCTCACAGTGAGCTCTCTCCTGTTGTGTTCTAAAGCAGAGAGTAGTGTTTAATGCTTTGGTTTAAACCAAAGGAGCACACTGTAGTTGTCATGTGAGAGATATCTTTCACATTAGTGTGATTTAAGTCGTTATCGCTATGATTGTGCCGTTCTCATTCATTGCAATTCATATTTATCATGTCCTGACTTTGGATTCATGTATTAGGTATGCATGGGTTTCCATTTTTTACAATATAATTATTTTAGTAACTGGTGTTATGAGTTCATCACCTGACAAAGTAATATTATAGACAGTATTAAGAATAGACATGAACTACTTTACTTTCTGCTTTGCTTTTATCAGATCTAATAAACGTAGATCATATTTGCTATACACATACAAATTAATCGTTCATGTGGTTTTACATGATTCCACACACTTACAGGGAGTAGTGATGTTTTAAGAAATACAATGATGATCCAAAAAAAGCAACAGCCAAGACTTAAAGCTATTAAAACATGACTTTAAACACCTTGTGATTTTAAATGTCAAAGAATTGGATTTGCAAATGTTTGCAAACTCATTCGTTTAATCTTAAGAATACACACACACTGTGTTTTGGTGGGTAACACTCAATCTGAGCATAATTTATGGATTTTATTTGTCAACAATTTGTTTGTATTTTCATATTTGTACTGATTCCTTTTTAGCATTAATAATTCCAATAGGTTTTTAAAGCTAAATGTTGGTAAGCACCCACAGAGCCTGACAGAGTTAAATGGACTCATTGGGCTCTTACAAGCCCCTAGCACCGCCCGCCACTCTGACCCGTACCTCTGCAACAGGCAAATGTGTTATCGGTCTAGCTTTCTGCTGGTTGGGTGTGTCCCAAAGGTGAAATGAAACCTTCACCACCAGCAGAGCTGATTTGATTTGCACATCTTGAGGCAGTGAGATTCCTCTCATGCGAAATCATGCTCTTGTCTTGTTAAATGATACAACTCCACACCACAAACTGGTCGCGCCCTGCCTCTGTTTGACGAGTCTTCTCCGTGGCTACACAAAATCAAACTGCTTAAGAGCCCTTTGCTGTGTTCATGAGGCCCTGGGAAGACTATGGTAGGCTAAGACTATGGTTAATGACAAGAGTAGAAACCATAGGCTGTGTTATTTCACCATGGACTAGTAAAACTAGTATTCCAACACACTTCTGCTCAGCATGTGTCCGGTTCAGTTTTAGTTTCACAATAATAAAACACTGTTCTAAAGTCATGAAGACCTACTGATGTGAGGAAAACATGATTCTGTTATTCAGTTGAGGGAAAATGTGAAAATGACCTCACTCAGTTTTTCTTCTCTTGTCAGTAACGGAAGCAACAAACTGCACAGTATCTTTGATCTAAGTTGTCTGTGTTGTTGATTTTACAGGCAGAGTTTCCATCCCAGTGGTTGGAACCACAGCCCATTTCCATTTGGTCTATGTTCATCTCCCTTTACCTCTGCTGCTCTGTTTGGGCCCGGTCATTTTGGTGAGTCTTATCTGTGTTTCGTGCCGTGAATAATTGAATTTACATTGGTACTCATAGCAGCACCATGTAGAAATTGCCATTTTGTGCGATTTGGAGCTCCCCCACTGTTCCTGAGTACAACACCACTGTCGTGAATACAAATCCCATGAAAGTAAACATGTATAGTAACATAGCGCAGAAACAAGTGATGGGGTCAGAATGGTTGAGGCAGAGAGAGCATTCACCCTGTTACAAGACACTCTACCCGTAAAATCGTTTTGAAGCTTTTATTTTAATGTGAAAAGTTAGATAATGTTGCTTTAATGTGTAAATGGAGGGATGTTAACTTATGTAAATTCTAATGTGCCTCTAGCCACTAAGTGGTGGCTGTAAGTTTACGGGTTGTCCTGTGAACACCTGAGGAGAATTTTTTGCATTTGGCACTGATTCTTTTAGTGTGGGAGCTGCACTTTAAGATTTTAATGGGACTGGTAATTGCATCTGTAAAGACATTTACTCATATAGTATCTCTCCCACAGTGTTTCAAGGTGTCGTCTGCGCCATCACGTGTCCCAAAGGAGGAGAGAAGAGAGGCGGTCGAGCTTCAACCTCCAAAGCTCCCACCAAAGAGGCCGAGTCTGTACCAGCCCGCCGATCTGGACGACACAGTAAAAGCCAAGAAGAGGCTCCTGTACCTGCCCCATCACCGCAACAGTCCAACTCGTCCGACTCAGACTCGTCTACCGGCCAGACTGCCAAGTCAGGCAGGGGTTCTCAGGCTCCGGCGAAGAGGAAGGGCAAACAGGTAACAAACCGAAAGGCCAGTGGAAAACGGAAAGCCCCGACAAGAAAAAAACGATCTCCTGAAGTTGTAAGCAGCCCGGCAGCAAGTGAGGAGGAGGAAGAGGGTGATGTGGCTGACACCATGGACAAGGAGGAGGAAGAAGACAAAATGGATAAGGAGCAGGATTTCAACAACTCAGAGCAGCCACAGTCTGATGCTGAAGAGAACCTCGCTAAAGAGCAGGATGGTGTCAACTCCACTGACGAGCAAGAAGACGCTGAACCTTTGAGTAACGATGTGGGACTGGACAGTGATGAGCCTCAGGAACAATCGAATGAACATGAGCAGAAACCGGATGAGGGAGACAACGACCTGTCTTGTCCGTCAGAGCACGAGGAGCTGTCAGCAGCAGAGTCAGATGGCGAGCAGGGGAAAGAGGACGAAGGGCCACCGAGCTCCGTTTCCTCTGTAGAAAAGGACTCTGAGATAAGAACTTCACCGTCACCTTCTGACTTTCAGAGTGCTCCGCTCGAGAGCCAGACCTCTCCACAAAGTCATGAGGAGGATGATAATATGGAGATTTGTGCAGAGTCAGAAGAATTAAACAATGAAGAATCTTCACAGGAACTTAAAGCTGAATCATGTGAGAACTCTCCACAACCAGCGTCCCCCTCTGCTGGAGAGTCTGAGGATGACATGGCTGTCCCAGAATCTAAAGCTTCTGACGCTGCCGATAAAGAGGACGTTGCATCAGAAGAACCATCAGTTGTTGACAGCTCTGGAGAAGGAACCAAGGATGACAGTCCATCCAAGGATGACACTGAAGTTGTCGCGATGGACTGCAGTTCACCCATCAGTGAGCATGGTCACGATTCTATTTTAGAACAGCCGAAGGAGAGCGCTGCCTCGGCTGCTGCGGAACCTCCTGCTTCTGAAAGTGAGGTTTCCAAGGACGAGAGCCGCAAGGACCAACAGGAGAGAGAACAGAGCCAAGAGAGGAAGAATGGCCGACAGCGCCGCTCTCGCTTCCACTCCCCAAGTTCTACCTGGTCACCTAAGAGGGAGTCCAAGCGAGAATCATCCAGGCGATCACGCTCACGGTCTAGAGAACGTGACGGCAGTCCGCCCTCTAGCCGCTCATCCCGAGCTCGGAGCAGAGAAAGAGACAGGGAGCGGGACAGTGAGAGAGACTATTCTAGGAGAGAGCGTAGTCGTGAAAGGAGGAGGCGTCGATCAAGGAGTCGCTCTAGGTCCAGATCTCGCTCTCGGTCTGGCTCACGATCCAGAACAAGATCCTACAGACGAGGGGCCAGCCCTGAACGGCCGGCCTCCAGAGAGCAGTCTCCCCAGAGGAAGGAGCGTAGAGGCGGCTGGAGGTCTGGGCAGGGCAGTGGGCCTGGTGGTGAGGGACGGAGGTATCAAGGAGGCGCTGGGCGCTCTGAAAATGGTGTGCCTACAGAAAGTTCTCCCGAACGCCAGGGCTGGTCAGAGAATCCTGACTGGGTTACAGAGAAGAGTCGTGGTGAAGCTGAGAGCAGGAACCGCGACTCCAGTGGCGGCTCACGCTGGGAAGACAGTCGCAACAGTGGCGGGAGAGGAGAGCCACGGGGTCGGGGCGGTCGTGGAGGGTTTGACCGCGGCCGGGGTGGAGGACGGGGCGGCAGCAACCGTAGCTTCTACAACCAGCAGGAGGAAGCAGGCGACAACCGCTGGCAGCCCAGAAACAACTTCTCAGGTACAGGCAACAATTCAGGGAATGATGCGTACAGCCGCTTCAATGAAAACCGGGGCGGTGGCCGGAGGAAAGATTCAGACCAGGGAGACATGGTTGACAGGTCGGGCTGGTCATCAGCATCCAGCTGGGCTGTAAGGAGGACACTACCTGCAGACGTTCAGGATTATTATTCCAAGAGGGAAAGAGGACCTGGAGGCTGGAACCGACAGGAGGAGGAGCAGCCGGCAGCGGCGGCAGCAGCAGCAGCAGCAGCAGCAGCGGCGGCAGCAGCAGGTCGAAACCCTCCTCAATTATTTTCCCACAACTCTGAAACCTGACTTCTGTGTACAGTTATTAATCACCACTCCAAACACAGCACTGCTGCTGCTTGAGAAAATGCAAACAGTAAAAACTCAAGTAATAAATCAGACGTCGCCTGTAGAATAGGAGCAGCAGTCAGTGTTTTGGATGAATGTTCTCTTTAAGGCCGGAACAGGAAGGTAATCTCAGTGCTGTAGCTAGCCCCAGGTACCTCAACTGTGAACAGGCACAAAACGAATGTGATGTCATTTGATATTGCTTTACATAAATGTACAGTCCTTTTTAAATCAACTGCAACATTTAACTGTCTTGGCTGTCGTACAGGATGAAACATTTCTCCAGAGAGACTCTTAATTTTGTTTTTCTTGGTCCATAGATCCGACTAAAAGCGAGCCCGCTGCCCAGGCGGTCCCGGGTAATGCTCCGATGCCCGTGATGAATGCGATTCCACCTCAGCTGAATGTGCTTCACCATCACTACCCCATGCAGGGCCCGCGAGGACCTCTGCCAGTCAGCTTGCAGCCAGCAGCACCGTACGCCATGCCCCCTCAGGTCCCTGTGCATCTCCACCCCGCCGTACCACTGCTTCAGGTCCCTGCTGTCGCCACTCAAGGCCTCCCACCTCCTCCCCCACCACCTCCACCCATGCAGCAAGGCAGCCAGACAGCTGCAGCTCAGTCTGATGGCTACATGACACAGGTATGGTTTATTATGGATGTAGACAGAAATGTCTCTATCTAAATAAATAACACAAGTGCTGTTCTTCGGAGATGTTTCACAGTCATTCTCTGGTTTGCTCTAGATGGCGAATACAATGGGTTATGGGAAACCTGCCCTTCTCCCCACCCCAACCAAAGCCGTGCCGACCCAGGCCCACCTGGCACCCAGTCAGGTGTTACCATCCTCTACAACTCAGCCCGGACATTATAACAGGGCTCAAGCTGACAGCTCCAAAAAAGAAAAGGTAACCTGCTGCCACCACTCTCGCGTTATGTTTTTGTCCATCTCTGTCTGTTTCTTTCAAGCAATCTGATCTCCTCTTTCTGCTTTAGAAACAACAGATCCAAGAGAGAGCTGTAAATGAAGTGAAGACAGCCATCAAACCCTTTTACCAAAGGAAGGAAATCACAAAGGACGAGTACAAAGAGATTGTCCGTAAAGCTGTAGAGAAGGTAAACTCTTTTCACTTTGAGAATTTCACCACCATTTGATTTGGTTAGCCCCGCCCCCCCTTGCTATTAGTATGTCTGTCAGGCTTTCCATTCTCAAATAGCAAATATACATTTGAAGATAATGAGGCATGCAGATTTACAATTTGTAAGTTTTAGTAACTTTTGTGGTTAGACAAATTTCTTGCCAGTGATGTTGAATATGTCGCTGGAAGCTAGCTAATTAAGCTAACATTGGCTCCATGAGTTGGGTTCAAATGCTGTCTCTGGCTGACTTTTTAATGTTTCCAGCTGACTTGTTTTAAAACAAATATATAAATGTGCCTTAAGTGGCATGGGAACACCTGTAGATGGTTGGATCACTTTGCTTAGCCTGCTGCCTGCTGCCACTGTTACCTGTCACCAATAGTATGTTTCTTTAACAAGAGTCCAGGCTAACTAATAACACAACATAACAATCAAAGAAAGAACACAACAGAGCCGCTAACATTAGCCTAAACTCTGATGGCATCCAGGACAAGCGTCCACACAGTGGGGAAACACTTTGCACTGACGGTGCTAGTTGTGAACAGTGTACACTCTTCCCAGTAAGCATTTCCCACTGCCTGCCACTAATATTTGCCATAATCGCGAGTGTGTCTGACTTTCACTGTGTTTTCTCCTCAGGTGTGTCACAGCAAGAGTGGTGAGGTGAACTCCAGTAAGGTGGCGAACCTGGTGAAGGCCTATGTGGACAAATACAAGCACGCCCGCAAGAAGTGAAGCCCCGCCCTGCTGCCGGCGTGGCGACGCCCTCACAGACCCATTCAGCTGCTCAAGTGCAATTTCCTCTTGCTGGAATTTGGCCTCCAAACTGAAAGACAACGGAGCGCCGACATTTTCTTTTTGATATCTACCTTTTATTGAATGATGAAGATTTTTTTCTATAGATTTTCATATTTTGTTAGAAAAAGAATTACCCAATCAGAAATTGTAATGCAAGAGCCCTTTATTTTGCATAGATCATGTGACTTGGGAACTACTGTAAGGAGCGCAGGGTAGCGTGTGGGGGTGGGACGGTTCATACTAAAGATGCAACGCTCAGTGAACGACAACAGCTCATGTAGTGGAGAGCCTCTCCCAGGGTGCCGGCTGGTACAGTGAATATCTCCTATTCAGCATCCTGACGGCATAGCTTATTAATTGAATATTGTCAATGTTCTTTTTTTAAAATATTATATAATATTTCAGATGAAAGCCTAGTTTAAAAAACAGTGCATTGCCTTTATTAATCTCTGTGGCCCGATGACGGGCTGGAATCTGATGCGTGTGATTGTAATCAGGGCCCTGATTGGTTTAGGAGATGCTAAGTGAGACGGCCAATCAGCAGTGAGTGTGTAATGTAAGGCATAGGACCTGGGGGGACAGATGGAGTGAATTTAACCCCACCCCCTGCCTGAATGTGTAATAAATGTCAATGGATGAACATGAACGTTGCAAAGTATCCAGAGAGTAGTGAAATAAATTAGCTGCTTCCTGATGTGCTGCGTGTGTTTGTCAGAGGCTTCACGTGAAGGTTGATTTAACGTTTCAAAGACGGGAAGTGTTTCATGTCTGTCTTCATCTGTGCCGTTGTGGGGTTTCTGCTTAACACTTGACAAAAATCACATTTGAAACAGTGTGTCGTGTTCAGATGTTAGCTTCTTTCTGTTTAAACATAACGGCTTCCCCTAGTTATTCCACAGAAAGAACCACCAGACATCAAGTGGAAAGTCTCTGTCAGCTACATGGGGCATGCTGCTGGTGGATTAGGGGTGTCGCACATTTTAAATAGAAATTCGATGGAAATAAGCGTTCAGTTTCAATCATCGGTTTCTCTTTGTGTTCCTGTTCTTTTTTCTTCTTCCCTCCTCGTCTACTTCTGCCTCAATTGCTCATCCAACGCCATGCCAGAGAAAAAACAAAAACAACACGTGCACTGTGTGTGTGTGTGTGTGTGTGTGTGCTGCTACACACACGCTGCAAAAAAATCACCGGGGTAAAAAAAAACTACATCTGTGGGGTTTTTTTGCAGGGCAAGGAAACTCAAGCTGTCTTCTTTTTTGTTTTTGTGTTAAACAGATTGTTTCCCAATTGATTAGAGAAATATTGTTATTAAATTTTAAATAAATTATTTAAATTTGACCATGTGGCCTTAGTGTGGTCCATCCCCCCCAAAACAAAGTATGTAGTTTATCCTTCTATTTGGTATCATGCTGTATCTTGTTAACAGAAGAATTTGAAAATGTAGTCACTGACCGTGTCTGGCTGCCATTTGTTGCAGAGCAGGTAAGGCACAGAGGGTGTTTTAGAGCTTTTTAGCTGAAAAACACTACCTAGTGCTGCCATAAAGAATGAGCGCTGAAGCAGAACATTGAAATTGGGTGTTGGGTAGTTAACAATGAGCTGGCCCTGGCTATAAAACAGCAAATATAAACAACTAGTTCATTAAATCAATATGTCTTCAATTAATGTTCTTACTGAAGGATGCTTTCCTGCCTGAGTCACAGCAGACTGAAGGCCCTGCACACAGGGACGACCAATCTGACTCATTACAGCTCAGATTCTCCGGCTGACGGCGGGATTATCTCTCAGAATTATATTTCCAGATGCGATGAACAAATAGGAGCTGGCATTTTGCACGAAAGGCTATTAGACAAGTCATATATAATCCACTGATGACACGGATGATTACTTCAGTGTGAGGGTTCTGGTATTGTACACATCTGACACACCGTCATCGTTTACCGAACAGAAATGGAGCAGAGCCACGTTTACTGTCATCAAGTCACACCTGTGTGTTCTCCTATTACAACATGTCCAAATTTGTAAATACCCACACTCTAAGGCTTTCCTGGCTGTGGAGCGACTGAGGTGTCAGTCAGCTGTTGGTTGTGCTGGCTGGCACAATCCTCAGAGGAGATCTAATTGAGTAATAAACATGGTGGTGTTGCTTAAAGAGCAGAAAGATCTACAGTCAAGGAGCAGAGTGAGAAATATTTTCTTTTACATGAGTTACAGGTGTGTTTTTTATTAAAAAAAGCTCCAGAACAGCTACAAAGTGGACCTTGTGGGATTGAGGTCAAAATAAGTAATACAATCAGAACATTTCTGTTGGCAAACCCTGATCAGCTGTTTTCGAAATTACACACGTGCTGAAATGTTGGCCAATATGTATTTTCCTGTCATATCTTCACATCAGGGTTTTCACAATATTGTCCCAATAACTGTAGGAATTTTAAGGGAAAACTGTCCTGTCATTTAAACTGTGAGTGTAGGGAGACTGTGACCATGACTGTGGGAAAAAAAGGTGTACAAAAGAGAGATCCACAAGACCAAAAGGCACAAACATCTCTGCTGGATCATTCCCACCACTTTATCATTTTTTGAATATCAAGGTAATTATCAATCGTTGTGATCATCTTCTTTTAAATATTTAATCTGTGTGGGATAAAAGGGCTGAAGACACTTGTGTCCAGCTGTGGAGTGTCCGCCATGGGCCACTAGAGGGCAGCATTGTCAAGACAGAAAAGAGAAGTGTACCCCAGAGGAAAAGGCCTCATTTGAATTCAGCTCTGCTCTCATGACTTGATGAGCTTCACTGAATGGACTTGTAGAATAATTAGAGCCCCAAAATTATGACGGCATCTTTGTCCACTCTCTTAAGCACTCAGTTGTGTTTAGAGTGCTAATGCAGTGTGAGTTTAACTTCAGTGTCTTTAGCTGTCTTTTTTTTATTATTGTTAAAGGGAATATAAAGGCATTTCCCTTTAAAATCTGTACTGTTCATACTATTTAAAATAAAATTTGACACATCAGAGTGTGTTTACAGGTCTCGGGGAGAACTACTGCATATGTGAATAGAGGTAGTTAAAAGCCTTTCTGTGGCTCAGAGGAAGCTGCATGTAATCTGATAAATTGCCTCCACAAGTCGCTAAGTGGCTAAGTTGCATTGTGGGTAATGAAGGCGGCAGGTTTTCTCAAGAAGCGCACCGGCTCATTATGGACAGTTTAAAAACATATGATCAAAATCAACACGGAAGAACCCGTGATGCCACCTTTTTTTATTCCACGCTTTCTTCTTCCTGGCACGTACATTACCCACAATGCAACGTCGCCACTGAGGGACATCACTGAAGACACTTAAGCTTCCTCTGGAGCCACAAAACACTTTATACTTTATAATATGTTTTTTCACATGCGCAGTTGTACTCCTGTAAACCCACTTCAATGTGTAAAATTGGTGGAGTCACCCTTTAAGTCCTCCAGTTGAGCAACTAGGAAATGTGTGATCAGATTCTTGTCACAAGGGGTCATTAGAGGGTCTTATAGTTCATCGTTTTTGATTGAAAGTGCCTTAAATGTCCTCTTGGGATAATTAAGGAAAGGGGGTTAAAGACTTAGAGGAGCTTAAGGCTTAAGAAAAGTTCAATGTAATATTGGTGGAGCGACCCTTTAAAGAGTCCTAGAACAGTTTAAAGGTTAACACAGGACACAAAGAACACAAACAGCCCGCGTCGTAGATTCTCTTTGATTTTAATTGGACCTTATTTACAGGATATACATAGTGTTTCATTGAAACAAGAGTGTAACACTGGCGGGCGAGGCCCTCTTTGCTCCTGAGGTCAAGAGATGGCTGACGTGCTCTCCAACCACGATGTGCGTACAGAACGTTTTGCTGATCCAGGCTCGTGTTCAGGGGCAAAAAAAAAAAAAAAAAGGAAACAAGACTGCTGCCGCTGTATCAGTGGCTTCCACATGTAACACAGTTTTTCACAGAATCAACACAGTAGGATAATTCAGTCAGTCTTAACAGAGACGAACGGTTGACGCTCCAGTGTGATGGAGGCGATTCAATATCACAAATTCACCAGCAGCTCTGGGGGGGTTACGTTAGTTTGTTTTTACAGCTCCAATGCATTGTTGTAAAAAAAAAGGAGGAAAAAAAAAAAATGTTCAAACAAAACGAAGCGTATATACAGTTGAACTCAATAGATATATATACATATATATATACATACAATATTATATAAATATAGTAAAATAGATTAAATTACATTGATTTCACGGTCTTCCATAAATAGATGTTGGACAATGACAGTTGGTGGTGTGTTAATTTAGTGTTGGAAGCACAGTGCACCGTCGGATGACAGGGTTCACGGGGCTCGACCGGGAGCGAGTCCACGGCGAGCGATCGAGTTCTTCGTAGTGAAACGCATTGAGAGCAGAAAACTGCGCGACCGTACGAAAAAACACTCAAAGAATCGTGACAGATGGTCTCCTTAGCTTTTGTTGTTTTGTCTAAGTTGTTGTTTTGGTTGTCTGTGTTTAAGAGCACACCTGACCTCTGACTCTTCTTTCTTTCTTTCTGTTTTTTCTCTTTTTTTTGCAAGTTTAACAGGTACATTACAACCACTGCATGTGGTCAAATTCAAAGTATTCTCCCATAAAGAAAAAAATTGTAAGTTTCCCCCCTTCCCCCCTGAGCGGGGAGGCGGGACTTGGAGGGCTCGGTGTGGCCTCCAGGTCACCAAAGCAGTAGTGTCGTCGCCGCACGCGCCACCCCAACAAGATCTTCAGCAGGTTATAAAGAGTAAATACAGTCGAGAAAAGAGCCCTCGTGTGAGGAAAACTCTGCAGCTCCCGGTGTCGGGGTTTGAAAAGGCAGGTTCTGTTGTCTTACACTATGTTTAACGAGGAAAGCTGACACTATAAGCAAGGTTAGAAAAAACCTTCGTACGAATACTGAGTAGGCGGTGTAGTAGGCCCTCGCCTGTGAAAACTGACAAGTACGGTTGTTTTTTTTTTTGTTGTTTTTTTCTCCACAAGTGTGCTGAACGGTAAGTGCTTTTCAATATACAAAGATGCTTTACAAATATGTTTTTTTTTTTTGGCAAAGTAAAAAAGGAAAGAAAAAAAAAACGAAAAAAAAAAGAAACGACAACAAATGTTGGAAGGAACTTGAGGAGGATAAAACGTTCAAGTCTTGTTTGCCTCGAGTCGATCTTCGGGGGAGATTCGCGCGCTTCCTCGCAGCAGGATTTTTCGCTTGTTTGCCGAGCTCTGAGGTCACAGCCACACACACATAACACCGTACCTGAGTGTAAGCTGCATTTAGTTGAACTCTACGACTATGTCGCTTGCGGATTTGAGGCACCTTCAAATATTTGTTTTTCAGCTGTACCCTAACTACAAAAAAGAACATCGGAAAATTAGAATAAAAAAACACAAATGACGAGCAAAAAACGATGAAAAAAGTTACGATAAAAAGAGAAAAAAAACAACAACAAAACAAGTCAAACACCATCTGTGTGGTCTATAACAGCATACTGTACAAAGTTCGGATACATTCTCTCGGAATGGCATGGTTTTTGTCGCTCAGGAAAGTCAAAGCCGAGCATCAAGTGAGTTCTTTGTGTTTCTTCTTCTTTTACAATGGTTTTTTTTCGATCTTCGTCGGTTGCGCGGTCGTAGCGGTCCGCCGCCGAGAGCCTCCTCTGCCCTCCTCTCTCCTCGGCGGGGGACGCAGCAGGAGAGCTTTAGTGTCCGTCGGCGTGGGCGTCTGTGCTGGTCGTGGCGTTGTGGATCCAGTCCAGGATGATGAGGCTCATGCTGCCGATCATGACCATGAAGCCGCATATCAGGAAGAGGGTGGCCTGGATGGGAGGACGGATTCACACATTTAGCTAACAGTCTAAAATGTGCGTATAGGCGGCTTTCTGGAGATGCTTCAGGAATTCTGCCGGTTCTCTTAACTTGTTAGTGCCAATGTTAGAACTATCTCCTTACCCCAATCTTCTGCACGGACTTCATGGACTCCTTCTTGACCAGTTTGATGTAGAAAGCCGAGGGCAGGATGAAGATGAGCATGGCAGCAGCAGAGGCACCTGGTTGAGGGAAGAGATTTGACATCTTAGTCGCGTGTTTCTAGGCCTCTTCCATGCTTTCTTTTAATGGCATTGTCACACCCATTAACAAACACGCGGACGCTTACCAATAAAACCAAAGATGTCTCTGATGGTGGGGACAAAGATGACCAGGGCGTTGGTGCCGGCCAGCAGGACCATGGTGATGACGGTGTGGCGGATCCAGCTGAACTCCTTAGAGGCGCACAGGAGCTGGTTGACGGAGGTGCGGATCTACAGAGAGAGAGAGAGACAGAAGGAGACGGTTACCCAACATGAACGGCTGAACTCTTGAGGCGGCAGCGATGTTGGATCGGCTCCACTTCTGCGACACTTACAGGGAACAGCACCACGGGGACGGTGAGGGTGACGGCGGTCAGCACAGCCAGACGGACGATCAGCAGGATGACATCGGCCTTGTAGATCTTGGAGTAGGTGTGCAGCAGCTCGGGCTCCACATGGACTGTGTCACAAAAAAAAGGAGAAGGGACCCTTTAGACCTGAAGCACAGCCAGCTCGAACGCAACATGTGACATATTTAAAAAGAATGACATTAAGGTCCAGCGCAGTTTACAAAAACGGAGCTGTAAAAGCTACCAAAATTGACGACAGTGAGTTAGCGAACAGAGAAGTGATACGTGACGCTTTAAACTTTATTTCCGTGTCTGTTCTGAAATCATGAAGTGTGTTTGTATCGGAATCCATCGCCTTCGTCAGAGTGAGGAAACGCGTGAGGCGTTTTCACCTTTCCCTCTGCCTCAGTTTTATTTTGAGATTAGTGCCAGTTAGCAAACATTAGCATGCTAACACGCCTAACTACGGTTGTAAACAATTAAACATTACTCCTACTCGACGTTAGCATGTCAGCTAGCGTTACAACAGTTTGTCATTTTAACGATGTGATAACCACCGAAGAAAATATCCCCGTTAAAAGTTATACGCTAACCACAATTATTATTTTCATTAGCTATTAGCTAATATCAGTTACGATGAAGGTTTATAAAGTGTTTTCTGGTTGAACAAATGTTTTACTTTAGCCTCATTTCACAAAACATTACATCCTGGCAGACATGGAACCTGATATTAACTTAAAATATATTTCTTTTTAATAATGGCAGAATTCTACACTGTAGACAAGTAAATGAACACAGTAAAGTAAATGTCAATTTTTCAAACTACGGTGCAACTTTATTGTTAAATCCCTGATGTTAGCATTGTCATCTTTAGCATGATAGCTTGTTCGGGTTAGCTAAACCGAAATTACAGCCTCAAAGACATGCTAGCACGGTTGTAGAAATAGTGTAATATATAGTTTTTTTGTGTTTATCTCAGCAAATGTGTAAAAACACCAAACCTACTCTGGCTATAAATTTCTTTTAAGTAGTATGTGAAATATTTTGCCCTAGCCTTTTGACGTTTTCCACTGCAGTGTATTTGGTTTCTTCGCTGTCTGTTTTTTCAAGGTGGCACAGCCCACAGAGCAGGTTAGAACACACGTCACGCTGATTTCTCAATCCGTACTCGCCCTGACTCAAACTCTGTCTACACCACCCAAATCAGGTTTTGCCCTGTCACGGCTGTTGAGGAAGTGTTTGCTCGCTCTCATACTCTTGTATAATCGGTTTGACGCTCCCGGAACCGCTGTGTGCATTCGCAAGATGTCCTTGCCATAACAAACGGGAACACAAACATGTTGGTGGCCGGCTGCATCAGGTGGGCATTTTTCGCAGCCTTGCGTAACGGGCCTCGTGGATTCCTGTTCCAGAAGGGACGCTGACTGTTTGATTTGGACCTGAAAGCCTCTACCTTTAACTCTGGATGATTGATTGCTCTGACTTTTAGATAGCGAGGACAACAACTGCTTGTGAACCCACACGAGTGTGACGACATGCCAAGACTGTTCAGCCAAGTATTGTATGCATGCCGCCACACAGTCAGCATACATTACTCATAGTTTATGCAAATTAACTGCTATTGTTGTCAACTGTCAAAGAGACTCACTGTTGAAGGTCAGGTATCCGAAGAGAGCGGCCAGCAGGTACATGATGAACATGGCCAGGAAGGACACGTTGGCAACGCCCTGCATCTTTCTGCGGGAGCGGCTGTTTCGGGCGAGAGAACAAGGGATGTTTGATTTAGACACCACAGCGGTTTTTAATTAAAATACGAGACAAGCCCTTGAGTTTAATGCTGTTGGGTAAGGAAACGACAGGTGTGCACACTCACTCTTTGAGCTCCTCATACATGGGCAGGATGGCAGGGTGGCACACGAAGGCGAAGGACAGGATGGGAACGGCGTACACGGTCTGGAAAAAACAGAAGGATAACTTCAAAGTTACGCCCCAAATATCGCGCAGGGTTTTTGTTTCGGTACAAGTTTAAAGATGGCTCTCTCACCTGAGAGTTGAAGACAAAGTACTTCGGCGTGCAGGCGTCCTCGCTGTAGTCCACGGCGGTGGTGTTCAGGTGGGGCAAGGTGGCGTTGAGCACTTTGCTAATCGTCTCGTTCAGAGCGTCGACGTCTATGGGCAGAGGGCACGGGATCTGGAACTTCTTGATGATCACCTGGAGGACAAGACATCAGATTTTCCGGTTTAATCAGCACGCATTTCCTGAAAGTGTTGTAGCTCATAACGAGAAAGAAAAAAACCCCCACTGAAGCATGAGTGCTGTGAGAAAACAGTTCAAATCAAATCCGTGATTGTCTATAACCCAACCGCAAAAGAAACAGAAGTTGCAGCCAAATCTCATGACAATCTATTTTGATGATGTTCCAGCGTTTTATGGCTCATCGTCACTGAATCCTGCTCCGTCTCTGTTTGGGAAGCGAGGGGGGAGCCACGGATTCCGTGGAAAAACTGAAATTCCTTCTCTGACTCAGACTCATCTGGCACAAACCATGAGGCCCTGCTCGTGTGCCAAAAGGGGATGTGCCGGAAATATGTGTTTGTGCAGCTGTATGGGTGTGAAAAAAAGGAAACAGGTGGGTTTTTTTTACTCACCACGATCAGAAAGAACACCATGCAGAGCAGAGACAGACCACTGGTGTAGCCGAGGTAACCTGAGGAGGAGAGGAAAAACACAAACATGAGCTTCTGTTTTGAGCGAGAGAGGTTTTATCGCCTCGCTCCACTTCTTTTTTAAAACTCTTGCGCACATGCCAGCACATCACCACCCCTTAACCAACCCTTTATAGACACACACACACACACACGGTTGCTTACCCAAGTTCCTGAGCAGCGACAGTGGCAGGATGATGGCCAGCGTCACCAGCAGCACCAGGTAGTCACCGTTAGTGTACCATTCACTGAAACAGGGCAAGACAGAACATGTCAGTGACACCGCTAGAAGCATAAATTAAAGGGGCACGCCAACCGGTTCACACATTGAGTTCAGTTTACGCGTCGAGGAGAGTACGACTCATCCCGTGAAAACAGTTGCTCATTGTCTTCCGTGGCTCGCGAGGAGCTCTCTAGAGTTGGAGAAAATAACCCTGATGATGTCATCATTCATGGGAAATGTGATATCCAGTGATTTAGGGGCCGGGCCCGTTCTTTAGAGTTACAATCAGGACATCTCGAACTGTGCTGCATCAATTCTCATCTCTCTTTTTTTTTTTTAACCCTTCCCTCACAGGTCCGCCTCATTAATGTTCATGCAAAGCTAAATCGGTGGAATGTCTCTTTAATCACATATGCCAGGACACAACAGTGTCTTTGACGGAGTAGATGTGTGTCTCATTAACGTTCATGCAAAGCTAAATCGGTGGAATGTCTCTTTAATCACATATGCCAGGACACAACAGTGTCTTTGACGGAGTAGATGTGTGTCTCTGTTTCAGGCTCAGTTCAGCCTCAGCAGTAGGTACACATTCAGCCGCTTTGATCACATGCAGACATCCTCCTCCGAACTGAAGAAAAATTGAATAATCAGCACCGAGAGCACATTAAACCACCTCGCTGTCAGAACCTTCTTTTTACAGTCTCCTGACACAAGGCGGCCTGCGCAGGATGACTGCATCGCTCGCGCAAATGGATCTAACAAAAGCGGCACTGAGCAGCCGAACCACATCAATTTTTTAAACTTGAAGCGAGGTCGCAAGTGAGCTCACCCCCACCACCCCCACCCCCACCCAGCGCTCTGTCTCGATGCGGCACCGGCTGCATCTACTAAAAGGGCTCTTTGAAGGGCCGCGACGAGAGGCTGAGCACTGTCCGTCCCCTTAAAAACGTCCTCACACACACACACACACACACCCTCCCTCTCCTCGAAACAGAAGGACAAAGACGAGGCTTCCCCTTCTTCTCCGGCACTCGGCACTTGAAAAAAAACAACAACCGGCAGCCATTTTGCTCGATGTACTACTTCACCTCGAGTGCCTCAGCCGGCCGGAGACATTTGCAACTCGTTTAAAAAATCACTCGTTCTCTGGGTGATGCTTTTTAGTACCAGAACACACAGCTCTCTGTCAGTTATTTCACCCATTATTTGGAGGACTGACCCCGCAAACACTCCTTTGTAGGCGTGTAAACAGACTGTGTTGACATTTGGTTAATAGTTACAACTGAAAAAGTGCTTGACAAATGTTCTGCTGTCGGATCTGAATCCTCACCAAAAATCTAATCAGTCTAATCTGGTTAATCTGTCGTCAGATTTCTTTGAAAAAATGAAGTCAGACTCAGTGGATGTTCTTTAAATGCTCTAGATGCTGCGAGATTGTCATCTTCCCATGCCTACTTCCAACTTTTTTCCAAAAGAAAAACACCAAGTGCTGATGACAAAAAGGTGTAAATCATGAAAATTAAAGGAGGAAAGAAGTGTTTTTCACCACTAGGGGCACTATTGAACAACACACTCCCAGTTCTGCGTACATAACTGTTGTTTTTTTTACAATAAAAAGTGAAAGCGGCGCCTTTACAAACAGTCAAATCAGCGAACTTCAACTTTTGGGCATGGCGTACAGAGACGCTTTGGTTGCATGCATGTGATCAAATGCAGTTTTCTAACATTTGGGTAACTCACCCGTTGCTGGCTCCCATAAAGGACTGAATGACGATGGGCAGCTCGTATTTGACGATGTAGAGGTAGCTTGACATGGCTGTGGAGACAAAAAAAAGCTGCGGTCAGTATATTTCCATATAAAAATGAGTCCAGAGTCGTGTCCGTGAAGGAAACTCCACAACAAAAATAGTGATCTAATATTTGAGATGGAAGCCTTCAATGCATGCTTGCAGAGTGACTCAAGCTTTTTTACTGGAAGCTGCTCCGCATTCCCAAAACACACACTCGCTTCCATCGGCCAAGATCTCTTTCAGTTTTTCCTTTTTTTTTTTTTTTTTTTTTTTCCCCTCATGCAGTCAGTTTAGACACAGAGGGACAGTGTTTTAGCTCGTGGAATAAACGCATGGTGGTAGCAGCAGTTCAATTGCAGTTGCGTAAGACTTCTAAACACAAGTTCTCCCTTGCTGTTAAAGTGCTGCAGCCTCTCACCTCCAATGTTCTGCATGGTGATGGAGATGGAGGCGGCGAGTTTCCCCGGCATCCCGAAGGCTTTGTAACCCAGCTGCTCGTACACCAGTGCACCTTTAGAAAGAAACGAAAAAAAAAAGATTTAGCGTTCGGAAAGACTTGGAAGAAGCCACAGGGAGGTTCGAAAACACGTATTCCTGATGGGGCTCACCTCCTTCGTTGGCCGTCTTCAGCAGCAAGTGGACAGAATACAAGGAGAAGATGGCGACGGCCATGAGGAGGATCCTGTAAACAGACGAGAGGGATCTTTAATTTGATGTGGACAGAAATTGCATGGAAAAAACGGCAAAATCAATGACAAGCTGGTCCTGATGGACGTGGAAGTGCAGCTCTGCTACACGTGTTAGTCTCTAGGATCAACGCCTCTATTGGCTTTAATGGCCAATTCAATGACAAATGCATTTTCCTGACTGTGGTAAACAAACACATTGACATTTCGCTGCTGTGAAGGTTAGACAGTCCTCCGCCTGAACAGCACAAGATGTCTTACAACAAATCAATTTGCGCGTTTGTCAGGATGCTGGTGGTCAGGGAAGGACTGCCCCACCCTCCAGTCTGCAGGTTTCCACCACTAAGTCATAAAAATGATCATCGGAGGCGGCGAAAACCTGCACTTTCCCTCATTGTGTCAGCCTGATCAGCAGAGACCTTGAAGGCAGCATCGGGCTGCATGTTCTTTTGAGTCACGAGCAGCATCAGCAGGGTCGCAAAGGACGAAAGGTTTCCCTGTGCGGGATCCTCTTAGCGACCTCGGGACGCTGCCGAGCCAGCACTGTGTGTCTGGTTATAAATAGTCCAGGTGAAAATTAATCTCCGGGACATTTGAGACCCATGCTGTAAAGATGCAGCACTTCCACCCGGCATGTGAATGTTGGCTTTCTACGTGCCCCTGACATCAATATTAGGCGAAAGTCGACCAAATGCATCCCTCTTATTAATCGCTAGCCCCCCTCTTTATTCCCTAGTACCAGAGAGAGTTCAGTTCGATAGTCACAGGAGATTAAAAAACAAAATCGGGCCCAGCTCGTACCTTGTCGAACATAACAAATATGTGGTTTGGATGACCTTTCATATAGGGTCGATTTGTTCTGCTAGGGTTTAGTAAGCTCTTTGGGGCCATAATTGCTGAGAAGAGCGCCAGGCCGTATGTCGAAATGCAAACAGACGAACCATGCAGCAGCCTTTAGGCTTCTGTAATCCCCAACTTCCTGACAGTGAACCACGCTGAGCCCCATTCATGATCTCCCGTACGTTAGCTCTTGGTTTACGTAACTCTGGCCCAAATGCTGCGGGATTAGCTCGGATAAGCCGCTCCTCCTGCCACTCCCCATGTTTGTAAACTGACATACGAGTGCCGTTGGCAGCAGCCTTCTCACCGCCTCCACTCATGTTATATCAGAATGAGACACCCTGCTGGGGTCCATCCGGCCGGAGAGACCCCAGCAGGGTGTCTTATTCTTACATGTGATTAAAAGCAAACCGGTGTTTCTGGGCTGAGAAATGTGACAATGGTACAAAAACTACTTATAACTGTACAAAAAAGATGCTAACGTGATGGACAGTTTGTAGATGTTGTGAGCTGAAGTTGCACCGGATGGCCAATAGGGGGCACACGTATAAAAACAAAAAAAAGACATGATGTGCCTTGAGGAGGACATTCCTTTTTTTTTCACCACTCCAACTGAACTCTCTCCAGCTTTATCTACAGCAAACATGATAGCGAGTGCTTCAGCTGTAGTGATGTGTAAACTTTCGATCCCGGGGGCAACCTTGACAGCAACAGACAAAAACCGCACCTGCCCTCGGCTGAACGTTCTGTTCCACTGCGGTGGTTTTGAACCTTCACCATCCTCTATGACTCTTGTGACAGACCCAGCATCTACATTCCTCAAAGGCGCTTTGCAGGTGTTTTTGGCCTCAACCCCCCCACCCCTCCTTTTTTCTTTCAGCCTCTACGGACCAGCACGTCAAATGTAGAATGCTTTGACTGAGGAAAGACTTACACAAAGAGGGCGATGCCAGTGTTGGCCATGGCGTAGGATAGACCCAGGATGCCGCTGCCCATGATGGCGTTGCCCAGGTTGAAGACTGACATGCCAAAGGAGGCATTGCCCTGGTGCTGTGGAAACATTACAGGTTAGGGAATATGATCCAAGAGGATAAAAGTGTTGATTTGAATAATAGGAGAGGCCCTTACATATTCCGTCTCATACTTCTTCTTGCCCAGGTTGTGTTCAGGGAGGAAGTTTTGACTCTCGGCATCGATGTCGGTGTAAGGGCTTTAGAGAGAAGAAGGATCAGATAGATGAGCAGGAGTCACTGCAGCAACACAGAGCTGATTCCTTTCTAATATTTTTGCTCGTTCACACACTCATATATTTATACATATTTTTTTTTCTCTTAAACTCAGTCTCACCCGCTCAGTGGGACCTTCTTGGGACAGTCCTGGTAAGTGTACTCGTTGCTGTTGGAGCTGCTGCTGTCTTCCTCGGGGGAGATGTTGAAACGGTTCATCTCAGTCTTGGCAGTGGGCTGTTTCATACTGCACATGTCAGATCAGGAAAAAATAAAAAAAAGAAGAAAAAAAAAGTTATTTATTTATTAGTTATGTTGTTACGCAATCCTGCTACCTGCGTCACGAAACTGTTATTATCATTTCCATGTATTTATTTATTTCTGGCCGTGCGCGCCCCCGTTAGAATGATCAATATTATAGTGAGCGGGCGCGCGCCGCAGCTCTCTTTTCTCTCTCTCCTCTCAGATCATGTGACTTCTCCACGGAGGGGGGAGGGGTGGCGATGTGATGGTGGTGGAGGAGAGGGAGGGGGGAGCGGGTGACGCACCGGCAGTGGAAAAATACCAGACCGGCATCCGCGTCCACCCGACATCACCTCAGCCCCGCTGTTGAAGCTGAATGACAAAAAAAAAAAAAAAAAAGCCCGCAGTACGCACCCGCTGTCTGTGCGCACATTTCCCCTCCGAAATCTCACGAAATGCGGATAAAACTCAGGGTGTGTCAGCGTCCCCCCTTTTTTTTCATTTTCCTCCCTCACACACACACATTAGATTTATTAGACATTTATAACGCAAGAGCCACATGACATTAAGGCCAAAAGGCGTCATGTGGATTATTTTTCTCTTTCTTCTAATAATCTGACACAGCATCATATTTCATGTCTTGGATGAGTGTTCGGAACGTCCGGACGCGTTTAATGACATTATGTCCTCAGCCGGCTCGGATGGAAACAATGGCACGTGTTGTCTCTTTATGGGCATGGCTCTTCCATTTTGCGCAGAGCGGCTCTCGCGCTCAGATTCCAAGCCGGGGGTTTATATGATAACAGCCTTTTGTTTTAAAAACCACACACACACAGGCTCACTTTTCATCTTTCCCATTCAGACTGAGTTTTAATTATTATCTGTGCGGCGGTGGCACCTCCAGACGGGAGTCCAGCACTGCAGCATCACTGTCACACCGCTCCATTATTTATTTATTTCTTTGGACCAGGACTGACCTGGCAAAGACTGGATGCTTCGTGCCTTTTTTTTCCCCCAGAAGCGACATTTCTGTTTCTTTACAAAGAGATCTAATATGACAGGAAATACTTTGAATGGGGACTAATTAGCCCAGACAGAAGCTGGCCAAGGCATCTGCTTTATGTTACATAAGATACATCATCTCATAAACAAAGACAGATGACAGGGAAATTGTTGATGGATAAAAAAAAACAAAAGAATAATGGAAGATCTTTATCATTTTAAAGTTTAGAATGATCTCTCACACACTGTGCCGCCCACATCCGGCAATATTTTGACAGACGCAAAACGATAAGATTCCGGCATTCTTACCTGATGAAGATGTGGCAGGATGCCTGTAAAATCCGTTCAGTAGAAAAAAAAAGAAGAAGAAGAAGAACCAACAAATGTCCGGACGATTTTCTTCGCAGGAGCCGGCTGATTTCCTGTGAGTGTATACAACACTGAACACACTGACAAATGAATGGAGAGGGCCTACTGACCAGGCAGGAGCTGCTTCAGAGAGCTGAAACACTTCAAGTCACGGAATTTATTTTAAAAAAACAAAAACAAAAACAAAAAACCCGAGAAGGATGCCGCTTAGAATAAAAACCGACCGGCGCGTAAAGTCAGAAAGAATTGAAAAGATTTTGTTTTCGAGTTCAAATTCCCAGAGATGCGCTGCGCTCGGAGAGAGGACCAGGTTCTGCTGGAGGAAGGGGTGGGGACTCACCCTTTTATAAAGATGAGCATTGCATCAGCCCGGACCCACGGGGAGGAAGGGAGGAGAAGGAGGAGGGAGGGGGGAGAGAGAGAGTGTAGGCAGGGGGGAGGAGGAGGAGGAGCAGCGGAGCCGCTTCGTTTGGATGAAGGAGGTGGAGACTTTTTTTTTCTTTTTTTTTTTTTTTACGCGCAGAGCTTTTGTGTACAAACAGAGCAAGTGACCCAGAGACTGTCCCTCTGGAAAACCACAGGAATCCTCTAGTAGCTTTTACAACGGGCTTTTATCAAGGAGGTGTGATGACGGCTGTGATAATAACACGTGAGATCAAGATAATAAAGAGAAGACTTTCACCCTCACAGTTAAATTATTTATAACAGTCTAATCTATATCTGTCACGATATGAGTAATAATCCCACCGAGGAGTCCCCCTTCATCAGCACTAACCCATCATCTTCCAAGCAGGCTCATTTGATTTTGATTTTAAGCTGGATGCTACTGAACATTGTTCATTATTTCAAGTTTTTAATGTTTAAAGCCCCACACATAAACGGTCGAACCGCCTACTTGAGGGCAAAGCGGTCTCAAGGTGTCCTGGGTATGCGTCACTCCACATCAGGGTGTTAAGTGGAGCTTCAAAGCAGACCTCCCTGTCCGAAGGGAGATTATGTACACACACACACACACACACACACACACACACACACACACACACACACACACCCACACACATACACACTGTCATGTGACAGCGGCTGGTCATCCTGATCCTCATTCAGTCAGTCCCCCCCACACACACACACACAGTCAGGTGTGTGTGTGTGTGTGTGTGTGTGTGTGTGAGCTCAGGTTTCCAGTTTGCTATTAACGCTGCTGCTTGTGAGTCAGAGGCGTACAGGATGTTAGCTGTCAGGCAGGTTTACACACTGACCTTTGTCTCCATACAGGAATCTCTCAGTGACTTCTGCTGCTGCACACTTACTACAGACACAACCGCCCCTGTTACCACCAGCACTACAAACACTATCTACAACTACACAGATTACTACAGAATTAATACAGAATTTCTACTTCTGCTTCGACGACTACTAATGCTTCCTGTACTACCACTACTGCTACTTTATGGACTATTACTAGTACTTGCTCTACTACAACAAAATAGCTCAACTACTTCGAGTACTTCTACCACTACTATTAATTCTATTCACACTAAATGTAGTACTTTTACCACATTAACCTCTTTCACTTGTAGCACTGATGTAGTACTAATTGTAGTACTTGTACTACTACTACCACATCTGCTAGCACTGTCACCGTCCACCACTACCACTACTGCTGCTACTTCTATGACTACTTTCAGAATTACTACTGTTACTGCTTGCATCAGCGATGACCTGTCATTAAGGTGTAATGACCACATTGCTGGCATGGTGCTGTTTATATTCTCTCAGGGGTCAGGTTCAGGGCTGTGCATGCTCATGGACACTCCGGCAGTGTGTGTGATCAACACTGACTCACCTGCGTTCAGCCACGCCTGAAGCTCAATTTCAGGAGAGGATGACTTTTAAATAAAAGGCTACCCATGATGCACATTTAAGAATCAATGAGCAGCAGTCCAGTGCGAGTTAAGCGTTATCAATCTGCCTCGGTTCGAGGTGAAATTTCAGCATCTGGCGATAAAGAGATCTTTCTTCTCTGACACATTATGCAACACCAATTATGTCTTTAGCCCTTGAACCGATTTGCAAAATGTTCACGGTTGCTTTACAAAATGTTCACTGCCTTCACAGGCATTTTGGCTTTGTGATCTTGTGACACAAGTCAAAATGACACACATAATAAACAGCTTTTAAAGGTGATGGATGTTAAAGGTTTTGGAATTTAAACACTTTCACCTTTCTCATAGCTATGCAACGGTCCTGTCGTCTTACAGCAAATGCATTTCTCACACAGTGCCGCCTTTTTTTCCCCTTTTTTGTAAATTTAAATAACTGAGCTTTTTTTTGAAAGGAAGTAGTATGAAAACAGGAAGAGGTGCTTTCTGTCGCCGTAAGTTGGTGGAGAATAAACAGTGCCCTGTTGTATGTTGCTACTGTCGCTGTAATGCATTCTTCTTTTGGTTGCTCTTTAAAAGGTGCACACTGCATGAAGTAGGAGCATAAAATAAAAATGTTTCCTGTTGAAATAAAAGCCATGGCATGTGGTTGTTGCTGAGTCATGATGGAGGAATGATCAGAAAAACGGCCACACTTTATAGCAAATGTTTTTTTTATGGTCAATTAATCATAGTTAATCATTAGTTAATAATTACTTCACTGTTATCAAAAAGGAATGTCTTATAAACATTTATAAAGTAATTGTAAATGTTTCTAAACATCAACTGCAGCTTTGCATAACAGTTGAATTAAATGATCTATAAATGTACCATTTGTTATTGACGCTTATTATATTGCATATTATGAGTGTTAACAGAAAAACTATACACTTTAACTCAAATGCATCTCATTGCACTTGCAAACCTACGGCTGTCTCCAAAACCATGTGCAGGTATCGCTAATTTGTTTCCCATGTGACCCTTGACCTAATAAGGGAAAACGACACACCCACACGGACACATGGACACACACAGATATTCACTTGGTGTAAATGAATGAATAATTCAAAAGGCGACACATTCATGAGTGAAAGGACACTTGTGTTGATTCTCTCACTCTCTGTTCCTCATGATCTCTGTGTCACACACACACACACACACACACACACACACACACACACACACACACGCATATTGTGCATTCCTCTGCCCTCAGTCACACATGAGTACGTTTGTATGTGGCTCTCTGAGTACGAGCCTTTGTTTGAGGCTTTAGCTCGACCCAGCAGATCTAAGACGGATCAGGAAACTAGGGCGGGGGCAAGGGGTGCAGGAGAGGACCAGGTCTGAACACCGGTGCCCCCCTGGGTCCGCACACAAAAATTCAAGCACAACATTTCGTATAACAAACAATGAGCCAGATCTGGTCCAGGGTCCTGGGAGCAGTCAGGTGGGAGAGGGTGAGTCAGAAAAAGAGTGAATGGAGGCTGAAACTAGCCGCCTAACACCAAAACTACTCCTCCCGCCTGCGCTACGACCCTTCCAGTCCTTACTTTTATTACTTCTGTTTCTATAAGGCTGAGCAGCACTATTAATACCACCACTACATCTCCAAATGTTGTGGCTACAAATAATGCTGACTTTGTCATGTGGTGGCTCACAAGTACATAGAGAGCCAATTCTCAGAAATTAAGAAACAAGGCTTCCGCTGTAACTCTGTCTGCACTGAGGGTCTGCTCTATAGCATTAATGAGCTGCGTCAGTCTGCAAGCCCACAACAATGCCGCTCAGCAAACTTGTTTGGGTGTGTGCATGTGTGTATTTGTGTGCGCGTGTGTGTCGAGGCTTGTCTTTAAACAAAGTGGAGTCTGCACACACCTTTGCAGAAATGATCGTCAATGTAGATATCAATTCTCTCTGGCTTTTTTTCCCCTGTTGCGTTAGTGGCAAATGAGGCACATCCTACGATGCTGTCTTTGAAACGAAACCACAGAGGTTTCACTAGAAGCAATAACACACTGTCAACGACATTAAAATGAAGCTTTACCTTAAGCTTTAGTACATGGAAATATACTGATTACACGTTCGTTTACACTGGGGCACTGACTCATTTTTGTTGTCAGGTGAGAACAATGCCATTTAAACTCCCGTGTCTGCACCTTAATACCCGGCCTGAACATAAATACGAGTCTGAGTCTGCTTCCGTGAACGTGAAGTGAAAAGGTCAACAAAACGCAATCCAGGAAACAAAAGGCTGGTCATAATGAAGACATACATGATATTTAATAGCAAGCAGTTCCTCATTTTTGGAGACCAGCGCACTAAACGAATGTGCATTCAGAATTTGATTATTATTTTAGCTATTTTACTTCCTTGGTGAGAATAAGATGAGAAAATTGTTGGTATGGTGAATTGCTTGAGCTGGGAGATGATTATCGCAACCGAGCATAGCGTAGAGACTGGAGCCAGAGGAAACTAGCTGGGCTAACTCTTCGTAAAAACCACAATTTTTTTTTCTGTTTTGTTTTATTTCTACACATTTAACTAAACTAACCAGGCATTAAACTAGAGACATGTTGATCACTGAGCTTTAGAGGTGGTAATACAGGGATTGTTTTAACTTTTGGATAGAGCCAGACTGGTTTGTCTTGCGTCTTATCCTTATGCTAAACAAAATGTCTGCTGGCTCTAGCTTCAAATTTAGCCAGCATATAAACATGCGAGTGGTATCAATCTTCTCATCTGATCTTTGAAATAGCATATTGAATATATTATATAATATATAAAATATAAAGTCAAACTACTCTTTCAATCAGCAGACTATCGATTTGATGCCTGTTATCAAGTACTTTTACTTGGGCTTTCTGTAGCTAGCTAATCATCAACTGGCTCTAGCTTCATATTTAGGTGGTGCCCAGACATGAGAGTGCTTCTCACCTAATTTTTGGCAAGAATGCTATGGAACATATTATCTGAAATGTTGAACTACTATTTGAAGAAGAAAATTATTGATGTAGCGCGTGTTGTCAATACCGTATAGCCTCTTATCTTAGTTACCTAAGTAGCTAGCTAACAGCAACAATGCAAATGAATGTATTTTATAACATGTTGAACTACTCTTCAAACAAGCAAATTATTGATGTAATTCAATATTTAAGTATTCTTAACCAAGTCTGGCTTGAGTAGCTAATGTTAGCTAATCCAGTACTGGCTCTAGCTTCATATCTAGCTTGCGTACAAACATGGGAGTGGAAGGCTATCAATCTTCTTGTCTAACACTGGGCATAATAGCTTGCGAATGAGCATTTCCGCCATGGGCTACTCTTTTCAACAAAGCATTGATGCATAGCATATTGTCATGATATTCTCTTATCCAAGTCTGGCTTCTGAGCCGTAAAACATTTATCCTCCCCACCCCCAATTTGTATCAGTCATTACTATCATTCCCTTGCATATTCGGTAAGTGTGAAGAATAATGTTTCGACCCAAAGCAAACTGTGCACACGTTGTTGCAATGTTGCTGTGACACCCTGTAGATAACAGGGAGGAAGGGTCATGGGGGGGAACGACCTCGAGTTGTAGCTGTTTGCTTGAATATTTACCTCCGGTAATCGGTAGAGAAAGCTCCTAGAACAGGATCATCAACATTTGTGTGTGCGACACTGTTGGACTTGAAGGATGAGTGACTTGATCTGTTTGTTATGACTGGGGTCCTTTCAGATCTTACACACCCATCTCCTGCTGCACCATTCCAAAGTGTAATTAATTTCTTCATAGCAACCACAAGGAGGATTATCTGCAAAATCAAATGAAAGATTGCTTGCACATAGACAGACGAGCCTATGCTTACATTTTCCAAAGCAAAATAAAGCAAGTTTTGCGCTGAGCAGTACAATAGCCCGTTGAAAGGAAAGTTCTACTTTTGACGTCATAATTTATGACTGATATTGCAGCAGGATCAGCTAAGAGAAAAATAATAGAAATGGCCAAAGAACAAATAAAAGAGACGGTGATAAGGGACAGGTGAAAACCAGCCCAATCGTCAGAATAAATATTGGCAATGTAAGCTTGACATTTCTTTAGCTTCAAGAACCTTTTGGCTGTAGATGAATTAAAGATCCTGGTCTGGCTCAGTGCAGTTTTCGGTCTGAGAAACACAACAGCTTTTGACCTCAGGGGCCGCCGAAATCAACCCAAAATAAAATTTTCTGAACCGCTATAAAAAAAACACATTTAAAATCAATCACAATGCCCAATTCAGCTTCATGAAATTATTGGTAGGACTACTTACATCTTGGTGGTTTCGGTGGTTCCTTGAGTTTGGTGACCTTACCAATGCTACTTTTTAATCCTGTACTTTATTGGTTCTCTTATCAGTTGTTTTTCTTAGCTTAAAGCTCCAATCTGTAAGCTGATTTTTGAGTCTCATACCCAGCTCATCAAATACTGATGCTTTTGGATTGGTGGCCGACCTGACAATCCCAAAGCATCAATACTTGAAAAGTTGGGAATGAGAGCCAAAAATCATCATCTATCATAAAAACAGGTGCTTTAAGTTAGCCACGACTTTACATTTTAAAAGCCAGAATTAAGAACATGTAATTGCTGTAGTAGAAGTTTACATATTAATCCCATTTAACTTGTCTCACTGGATTTCGAATTCACCTACAATGATTGTACCCACTCACCCCAACCCTAAAGCTAATAACGTTCTCGGCAGCCGTCCATTTTCTTATGTAAATCCATTGCCCACTGACCAAATGATTACCTCTCAGGACATCATATTCAACCCTGCCAATCTCCCACCAAGCCCCCCCTCCTGCGCTCGGACCCGATCGCTAACACCACCGCTCCTCACCTGCCCACCTCCCCCCAGCCTATTCTTATTAACTTTTCATTTTCCCCGACTTTACTTTGGGGATTTTCTTGCTACTCAACCTTACTCACCCCGTCCCCACTGTGAGTTCTTGGAACAGTTAACCTCTAAGGAGGATCTGTATTACTAAAATACGGACAACTCTTCCCCCCCGCCCCCCAACGGAGGAGATCTCATGATCGGCCATGCTTTAGTAGGAAAATAAAGGTCGTTGGGTTTTTCTCCGCTGGCTCTAGGTGTGAACAGAAAGTCAATGCGAAGATCGGTAGGGGTCAAATGTGTGAGGGTTATTTCCACTATGAGAGACGAGTATGAGATGGAGTGAGATGGAGACACTGCTGGAGTCAGGGTGATATCTAGTTACTGATGAGCCATGAGGGAAGAAATGATGTTTGTTTCTGCAAAGCGAAACAGCATTTTCCTTTCGTGTAGATTTTTTAAATAAGAAAAAAAGAAAAAAAAGAAAACACGTCTTTTATTCCATAAGACTACATTTTCTCTGACCTCTGTGATTTTATCTTACATTCCTTGTTTTGTAGACCTGTGTGTTTGCTCCTAATGTCTAAAAGAGTGTGTGTGTTTGGTGTGTGTGTGTGTGTGTCCTTTCTTTGATAGCCATTGGGTGCGTGAATGCAACCGCCATTTGACGCTGGCGACACAAAGGAGGCTGGTGGCCATCAGACTGAAAAGCAAACAAGTCGCCAAAGAGGAAGTGAGTTATCTTTTGGAAACCTTGTCATGTCGCTCACACAGACGCACACTCACAGAGGCATAGTTGATCCTGATCGGACGTGAGGCCTGCGACAGGATCAGGGTCACTACGCAAACACTCCTTAGCTAAACACGACCTCCTAACACAGTGGGAAAACCCGCAGAGTCCAACAACCATCGCTGGGTTCTCTGCACAGTTTGGATTGAGCGCTGGCAGATTTGCCTCGGATGTCACAATGGAAGTTTGATTTTTCCGGACAGCTTCCCATGTCAATCCCAACCACTTCCGGTACTACTGCAAGTAAATTAGATATATTTTCTTTTAAAAAAAAGTAATTAGGGTGGTTTTACTCTGTATCTTCAGTCAGTTAGGGTAAGGGGTAGGGTTCATCGAGATTAGGGTTTCATGTTTAGGGTTAGGTCTAGTCAGGATTATGGATTCATGGTTAGGGATAGCACCAGTTAGGGTTGGGGTTTCATGGTTAGGGTTCCAGCTAGTTAGGTTTTTTTTCTTTTTTTTTTACAATGTCTAAAGAACCCCAAAGTGCTTGCCTGAAGTCTTGAGGGAATTCTGTGTCAACTTTATTTGGTACTGCACATTCCAGCCCGATAGTTCCCGGGTTAAATTGAAGGCACTTCCTTGTGTGGGAACTTAGCGAACTAATACATTGTTAGGTGAAAAGAAAAAACTTCCCCATGCCTCAGTCTTCTTCCTTGTTCATCTTGTTTTGAGTATCCACCACAACACAAAGGATTTAAAAGCAAACAGATGCTCAAAATATAAAAGTTACTGACAAAAAATAAAGGAAAGAGGCCTTGATAGATTCTCGGCAGCGCAACGGATAGTTTAGTTATGTTTTCCGGCAAACACAGTTCCGTGTGAAGCCAGTGAGGGATCATGTTCTTGTCACCGCACTAGTGATTCTTGAAGGTTGTTTCGAGGGGGAAATCTGGGGGGAATAATTGGTACTTGTGCATCTTATACCCTCCTGCTCAGCATCCTAAATACCAGGTTAAATTATATAGGAGGAGGAGGCACATGGCTGTCTATGCTTTCCCAGTGACAAGAATAGAGTAAGCAGTGACCTCGACTAAAGTGACTGCAAGCACATTGAATCACGGCCGGTTTGAGATCTTTCCTTCCCATTAGTTTGATTTTAAACCTGCCAAGATGACTAGCTAGCTAGCATCTCTAAGCCCAATTTCCAGGTAAGGCGCCCCGTTTGACCCACAGGCTACGATCTCGGCTTTCTACATGAATTATTAAACTCAGCTTCCCAATGTCTAGATGTGCCGGAGCATCTCTTGATTCAGGAGCATTACCTTAGTAATCCTCTTAGTGGTGGGAAAGTGGTTTAGCGGGCGCATTCTTTATGACAGGAGTACAAATGGGGGATCACGCTAGCCTTAGGGGCCCCGGAGGGGAGGGGAGGCCGCTCGTCTCGCTCTCCAAAAACTTTCCACCCAGGATGGACCTCGGTCAGTCCTGTGAACCCGCTGACTCCCTGTCCGCCTTCGCTGGGCTGCTGTGGGATGTGGGATGTGCGCTCATTAAAGAAAATGAGAGCAGAGAATGGAACAGGTAGAGGGGAAAGGAAATGTGTCAGAGTTCATTCCACAACTATGCTAACAATCGAGCATATTTCTTTACTTGACTGTATAGAAATGCAAATTTGGTGTCAAATCAGCAATATAATCACATGGTTAATAAGTGGTTAGTTAACAGGATCGACAATCATTTTAATCATTTTAATTTGAAGCTACAAAAAACAACTGTTATTTTTTGAAGTCACGGACCTACCAGGGTCTTTTCTGTGTTTGTGTCCCCTCTTTCTTTCATCTTTCCCGTCTCCCTTTGACTGTCCAAGGTAATAATGTCAAAAAACCGATAAGCTTTTGGTACAAAAGGTTGATGGAGAAAAAATGCCCTACTTTTTTTCACATGTTTGAGTTGGAAATAGTCAATGCTCTTAAAAAGAGAGATGGAAGCACCTTCTTCGAATAAGTTCTGCATAACGAACATTTAGCTTACACGACCGATCAAACAAAATTGGTTTTGTTACTCTGCTTTGACGTTTGTTTCTGATACACAAGTAACTGGTTTTATTTCTGGTTCACGACCACTTCCTTTCCTATAACCAGACATCGTGTAGCCTATACCAGCAGCTTCTGACAGAGCTGTTTGTTTGTTGCGTAGCCCAGTTTATTTGCATTTTCTTTTTTCTTTTTTTTTTCAAATTCACTTGAATTGTAATCTGGTTGGTGGAACTTATTGCACGCTTTAGTTCTAATCCTTCTTTCTCCTTGTGTTAATTGTTCACACATCTCCTGAAACATGAAAGTTAGAAAACGTTTCTGAGTGCATTTATATCAACATCCTCCGTCTCGTCCTGTGAAAAATATTTCTCATGATTCATTTTTAACTCGGGAGATGTAAACATACATTCATCGAAGAGATTAGGGCAGAGTATTTGACCTGTTCTCTGTACATTCATGACACTAACACAGAAATCTGGCAATTTATATCTGTTCTTTTAAATTACAATGTAATAAATAAGACAAAGGCACTGGTCTTCTTATTGAAAATGAATGTTAAAAAAAACAGCTCCGTTTTATTTATTGTCTTTACACGCTCCCTGGCCGTTCACTTGCAGCATCACGAGTACCTTTGGCCTACAAGAGGTAAAACTGCAAAGTCAGTGATCTCGGTTACTCTACTCACACGGCTCCAGCTGTTCGGCTTTGTGGGGCCAGTACATGTGTGTTTGTGTATTTGTGCATGATAGTGTAGCTCTTAAAACATGAATCGAGTCCCGAAAGTCTCGCACTACCAGCGGGGAGGAACGAAAAAAGGGCAGATGGAGGTAATTCGGTTCAAAGAGCAGGGTAAAGTTAGGGCACAGCTATGGCACGGGAATTAGTGGAGCTGCAGCGACTGAGAGGATTAGGAATCTCCCCACCACAACACCCACTCACACATTCACAGAGACAAAGTATACAACTTCAATCCGGGTGAGAGGGTTGTTCCTGAAAAGCCAGTTTTGTTTTTGCAGACCAGAATCTGCATTTGTGGCTGCTGAAACAGGGCGCTCTGTGTATCATCCGGCAGAGTGAAGCTGAATCAAGTGCTTCTCAGTTTTTAGGAAAAGTGGACTGGAGCACAGTGATTGACTTGCAGCCTTTAATAGTGCAAACAGCCTAATGTTTTGTCCGGTCTACAACATCATCAGACTGGACACAAATATGAGGCAAATGCTTTACCATTTTTGACTTACCGCAGGTTTGTAATAGTGGGTAAACCTGCTAAAAGTAGGCAATTGACTCCTTTCCCATTTCCAGTGTTTTTGTTTTTGGTGTGTCAGATGTCGTTGCCACAAATGCAGCATGGAAAGAGGGAACAGAAGAAAGCAGCAGATCGTATACCTCATCAGACTGCAACCAGAAGACATTAAACCTGTTTCCAAAATCACACTCCAGCACGGAACGAAACAACTGTTTCACAGTTGTGAAAACACCTGAGTCTTGTGGAGTCCTTGGGTACAAGAAGTATAATCTTTTCACAAATAGTGCAGAGGGCAAGACACTGTACCAAACTGAATAGGAATCCGTCCAATAGTTGTGAACAAACAGTTTCTAAGGACGATTTCCCAGATGGTTCATTGCAACAAACCATGTGGCACATCTGGAAGGCCTACGCCAAATACCCCAAGCCAATTATTTTCTGACAGTCCCTTAAACACTCACCCACCCAAGTGCGTGGGGTATCATCAGTGATTCTGGAATACATAGCTGATTGTCGAGTCTCTGCCGCCAATCCAAAGTGGCCCATGAACTAGAAATGACACTCAACAATCATCTCCCTGTAAAATCACTTGACATGTTTACAGACAGCAACCGACAAATCCTCTGTAGTATGCCTTCAGGCCGGGGTCATGAGATGAGCATGAGATATTGTATTCACAGTGATCGTGACCATCAGACTAGAATGAAAACTGATAAGAGTGCCTGCTCTCACATGTGACAGATTTCTAAGAATCTCAAGTGTTTCAAGTGTTTTCCTCCAACAGAACAAATATAACATGCATTTTTTAAATAGTTGCTACAAGAGACACAAAGACTGGTCAGTACGTGATAACCTCTGGGTTCCCTCCTGGTCTCTGTGTCTCCGCTTGTATGGTAATGCCCCTGCAACACAGGAAGTGTAATGAAATGCCTTTGCCGTGACGGTTTCCTCTCTGCAGCTAGAGGTGAAGAGTACGCAAACAGAGTCTTCATGACGGGAAGAGGCGGCGCTGTGAAGCCAAGCGTCACCTACAGTAACACAGCGTTCTTCCAGAGGCGCCAGTGTTGTAAAATGCACCCAAACTCCAGTATAAGTCAGGATTACGTTTTGTTCGGCAACAGTGAAAGTCACCTATAACAATAACACATGAGTAAAAAGTAAAAAGTGTATGATATTAAATGAACTTAAGCATCAAAAGTACAAGTAAAAGTAAAATACACATATATTTACATGTAAGTAGTATACGGTACAGGTCAACTCAGATTCCATATTCAGCACTTTTTCAGAATCAGTGTATTTCCTTGTTGTTGTTTTTTTTTTTTATCTGATAGCCAATAAATGTAATTCAAAATGTGCCAATTAAGCAGTACCTTAAGTTTTAAATAAATGTAGTCAATTAAAAAGCGCAATATTTGCCTCCAAACAGTAGAGTAGTGGAAGTGTAAAGTCACAGAAAACGGAAATACTCAAGTAAATTTTATGAAAGGACAGCACTGAATCATGTAGCCTGGATGAGCAAACCTGCTTTTCCAGAGAGGGCGTTTTATTATGACTATAAATAGGATATGATATCAAATTCCTTCTCCCACAGCCTGTTCATAATTCCAAAACAAAAGCCACTGCCTTACAGAGGAAAACTCCTGCAATGATGAGAAGTTACTAAGAAAGTTGCAGGGAGTTGAGATACAACTTGACAAGTCAGAGGTAACAGGATTCAAGACATGGTCACAATACAAAACGTGACTATAGCAGCACTTACCCAAGAGACCAATATATCTTGCTGTGCTGTGCAACAAAAACAAAAGTTATTGGAAACAAAAAAAATAAAGATAAAGAATAATTGTACTGTCTTGCCCCCCCCCCCCCCGGAATCTGGAATGCGTGCCAGCCAGAAGAAAAAAGATGCGCGCTGTGTAACCAGTGATAAGCATTTCGAATAGAAAAGTCTGTGACACCAGGGATGACGGTTGTATGACACATATCCCGCCCCTTTCCCCCCCAAGAAAGCCAATCACCTGTAAACATATCAGCCACTTGTGTTGTTGCACTGATGCCAATGCACAGTTCGAAATGTAGTGCGGATGCAGACAGACTTCTTACAGGCATGGAAGGAGAGGATATCACCCTACTATACATGATTACCAAGAAAGGTGAGGTTATTCAAACACTAGATATTCAACTTGGAAATGCACAAATGCTCGGTCGGATGAGCCGACAGCGTCACAATGCAGGAATCTGGAATCTGAGCCAAAATAGTGTATCGGAAGTATAACCTGTGGTGGAAAAAGGATTTAAAACCTTACTTGGAGTCGAAGCAACCAAAAGTTTTCAGCAGTTTAAATCAGTTTTGACCAGTGATTCTGATCCGATGAAGTTCTGACTGTCTCCCTAATCATTTAGATAGGGGCCTGGCCTTATTAGCCCAAAATAACAGCCTGGAGGTGTTTCCAAGATGGCTGCTGAGTGGTAAGACTTGCCTGAAATAACTCTGGTGTAGCCAAGGAAAAGTGGCAGGCTTTGAAGCCAGTTTTCGCAGAGGCCAAACCGTGAAATTACTTCGCCATGTGACGCACAGCTGCCCAAACTGACTTTCTCCCTCAAGCTTACACTGTGAAAGGGGCGTCTGTAACACCGTGGCAAATTCTTTTTTAGTGTAGCTAATTAATGTGTTATTTCTCATTTGTGTAAAATAGACAAATTGTAACTACCGCATTTCTTAACTGGAAACAGCCACTTCCATGAGTCTTGCTGTTAGTGAGGTTGCCAGCAGAGGCTTCATATCCCACTGGAGCGTTTCA
Source organism: Diplodus puntazzo (assembly GCA_963678695.2). Lineage (NCBI taxonomy): Eukaryota > Metazoa > Chordata > Actinopteri > Spariformes > Sparidae > Diplodus > Diplodus puntazzo. Next base: position 6,736,882 of record OZ023177.1, on the reverse strand, counting down.
GAAGTGTAGTGTCATGAGCTGGCTGATGTTGAGTTGCTCAGGTAAACTTTACTTTGTCATTTTCTTTTTGATTTTTTGCCTCTGCTGTGGTCGAGTAGGCTATGTAGTCAAATTATTTTGGAATTTATCCGTTTTAATTGTGCTTATTGTTAAGATTTTTATTTTTGTTGTGCTGTAGATCATGAGTCGGCACAGGGTGTTTAATTTTATAGAATTGACCGGATGCACTTTGCCGTTGCGCTGTCTCCATTCCTGTCTGGAACTATCTGTTCTGTACAGACGGATGTGGCTGCGGCCCGCTTCCGTCAAAATTAGACCTTGCGCATATTCTCCACAGAGCAGGGCAGAGAGCTGCTTCATGGACGCTGGTGAAACGTGCCGTGGTGAAGCCGGTGAACACGTGAACATCTCTTCGAGGAATCTGAGGGTTTGAGGTGCTGGAGGATGAATTTTAAAAAAATGTAGCCGATTCATTTATTTGGACGGAGCCATTCTGGCTGTTAATCCCCGCTTCCAGTCTTAAGCTAAGGTTTCCTAGCACTAGCTCCATATTTAGCATTCAATTCATGCATTCCTTTATTCATATGCATTGCGCTCACAGAAGTTTCAGCAAGCTACACAAAAACAAAACAAACTAAGAGCAAAAAAAATATAAAATAATAAAAAGCTCTGTTTATAGAGATCATTTTTGCCTTGAGGCGTATTTGTGCTGACAGCACATCTGTCTGGTTTTAAAGGTCCAGCTGGCTGATGAATCATTTTTAATGCAGCAGAGCTATTACTGGAAATGATTTTCTATCCGGGGCGAGTCAACACAGTTTGTTGTGCATCTGTGTTACTATGAGTGCAGGTATTTGACAGAGCAGTGTGACACAGCACATATGACTAATTGATTTCAAGTGTGTATGCTAACCTGTGCTCCTCCATCTACAGGACGTCTGTGTTGACCGACTAGAGACGTGTTAGTCTGGACACTGGAGGTATGTTACATAATGTTTCTCATACGGTTTTTGAAAAAGGATTTGTTTTGGATTCGAGGGGTCAGGTACTGCACAAGTACACTCTGTGATGAGTTTCAAAATGTTGGATTGGCCGAAGAGAGATTCGACTTAGGAGGTTGGGGTTGTTTTTCCAAAGCCCAGTTACATAAACGACATCAAGTGAACATGGCCGCCCAGGTAGACCACAACAGGTCTTAAATATACTTTCTTCAGATCACATGCTTCTTAAAATAGTTCTAAATGTTCTTCAATCCACTGGCACACAAATAAAGTAATAAACCTGCAATTAAGAGCTCTGGTGCTCACATTCAGCTAAACAAAGACTTTAATGTTGGATCATGTTTTTTCCCCCAACGCATTTCCCTTGTTTGACTTCCCACAATTACACAGCAGCAAAGAAACAGAGGAAGAACTGCGGTGTTATCATGAGCTGCGTAAGCTAATATGGCCGAACAACAAAGAAAGGAAATCAAGGATGATGATGTTACAGTACTGCCATTGTTCTTTGATGGGTGACCTCTGAGAAACAAACACATTTTTTGGATGCAACTAATAACCTGTCATTCAAGCAAGGTCAAATCAGTGCAGATATATTAACACAATGGTGTTCAGTGTTCATGCACATTTTCTCATCTGATCTGACCTGGTTTCAGCCAGGTGAGAATACACTGAGGGGCCACATTCGGTACCACTGAGGCTCTGTAACCCAAATCTGGCAACCATGCGGCTTATCAGACCCTTCTCAAACCAACCTAAGACTTCTTTAAGAATGAGGGCGTTGAGGTGTTGTTGACCACGGTAATTGTGGTGATTCCAAATAAAGCAGCCTGGTCAGTTGCCGTACTCCGCCAAGTTGGACGATGTAATAGCCCCACTTCTTGATGCACCCCTCTAGTGCAATAAGACATTGTGCCTTGGGTGGTCGGATGTGTCATAAACTGGATCTTCCCTCTGGACACCGGAGTCCACATCCCGTTTGTGCTTTGAAGGTATGTTATGGAATAGGTCACGTACGTAAATGACATCACTCTGTTTACATGACACAAGTTATGTCACTAAACTTGTGTTATGTAAGATACAACAATGTATGTAATTATTTTAAGCCAAAGTTCCTGATCTTCTCATTGATTTTCTCCTTAACCTAACAAGGTAGCTTTTGTGCCTTAACATGAAGTCACAGTATGTCATAATCAGTAAACTGTTCTCACTGAACATTTTATAACACGCTATTGCAAACTCTGCCGTAGCGCCCTTTTCATGCATAACTTGAGGGGTAGGTGAAATGCCATAGTGTGAAGCTTAAGGCCTCCTGTATTTGACAATACAACCAGCTGCCATGTCAGTGTCCACAGTTTGAGACTGGGTTTCAACGTTTGAGAGCATGGCGTCACTGGATATTTTCAAGAAGCTCTGGGGACAATTTCCAGTTCTGTTTGTGGTGACAAAACCAGATATTTTAAGCCAAAACATAGTCTTTTTTATTTATTTATTCATTTTTTTAACTCTTACCAACTGTTTTTTTTGTGCTGAAACCTGACCAGATCATGGGCACAGCACTTTAACAGCATTAAACCGAAAATGTAACCTTGAAAGTAATCAAAAGAAATGTATAGTTTCAACGTATCCATGGTTTGCAAAAATGTACAACATTGTACATGTACCAACCTTTATTCTGCCAATTAGGTTGGTTGATTTTGAGGAATTTTGCTTATGGAAAATTTGGTACCATATATGCCAAGTGATGTAATTCTCTAAAATATCCAAAAATTGTTCCACGTTTTGCACATGCCAGGTGGATGAAAGATTAACCTGTGCGGCTGTTTTTCCTATTACATTTTGTGACTATGCAAAACTAGCAAACGGTGACAGCTGTTGCGAAATACCTTCAGTTCATGGCCACACAAAACACTCGGTCCTGCCATGACTGGGCATTACAGTCACATGTCCACCTGCACTTATGTTGCAATGGAAAAAAAAAAGACAAAAATAAACACAAACCACGTAAAAACACCATCACCTGCTGCAGATCTCACAGGACCTGCATGTCAGTTTAGCCCACATAACAGTTATGATAACAGTGCAGAGGACAGCTTTTGTATCCCTGTTATACAAAATGACTGACTCTTGTTCCATGTCTTCTTCATTCAGTTGCTTGGTTTGGCTGTGTCATATTAACTTTTACTGAAATCTGAATTAGCCAAAAGTGTGGATTTGGCAGTTGATTTGGGTCTCTGAGGGAGTGGGAAAGTACAGCTGGGTTAGCAGGTGCTAAACGGACGCTGCAGCTGGTACAGTTATGTAACGTACGATACATGAGAGCCAGTTTAGGGAATCTGACACAAAGTCACCAAAACCAGGACCTACCTGCTTCATCCATCCGTCTCTCAACCCAGACCTGTCATCCTTTCGGTGAAAAAACATGTTTTTCTTTTCTGTGTGGGATTTGTGCATCAGTTAATTCAATTTTTACCTTTATGTACTTTTTGGACAGCAAAAAAATACGAAACACTTACAAAACACTAAATATAATTATTTTTGTGGTTTTATGTCTCAATGTTTTTCCTTTCATAAATGATACTTTGAATTTAGGCTTTATTTTGCCATCAGGGAATGAAGATTTTTGTTAGGAACCACATCAAATTGTACTAACTCATTGATAGCAGCCACTTAAATACGTCTGATTTTTATTTCATCAAGATCCATGCATTATTCCCGGAGGAATTAACAAAAAACGTTGAAAAATGACTTCCTGTATCTCACAATCTTAAAGAAAGGGAATAGAAATTCTGGATTCGTCTCTTTATCACCCAGAATTAACTGGGTCGCTCTGGGGCCGAGAACCATCCACCATCTAAGTTCTGTAAAATCTATTCTGTTGTTATTGTGTATTCCTGCTGACAAATCAACCAACCACAGGACACGGGTGAGAACACAGCTTCCTTTGGTAATTATCAAAATTGGCACAGCAGAACCTGAGATATATCTTTTTTATTTTGAACGCATTCTTCTTCCTTTTTTACTACCTGGTGCCTACATTACTCACAATGCAACATAGGCAATTAGTGACATCACTGGAGGCAATTCATCTCATTACATGCTTCTTCCTCTGAAGCCCCTAAATGCTTTATACTACATATTTCTCACATGTGCCGTTCCAACTGTAAAAAAAATTTAATGTATAAAATTGTCGTTCTTTACCCTTTAAATGGGATGTACCCTAAATATCAGCTGATGGCACGAGTTTTATTCCAAATACACGTGTTTTGAAGTCATCCGGATACTGAACATTTTCTTACACTTTCCAGCGCAATGGGTGCCTTCAGGTATGCACTGTGACACATATCAGTTAACTGAGTCATGTAAGGGAGGAGCATAATGTCCAATAGAGAACAGGTATGCAGAGACGGAAGCATTGGTTTGATGTTCTCATTTATACGTTATATACATCAGAATACTTTGGGAGTCAACTTTTTTTTCATCTATTTTCATTCTGAATACGCAACATTTTTGTCTTCTAAGAACTGAATGTGTTGCCACACTGATTTCACCTCAGTGTGAAGACAAAGACCGTAAAAGCACCAAAAGTCACATTGAGCACCAGTAGAGCCTCCGGGTACATATCTTTTTATTTCCTCCTCAGTCACACAGAGAAACAAAGAACAATTAGAAAATGAGATGACAAATGAGAAAAATTTGTCCCCCACTGATTGACAGGTCTATTTATTTATTGATGCAGCTATTGGTTGACTTTTCTTGCCGTATACGTATGTGTGTTTAGCCAGGTAGCTCAGAAGGCGTGATTCAATTCCAGACATTTCTTCTATTGTCTTTATCTGCATTGCATGACTTAAACTGCGTCGCTGTAACATAACACTGAGCCAGGGACTGGTCCTGCTGCTCCAGGCCTAGATCAACAGTGAGATATCTCGATCTTGTAGGAGTCAGGAAAAAAAATTAAATAAAAGGCTGAAGTTTGATACTACAAGGTGTTGGAAACTGTTTCCTCAGTAAACCAACAACCAACAATAAACCCAATTCATCTGGGTGGAATTAGCTCTGCTTAAAGGGGCAGCGTGCATAGAATTATAGACAATTCTTTTTTTTTTTTTCGTTTTTAAAGTGATTCAATGGGGCTTGTTATGGCTGCTTATCTCATCTGCACTTGTTTGTGTCACATCTATGAAAGCACTTTATCATTTTTATCACCTCACTATCTTATTTTATGAGAATAACTGCTCAGTGAGTAAAGTGTATGGCAGTCCTCTGTTTTGCACCCAGACAGTCCTCCGGGTAAAAAAGCCATAATACTCAGAGGCTCATGGGTTTAAACATTCCTTTGTATACATAACTGCATTTACAGAATAAGTCAGATTCAAGAGACTGGTATTTTAATGAAAGATTAACTTTTGGTCCTGTATTTTTAAAGTCTGAATACATAACGTTACTTGATGCATGCTCAAGCAAAAGTCCCCCCCTGTTAAATCAAAAGAGACTTCCTGTTTTGGGCACTATAAATACATGACAACATGAAACTGGTCACAAAGAACGCTCAGCAGGAACTTGCAAGTGAACAGCGCGTCAATTCAGCCCAGAGCAGACAGGAAGTCAGACACCAAAAATTAATAATGATAACAATTAGACAAGAAAATGTAAGTATTTGCTAAAGTATTAACAACTCATGCCTACACCATAACCTGTGAACCAACAAAATATGACAATAGATAGGAACTAGAAACATTTGCATTTCCTGCGAAAATGCGGTGTGAATGGTGATGGCTTTAGTGATTTTGGAAAATCTGTTCAATGTATTGAAAAATACTTGCCTTAAATGCATAAAACTACCGGAATGAATGGTCAAGATTTTGCAGAAAAAGCAGAATTTTTCAAAAGCTGAAAAGGCCGAATGGACTAAAAAAGCTGAACATTTTGATAGCTGAACATAAAGCTGAATATTTGAAAAAGCTGAAAAGGCAGAATGCTAAATATTTGAAAAAACTGAAAAGTAATAGACTGAAAGTGCTTAGAAAGGTGAACATTTTGATAGTTGAATGGCTTCTTTATCTGAATGCATTCTGAAGCAGTAGCAGAACAAAATTTGAATAATTCACTATAAGGATAAATGGGAACATTTTTGCAGGATTGTTTTTTAAAAAGCTAAATATTTGAAAGAGCTTAAAAAGCTGAACATTTTGATAGTTGAACGGTTTCTCTAGCTGAACGTATGCTGAAGTAGTAGCAGAATGAAATTTGAAAAAAATTCAGACTTAAGTAGAATTTTTCAGATTTCATTCTTAACATTTTGATAGCTGAACAGTCACAATACATTTTATTAATAAGTTAATGTAGATTCCTCAAAGCACACATGTTTATTTGTGTGTGTGTGTGTATGTGAGTGTGTGTTTATGTGTGTGTCTATGTGTGTGAACACACCTTATTTGGGCATAGAACACTTGCAGTTAGAATTCTGGAATTCTGCTCCATTGAGTTCTGTTCAAGAATGACTTCTTTACATCATAGCCAAGTTCTACATAAAGCTTTACAGAGGTATACAAATTTTGGTAGAAATCTACAGACCTTCACTGTGAACACTACATTGACTTTCACGGAGGTTGGCATAGACATTCACCTAGAACTACGAAGATCTTCACCAAGAAAACAACAGGACAACTACCTTATGGAGACCATACCTAAATACGTTTTGACAGAGAAATTGTCCCTCCACATGGAGGACGAGGTAAGAGCATTACATTTTAAAGAGTTATTAGTGTGATTTTTTTTTTAACAATATCTTTATTGGATTTTCATTTTAATAGAAAACATGTATATATAAACATATATACACGTACAGGAACACAAAAAAAGTAACAGGTGTGTAAAATGGTGCCATGATACAGAAGTGTAAAAACCTTACACCATCAGATCGAGTTTTCATATTATACACACTTCCATAAAACAGTGTAATCAACAAGATGAAAACATGGCGGTCAGAACCTCCCTTTGGAGGCGAATAATCATGAGTTTATAGAAAATACATTATCATGTATTCCAGAAAACTGGAGAAGAAGAGGCTGGGTCGTGCAGAGGGTGCGCCTATATTGCTTCAGGCCCGTCCAACAGATGAGACAGATCATTGTCCTTCATGTAGTTGATGAAGCGACCCCATATCATTTGAAATATCTCCTGTTTGTCCTTAAGAATGTAAGAAATTTTTTCCAGAGGTAAACAAGAGGATAATTCCCTAAACCACACAGCAATTGAAGATTTACCAAAACTTTTCCATGATATGGCTGTTGTCCTTTTTGCCTGTAGAGAACACATGTTTATAAACATTTTTTCATGTTGCTTAATTCTGTGTCCCTCTGGGTAAAGACCTAAAAGAAAGAGCTTAGGTTCCAGTTCTAATCTAATTGAGAGAATCTCCTGTACATATAGACAAACCTCCCTCCAAAATTCCACCACTCTTGGACACTGCCAGAGGCAGTGAAATAAAGTGCCCTTATTTACCCCACATCTATTACAGGTATCTGGGATGTTCAAATTAAATTTATTTAATTTTACTGGAGTAATATACACCCTCATCAACCAATTATATTGTAGGAGTCTTAGGCGTGTATTACCTGTCCCTGTCTGGGCAGTTTTACATGCTTTACGCCAATGATCCAGTGACAGTTCCTCCTGCAGATCTGTTTTCCATGCATTAAATTTAGACTCTGAAGAATCAGGAGAGAAATCCTTCAATAAATCATAAAATTCAGAAATGATACCTTTTCCAAAAGGGTTTTTTGTAAACATTTTCTCCAATACTGTTAGTGGGGGACAAAGCATATACTGGGCATGATTTGTTTTAATAAAGCTCCTAAGTTGAAGATATTTAAAAAAATGTTTGCGAGGGATGCTATATTTTCTAATCAACTCCTCAAAGGTCAAAATGTTCCCATCGTTCCCATACAAATCTTTCACTAGTTTTATCCCTCTATCTGCCCACATTTTGAAACCCGCATCAGCTCTCCCTGGTCTAAAGAAGTTGTTGCCCCAGATTGGGCTGAAGTAAGAAAGGGAGGGGGGACCCTTTAAATATTTCCTAACTTCTTGCCAGACTCCAATCATGTTTTTAACTATAGGGTTAGAACACAAAATTTTGAGTTTTTTTGGTTCATCTGAGTATAGATAAGTGGGGAATGGGAGCTTTAGGGAGTGTGATTCGATATCCTTCCATGATAGGGGCCCATCTGTGGTGAAGTAAAACATAAACATTCTTAGCTGTACTGCCCAAAAGTACCACACCAAATTAGGGCACTGTAACCCTCCTCTATCGTAGGGTAGGTACAAAAGAGACAGACGAAGCCTAGGGCGTTTATTATTCCATATAAAGTTATTGAAGATTTTTTTCATTCTAGGGAAAAAGTCTGGAGGAGGCGGCAGGGGGACATTCTGAAATAAATATAAGAGTTTGGGGAGAATGATCATTTTAAGTATATTAATTCTACCAATCTCACAATCTCAACTCATCTGAGTTGAGTAGCATTATGGAAGATTTGGAATTATTAATTTTATAGCCGGACACTTTGCCAAATATCTTAATTAGGTTTAGGAGGGATGGTATTGATTTATCTAAATTTCTAAGGAAAAGAATGACATCATCTGCGTAAAGAGCTATTCGGTGGTCAGATTCTCCAATGCCTATCCCCGTGATTCCATTATGTCCTCTAACAGCAATGGCGAACGGTTCTATTGCAATTATGAAAAGTAAAGGGGACAGAGGGCAACCCTGTCTACAGCCTCTTTTAATTTTTATCGGTTTCGAAATGTTGTTGTTTGTAATAATTTCTGCATAGGGATCATTGTACAAAAGTTTAACCCAATTACAAAAACCCTCCCCCAGGCCAAAACGTCTAAGAACCTCAAATAGATAAGACCACTCCACCCTATCAAAGGCCTTCTCAGCATCTAGTGCTAAGAAAGCCGTGTCTGATGCCCCTCTAAGTTTGTGTAAAATGTTCAAGACCCTTTATTAGTGTGATTTAAGGAAACCTCTGACTACCCTTCTATTTGGACTCACAATATGAAAAACCATGGATGTGTTGAAACTATATATTTCTTGATGTTGCAACTTTATTTTTCCTTTGGGTCAATTTTCAGTTTCATGTTGCAATGCTGTGCTTATGATCTTGGTTTAGGCACAATAAACGCTTTGATAGGATTAGAATTGAAATGTTTATATGATACATACGACACCTAACCATAATTATTAATAGTGTTGTCAGATGTTGAACATGTAGCTTTTTTTACAGTGCCTTCGGGGTGAGAAGTTTTTTGTGGGTATGTCAATGATGGTTGCTTTTTCCTTCCATCAGATTTCATCAGATGAACTGGAAGAGCAGATATGCAGCGATTTGGATGTGCCTCTGTTACCACCAAGGACCTTCATCGATTTGCTCAAGATGTATCTCAGTCCTATAACAAATGAGGCATGGATGTCCATGGCAGATGACAACACTGATGCTGACACAGTCATGCTGCTGACTGAGATGTGTTGCAAGATTGTGGAAATGGTCTCGATCTTGATCTTGGTTGATGTGGCACCTCAGGTTCACCACTATGCACAGATGTCCATGAGAGATGCTAGCAGCTCCTGCAACACTTCTGTCACAAGGAACGGGATTGAAGCTCCACAGATGGAGCGTAACTACTCCACAGTGACAGCAGAGGATGTCGAGGCTAGCGTGGGATATTCGCTTCACATCTGTTTTGGAATGGTGATGAAAGTGAACCTGAAGAAGAGGTCTGATAACTCCCAACAACTGTTGCAGCTTGTTGCTAAAGAGGTGGCCAGGGGAGTGAACCGCGGACTGGCTGTTATTACTAACGTCCACTCTGCCACTACTAAACAACTGCATCGATCTGTTAAGACTGAAATAGCAGAATCTGAAACCAGGCAAATGGTTTACCATGTCACCCAAATATTGAAAAAGTGCCTGGTCAAAATCTTCTATGATAAAGACCAAGGCAGCGATACGTGTCAGGGATATAGAGTCATAGAGATGACACCTTATAACTTTGAAAAACAGCAGCAGCTGGTTGAGGAAGAAGTGGTCGATAATCTTTACCACATATTGGCTGTAATCACACGGTCACCCACCCCTCAATCGGTTGAGAAAGAAACACTGAACTCTGATACTCAGCTTCAAAGCAAAGACGTTGATCCAGTCTCTGAGACTCAAACATCAGTGTCTGACAGTGAAGGCTTCCATCTTGGGAATGGATCAACACCCCTGTGTCAGAAGAAACAGGAGAGCCCTGCCTCTTCTCAATCTGGAGAGGTTTCTCCAGTCTCCGAGACTGACACATCAACGTCTGACAATGAGGTCTTCCACATTGGTAATGGATCAACACCGCTGCATCAGAAGAAGAGGAAGGGCCCCGCCATCACAAGGATGTTCCCTCGCATATCCGGGGCTGTGACAACATTTATCAGCTTCATTGGCTGTGGACCACAGTATGAGTGACTCATGCAGGGATCCTACATTGATTGCATTCACCAAACAGCTCTCTGCTTCTGCAAGTCCAATCATTCCACACCCGGATAGCAAAATTGTACCAGACACAGTCATCCGGCCCACATTAGGGTGATTTTAATGGATCTATTGGCAGACGAGGTGTCACAATCCTCCAAACCCCCAATTTGATTTGCACCTGATAGTTGATTGTTGAATGTAAGGCTGGGTATGTGAGCCTGAACGTGTCTGGTGCAAATTTTGCTATCTGGGTTGGCAGCTCGGGCCAGGCACCAATCCAAAGCGTCAGCATTTGATGACCTGGAGATGAGACTCAACAATCAACTATCGGGTGCATTTTGATGGAGTGAGGACAGCACTGAGCACATGTTTCCTCATAGAAAAAAAGTTGAACATATGATATATGTTCTCCGGTTTTTCTTTCTGGAGTTAACACGTGCTCCCCGTGTTCATGTGGGTTTCCCCCGGGTGCTCCGGTTTTGTCCCACATTTCAAAAACATGTAACATCCTAGAAAATAAAAAGAATAATTGTAAACCTTACTTGAGGTAACTGTATGTTTCATTAGGTTGTCTGTCGCTTACTTCTGGGATTGAGCCAGACAGTTGGGAAGGACGTCAATTCAAGATTAAAAGTAACGTTCAGAAAAAACATTCCGCAGATCAATGCTGCTGTCATTTTGATAAACAGTTTAAAAGTAATCGCCTACCATCAGCGAATAGCTTCAGACCAGTGCAGAATACACTGTGACTCTGAATGTTTATTCCTCGCAAAGGTCGGGCTCTGCACCTGAGTTTTCTCCAGAGCTACCTGGCTCTGAACCTCTGTTTAATCTGCTCTTCAAGAAGTGATATCTGAGCTCCTCAACATGTCCCGAAGGTCTAGTCCAGAAGTTAATTCAGCCACTTGTGTCAGCATAATCAAGATTAAACAAATTCACGTGTCCATTAGCGAGCTTTAGAGGCGCTGGTGGTCAGATTTAGAGCTGGGTTAGCTGTTCCCCTTTGTTTACAGTGGTTGCTCTAAGCATTTAACGCTCAGTGATAAAGGGAAAGGACATTTTCATCTGTCAAAACAAAAACAAATCTGGCATCTGCCCAGTGCTCAAAACAAACCCTGGTAATGATAAAAGCATGGCAAGATGCCATTGTGAGCTTGTCAAATTGAGTACTCATGATAGTACAGATGATGAAAGACATCACTAGTGAACGCCATCACTGTGGTTAACCAAAGGTGTAGGAATCTGGTAATTATGCCGTTGCATAACACCGATTCAATTTCCACAACAGCTGGGTAGAGTCAAACTCAGCGCTGCTCCCTCTGAATGACAGCATCAGCAAAATGACCACGAATGTCACCGTGGCCATGCGACTTTACTGAGTAACTTGGAACAAATTGACAGTGTAAAGGGAAATTTATTGTTAATGTGTGCTGTCGGACTGGCGTTGTGTAAACCGGTGTCCATGTGTGTGTTTTAACATGTCATACGCTAAAGGCTGCTGGGTTGGCCTGATGGCTTCTCTGAGGTCAGCATCCTGCATCCATCAATACAACAACAGGGTCACATGTGCCAGACGACACACACGTAGTCACAAGCGCTTGAGGCGCACCCAAACGCAGCCACGCACGCACCGAGCGAACACAAAGAGGTAAAACATACACTGTTGTTACAGTGAACACAGGTTCCAATGTGCCAACAAGCACAGGGTGTGATGTCCTGGTCATGTGACCTCAAGTATCCTATCAGCCTTCAGCATACATACACACCCCCGTCGACTACACACACACACAGCAGCAGCTAAAAGTCACACAGCACGGCACAGCCCACGTCAGGCACAGAGGCAGGATGTAAACAATGGAAAAAAATAAACTACAAAAGCCCTTCAGGTGATTGGTTACTGAAGGAGAAAGAAATATCTCCATTTAAAACAGTTAATTTACATGAATGGAAAAGCTAGTCTGTTACTGTGCACATGTGCACACATGACAACACTTTGCGAGTGGTCTCGAGTGAAACCAAGTACACAGGTGTGTACTCGCTGAAGCACAAAAGGAGAAGTACTCCATGCAGAAAGGATCTTTAACTATGTTGTAAACGCTGTTTACAGAATATAGAATACACACCTGTCCATTGAGATTAAATAGAAGTCATGGCAAAGTAATAAAGTCACATTACTTTGATATTGTGATATTCGGATTACATTACTCTCTCATTCAATTAAAAGTGCATGCTTGGATTTCCATTTAATTAATGTACTTTATTTTTTTGTGTTATCAATAGTATAAAGATCTTCTTCTTTTAATTGATGGACTATTTATTTATATCAGTTTTCAGCTCCAGTTGTCTACATTGTCTGTATGTAATGGGTTGTAAAGTATATAGGTATGTAAACTGTTTAAAAAAAATAGGAAATATAATTCATGGAGCCTAGAAGCTTTTAAGGACTTTTTTCTCACGTTGTCTATATTCTTTATATATTTTCTTACGTGCAGTGTAAATACGTGCATAAATACTCTGATGGGCTTGAAGGTTTCTGAACAGTTGTGAAAGTGAAACTTGACTTGAGATTGTTCGGTCAACTGCTGAATCAACTATCAAGCGGTACATATTTGGTGTTTTTGCTGTCTATTATGATAACAGTCAGGAATCTTCCATTTTTACCCTGCCTCATCCTGCTTCCAGAAATATCTCACTCTGCCAACCTGAATGACATTTCTGCATTGTTGTTGATACATTCAGTGTGGGGTTGGACTCGAGTCACCTCCTCTCAGGCCCATGACGGCTCCCTCAGACTCCGCGAGTGTCAGAGATCAGAGCTAGCTGTTTGATTTACTGGAAGGTGCTGCGTGAAACACACCCACAGTGGCAAAGATGGCGACACGGTGAGAGAAACCACGCTGCGGTGCGAGAGGGCAGCCCTGCCAGCCGATGACACACACCCAAACACTCAGCTTTTCTCAAAGAGTATAAAGTGGGCGGTCTTGATTCTGACCTCCTCGGGGTCTTTGGGACAACTGAGCACATAATACAAGAGTGTAAGAGTGCAGCAGGTCATGGGTGTGTCAAAGAAGGCTAAAAACAAACATTCCTCATAGGTAACACAAACTAAGTCCCCCTGACAAAGTAAGACAAAAAAAGAGACGGATGAAGTCTTGTGGAAGAGTAAATAAACAACAAGATGGGGAGGACAGAGAAGGGACAAAAAACTGCATGGTTTACCCGTTTGAAGGCAAGTTTAGACATTTCTGAAAATGTCAATAGACAGGGATCAGTTCCAACCAAGGACCGTCTCTGTTTTCATCAACTCTGTGTTGAAGAAATAAACCAAATTAATAAGCACAGAGGGTGGAAAGGTGAGTAATATCTGAGAGGAAGCTTTTGTGAACATGATGTACTTTATGGTGAGGGATATTTTTGCAACTATGAAACCAAATGTTCAATCATTCAACCACTCATTTCTCACAACAAGAAACACTGAACTTTTAAAGCCTCTGACTCACACGTCCAGTTGTTTTGTTTCCTCCTCTGAGCACATCACACCCTTTCCAAGAAAAACGCCGTGCAAGTGCAAGTGCAAGTGCAATGTTTTACATGGTAAAAAATTGCACTTGCTAACCATGGTAACCAAACTGTTAACTACTGTTCACAATCCAATTTATTTAAACATCAGCTAGGAACAGCTCATTTGGATGTTATTACTATTTTTATTTTATTACAACATTTTTTTTAGTTTTACATTTTACTAAAAAATTCTATTGCTGCTTGTCCTGTTGCTTTAGTACTGTTTATGCGATATAAATAAAGCTATGTATATTATGAAGTTTTTGCTGTATTGAGGATATTATACAGCAAACAGACCATTCCTGTGAAGCAGGCTGAATTGTCACAACAAACACCTCGGACCAGCACTGTGTTATCTATATTAGATTACTCTGTCACCACTTTATGGAGATTGAAGCCTTTTACAACACCGACTGTTATCTAAACTGTAATGACATGCCTCTGATTACTTCCTGTGGCTAGGATAAGATTCCAGAGTGACAAAAGGATTGTGACTCATCATGTTTGATGTAACAAAAGTTTACAATTTATGATGATCTACCAAACAATGGTAAGTCAACTTTTCCAACTAATTGTTCAGTTCAAAGGTCACTGTGACACATTTGTCCTAATGGATAATGTTAAGGAGTAGAATTCCCAGCATGAATGTGCCAAACGTTCCTCATTTAAACTCCTTACAGGACATTGATTATAAAAATGTGTATTTATAAATAGTCTTTGGTAAATCACTTACAATATTTCTTTATACAGCATCAGCCACTTTTTAAAGTAGCTGTTTATGTTGTATTTTCCATTGGACTGCTCTCTCTGTGGGTCTCCCATGAATGGCTTTCCACAAGAAAACACAGACCAGTGAAGTGCATGAACTCATCAAAATAAGATGCATCTAAGTTGCCAGCTTACCACTGAAGCTTGGCCAAAGCTTCAGATGAGATAAAGACATTTACAGTAAATAGATGCTCTGTAATTTTGAACTTATTGTGATCATTTCACAATCTCCATGGCTGCAGTCCATCGACATGTGAAGACATGACACGTCAGCTGAAGGGACAAATAAGGCAGGCTAAGGCAAATGTTGATGATTATCTCTCTTACTACTATATTATGGGTTGTGTTCAGTAATTGCAGTTTCAGATTTTTTTGAGCGGGTTTCTACCTGTAAATCTAAATCTAAACCTGTCCCCGCAGACTGTTTTTTAATCATGTAGACGCTGTTCTAACATGTTGATTTGTTGATTGAAATCCTGCACACTGTGCCGCGTGAAAGTGACGAAGATATGTTTTCTTGGTTTGAAACTACATCTATCTACTCCGTTGCAGCTCTGGCAGTCCGGACACTTCGGTGGTAGATACGCAGGGCTTCTATTTCTGACGGATGCTGGAGCATGGTGCAACAATTCACCTGAATTCAGAACAGAGCAGACAAAAAGTGAGATAATGAAACAACAACATAACATAAATTGCCAAAGACAGTAATTACAACAACAGAGAAGTGGATAGCAAAAAATTGTCAGTTGTAGTTTTTTGCTCAAAATCACAATACATAAACTGTCCCCCGATTCCACGTAACTTTTATACAGACCACGAGGCAGAATAATGGGAAAATAATTATTCCTGCCTTCAAAAGGCAATGTAAAAGGGGCTTAAGACTCAGTGCCTTCAAGTTCATCATCAGAAACTTGTGGAGTCCATGCCAGCCAGAGGGCATGCAGTCGTCAAAACAAAAAACGGGACAAACACTAAGATAACCTGATATTATCGGTTGTAATGAAATAATAGTATTATCATTCATAACAAATGCAAACCAGGAGTATGTGACTGGTGGTTGGTGGCGGTCGGCTTTTTGATCATAATGTATGTCTAAGTGGAGTTTAGCAAATAAGTCTGGTTCAAATAGTTAAAACCTAATTCTTTTCCAAATGCACAATATGGCAACAGCCAGCCTGGGTGGTTTGACCGGCTCTTGCACATGGTGTTGTGCAAGTTCCCCCTTCTTAAGAACTTGCTCAGAGTGCAGCTGACACAGGCGGGAATGAACAAGTTCAGGTTCAATCTCAAGTTCACAGTTGAAAAATAAACTAATTCACATTAATTTGCTCAACTTGTTGTTGACAAAGGTCCTCCTCAAAGTACCGAGCTTGACGTTGGTGAAGGAACTGTACAGCTGTTTGCTCGTGGCTACAGCGACGTGGCTGACATTCTTGTTTTTTTCAGACCCAGCGGGCACAATTTGCATGCATCTGCAAGTGTGAGATTGTATTCTGTCGGAATCTGTATTGAACTGTTCACACAAACTCCTTTAAACAGTCGAGGTTAAGTTCACTATTACTACTACCAAAAACATGAGCACGCTGTTCTCGGACAACACCGCCCTCGCATGAGAAAACAGCAGCGTTTGCTATGAGGGCTCTTCAGCTGTTGGAAGCCCTGCCTGAGGAACTAAAGCCAGCTACATCAGTGTCTTCTTTGAAATCACCTTTAAAGACTTATTTTCATCGAAAAAGGGTGTTTAACTTGTATTTTTATGATCTCTTTTTTAATGACACTCTGACTTTACTCTTGACATTGGACTTAAAGTCTTGCACAGCTCTATTTGAATGTCCCCATTGTCATTGCTGTCAACTTTTCATCTGTGGTGTTTGGATCATCCATTGTTGTCTCTTTTATTACTGTGTGTTTTATTGTTGTGTTTTCATGTTTGTTGGGAGGCAACAACACTGGTTCTGATGAGTGCTGAACAAATAAACTTCCCATTAATTTCAAAAGTAAAATCAAATTGCACTGCTTTTAAATAATTCATTTTTAATAGGGGGCCTTGGTCTTTATCTGCATTTCACATTTACTTGACTGCTAGTCTTACATTACTTTTCAGATTATTTGCAAACACATGCTTTAGTTCAAGCTGTCAAACATATAGTTCAAAAAAGTAATGTTTGACAGTGATCGAAATTACACGTGCTCTTTCTGTCAATTCTGCTGGAACAAAGTAGCAAAAATATTAACATATGAAGTAAATGTGTTTCTGTAGTGCTTTCTCTTACGGTCATGCACATCTGTGTGCTACATGAACACAATCCTGTGAAATGGTGCAGTAAAAACATCCCTGTGAAGCTGTCCTGTGGATGCTCCTCTTCATCTTATGAAGCTCCTCCAGACATCGCTGGATAACTTAAAAAATGTTTTGTCGGCGAGAGAACAGACACAGCTTTAAACCCCCTTTGATGCAAAACCAATATCTTTAAAAATTCCAAAATGGAGAGGGGATTTTGCGGGAATGTACAGTTTGTCATTTAAAAGAGCTTAGTTTGTGTTATTTTCATCAAAGAGACAGTCACAGCCAGAAGGAAATATGTGAGTTATTGTACAACCAGGGTCAAGAGATTCAGACAGGGTCAGTATAGAGTTCATAATGTAAATCCATGGAGCGACCGAGCACCTGATGGTACTTTATTAAAGAGAAAAAGCACCTCTGGCAGCACAAAAAGGTATTACCATTCATTATTATCATTGCTCTGCTGTCACCCTCCATGTGTTTTGGGATCTTTCTGTTCAGATGCTGTTATTTCCTTCAGGTGCTTCAGTCGTCTTAAAACCTGCCATGACATGGCACAATTAGCTAGAAACGCTGAGTTGATGTGATGAAAGAGATACGCGAGGGTGGAGACTGGAGGGAACAATGAACACTGTTGTATTTACTTTGTATTTGGGTGGCGTTTGGTGCCAGGCGCTCTCGGCTATAATATTTTGGCACTGGACTTCCTGGATATCACCTGTCAGTCAAGCTATTAATTACTGTGAACTCTTTTCCTTGCCAGTCAGCCATGGTGGCCAGCTCTTCTGATAGTACCAACGTATGAAAGATGATCCAGCTCTTTTCCCCTACAGCGGAGAATTTTCACCAGAAAGGGATCGAACACAAAGTGTACAGCCAAATTTTCTTGAACTGGATTCCAGATTTAAAGAAAACAAAGAAAAAAGCCCATTCTTTCTTTATAAAAGAATGTTGCAGACTTGTTTATCAGAACGTGCCAAAGACACTGAATAAGCAACGTGAAGAAATATTTCACCGTTTTACAGTTTTGCTGTGTCACGGTGCCTCATCACCAAAGTGGGTGTGTACTGTAAACACATGGTGGTTTATGTAAACGTGAACTCACATTTTTTTGGAATATGTATTCCCAAAATTTGCATTAATTGAGGAACCTGTGCAGTACAGCAATGTAGCCGGGAAATGCAACAATCTTTTGGCTGTCACAGAGCACCTCTCAGTGTCCATCGTCATTTGCATGCCAGAATATTGTGTAACAGTGAGTTCAGGCGATTCTTACGAACAGCAAACGACATGTGATCCAGTTGTATCTCATCAGTCACAGGCAAATGTTTAACTTGGAAATGAGAAGTGTGTAATCTACTGCAGGATGTAAACAATGGACAGCAGAAATGAACTGTTAGTTTATGGCATGTGCTTATTGTTGAGAAACAGTTGCAGGGACTGATTTACATAAACCTGCTCTACCGATCATGTGTCGTTCAAACATCTCATCGAGTGAACTCCGGTAGCACCAAGCTTCGTCCCAGTTTTCCTCTGGTTTTTACACTTTGTTGGCCATTTGAAGGTCACTTCCTTAAGGGACGTGTCACAAAAGGCGGCTCAGAAATGCTTTGCTTATTGTGAAAAGCCTGAATTAACCGAACAAAATGAACCCTCGATCAAGCTGTTAGCAGCTGATGTGAGCAGTCAGGTCCAGGTCTATTTCATGACTTCGAAACACAGGCTCATGTTCAATGCAGCCAAAGTAAGACATCCTGATTGGTCGGTTCTGGGTCGTGCGTGCGAGTCAGGAAGTGTCGTTGAGTTGGAAGCCGTTTATTTTATGGAGAATATTAAAAAGCACTGCTCAAGAAATTATCCTTCTCCATCCTGTCTCATTTTTTATAAAGAGTAGTCACCCCCAGCAAACCCTCACGCTGCACTTATACTATCATTGTAAGAACCTTTGATTATGGGCTCTAGGTATAATTGCTAACTTGCTAACTAGCGAGATTCTTACTGTAGGCTCTTGTCGTCAGCTGCACCCATCTGGAAATGCTAATCCGAGCTCTCTCTTTAACAGTTTTCCAGTGAATTAGTTTGACTCAAAACCTCTGCAGATCTGTGCTTCCGAGGCTTTTTTCCCACACAGATAGTAGGTTATTAACGGTGGCCGTATTCCTGGAATTCACCCCACTGTACGGAACAGCACAGTTAATCCTCATAAAAAGAAGACAGAGGTGAGGGGAGGGAGGACGCGGGGAGGGAACTGGGTTGGGGAGGATGGAGGTGGGGGGGGAGTGCGCCGCACAGTTGCGGAGGCGAGGAGGGAGAGAGTCAGGCAGAGAAGAATATAGCAGAGGAGCGGGGAATCATGAAACATTTAAACAGCAGGAAGAAGAGCAGCGCAAGAGTCAAGGTGGGTTGTGAAGAATTTGCACAGAACAACATGTCCACATTCGGCTCAGCTCGCAGAGAACAAGCCGGCTGGTTTGGATTATTCTCACGTGGAGGTGATGAGTCTAATGTGCGCCGCTTTATTGATTTAACTATTGAATCGTGTTCCGCGTCTCAACGTCCTTGTAGCTTTTCGCAGAGTCATATTGCTGACGTTCAGAAACAATAGATCAGCTTCACTGCCTGTTTGCCCTGTCAAACTATGGCGCAGTTGATTGTTTGAGCACAATGATTAATCCTTAAATGGCTGCCCTTCGCTGTGAGTCACACTTGGGCTGAACATCGTCTGCATCCTGATGTGTCGTGGTTTGTTTTAATGTGTCTTTGTTGCTATCAATCACATGCCAAAGCCCTCCCATCTGCCACCACAAACAGGATCAATCAAATCCGAACAACCTAGCTGACTCGTGGGAATGAGGGCATTTGGATCCAGTCTGTATGGTTGATCAACTGGGTGACAGACTGTCGCAATAAAGATATGTGAACAGAGTGATGGAGTTACATTAAATTGAACGTTCATGCGCCAAGACAGGGGAGAAGGAGGAGCAGCAGGGCAGAGGGGTTGGATGTAAATGTGTTAATGGTGTCCTGAGCATGAGGAGGAGCGTGCCGACAGCACAGCGGGGGTGAGGGGAGGATACAGCAGGTTATCATCCGGAGGTCAAAGCTCAGAGGGTGTTGTGTATCCAGATTTACAACAAAATCGCGTTGGCGGAATGTGACCTGCATCCTGATCTGGTGACGCTGCCTGCGTTCACACTCCCACCGCCTGTCCTTCTCAATGCCAACACACACACACACACCACACACACACACACACACACACACACACACACACACACACACACACCAGGAACACAAACACACCTGCAGCCTGAGCTATACAAACCTCGGTTGCACAACACACTTTGGATGATTTCCGTTTTGATGAAACGCTGAAACGCTGAAACATGAGCCGCGCCTAATGCAAATTGTGTCAAAGGAGATTAAACAGTCATCAGATAAATGAGGACAAGTACCGTGTTGCGTATTGCAAAAGCACACCGTACAATCTCATTCTATTAACCAAAACATTAACAACCATCATTAGTTTGTAGGCACATATTTATCATTATCCAATCAATGTGATGTGCGATGTGTTTAAGTTGGATACAAATCTAGAACAATTGTCTGGAACAACCGACCCAGATGCGATGTCAAAAAAAACTTTCTCAGTCGGCAGCATGAAAGTCCTCTAAAAACATTCACATTAATGTTGAGCTGAGCTGAATGTTGAGTGAACTTGATGGCCACGACCAGTTTGCACACTGATGTCAGAGATGGCAGATGTTTTTATCATCTACGAAGAGAAAAAAAAGAAAATGTGAAATGCATTGTTAAGCGCGTCACAACGTCTCTTTTGGATAATTTGGATAATTCCAATAACGGCACATCTTTTGCAATGATAGCTCAAATCGGGTTATCAAAGTCTTTTGACAAAGGTATGCAACAGTCTCAGGATGTGTTACAGTTTAACAATAAAATGTATTATCTAAAAGTAAACTAAATGGGAATTCAATCATTATAAATCACTCCAAGCATCTGTGTCTGCATTATAATGAATTAAAAATTGTTTTCATATCGGCAAATATCACAACATACACACTGGTACCGACATTTCTGAGTTGGCCAATAATGGCTGATAATATCGGCCAACTGACATATGAGTTCTCTAGAGGCTCTATTTACTAGAAACCACAGTCACGTAGTTAGCCATTGTGAATGTAGCGTACATTTTCTTTGGAAGAATGCAAAGTCTACATAATGTACACTTAAAATTGTAAATACCAAGCCAAATTCTGAGAAAGAGGAGCTAATGATGGGATGACTTTTTGGTACCATAATTCATAGTAGGTTTCTTTCAACTATGACCATGACTTGACATTAAAAAAAAAAAAAAAAAAAAAAAAAAAAAAAAAAAATAATATATATATATATATATATATATATATATATGTGTGTGTGTGTGTGTGTGTGTGTGTGTAAATACTTTCAAAGGTAATAACAACATCTTCAACAGCAACATCTAAGATTTCTATATTTCTCCACTTTCCTTGTTTTTTTCTTTTTTCAATTTGAACATATTCTTGCTGAAAACTGTTTTCCCCCATTGTAACCTTTTTATACGGCTCTCTAGGTCCTCAATATGTTTTGACCAGTTGAGCCCAGGTAATGTACTTGGAAACAAATGGAAATGTTACCTAACTCATCCCCCCCCCACCTCTTGTTTTGATCGCCTGGGAACATTACAAGCTGGTGTTACATGTCAGCAGTAGATGCTAGCTAGACAGAAACCTTTATTTCTGCAGGCCTTATATCGTTTGATCATTGTGCCAGTAACATGGCTTTGGCTGATACATCCTGGGGGCGCCAGGCTGGACAGACGTTATGTAAGCCTTGGTATGACATGGCTTGGTTTGAATATGGCAACTCAGTCAAAATGTGAATTGTTTAATAGAGATTTTACTCTTCGTTAGGTTGCTTGGAGTTGAAAATGCTACTTATATCCGTTCAAAATCAATTGTCACTTTCTTGTAAATATAAAGAAACTAAAAAATATTTAAGACAGTCAAAAAAAAGTTTTCATTTCACATTTTTATTGTTCATCATAATGAAACAGCATCACTGATACAAAAAACATCCCCTTTGTTTGGGTAAAATTACAAATCTGAATGTTCAGCCTGATCCACAGGAAGCAGAGACACTGTGATCAGCAGAAACATTGAGCAAGTGCTTCTCCACGGCTGAGGGTCATACAAAAATAAGGCAGGTGGTTCTGCGCAACTCCTTTTCTAAACACTGTCAAAATGAGCTGGGAACTGGTTTTTACACATCCACAGGACGACTTCTCATCTAGGCCAGCACGATATACAACAGCATTGTACAGCTCGGCTCAATCCTGCAAAAGGTGAAGAGATGTGAAGTTATCTAGAAGCGAGAAGAAGAATTCATCCAGACTGAATACCTGAGATACTAAATTGGGTAGAGGTGTTGGTTGTTGAGCAGAATAAGCCACTGATGGCCGGAGGCTCACAAAGTTACAGTCAAACATTCCTAAAAAAAAAAATTTAGAGAGCGTAGGCCAGATTTTCAACTTGACAACAATCCATTATTGAACATTCATAACGAGTACTGAAGGGGCTGCGTGGACCCCTCGCTCACAAAGCTTGCTGACTTCAATCAGGCCGTGGAAAGCTTCAGTTCAAGTAATGTCATGGAATTAAAACCTCGACGAAACTCAGTTTAAAAAAAAAAAAGGTTTTTCTGTGACAGCAGTGATATAAATTATAAGCCACGGTGAGTCGTGACCTACAACTGTGTACGATTGTCCTGGTAGAGCTTCAAAACTGGCAAGCATGGAAGGGTTCTTGTGCATTTTTTAGACAGCAGCACCTAAGCATAGGTGTAGAGCTACATGTTAGCACAGGTATACAGTAACCCTTTAGCATAGGTAACTACAGCTTGGTATAGGTGTACAACTACACGTTAGTTTAACCGTACAGTTATACGTTAGCATAAGGGTTATGCCGTGCCATAAATAGCATTAGAGCCATGCGCTCTTTTAACGAATTATCAAGATCCTTCCTGTAGTGTGGTCATGAAATACTTTGGATGATTGTATTGCCTCCGTCAAGCATTACAGCACTGGTTTTGAAAACACGTTCGACATCAATACTGCTTACTTGCGGCTTTGATTACGACCCAGCGTCGGTCAGCATGAGCCAATACGCTACAGAAACGCGTTGCCTTGTTTCTGAGACTTTTGGGGGAAAAAAAAAAAAAACGTGTTTTGAAGTAGGCCGTTGATGAAAACATCCTGATATGACAAGTTAGACATTAAACCATGAAAATGGATATATAGAGACCAAAATTTCTACAAATATACAAGCTTCAAATAAAGGAAACAAACCTACTGTCATACAGCAAGAAAAAAAAAGATCTAATACATGTTATATATTTATATATGTACTAAAACGAACACTGGATCGCAGAGGACTTGTAAGACAAGAAACCCCCCCCCAACAAACCAGTCACAGACAATGAGTGTCAGTGTACCATAAAATAAAGATTATTTACAGAGCATATACAATTGGCCAAAAAGACCAAGTTTGTAATCCAAAAACATGAACATTATACACTATTTCATTTGAAATATCTATTTGTTTCATGTACATAGATCCCCAAAGGATCTATTAATGTTGTCAACTTTGGCTGGATATGTTCGTGACACGTAACAGCATTGGAGAAGAGGTGAGATGAGGTTAGGCTGGTGATGCCGTTTATTTTACCAAAGGCACCGGTATTAGAAACCAGTTACAACGTGAATATACCAAAGGCACAATTTTAAAAGTAAAACCGTTGAAAGTTCTTATCTGATAACTGATCGAGTGAAGACCGGACAGTTTCAATACTGGTCTGGTCAACAAAACAGATCATGGGGCCAATGTCTTTAGCTACAAAATCTACCTGAATTTGACTTGTCCATTTTCAACACAGACTTTTTCAGGTTTTTAGTAGATTAAATAACATGCACAAATCATCAGTTTGTTTTAAAAAGCAAAAAAAGGGTCACGTCCTAGCTTAATTTTAAGCTAGCGCGGTTAGCTAAGCCTCTTGTTAAGACTGAGAGCGAGGGAAAACAGAAAGCCTGGCTCGATCTAAGTTAAAACTGACCAACTAGTTCCTCTAAAGTCTTGTAATTTAAACTTATTTCATTAATTGAATTTGAAAACAAAAAGGAAACACTGACTCCGTGAACAAACAACTGTGGTTTTCAGTGAGTTAGCTAGCTCTTTTCCCTGGCCTCCTGTCTTTTGGCCTGCTGGCTGTAAACGTTAGCTTAATATGTCGCATCAAAACATGATGTATTGATCTTTTCATTCAACTCCCTAGAAGAGAGCACGTTCTGAAAAATATCAAACTATTTTTTTTAAGCTGAGTAGCACCTGATCACATTCTTACTCATATTTTGAGAGACTGGGGGTTTTATGGCACGACTTTCACATTCCAGTACGGTCTTGGCACCTCGCCTACATATTTTAAATCAGCTTCTGCGCATTTTATTCTATTGACTGAATGTATTTCACTTTTTTATTGACCAATTGTACTTTTCAAAATTATTTATAAAAAACAAAACAAAACAACCTACGGTTTTGTATACCTTTCAGTCCAGCCCTTGTAATGCCTAATAAATTATTCCAGCAGGTGTAGATACCGAGTGTTGGAAATGACCTTCAACCTCATACGACTTGGAGAGCCGTATGAGGCCGAGTAAGATTATTTACATCATGCATTTTTTTTTTTTCAGTAGACACACTAAATTATGTACATTGATGCCTGGCGTGTTCCGATCCCTCTGCGACAGTAATACTGAAAGCATCCCCATGCTTCGTGTACACAGCCAGGGTAACAACAGCCGGCGAGGAAAGCCCCAGCATGAACCGGACCCACTAAATCCGTATGTGCATGTAGACTTTGGCAACGCTTCTGATAGTTAATGTGTAGCAGAGCAGCAAAATAAAACAAACTGAAGAATAAAAGTTCTACGTGATTGACGTTGTTTTAAGATGAAGCGACTGCCTGATTAATTTTGAGAATTTTCCTTGAATGCACAGGTACAGGGATTTCTTCTGTCAATGTGTGTGTGTGTGTGTGTGTGTGTGTTTGCTCTGCACACAAAGTGAAACGCCAGATGCTAGAAGTGCTCCTTGGTTCAAGGAGGAGGACACACTCAACCTCCAAATGTCTTCTTCAAGTGCAGAGGACTGAGGGACTCGTATCGTCTTTCCAGCCCTGCAGGTCACAGTCCACAGATCTGTTCCGGGTGTGTTTGTTCTGTCTCTTGGAAAGCTGGGAAGGACAATGACGGTGACAATGATGGCGAGGATGACGATGGTGATCATTTCAGGCTGTCTTGGTGGCGCGTCAAACAAGGGTCTGCTTCCCCCTCTCCAGGTTTCGATTGTATCGTTCGTATTGTGTCACATTCGTAACTTTACAGCAACAAAAATAAGACAAAAAATGAAACGGAGCAAAAAAAAAACAAAAAACCTCTCCCTTCAGTGGTTCTCTCTGGGAGGAAAGAATGAAGATATCTTAACCTGTTGCAGCACATGATGTCTATACTTTGAGGTTTTACGAGCAATGTTTAAAATCTGATGAAGGGAAAGGGGACTGCTGACGAGCGTTGCTCCCCGTTTGTTGGACCAGACGATGAAAACCAGAGCAGAAGCGGTGCGGTGGTTTTGCTGCACCCTTCAAATGTGAAAAAACTAGGCGAGAGGTTAGGGGGCTTAGTGACCCTCGCTGGAGCCTGAGGGGTTGTGGATCCAGTCGAGGACGATGAGTGACAAGCTGCCGATCATGAAGATGACTCCCACGACTAGGAAGACGGCCGCCTGAAGAGAGAGAGAGACAGAGGAGGGATTAAATGAAGCCGAACGTGTGATGACACACAGCAGGGGGGCCGCTGAAGGTTCTCACGAGTCACGTTTGGAAAGTGTTATTCGACTCCCCTCTCCTCCCCTCCCTCCCCCTCACTGGGGGGACAGAGTAAGAAAAATGATACAGTGAGAACGAACACTTACCCCGATCTTCTGCGGGGAGCGGAACGGCACAGATTTGACCAGGCGGATGTAAAAGGCGGCAGGTAGGATGAAGATGAGCATGGTGGCTGCAGACGAACCTGTGATCACAACCAGGAAGGACGCAGAGTCAGTTAATCAGACAGCAGGTTCTTTGCACTTAGACACTTCAGCCCGTGTTTATCAAGTGTTTCAGGATGAGTCGTGGAAATTGTTTTGGAAGTTTAACTTAAAATGGGACAAAAGTCAAAATTATGTTGACAAATTGTAGATTTGTAGGCAGTTGTGGTTTTAAACATCTAAGCGTACAATTATAAATACAGGAAATGCTACCACGTGTGAAAGCATGATACAAAAACATGTAAAACCTTAAAATCCTACACTGATATTAAGCTGTACTATATTTGCATAGTCTATAAATGCTAGAAGAGCTGCAACGATTAATTGATCATCTGATTAGCTGATGAAAAGGAAGCTAAGTCTTTCTTTTCAAGCTAGAATGTCAAACATTCGCTGCTTTCAGCTTGTTAAATGTGAGGATTCGCTGCTTTCCTTTCTCATTTATGATAGTAAATGACGACTTTTGGGGGTTTTGAACGGAATCATTTTTACTGTTGTGATCGCAAAGACCTTTCAAGCACAAAATGCGTTCTGTCTTTTGCCAAAATAGTTCGCTTACATCTCATTTTCACCAGTGATCTTCTCTCCTCCCACGGATTGATACACACATGCTTTCGCCGCTACGCCATCTCTGTCTCTCTCTTGGCAACTCCCAACAGTTTAAAAGTTCTCTGGAGATCTCCTAAATATTGGCCTGGATGAGAGTCATTTCCTGGGTTTGGGAAATTTGATGAAAGTAGGACAAAAACCGAATCACTCGGAAAAATGTTTTGGCCTCTTCAGACGAATTTCCCACCCTAACTTGATAAATTGGGCCTCTGTTGCACTTGCTGCTGGTAGGAAGTAGGACGCCATTACCCATTTCCTTTTTTGACTTTCTAAGAGAGATGACTATTTTAACCTTTGAGACGTTGCCTGTGCACAACAGCGGATGCATATCAAGCAGAGATGTCCGCATGTGTGCACTTTCTAAATATTCGTGTGCGTCTGGAGAGTAAAAAACGTGAGCGTTTGGATCCGGTGGTCACCAACTGCTCACGCGACCGCACAGCTGACTCAACCCGACATGTTAAGCTGCTGTACTTCCAAAGTCTTTACTTCATAAAATGACCCCTGAACTCAAGGTCTTAATCATTTTTTCCGTGTGGTCGGCTCTTTATGTTCCACGTCTAACCCTTACGTAACACATACATACATTTTCGATAAAAATGGATATTTTACACAAACTGTTTCCTGCGTGTCAAAGCATTTTGGGAGGCCGGACTCACCGATGAAGCCGAAGATGTCTCTGATGGTGGGTACGAAGATGACCAGCATGTTGTTGAAGGCCAGGATGGCGGCAGCGATCAGCATGTGGCGGGTCCAGCTGAACTCTCGGCCGCTGAACAGCAGCGTGGTGATGGAGGAGCGGATCTGGGGGGGGACACAAGGGGTCAATTTTTTTATTCTTTTATAAGTCGTATAAGTTCACCACCAGCTGACAGAGAACACTTTTGTTTGAATGTAATAATGTATCACACGCTGTGACTCCTCTGTGTACAATCTGTCTCCATAAAAGAGCCAAATCATTAACAACCACAGTCTGCACGTCTGCTGGCTTTTCCCCGAGGCTGATTCCAACACTTGGCCACAGACTGAAGTGTGTCAAGACCTACAAGGCTACTGTGTGTGTGTCGGTGTGTGTGTGTGTGTGTGTGTGTGAGAGAGAGAGAGAGAGGGAGAAACAGAAAAAAGAGCCAGGAGATCCCAGCTAAGACGCCCGGTGCTGCTGAGCCACAGGCAGCCT
Source organism: Diplodus puntazzo (assembly GCA_963678695.2). Lineage (NCBI taxonomy): Eukaryota > Metazoa > Chordata > Actinopteri > Spariformes > Sparidae > Diplodus > Diplodus puntazzo. Next base: position 6,708,788 of record OZ023177.1, on the reverse strand, counting down.
CGTTCAAGCCTCCAGTGGGTGAAAGGTTGCATGGATCAGGTGAAGCCCAAGGCACCATCGGCTCGCAGGCCACACGGGGAAAGGTTGTGGGGGGGGCGGGTGCTTAAGCGGCGCCCATTCAAAAAGGCAGGGGGATTATCTCCCGCAGCGCAATGGAACCATGGGATTGCATCAGCCAGTAGTGAGAGCAGGGCGGGCTCGCCTGCAGGGGTGGAGGTGTGTTTTAACACAAAGCTATCACTTGCAGTTGACTTTTTTTTTTTCCCTCTCCCTGCCAGCTTCTCTTCCTTCCTCTCTAACTTACCCGTCTGATATTAAAGCAAATGAGGCCACCAGTCGCCGTGACAACACATTTAATTACAGCTGCGGCTGACTGAAAATATGAGACGGAAGAGCGGCTTCAGAGAAAGTCGCTTCTGAAAAGGGGATGAAACAAGCGCAGTCTTTTTTCTCTTTCAAGGGCCACTGCTGGCACAACACCACAGGCCTCCTTCGGATCCTTTTAAGTTTGACTTAAGCACAAGATTTATATCCAGTTAGCATGGCACAGTGGAAAAAGAAGAAGAAAAAAAAAATCACATTAACTGGATTTTCTGCGCTGTCAGACTGAACCAAGTGACCTCCATCAGGACGGTCAGTAGGCGGCGGGATGACGCCGGCGCTTCACTGCTCGCCGCCAAAAGACTGTCACTGCTGAAGACAGAACTCATTTCTTATTCAGATAATGACAAAAAATGTAAGTTTTACAAATGATGCCCCCCCACCCCCTGTCTCGCCCTCCTGCCGGCTGTTGCATAATTAGGCCGGCCTGGAAAACTAGAGCCCGGACGCGGCATTTCTCTCCAGGGCTCCAAAGTATTCAGCACCCGCCTGTTACCTGGGGTGAAGCCTTTGGAGTTCACCGTGTGATATTTGCACACTATTTACTCCCGATGGACTAGTTGTAGGCAGCCGGATTGGCCCGGTCACATCTGGGTTCAGCCGGTTAGCAACAAACCAGGAACACGGCTATGTAAGCTACCTCAGCAAAATGTTTTCCATCCTGGAAGCAGATGAACCGCTGTAGTGTGTTCACTGGAGAGAGGCCGCAGCAGACTCCATGCAAGAGCTGTTAAATATGAGTGTTGCCCTGCTGAAACTTTCATTCTACACAAGGCCACTGTTTTTCTTTTCACACCCACGCGTTGCACAGATGCCGAACATGAACCGAAACTTCACGCGGCAGGGTAAAAGTCCCCTCTCGAGTAGAAATATCAACAGGAAAGCCATAACAGAGAGAGACTGTAGAGAAAGAGACCATATGTTTCATGAAATGCACTTTGAAAACTCGAGAGAAAGGCAGAAGAAAAACCTTATGCTTTGAACATAGACGTGAGCTCTCAAGTGGTAACACTACTGATACTTACACCCCTGCCCACCAACCCCACTGAGTTTAAAACCACACAGTGTGTTACTGTTTCAAAGTTTTAATATGAAACGTCTTTTGGGTTTCCAGGTTGTAAAAAATCTACCTCAGACCTGGAGGAAAAGAGCTGCAGTGCATCTGGACCAAAATGATTTAATGAAACACTGATTCACATTTATGACTGGAGACTTAATGGACTGTTATGAACACATCTTATAAATGACTCACCAACTACTATTTCTGCCCGGCAACCCAAAGTTGTTTCTACCTCTGGCTATAAGCTAGTCGCTATTTTGTTCTACTATAGCAGACCTGTAAAATGTGAGTAAAAAAAATGTGTTATTGTCCAAATGTCATTCAAGGGGTTTAAGATAACTATGGACATTTAAGCTAACAAATACATATCACAAAAACACATAGCCTACTGCTGATAGCATGCCAGTAAATTGTTACATGCTAAGAGTTAACTAGCTGTAATTACTCTGTTATTGTTCTGTGTGGGCTGAGAAAACCAAAGACAGTCCACTACTTTTTAATTTAAGACAAACAACTAGCCTAAAAATATTCTTCATTTCAGTCACTTTCGTTTTGGACAAGAAAAAACGTTTTTAGTGTCCAAATGTCAGTCACATATTTAAGCTAACGACTATTTGTTAGGCTAACGAATGTACCGCACAAAACAGTATACAGAGGGTTGAATCATAGCCTCCTGCTAATAGCATGCAAGCTAATTGTTACAAATTAAGACCTAACTAGAGAAATACCATTGCTTTCTATGGTGATATAGTTACTGTGTTATTGTTCTATGTAGGCTAAAAAGAACCCAAAGATGGTCAACTTATTTTTTCTAATTCAACAGAAATGACCAGACAGAAAATGTTTCGAAGGATTAATTAACTGACCTACAAATATTCTTCACTTTGGTCGTTGACGTGTAACAGAGCCAAACTCAAAACTTGTTAAGTAAAGTGAAACCATCTCTTGACAAATGAGACTGCAGAGACAAAGCACTCAAGCCAGTTCCCCATAAATAAAGGTGTGAATTAAGACTGCATATTGTTGAGACGTAAAGGTGGCGCTGGTGCCGTTCATCAGCTCGCTTGCGGACCTCTCCCATGGTTTGGACCTCCAGCTGGAGCCTGAGAACTGGGGCATGTTTGACTCCACATAAAGCCCTTTCATTATATACTGGATCCTGGCAAAGCCCTTTGTGATCTGGCCTCTGCTAACATCTATCAAGTCTTCACGTGACTGCACACAGACACACTTGCATGCCTAAACACATGTCTCGGAACCCCACACACCCAGACACACACACACACATTCCCTCCTCTCTTGTTGTAGCGCTTCCCCGCCGGAGCCGAGGACAGTCGCAGACAAAGCTATTGTTAATCTCTCGCTGAAGGTCGGCCCCGTTTTCCCCCCCTGCAAACATTAAGGTCAGGAGGATTCAAGGCGAGATCCTCAAATGTCAAACGGAAACTTGGCACGGCTAAAGTAGCTCTTTTAATCGGATGCCTTACATGCATCCAAGTTTAAGTCAAACTGTCGGCCATGTTGGAGTACACCGTTTGATTTACTGCGAGAACACTGATCAGTTAATTAGACATTAACTGTGCTCAAACGCACCTATCTAATCAAAAGTTCATGCACACATCAGCTGAAGTTGGTCGCTGACAGCAACTAGTGCTCGTCTGTAAAACCGCCTTCACTGATTCCCCGGCGTGTGAAGCAGGCGGTGACTCACATCTTCTCTTAGGTATCCATGCAGGTACCCGCAGGATAAGACCGGTTATCTGTACAACCTCACAAAAGGAATTCGCCTGACATTTCCTGCTGTACGAGACCGCAGCGGAATCTGAACCCCTAACCCTGGCCGTGTTACTGCCTTGCTCTTTTCACCGGGCCGCATTTCATCGCAGCTGCTCGCGGCATCCCGTTTCAGTCCCGTGCTCCTCTGTCCCTATCAAATTTTGATCCACTCCGTTGTCTCAGTTATCCTCGCTCTCGCTTTTCTCCGCGTGAATCACGTGAATAACAAAGCGTGTGCCAGAAGAAAACCCAAACGTGAATACAACAGAACTACATATTTTGCGGTTAACCACGTTGGCTGTGCGCGTGTTCCTAAATCCAGCCTGAGGCTCTACACCAAAATGAGAGCGTGGCTGTCCAAAGTATTAGGACATGCTCTTTCTGTAAGAAGTAACAAACGTGTCAACTGTCAGAAAACTGATTGAATCACAAGCTCCTCTATAGATACAATACACAAGGTAGCGTGTCCTGAGCAGCAGCTTGTACACAGTGGGGAGGATGACAGCGTAAGAGATGATGAGACGCTCTACTGTAACAATATGTCTCTCAAAAGGAGTTGTAGAAACATTAGGCTACCAGCTAGCAGCTATCTAACACACAAACAGTTCACTCTTCTTTGCTCGTGTGTGTTAATAAAGTTATTCCCTCTGCCAAGCAGGTGTTTTCACCTGCGTCTGCTTGTTTGTTGGTTTGTCAGCAGGACTACATTAAAACTACTGGGCAGATATCCACGAAGCTTGGATGGAAGATGGGTCTCGGCCCAGAATAGACCCCGTTAATTTCCAGATCCAGATAAAAGGGACAGATCTAGGGATTTGTCTCACGTTCTTTATCATTGTGATGCCCCAATATGGCATTCTCTTGAAAAACCACTATGACTTTGTCCATTTGATTTACTGAGAAAGTATCATCTGATAAAAAAATCCTGTATCTGCCAATAAATCGCCGCTAAATCCTACACAATGGACCTTTAAAGGTGCACTATGTAGTTTTGGGAAAGAAATTTTAATCCGTCTTCGTTTTTCCTCTGAGAAGAGCTTTAGCATTCAGTCACCAAAAACAATAATCATTTCTGACTTTGTATCATTACCTCAAAACTACACAGTGCCTCTTTAAAGCGAAGTGAAGCCATGTTTACAGGGACATAAATCAGTGATATCTGACTCTCTCTCTCACATTTTGCTCAAGTCCAATCTCCAAATATTCCCAGATGGGATTCAGGTGTTTTCTCATGGCCACCATCATCCGGTCGTAAGACAGCTTCTCACCGTCTCTGACGCAGATGCAGACTTCCGTGCATTTTCAAATCGTTAACCCACTGTACGCAGGAATCACGTAATACTGCTGCAACCGAGACTACACTGGCTTCAAATGCTTCATTACACCGGACCGAACAATACCGGCATAATGACGCCCCACTGATACCACGATGGCGCTCCAGAGGCAAGCGAGCCAGTGTAACAGTGTGTGTGTCCCACCTACTATCTCACTCTCTTTACACAGTAAATTCAGCTCTGCTTAAAGGCACAACAATAACTCCCCCCGATGCTTATTCAAAATCTTTTATACAGACTGATGAAGTGGAGTAACGGTGCAACATTAGCAACTTGAACAGGCAGTCTAAGTCCTCTAACACAACACATTTCGAGGATTTGTGCACAACACAACCTGATAAAAGGTTTGTGTCTCTGTCTCCCTCCTCTGCCAGCCTCCCCCCCCCCTTAGTCTCGCTGGCTCCGCCTCTCTGTCTCCCCCGATGGCAGCGGTCAGGGTGAGGGTTTTTCCACTGTCCGCTCTGAGGCTGTAAACTTCCACTGCAGAGAGAGAGGGGGATCCTCTCCCACATTCCCCTCAGCAGAGAAAAAAAACAAAAAAACAGCAGTGGATGCCGAGAGGGAGGGGGGGTGCGTTTGAGTGTGTGGGTGTGGGTGTGTGTTAATCAGAGCAATATGGGGGAGAACATCCAGTGTGAGAATGCAAGCATCAGCTAAATGACTAAAATATGACAGAATGTGATGTCACATTTCACCCCTGATGGAGTGTGTGCGTGTGAGACAGTAGATATATAAGAGTACAGATAAGTTTTATATTCTAATTTATATTCTGTGACTATGCGTAAATGTGTGTGTGCGTGTGTGTGTGTGTGTGTGTGTGTGTGTGGGTGTGTGTGTGTGTGTGTGTGTGCTGTGTCAAGCTGCGTATTTCCTTGGCATGCAGTCATTGCTGCATCATTCTCTGTCAGCAACTTTCCCGTGACGGAATAGCAACTGATCTGCTGCCCCCTTGTGGCTGCCGCTTGTACCCGCAGCCACCTCAGAAATGATTCACAAATTAGCAGCTGCTGGTCTTTACATGAAATACAGTTTGCATGAGCGCATGTGTGTGCGTGTGTGTGCATCAAAGCTAAAATGGGGCATGTAAGCTCCTCTGGTTGACAGCCATTTTTGTTCCCCTAGTGTCAGACAAGGGCCAAGCTAAAATTAGCGCATGAACATATATGGATGGGGTGAGAAGGCAGAGGAGTGTGTGTGTGCGTGTGTGTGAATGAATGTGACCGGGGCGACATCGCACGCAGGCCGACCTCTGACCCCATCTTGAGAGAAAAGGGAGAAAGGGACTTTAAAATAAGCCAAGAGGGGCGTTTACTGAGGATATCTAAAGTGCGTCTGAGTACGTCTGTGTGTGTTTGTTGGCGTAATTAAAAGGCGTGGCCGTTTACGACCTCAGCCTGTGCACGTTGGGATTTTTGAGATGACGACATGAGCGAGGTGCCAGAGCGAACAGTGTGTTCTTTTTCGAACAAACTGCCAGGAAAAAAACAGCTGCGTCCAGAAAACGTCCCCAAAAAAAAAAGGACTGACTCGGCAGCAAACACAAAACACGGTCTGTAAGCGGAATGACACAAAGTGGCAGTAATGTTGCACTGAACGAGGTTTACAAGGAGCTGGCTGCTGCTGCCGGCCAGAGAGCACAGGGGCGGTGCATGTTTGCCTGAAAAGCATGTTTGTGCGCTCTGACGTGAATCGAATTATGGCGGCGCTTAAATGAGGTTTAAATTAAAGGCGCTGGAAGAGATGACCCATGAAAAAGAATGGCTGTGTAAAAAGCCTCGACATTAACCCCATCTGCTTGTCGTCAGGGAAGAACAACAAAACAAGTTTTTTAGGCTTTTTAAGAGACTTTGTACTTACAGGGAACAGCACGATGGGGACAGTCAGAGTGACGGCGGTGAGGACAGCCAAACGCACCATCAGCAACATGGTGTCGAACTTATAAACCTTGGTGAAGGTGTGGAGCAACTCTGCCTCCACGTTGTCTGTGTTGGAGGAGACACAAAGGAACATAATGTTAAAGAAAATGTATCACAAACTATGGAAAAGTTTTGGCACGGCAAAGACAGGAAGGGTGGAATACTAGAGTCAATCTTATCTTCCAAGATCCGTCTTAGATTGCCGGACGATCCGTGTTGGTAAGTGTTTTCCTGCGAGCTCAAAGCTCTGCCACTGTCCCCTCACAGCTAAAGGCGTCAGAATAGTCTAGATAAGGGGCCGACACCAAAACCCTAGGCTATTTAAGGTCTACGATTTGACGTGACCGCCGCCGCTTTAGCGCGTCGCCGCTCTTACCATAAAAGGTGAGGTAGCCGAACAGCGCCGACAGCATGTACATGATAAGCATGGTCAGGATGGACAGGTTGGAGACGTTCTGCATCTTTTTCCTGCTGCGACTGGAGAAACAACACACACAAGGGCACATTTCACTTATTAGGGAGGGTTCCACCGCACATTCAATACCTGCTGTAAAAGTCTTTGAACAATATAGACAGTTTGAGATACATCTCCATGTTCAGATTAAGCTCTTTTTCTAGGACCAAGGTGTTTGATTGAAAAAAATAGAACCTCAAAGATAAGCATGAAACAATGAAAAGGCTACAAGGTGTTTCTTGACTGGAATACTTACAAAAATATTTCAACGGGACAAGTGACTATTGTTTCAAAAAGGTCCCATGTATCCAACTGAAATGCAACTTTCTAAGCAACTGTATCTTGTATTGAATGGAAAAATCTGACAAAGTGACTTTACTTAAATCGAGAAATTAGACTACGTAGGTTCATACAACTATCATTCAATAGTCTACTTGGACAGAATCGGTTTCCTGACTTTTTTAAAGTAAAGACAACTGTTGAAATGTGCGTCAAATTCAGACTACCACACTTTGTAAGATTAGGGCTAGTGGAAGGAAGTGAACTTACTCTTTCAGCTCGCTGTAGATAGGCAGGACCTCGGGGTGGCAGACAAAGGCGAAGGCCAGGATGGGTACAGTGTACGCCGTCTGGGGGAGGAAAGAACAGAAAAATTAAAGCCATAAGAATATGGCTCTGTGTAGTACAAGTCAACCATGGTGCCGACATTCTTTGTAGTACTTTACTAGGTATCGTTATTATGTAATGGCAGTCAGAAACCTTCTCAGCTTTAAATGGCCTTGTTACTTCAGCTTGACGAGACGCCCTAAACGTGTCAGGACATTGGAGTTGACATGTATGTAGTTTTTGTTCTGAATCCAGCGCTGTCGTTTTTAGGTGGAACTGCTGGCATGCGTTCTGGCCGACCGACCTGCTCAGTCACAGATCAAAGCTCATGTTGAGCGTCACCATCAGTCAGGACTTGAGGGTTGGCTCGATGTCTCAGTGCCTTTGGGGATTCGACAAACTTTCATTGCCAGCGTCACTCCCCAACTTTCTTACTCACTACATGCTTGAGCGATAACTGCTTGAGTTGCAACTGACAAGTCCAGAATAGGACAAAAAGAAGCAGGTAGACAGTGATCTAGTCGTCGACACGACAATTACAACCTTGGTGAGTGGGTTGAAGTTAGCGCAAACTAACCCTTTGTCGCAGTGTGGATGCAGTGTCAAAATCTTAGCTTGATTTATGAACACATTGGCCCAGGCCCAAATCCATAAGCACACACACACACACACACACACACACACACACACACACACGCACACAAACACGCACACACCCAGGAATACCAAAACACACCCTAAAAACCCACCTTTACCAAACATGTCTGAGCAAATACTTGACATTCAGTTTCTGTGGAATTTGTAAGTTGTACGATGCATGTCCGTGTGAAAACCAAACAGTCTTATATTGCATTTTGTGAATGTAGTGTGTTTACATCGATGAATATTGTGTAAGGTTCCCTTCCTAGCATTACAAGCTATCCTGGAGCTTACCAGCCCCATCGTACCTGAGAATTGAAGACAAAGTATTTTGGCGTGCACATCTCCTCATCGTCGGGGTGAGGCGCGACGTGGACGCCGGTGGACTGATGAGCGTCGTGGCTGCCGAGGACTGCCGGGGAAACGTCCGCACGGGAGAAATCCATTTGTGCCGTCAGGTTTTGTGGTGGATACAACCCCGACATGTCGGAGGCGTTCATGCTGAGGTTGGACGAGTGGTGGTAAAAGAAAGGAAGAGGGCAGGGCAGGTGGGTCTTCTTGTAGATCACCTGGAAATGACATTATGACGTTATAGTTAAGATAAAGAAAATTCACTAATTCAGTTTGGGCTTTCCACCAGAGCTGGCAGTGTGACCGTCCTTCAGGTTCATATAGGGATTTATTTTGCTAATCACGTGCTAATCCTACATTTCCTTCAGAATTTAAGGTTCTTTACAAGTAAACTACAGCTACAGGTTTCTAAATGGGACACTTAGACAATGTGACACACCCTGTAATTGCCATGTCCTCAACTCTAAGCCCAAGCGAGGACAGGGCCAAATGTCATGCTAATTAGTAAGCTAATCAGCAAGTTAACTGCATGATTCGCTAAGCCTCGCTGCTATGCTGTTTTTCTTCTGGCAACATGGTGGCAGCACATTTTCCGTTTTATAAGTTGTTATGATGAACTTGTTAGCTCAGTTCCCTATCTACACATTCAGCTGACGCAAAGCAACAGTAGCGTTCATTTGGCCACCAGCTCGGTACGCTAACGTCTGCGGAAAACATCTGGCTTTTTAGCTCCATAATGCAATGAAGTTGATTTTTAGGGGCTGACATTCACACTTTGGAAAAATCTGCCTGCTGTGATGGTAAAGTTTCAGGGTGTAAAACCAAAACACAAATTAAGAAGCTAAAAAGCTTTAAAGAGCTGACGGAAATCGCTGAGGTGGCAATATATTTCTCAGACTTGAGTGACCCCTTTAACTTCAACGTACACATAGTCAGTTCATCCATACTTCAGTTTTAAGGAAGCTGAACTTACCACACCGAGGAAGAAGACCATGCAGGAAAGGGAGAAGCCGCTGGTGTAGCCCAGGTAGCCTAAAGACGAAAAAAAACATCAGTGATTGAAAAAAGAAACCCCAAACTTTGGCCGTGACATCAGTATCAGACACTGATTTAATGCTTAATGCTATATGCTATTCTTACTCTGCCCTTTTGCACCCCGCTCTGTTTTTTTTTCTTTAACATCGCCGTCAATTCATTCTGCCGTCTATTCTCAGATGCGTGTCACACTGTTGTGACCTATATCCCAAAATAGACGGACAAAATATCTGATACGAGCGACCGTTCGGATGTGAGCTGCAGTGTGAATAAAGCCTTTCAGGTCTGTGTGGGATGGCAACCATACCTAATGCCTGCGAACACCAAAATCATAGCTGAAGATTTCATTTATCTACTGAAACTTGGAGCCACAGTATGGATCCTGTCTGCCTCTGTACGTCTAATTGTCTTAATTACATAATCAGGCGCAGTGGGCTGCCTTTTTTGGAGCCGAGCCAATTGAGGGGGCTGTGACTCTCACATTCATAAATTACGTCTGAGCGGCGGAGCTGACTGCAGGCTTAATAGCAGTGTAACTTTACAGTAACTCCTAATTGCCAGAGCTGACTAAGGGGCCCAACAAGTGTTGCATTACTTCGAGACAGCTGTGAAAGCATCGAAGCGAAAACGCCGAAACAAAACTGGCTGCAGACTGCAGGAAGTGACGCGGGTCACACCTTTTAAAAGTCAGCAGCGACATCAGAAGCAGCTTTTTAGAGCACATGCAGGAAAAATATTTAGAGTCCTTACCCAGATTTTTAAGGAGAGACAGAGGCAGGATGATTCCGATGGACACGAACACCACCAGGTAGTTCCCGTTCAGGTACCACTCACTGCAGAGAGAGGTTAAGGTGAGGTCAGAGGCTACACGTCCACACACAAACACATTCATCTTCGAAAGCGCGCACACTCACCCGGAGTTCTCTTCCAAAGCCAAGAAGGCTCGGATCACCTCGGGCAGCTCGTACTTCACGATGAAGAGGTAGCTGGACATGGCTGCAGGATGGGGAGGACATGCTTTAGATGCCCTGAGGTTCTAAACTTAGCTACCATAGGCGCACACATAGTCACATAGTATTAAAGTGCAACAAAAAAAACATCAGAATTTTCGAATCAAGCTTTAAATGACTGCCCACCTCCGATATTCTGCATTATTATCGATCCGAAAGCTGCCATTTTCCCCGGCCAGCCGAACGCTCTCTCTCCCAGCTTCTCGTAGATGAGGGATCCTGCCACGACACGTCGACGGAGAATTAGTCATGGTTAACAAACCAGGCGTCACGATAAAAACAGAGGCGACAACGACAGCAACTGGGACACGCCATTCCGTGTAATGAAACACAGTGACATTGTCTGCTGATTTTTCCTTGAAATTCCTCCGCCGCACAAACAACTTTTCAAAGACTTCTGAGTCGATGGCCGTGCATATGTGTCGCGGAGAATCCTTTTTTTCAGCTACTTCTCTTGATGTTTTCCTGCCTTTCAACTAATGAGGTCAGAGAGCATGAAATTAAACAGTACACCTTGACAAATTAATGAAGTGCGGTCCTTTAAGGTACAAGATGCAGAATTTTCAATGTACTGACTGATACTGATATAATCTCTCTCAATCGACACTTAACCCGAGAAGTGTGTGGCACCATCTGTATCTGCTGAGATGCTGCCCTGCTGGTATTTTTTGGTAGTGTTGGTGCTGCGTTCAGGGTGTTTCTCGCCATTTGCAGTTCCAGGGGAAAATAAATGTATTTGTTGCATCTTGTTCACTGGTTGCCAAACACCAATTATTTGGACTGGCAAGCTACCAGTTAGAATTAGTGAGTCATTATACCGCGTCAGTTTCTGACAACCTGTAGATAACATTTAACCATCAATTATCTTTCTCACGGTAAATTTGAATGGCGTGTTTACAAAAAGCAACCGACAAATCCTGCATAGTGTGCCTCTAATTACACAACCCCGAACCCTTTAATAGTGCATTATGTAAGAATTGGCCAACTTAAATTCATACTCCTGACAAATGGCGGCAGCATATTACTAGAGTTCCTGCTAAATGCAGTATTTTATGCACTGATTATCACCACTGTTAGCTTGTTCGCTCAGTTAGCCATGCAGCTAGCCAGACTGCCAACTGAATGTTGTTTTACACCACTGGAAAAACAATACATTTCTTCTTCACATCGTGTTGATGAGTTTAGTTTATTTTTTAGTTAAATTCTTACATATTGCATCTTTAATAAGATGCTTTATCTCCTTGTGACTTCTTGTCATAGGTAGCGCTTCTACTTATTTCATATGAGTATCTTTTAGAGTCCCGAAGAGGTCAAACTGTATAACATGAATATTATTTTGCAGAAAATAATCAAGGCAGGGTTATGTCTGAAAAATAAACATTGCAGGTGTGTTTCTGTGTGATCATCTCATGAACCCGATCTGATTCATCTTGCGTGTAAGTGTCCATTTTTCAGAGCTCATTTGTGCTTGGTGAACCTGGAGTTAACTTTAATACCAACCTCCTTCTTTGGCTGTCATGAGGAGCAGATGAACCGAGTATAAGGAGAGGATGGCCACGGCGACGAGGAGGATTCTGAGGTAGGAGAGAGAGAGAGAGAGGGTAAACAGAGGTGATAACAACAAGCACGCTTCACTTTGATGTGGCTATCTTGGCCTCGGATGTGGCAGGTGGGCACTATTTCTGTTTCGAACATCAAGGTGGCTGTGACATACTGCAGCTGCTTAGACGTGTAAATTGTGTGTTCGAAAGGGCTCGTCTCAGGGGAGGCGGTGCGCCTTCCACATGACTTTTATATGGTTCTAACATGTGCAACATGTGCAACATGTGCAACGGTGCAGCGTCCCGTCAATGCATCCATCAGTTGCATTTCTCAAATAGCGCAGTGTGCCGTCAGGGCGACACTGAAAGGGCTGAGACTTTGTACAGCTTCCTGCAACGTTTCCACCCAGCTCGGTCTGATTTTTCAGAATAGAGATTTTTTTTTTGCGCGTGTGCGTTTTTTGTGCTTTAGAGGAAATCTATATGATACCTTTACTGTCAGGAATTCCTTATCGTTCTCTCCCTGCAATCATTTTCCAGTTGAGAAGACAATAATTCTGTACTCCTTTAACACTCTGACATCGTTAGGTCATGAGGTGGCCACGCAGCAGGGGCATGGAGGGGAGCCTGCATGGGTGGGATTGAGGGGTGTAGGGTGACGGCGGGGTGTCAGATGTTGATGTGAGTCACCCATGAATGCTGATAATGCATAAGCACGGGACGAACAGACCTGGGCGAGAGAACTGAGGACATGGGTTACAGGAGTTCAAACGTTTCCATGTGCTAGAGCTGCTCTGTATTTCAGGTGGTAATGTGATCGTGATCAAGATTCTCACAGGAGCTCATTTCGTACAACTGACCAGTCAGCACGTGGACTATGGTGAGCCCCTAAACTCTCCTCATAGCTACCACCGGTTGTCATTAGTGGTTTTGGGTGAAATGTGTCCGCCCACCAGGTCAACAACTAATGCATCCAGTACTTTGGTTTACGACCAAATTCCAGCAGGACTAACATCAACAACCACAGCTGTACTTTTTGTTTTGTGCAAACGATCTAACGTTAGCATGCTAATACTCTCATCCAAGACTGTGAACATGCTAAATGATACAGCATATTTGCATAGCCATTTCCAGTGTTTTAGCATGCTGACATTAGCATTTAGCATTGATTCAATCGGGTCCGCACAATCGTGTCCCCCTCAGGATGAATTGCGATAACCCTTGCTCAAAGCCGATACTTTTCATGTAGCGCATCATCGGGTCAACAACTCACTGTACCCAGTGCTTTGGTTTATGTCCAAATCCCAGCGAAACAATATTATCATTAACAGCCTTAGCTTTACTTTTATGTTTAAGTCAATAAGTATTAAATGTTAGCATGCTAACACTCTAAGATAACACAACTAAGATTGTGAATTTAGTAATGTGCCTGCTCACATCTGCATATTAGCAGAGTCATTGTCAGCGTGTTAGCATGCTGATGTTAGCATTTAGCTCGACGCACCAATGTGACTTAGCACAACCTCACTGAGCTGCTAGCCCGGCTGTGGAATCTTTGAACTGAAACTGTGGTATCATGCTAATAAATCACCACAAACAGGCCTTCTTCTTAGGCTAATGGGAAAATGAAATTTGAACATGCTTTCTACATTTGCACATCACAACATTCTCTCTCACAGGTTCCTCCCAGTAACGTAAACCCAACCTACTTATTTGCCTGCAGGTTATGTTTATAGAACACATTGTACTTAACATCAAGATATTCCTGTTAGCCAAAATTGCTCGGAGAGTGAGGGTGTAACTCAAACTAGTCTTAGTCGGCTACAACTGGACTACAACTTGATATACAGAAAATGGAAAGTTTAAAGAAATACAAAATTACATGAAAATCTACTCTGTGGAATTGTGGAATTTCTTTAGTAACTCCTTGCCTGTCCTGTCAAGTCATTTCCTGGAACACACCCATGCATGCATGCTGTCAGTTTCTTTGTTCTGCTGCAGGAGCACTTACGTGAAGAGCACAATGCCGGTGTTCGCCATAGCGTATGACAGGCCCAGAATGCCGCTGCCCATGATGGCGTTGCTCAGGTTAAAGACCGACATTCCAAATGAGGTATGGCCGGGATGCTGCTCGGAGAGAAAACAATGAATAAGGCGGAGATTTGTATGAGGAAAACAGGTGACTAATACTGTAAAAATGCCTTCTGAAATATAATCAGTCGCAAATAGTTGATGATACATTTAATTGATGGTAATGAGATTGTTTTAAATGCTCGCAATGCATTGCAACAAGAACAAGAGGAGGAATTTGGCATTGTGCAGCAAACCGCACGCGGGTTTAACTGCATTCATAAATACTTTGCCATCCACAGGCTGTGATTCCAGGACGCACACACCCTCACCTTCCCCGATACTGTTAGATGCTAATTGTTAACTGCGTTCTCAGTAGTTACAATGTTTTTATTGACTGGACTTCTCTCCCTTAATTTCCGATTCAGCTCGTAACTGCCAGCATTTCCCAGAATATGACTGGTTCCCCCCTTGACTTGGAAAGTGCAAAACAACATGTGGTGAATTTGCTACAGTGGTATGAGATTGACCGCACTGCCAGTACTACTTCTGATTTATTAACATACTATAATACCATCGTCTCCTAACTGTCATGTAGCAGGTCTGGACTTTAAATAAACGCATTAACACCATTAAGTGTCACATCGCCTCCACAAACCTAAACACTGTGGTCCATTTCCTGCTGCTGAATTAGATACAACCCCTGATTCTGAAAAAAGTTGGAATTTGAGTTAATCATAAATTAAAACATACTGCAATAATCTGCAATAAGTGCGCTAACTGTGTTAAATGACATCTGTTCTGTTTCACATGCAGTGTCTGCATGCAAGGTAAGCATGCAGAATATTAACACGACTAATATTACAACGGACAAAACGAGCACGCACTTCTGACTGACGGACACGGACTACAATAGCGCTGTGACTCGTTTAATTTCTTACGTATTCTTCGTGGTATTCCTCATATTTCTTCTTCTTCATCATCCCATTTGACAAGAACTTCTGGCTTTCGGCGTCATCGTTGTCATCCAGAAATTGACTGCAAGTACAAAAGAAAGAAGATCCAAATCAGCACACAAACACGGTCAACAGTTTGCTTTATGATCACCTTTTAACGTAAAGATGATGTAGAAGAATGTAGAAGAAGATGTCAGGTTACATGGTCAGTCGGCGCTGGATATCTGAGGTCAGCTGGGTTTGCTGGCAGGCTAAATTTACCAGTCACCCAAATGTTGTCAATCAACACCTTTTTGAGCAGCCACCCTCAACCTATCACTGACCAACTAAAACATGTTAATGCAAGAGAACCTGCTAACCTTCCGTCTGTCACCATGCTGACCATTATCGTTTACACCCTAACAAGGACTAAGTTGCATTCACACAATGAATCTAATGAATGTAATTCGCAGAGTTACTAGGATAAGTTAGTTTGATGCAGGAATTTGGAGAATGTGTGTACATGCAACACTATAACCCGGTTAAACTAAAGCCCAGGTCTGTAGTAAGATTTGTCCCCTAGACAGGCTTTGACTGCAGAAACTGAGCTGGATTAACTGCCTTTCTCTTATGTCATTCATCCAAACAGTGCCGCTAGTTTACACGATGTTTAAGACTGAATGCTGCAACCGAAATGTTGGGATGGCATGAATCGACAGAAATATGCCGAGCGAGTTAAAGCCGCTAACAAAAACGCAACGTCATACGCCTGCTGGCATCTTGACCTTGTGGTTGCTAACCTGTCGATGGTGGCCTTCTCAGAGTCGATGGGCTCTGTGAAGCGGTCCTCCAGGCTAGTGGTGCTGTCGTCGTCCCCCTCTGTGGAGACCTTCCTCAGCTCCATACGATCCATGACTCCCGGCATGGTGGTGCACAGCAGAACAAAAAAGGTGGAGAAGTTTGGTTTTTCAGGACCTCAGGGTTCAGAGTTCTCAACTAGGAGATGTGCTTCTTCCTCAACTGTGGCTAGACTTTTTTTTTTTTACCTAGAAGAGAAGATGTAGAAAAAAGAGGAAAAATTAGAGGAAAGTTTCAGTGGTGTCTTTGAAGATGTCTGTTTAGATCAACGGCGGTTGTTGCTTCGCCAAGTTGTAAAGATTCACTAACACTCGAGTTCACCACAGGAATGCCAACTGTCGGGCCGGCAGACGCATTCATTGTCTGGCCTTATCAGGTTCAACGGAGCCCTTTGGCCCTGATGAAGAACAATTCAGAGTCAAACGGGCCCCTCTACCGAGCAAATCAGTCCGTCCTTCTTCCTGGAACTGAGGGGCAGTTTGTTATGTTACCTTGAAGGGGAAAGCTGTGAGATGATGCAACCTTGGTGCCTTACACAGCTTCCCCAACAGTAGCAAGAATGAACTCCTGTTAGCTGAACTACTTTTTCCATTTTTCTCCGGCTTGTGGTTTTAAAAAAATTTACTCTGTGAGCACGATTCAATAAATAAGGAAACACAATAGCTAGGGAACATACTACAAACCAACGGTGACGTCCACAGATTGCCGAGAGGAGTTTAAGTCAACAAACCTTGAAACCAGGTCAAAGATGCAGCGGGTTCATGAGGCCGCCTGACCGCCGCCATCAACAGGCCTCCTTGTTCATGTATGAGCTGGTTTTCTCAACATATCCCACCACCAATAAAGAAGAAAGAAGCCAACAGCACTGCAGGGGAGGCCCACATTTTCCATCCGCGGCATTCATCATTAAATTATAAAAAGGATGAGATCAAGGACCTGTGTGATTATAAATACTACCAACAGCCAAATTATTTAGTGCTGGATGTCACTTACACAAAGGGCTCTTTCATGAGGGGGAAAGAAAAAAAAAGTGCTCCTCACTGACAAACAACTCAGAGAAAACACAAACCATGGCGACAATTACACAACCACAGAAACAGAGGAATCACACACAACAAGGGAAACGCGAGAAAAGCACTCTTTTGTTTTAAAGAATTTACAGCAGCAATTAGTGGGGTTTCAATCACGAGAAATGTGGCCAGAGCACTTTTTTTTTGTGTTTTAGTACAAAGTCAAAGGAACAGTTCCGCATTTTGGGATATCTGCTTATTTATTGCCAGTAGAGACTGGATAACCGATACAATCTCATATCTGTCCATTCAACATGAAGCTGGAGCCAGAAACTTAGTTTCGCATCAAGACTGAAAATAGCCACCCAGGGGTATGGTAACAAGGGTACAGTCTTTATGCAATGCTAAGCTAAGCTAAGAGGCTGCAGCGTCGTATTTAAAGTACAAAAATGGGAGTGGTTATGGATGGATCTCTTACAAGAATGTCCAATGATTCCTTTACAGTAGCCATGGGGTCCAACTGTACTGTGATTCTTTCCCTGTTTTCAGATGACGCATATTAGCATGATAAGATGCTAACATGTTATGATAGCAGTCGAGGCAAGATGGGCGGGTTTTTAAAACAGCAGTAATTCATTTTAAAGTAGGGATAACGGGGTTGGAAAGTAGCACCTGTTAGTCACACATTTAAACCAACTTTTTTACAGAGTGCCGAGGATGAATTCAAGAGTGAAAGAAGCTGCTCTGTAGTCTGGCCGCACGGCACTAAAACAATGTTTGCTCAGTTCCACGTTTGTCCACAGGGGCCGCCAGAATCAAACAAAAACGAAAGTTCCCGATAGCAGCTTTAAGCTTGCCGGTTTAGACGATGGTGACTGTCTGGCCAACATATAAACAGCAGAGAGACGCGTGTGACAGTTTGCAGCTGTTTTATTCACATTATCTCTAGTTATTTATTTAACTGGAAGCATCCAACAGTTTCCTTCCTGTGTGACCATAAAGACAAAAAGAAACTCACCAAGGTAATGTTAAGCAACTGTTCTTACATCAGAAACAGGATCTTTGCATCACAATGTGTAAAGACTGTTTACACTCAACATGCCACTATGCAGCCACGAGGTTGTCAGCTGAAACAATGTCAGAGGTGTCAAAACTCTCCACCTTGCCCCGACTTGGAAAACTTTCTTTGAAATAATGCTTTTAGTCATTGATAGGCCGTCGTCTTTTTTTCCCCCCCTGTGATCTCGCTCTTCGGAAGTAGGCTTCTTTAAAACCATATGCCTTTGAGCCAACAGAGATTAAGCGGCTATATTACCGTTAACAACCGCATCACACACACCAGTACACCTAATCTCTCTGTGTCGCTCTCCACTGTGTGGCGAGGGAAAGATTGGGGAATGGTGTTCATTTTTCATTGCCAAGGGGATTAACCTGTCTGACTTGGTTAACTTCACGCGATGCCGGGTTTAATGCCGCCGTTGTTGCAACCATAACATTATGGAGGCGCACGTTTGGCAGCCTGCCATGCAGCAGGCTCGGTATCAGACGGGCTGAAACCGGCTGCGGTCACACCTACAATTAACATAATGTTTGCAGATTCTTCTTGAGTGACCACTTAATCATGGAGCTAGTTTCCCTGCTTACATTCAATCCTCCCAAACAGAAGAAACCCATTTGCAAACGGCCACTCGGTCTGAGGAGAAGACTTTCGGGACCATTTGCATTCCGGATTAAAAAAACCGCACAAAAACACAAGATGCCAATGAAACAGCTAGAAGCGAAGGTCACAAATGAAATTACAGAGATAAGAGATAAAAAAAGAAGTAAACTCTGTACGCAGACGGATGCATCCCTGAACACTGTGTCCTGGGATGCCTTCACACGTGTGTTTACAGCTGGTCATTTGAATGTGAATGAAGCCGGACCAGACACTGGCCAAATCACACTGCTACAAGCTTTGGCAGCTTTTTAATGTTTACACAAATTAATTCATTCAACCTCAGCCTCGTTTAATCTGAGAAATCGCCCGCAGGGAAGAAATATGTATGAGTTGGTAAACTGTGCTGTGGATTTTAAAGCAGGGGCAAACATGCAAATAAAGGCACAGTGGCTTGTGAAATTAGACAACAGGAAGAGGCAAGCAAAACAGACTTATCAGTAATCGCACTTCCTGCTGTCTGTGGCTAAAACATGAGAGAAAAGTAAGCAAAGACTACGAAACTTTATTCTGAATCAAGAAGTTCAATAAGTGTTGAGCCAAAAGATCACAAAAAATGCTTAAATGAGAGGTGAAGAGGCTCAGATGCATCTGGATTTACAGAACAAATGCATAACAGAAACATTCATTGTGAAAACGAAATTTGGTGCACTGAAACAGAAAAAGCTCCGACGGAATGAGAAAAGAAAAAGGGCTCAGATTTGCTCTCAGTCTCACTGTTTTTACATCCTCCCAACTTGAACTGTTTGTGACTCAGAAAACATTCGTCCATGTCTCCGCTCTGAATGCACTGCCTCATGCATCCTCCACCCAAACAAACTCTTGCATCAGCCGCTACCATCCAGCAAAAATTCCTTCCAGCAAGGCGCACTGCAGAAACTCTGGTCTGCTTCACTCACAGTGAAAAAAAACAAAAAAAACACTCAACACAAGAGCAACTGTGTGTTCCTCAAACTCACCCTGCAGCAGCAACAAGAGAGGAGTCAATAAAAAGGCTTCTGCTTAAAAATTAAGACAGGAAAAAAAAAGTTCTGAGAATAAGTTCTCATTTCTTTGTGCGACTCCCCTCAGTGTCAGGACTATTATTTTCGTGCATTGTTTCCATTCTTTATGCAAAGCAGACATACTCACTTCACGACTTCCTTACAGAGGCTCCAGGGTTGTTTCTTTATTTTCTCTGAGACCGACTGTGTGTTCTGAGACGGACGATAGAACCAGTGAGCAGGGTGAGGAGCTGCAGCTCTTTTGTAACTCAGGTGAGAAAGCAGCCTTTTAAAAGGGAGGAGGGAGGGCCTCCATCGACCAATGAGGGCGGTCGGGGGTTCGCTTAGACCCCTCCTCCTTTGAGCACACCCTTGTTAGTCCCCGGTTACGCAGAAACACACACACACACACACACACACACACGTCTGCCTTGATGAAAATGAGCAGGAAGGCCAAATAATTTTGGCAGGAAAAAAAGCAGGAAAAAAGTATAATCTCTTTCATTAGAAAAAATATATAATGATTATGAAAGAGCATAAATATAATAGATAGATAGATAGATAGATAGATAGATAGATAGATAGATAGATAGATAAGGGTGAATAGAAATGATCAAAAAGAAGAATTTACACTGTAACGTCGTATGAACGTTCGCCACGATCAGGCTGAACACTGACAGACACCAGAGAGCATCACTGCTGTTTATTACCCAGAAGCCCCTTCAAGATGTGATCACATGACAGGCCACATGACCATCCAGTTTCATACTGGCGCAAAATTATGCAGACCAAACTGACGAGAGGTCACATAGGTGGATCGATGAACTCACACACACACACACACACACACACACACACACACACACACACACACACACACACACACACACACACACACACACACACCACACGCCTTCTTTTGTACCAACAAACATACGCACGATTGATTGCACATTCAGCCTACACGCAGAAGCCCACAGGCCGCGAGGCGAACTGTCAGAGGTTTTTCGGGGTAGGCTGTGCCACCGGATGGCCAATCAGAGGACGGCGTGGGAGATGTTGCTGTGCCCAAGGTCATGTTCATGTCAGGGATGAGGCTTTATCTCCGTCCACTTTGTAGCTTTGTCCAAAATCGGAGGAACACGCACGTGGCATGTGAGGAAAAAACCTGCTGCGCTGTCTTTTTTTTCTTCAAAATCAGCTGCTGAAACGTTTTTTGAACAGTGAGCTGCTTAGATTCTACCCTACTCCATCATGACTATAGTCTAAACTGCTGGATTCAAACTGACTGACTTTATCTAGTTGGTTTTAAAGAGGGTTCAATGAGTCTTCTCTCACCTGACAGTGCAGCAATCCTTCAACTTTGGAACAGAATGGAATAGAGTAGAATAACTTCACTGTCCAGCTGGAGCAGGAAAATTGTCTTTGGTCTCACCAGGAAAAGGAGTGATTATTTTGCATGAAAGCTTTTTCACGGATCAGCAACGTGGAAATAATGGACCAAGCAGGCATTCATCTGCTAACAACAAACAATTATTGTCACTTTCGATTAATGTGTTGATTAATTTCCTAGTTCTTAGATGAGGTGTTTGGTGTACACTGATAAAAATACGGGGCTTGATCTAAAAAAGCAAGGCAAACTTTTTGCATCATTTTATCCCGTAGATCAAACAAGAGTAGTCTTTGTTCGTACAACATTCATTTTTCAAGTAAAGTCAACTTACCTTTGCAGGTGACATCAACTTACTTTTGCACAGTCAACTCAATTGTGTTAAGTTGACTTCACTTGCAAAAGTAAGTTGCCTTAAATTGTAAATGTAAGTCGACTTTACTAGCAAAATTAATGCTGAAAAGACAACTCTTGTTTGATCTACGGGATAAAATTATACACACTTACACACAGCTTGTTAGGGAAAAATCAAAATGACTTAATGTTCAGAACAAATGTAGACTAATTCACAACTTGATATATTCATGTCAAGAGACAAACGTTGTTTTTTATTGTTATTATCACAGGCTTAATTATGTTACAATTAAAAATTCTGACATTTACTTTTTTCAGTGTAGGACAATGTCCTTCAGTGTTTTCCCCAAAGCCTCATTTTGTCCACAACCCAAAGATCAGACACTTGGTTGACTGTAAAAGAGGAAAGACACCAGATAAAAATCACTTACAAGAAGCTGGAATTTTGGCTTATATTTTCTTTCAAAAATTACTTCAACCGACCAAAACAATTGGAGATGAACTTAATTAAAAAAAGAAATTCAAATCAATCTGGAATATTAGTTGTGTTTGCTGTAATAGAGCTGTTACAAGGCTTTGGCTAAACAGTAGCCACTGTGTCTACCAGTAACGGCAATGTGCTAATGCTAATAGTAGGTTCCTACTTGGTACAAATAGAGAGAAGTAATAAAGTCAGTGAACTCAACACAACTGCATTTCTCAAAAAGCTTGCTAACTTTAGCTAACACAGCCTCCATAAACTACACGTCACACTACAGCTGAGTCTGCCTTTTCATTTGTGAGAGGGGGCGCGTGTTATTTCATCCGCTCAAAGTTACATAGTCTCACTTTCTGTCTATTTGGCTCAGAAGGCCACAGACTTCCTCGCAGAGCAAGACTTAAAGGGGCACTCCACCAGTTTTACACATGGAGGCAAGTTCGTCGTGAGAGGCGCTGTTTAGACCACGAAAACTGTTGCATAACGTCTCCCCTCGCCGAATAGGAAGATTACCGACATCTGACAAAACGACCCTGATGATGTCATCGGCAGAAAATCTCTGATACAAAGTGGGGACATCTAACAAGCAGAGGAGGGCTAAAAAGAGATAGAGCATTATGGGAATAGTAGGATTTGAGGGAAAATGCTTCATCAAATTTGACCAGTGGTTCATTTTGTATTGAGTACCACAACTCAAAAACAACACGTTTTCGCATTTGAATGAAGATTACTTGGCACATTTTGGTAAAACTGTGCTGCCCTACAATAACTCATTAATATCTTTTATAGTGTAAAAGACAATCTCAAGAGATCCAACATTTTTCCCACTCTTTTCTGACTCTTTCCAGTAAGTGTTGATCATCCTGTCCCTTGTTTTCTGTTCCGTGCCAGTGTGCATGAACCAAGCCTCTCTTGTAATAAATATTTTGGTAAATCTCCCTAACAGTGTCAACCTTGCTTGCCAGGACATTTGGTTCCCTTGATGCTTAGCTCAATTTTTCCACAGAATGTGTCCATGTGGTGCGGTGCCTTCATTTTAGGTTCTGTTTTGACACAAGGTTTGGTAAAGCGGTTGCTCAAACAAGTTCGGAGGTGAGGCAACGCTGTTATTTCACTCAGCTGCTGATCCTCAAGGTGGCTGGTTCACTGTCGAGTAAACACAAGGCCATGGAGGATGTTTCCGTCATGTGTTGCGGGGTTGTTAACCTCCTCTATCTCTCACGTGACGCCGCGGGGGTTACACATGCACTTCTTGCATTTCTGATTGTTTGTGTGGGTCCATCAGTCCCCGACACACACTTGCATCAAACAACAGCTCGTATTTTTTTGTTGTGCAACCGGTCGTCTCAACAACTTCGTCAGCTGGAATCTGAAAGGCCTCTAAATTAAGCCTAAACCTCGCAACCCCATGTGACTGGCTGCAAATACCACACAGAGAGTGCCGGCGAGTCATTGGCCAGATGACATCCAAAATCTGCTTGAATGTAAAACTAAAGACGAGTAATCCTTGGACCATCTGAAAGGGGTAGGACACAACGAAAGGTGAAAACGGGTATGAATTCTAAACAATGCTATAAATCTTTTGCGCTCTTTGAAAGGAAGGCGACCTCTGGAAGAATGTCTCAGGTCAGAGGCGGCAGATATTTCTGTCTCCTGCGTGGAAAATCCATCAGCTCTTCGCACTTGCTTGCGAGTGGGTGACTGTTATATGATGTGACAAACATCACATGGCACTTGAGTCATTATTATTTGTTGAAAAGTGTTTACTGCTTTATTTTCCTGCCACAAATAATGTTCATATATACACAAGTTTAATACCGCACATCTGATAAAACAGTTTTCAAGGGGACCTAGTGAGCTTTTTAATTATTTTCTTTTCCTTCAGTGTGTTGTAGAGGCTCTTGTTTATGTAAAAAGGTCTTAAAAGTTAGTCCAGGGCTCATTTCTCAGAGAAAACACGCTCCTGAAGTGCCTGAATGCCTCATCAGTAGTAGTGGCCTTAATTCCATGACTTATTACATCACTACGTCACCATGTCACACATCTGCATAATTTATGTCTGCATTCACGTTAACCGAAACAGAAAAAACACGACAGAGCCGACCAGAGACAAACTCATGCACCTGAAAATGAGCCATGTCCTTGATTTTAACTTCTAACATTTTAACTTTAAGGTCCGTTGAGGACAAACAAACTGTATTTCCAACTGGTGTTCATGAGTGAGTGTACTCAGAGTTAATGGAAAGTTATCAAGGCACGCTTGCTTCACATTTCAGTTTCTCAAATGATCACACGTCACCGGAGCTGCAAATGCAACCACAGTTTCTCTTACTGGAAGCCACAAAGTGAGTGTAATAAAAAGGTTTGGAAATACAAATGTAGTTGTCAATGGGAAATGGAGATCATCAGCCCGCTTCTCCGACCACTAGTGACGGAATTATTACAACAATCCAAAACTGTCTATCAGAAACTTAGTCGCCTAATTGGCTCCAGCTGCATAAGAATCCATGGCAAGCTCAGTGAAAACATGCCGCAAATCCCTGAGAGGAAGGTGGATCTTGGGTCCACTGGACGGCTTGCTAAAAATCACTTTCTATTTGATGTTCAGGATGTGGGCTGAACCCTACATCCCGACTCCCTCCTCTGGGGTCAAGTTAAAGCAACATTTCAACATTGTGGGAAATATCCTCATTTTCTTTCTTTGCCAGAAGTTGAGATGATTGGTGCCACTCTCATATCACGTCGTGTAAGCCAGCGGCTGATTGGCTTAGCTTAGCATAATGGCTAGAAACAGGGGGAAGAGCTAGCCTAACAATTCATAGAGAGAGTTTGCTTAATATATACAGAAACCAAAGCGTTAAAACATCAAGTTGTTTCAGGTTATTTCATGGGAGCAGTGACTTGTATAGAAATATACTCAAGGATACAAAGATAGTGCTAGTATTCAGTCTGGGTTTTTCCCAGACAGAGCAAGGCTAGGTGTTTCCACCTGCATCCAGTTTTTACGCTAAGCTAAGCTAATAGTCTACTGGCTGTAGCTTCATGTCTACCACGCACATATGAGAGTGGTATTCATTTTCTCACGCAGTTCTTGATAAAAATACCCAGGGTAAGTTACCCAAAATGCACTATTTCTCTGAGCTTGAATCTGTACTGCCTTGTTGACAACTATATGAGAAGAGTGGTAACAGAAAATGAATGAATCAATCAAGTCATCAGTCTTGAATCAATGAGGACGGCTGCAAGAGGTGAAATGCTGTCTGTTTGTGACCCTGTTGAGGCCGCGGCTCTCATGTAAGTGGTGAGACTGTACCCAACCAATCATAGCTACTAATCAAGCATGTCATGTAGGGCAGATTTACAGCTGTGGAGGCTCTTCTTCTTAGTCATAATATGTAGCATTTCAGTCCCTGGGCGGCGAATGGTGGGGCTACCAAAATACAACCACATCATACAGAGCTGAGAGGCCACACACATCTGTGTGTGAGCGGACTGCACATGGTCCTCCAGATGATCCAGTCTGCACTTCCACATGGGAGGAATTTATTATCTGTGACAAGTTGAGACGACTCCCTCTCTCCTCCCTCTGAACTTTTTTTTTTCCCTTCACATTTTACATGTGGACTATCAAGCCATGTCATGGTCCACCAGTAACATCTGGTTCCAAGAAATCATGTGGTCACTTCTGTGCTTAGGTTAGAGCTGCTTAACATTTCTTGCAGATTGCCATTCAAAATCACTTTATTTTGGCTTGCCCTACATTTTACAGCACGTTTAGCCTAGAATCCCCCATCGCAGAATTTACTAAATCTGATCCAGACCTCTGATATTTTTAAAAGATGGCAGTGGTCATAAAGTACCAACCTGACAGCTCTGGTGTCCAGTTTTGGCATTCAGCTGCATATTTCTCTCTCTCCAGCTGTACACGTGGAGCGTATGCAAGTATTTCAGTCAGAGCCATCATTTATCGCCTGACAGGTACTACAGGCCCGTTTCAAACCGACACCTGACACGCCATTCTATGTTGCTATATTACAATCACAGTTGCAACCTACTAAATATATACTGTAAAAATCTCTGCAGCTCTGCTGCTGCACGTTTTCTTTCCCCATTTTTCTTTGAACTACTTCCATGAGACTTCATGTTCTGTTTATCCAGATGTATCTATATTTTGAATAAAGGTGTGTGAGAGACATGTTTACCTCACGGGCTGACAGTTCTTTGACAGCCATGCTTAGCAGCCCTGTGATTATGAAGGCACAGCGGTAATTCGAGCTAAATTCTAACATAAGCAATGCTCATCATGAAAATGCAAACGTCCTGATGTCTAGCATAGATGTTTACCATGTTCCCCATCTCAGTTTAGCATGTTAGCATGCTTACATTTCCTAATTGGCAAAAAACTACAGGAATAGTTGGAGGGTCCACAAAGTCAGTCGAATTTATACTCAGAACATAAATCATAAATCACTCTACAGAGTTTCATGGCAATCCAATATATGTTGAACTATTCCACTTCCATCCCTACAGCCACGCCGCTAAAATGGCACATGCTGTCATTAGCGTACAGTACATATGCCCAATAAGTCACATTTTTTTATGTAAAATGAAGTTCTGTGGCAAACGGATGTCTCCAAAAAATGTCAGTTGACATAATACGAATTGAGAAAAAGTTGAAGTGGAGGTTGGAGTTGATTGATGGTTCGTGTCCTGTGGGAAAACAAATGTCTACATCCATTTGTTTTAACTAACGTAAGTACGTGTGTAACAGATTTAACTTACATCGTGTGAACCGCGTTTCGACCAAGTTAAATAGGTAAAGGTTGTGTTTTCCTAAACCTAACCAAGTCATGTTGTTGCTTAAACCTAACCAAACAGCGAACATGACATATTTATTTTTGCTACCATGATATAGAGGTTGCCTAACAATGGATCCCCCGTAGAGCCCCTGAGCAGGATTAAGAAAACTTTGACTTCCTCTCATCTCTGCTGTCCAACAGCATCTTCAGAGACAGCTTGCACAAACCCAGTATTTTCAGATATGTGTATTTCTAGCTACTTATCCCATTTTATCTGGCCCGAAACAAAAAATTACATCTAACAATTCCAAGCGTTTACTGACTGTCACACTTTTGTATGTGTACAACTAAGTGTTAATCAATGCAGGTGGTTTTAAAGACATTTCATGAAATGAGCACCAAAAATTAGCTTATCTTTGAGTCATGAGTTTCATTTCACTGACCGTACCTATGAGGAAAACTGCAACTAATGGGTTAACTATGATGAAAAGTCTTGGAAAGTCACAAAAGTCACAAACAAAGAACACTGCGTAAATCTGAATCAGGATTTCTAATTGCAACTGACACTGTGTCCTTGTGTAATGATTGATGCGGAAACTTTGAAGCTCCAGGATTATTCAATAAGCAAATAGAAAGTTCTGAACAGTCAAACTGCAGTAAAGAGATGAAAAAAGATAAGGACAAAAGTGAATCCAGTGATGTAATGTGACATTAAAGACCAGTTGACCCTTTAGTAAACACCATACTGGCCTTCTGTACACAAGCCTGGTGTGTCCTAACCCTGTTTGTGAACCCGTTCCTGCAGAACCATCTTATCAGTTCGTATCGATCTGCATGCTCGTGTTAGCAAACAATGGCAGAGACTTCTTGCTCTGTAACAAATATGTAATTATTTTCAAGCTCAAGGTTTCGACATTGACGTCATTAGGAGGAGGAGGAGGAGGACGCTGAAAGTCTACTGGTCCTGAGGCTTTTATTTAAGTTTATTCCAAGAGTACAGATTTAGATAAGTTCAGTTTATGTTTGACTGCACTGGAACCAAAGACTGAGAGAGTCTGTGCTATTTTCCACCACAAAAAAACACCACTGAGTGTAATTTGAGAGGGTACAGCTGGTGGTTTTGTCCAAATATCTAAGCTTGTAAAGTCACCTGTACAAAGATATCATTGGCCATCAAGCATGTGGGACAAACTGCTCATTCAGCAGGATGCCGCGTTTACAGAATAATCTGCTATTTTTGTTGATTCTCTGGTTTGTCCCGATGTTGAACTGTGGCCAAATTAAACAGCGCATGACAAACACTCTGTATAGAACATTGTACATTTTCAAGTTGAGCAGCGATGTACAAACAGTGTCATTCAAAGCAATAATGTGACTGCTTATTTACAGATGTCAGATGGCATGACTTGCCACCACGCGAGTATGGCACGGGGTATAATCAGAAGTTAAGCGCGGTTAACAACATTTTGAAGGTCTGTAAATTCAAAACTTGTCTCAGCGACTCAATTTCCAGGAGCCCTGGCCCTGTCCGCGATCTCTAGCAAAATGGGTCATTCAAAAGCCCTGTGCTCTGACACACTTCATTATCTTCGCTGATAATCATCATTCTCTGAGTATAACTCATTTTCTGTTGCATCAGTGACCATTAAACTGGCACAGTCACAGATTATTCAGAGGCCCATTTGGGCACTTGTACATATTGACAAGCCTGCGTATTGAAAGAGTGATAGCAAGGAACTAGCGACCCATTACGCATCATTTCGATTTTATTGATTGCAATATTACTTTTATACCTAAGTGCTGATTCATATTGAATCCTGGTTCAGTTTCCTGGCAGTTACAGATGGACATGTTCAACTGAAACACATTTTTGCTTTCTTGATTAGATGTTAGACAAAGATATCGCCGTGACTGTGTGGTTAATATCCCTGAGTTTGTTGGGGAGGTTAATGGGGAAGTGATTATGGGTGACACATCCAATTTCTTGGCGCAACTAGTCTAAGTAGCACAGCATCATAATAACAGATGCACCTGTGGCACTTTCAAGGCTTTAGAGGCATTAGCAAAGTGGGCTAAGCAATAAAAATAGTGTTAGTGATATTTACTCAATAAAGTCACGACCCTAGATCTTCAGGAATGATTAATACACCGTGGCAACCTCTCTAAGAAAGAGGATTAGCGTCCTGTTAGCATGGAGAATGGCGGTTCCTGTTATGGAGGGATTTGACTGAAAGCCGCGCCGAACAGCTGCGCAAGGTATCATGTGGGTGAGGAAAAAGGTGGATAAAGCTACCTTCAGTAGCTAGCTAGCTTAGCTCAGCAGTAAGACTTAAAACAGCGAAAAAGAGCTAGCCTGGATCTGTTCGAAGCTAACAAAAGCTGCCGACCCGCACCTCTAAAGCGAACTCATTAACACAAAAACTTCCTTCGAACGAGGCAGCAGGAAATGCTTTTTCATGGTAGACTTCGTGATTGAAACTCAACCCTGGCTCTCTCAGGGGAGTTAACAAGCAAAACTGCTCAACATTTAACAGACCTATAACGCAAATGGTCCTAATTTTACTGATATCTGAGCGCTTCTTAGATTATCCAGCTTCTCATAATGATATTCTTTTCACAATGCGATGGTAAGCAATTATAAACTCTCTAGTCAGTAGCAATCGCAAGTTGTGTGTCTAGTGAACAAGCAGCTGTGTGTGCAAACACCCCTTCAAGTTTAGGATCCTCAGGGAGACACAGAACCCCCCACAGCTGACCTCTGACCTCCATGTGGAGGCCGAGAAAAAAAGGGAATTTCCCCGCGCGGTTGAACAACTTGTCACATTAAAAGAAAGGCTTAGATGCAAATGGTTGCTTTGTTAACATCGGGAGAGTTGTCAGTTCACATTCCAAGTTGATGAATTATGCTACCCGGCAGGTAAAAATAGGAGGCTTTACATTGTACCGCCATCTCAGGTTTTAAATTGAACGTGTTGACAGTGTTTTGGAAAACCGCCAACTGCTTTGCCACATTGTGACGCTGCCTGACTTTGTCTTTGTGTTATTGATATCGCCTCCTTTGAAACCGACTCTACATCTGGCTCACTGGCTCATTCATGCTCCAAGTTATATAAGCCAGCGCCAGCAGAGCCTCAACCCCCCCCCAGCTGTCCAGAAGGGTCTGACCTACATGTGTCATTCAGGTCTCCCAACAGCCAGTGAGGAGCGAGGATCCACAGCCAGGCTCTGCCCCGCCAACAGGTGTTCCAACCTGGCATCCCCCTCGACTGTAGCCTTGGAAAGTTACTGAAGAGTACTGTGTCGGGCGTCTTCAACAAAATGTTTTAGATCCTTCACTGACTTTACACATGAAGGTCAGTTTAGTCGTAATAAGGACTCACCAAAGTTGCATAATATCTTCTGTGGCTCTGGAAACTTATTTAACTTTTAATAACTCCGATGATGTCATCGCGATGTCATCAGGGTTATCTCAGCTTAGAGAGACCACATTGTCAACAAAAGCTGTGCATCGTAAACCGGGGGTGAAGAGTTTGAAACTTGTAGGCATCTACTTGTCTGATGAACAATACTGCTGAGTTGCATTATGGGAAATGTAAGACGTAGCATTTTTAGTCGTTGATCAATACTAGGGACTAACAGTCATGATATGTTGACTTCTGCTGCTTCAATCTTGAGGATCCTTTTCTTTTTTGGCAAGTTTCCAGACTTACGGAAGTGCAATGCTAAATACCTCTCTTTGCTTTCATGACTGAATCAACAAACTGACCTTAAAGGACAACACAATTTCGTACTGTTTTGACTTTGTTTATATGTGGCGGACCCCGCCACCTTTCTAGCTTCAAACAGTGTTCCCGGGACGTTATTTTCCTCTGAGCACAGCTTGTTGATTCACTTGTGGAAAAAATAAACATGTCTGTGTTTGCATTATGACCTCATTAATGTTGTAAATATTAAAATACTGAACGTGTTCTCGAAAAACTTCAAAGCGCCCTTTTAACATCACCACAAAACAACTTACTACTTAAAAATCAATATGACAAAGACATCAGTGGGGCTTCATTCAGAACTGTAACCGTTACTTGATCGGTTATGTAAGCAAGGTGCACAGAGAACGGGGGGGGGGGGGTCTGAAACTTAAGCGTACATGCACAGTCACCGTGTGGCAACAGGGTATTTTTGACAATCGGAGGAGCGACGACAGAAACCGAACTCACCACTTACATACGCCGAAACCAAGATATTCTCCTGGCCCAATCTACTGTTTGTTTTCAGTCATGAGAGGTGGTTTACAACAAGGCTGGGGTTAGGGGTGTGTTGGCTTCAAAGTGACCCAAAGGATGAAGATAAAGTATCACTGCGGGAGAAAGTGACAACAACCGGCGGCAAGACCTGTGAAAAGCATCAAATCCCTCTCAATGACTAAATGATGTGGTTCCGTCTCGCTGTGGGATCCGTGTGAACACCGAGCGCTCACAGAGTCAGAGGAAAAGTAGAGCCTGAGTTAAAACAAACAGCAAAATGCAGAAGAAAGAGACAAAAACACTCTTTTTTTCTGTTCTTTTACAATATTTCCATCCAGATCCTGAACCCTGGCAGCGGCTCCAGCCAGTGATTGCAGTCATAACATATTTATTAGCCCTCAGTGAGCCTCTGCAGGCCACACTCACCGTGCATGCTGCTGTTACACAAACCCATGAGCCATATCATACCTTAAACCATATTCCTCCTCTTCAAAATAAACGTTACCCCTTCAAAATAAACACTCAATTCTCCTTTTTTCTGCGCAATGTGGCATGCGCAAAACAGCCTGAATGATGCAAAGTGCAGAAAAGG
The DNA here is from genome assembly GCA_963678695.2 of Diplodus puntazzo. NCBI lineage: Eukaryota > Metazoa > Chordata > Actinopteri > Spariformes > Sparidae > Diplodus > Diplodus puntazzo. The sequence continues at coordinate 6,677,258 of OZ023177.1, read as the reverse complement.
TAATAGTCTTCTTTGTTTTGTGTGTGTTTTTTTTTTGTGTGTGTGTTTTTTTTTCTCTTTCTCTCTCAGTGAACGCGGAAAGGCAGCGCAGCACGCATAACACAACCTGTGAGGTGCAGCTTCAGTGCCGTACGGTCCACCCGGTGACTTAAGTTGGAAAACGTATATTTCGGTTGCCAAAGTCAGTCGGCAAATGATCACAGTTGCACTAGAGATTAAGAGCGATCCCCCCTGGATAAATAAAGACGCGTGTTTGGCGCTTAACGCTGCTTCACACTGACTCCAGGCAACACCCTGCAGGAAGCGCTCCACACACACACACACACACACACACACACACACACACACACACGCCGCTACTGTTCTCCAAGAGCATGAAGTGTGTGAGTGTACACCGAGGTACAAAATAACTGATGAGGACAAGGGAATAAACGAAGAAGAAAAGTCTTTCTGTTTTTACCTCGTCTAATTATACTTTAAAAAAAAAAAAAAAAAAATCCGAGAAATTAAAACACATCATGAGAATTTAAAAACCCCGTCCCTTTAATTGGGGACAAATAAGCATCAAGTCGCACCACATGTTGGGTGTAGCGGATCAAAAACTGTCCGCACAAAGTGCGGAATCAGATGATGATTAAAGAAAAGCCGTGTGTCGGGGGGTCTTACCTAACGCTCTCGGAGCGGCGGACAGCTGTACGCGGGCGGACGACGAGGCGGAGGAGGCGGACTAGTGGAGACAAGAGTTGGAGACCCTTCCCATTTAACGAGCGAGGCAGTCTGAGTGGAAATTTCCATCTGCCATGTGATGATGGCAACTCCTGAAGCGTCGTGTTACACCGCCGGGCGCTGCTGGGGGGTCCTCACCCATCCCTCCTCCTCCCTCCCCTCCGTGGAGCCAATTGACAACTGCCTCCAATTGAGTGTCTTATTGTTCCCATTTGATCGCCGTGAATATATTATCTGTGGATATAATAATCAGTGCGCATGTTTGCATGTTTAATCAGGGCAGATTGAAGGGTTTATTGAATGACCACAGCCGCTTCCAGCCCGGGATCCTTTGTTTACATCCCGCCCCGGCCACGTTGTGTGCAGAGCGAGGAGCTGCTCCCCCCCACAATTATGTTTTAAAGGGGAAGCAGGGAGTTACAAAAGAAAGAAGGAAAAAACACACACACAGGAGCTGGAATTTAAATGACATTCTTTATGACTAAAGTGTCAGACACGTGTCCCGACCTCTCGTGCTACTGCGTTATAAGTGGGATATAATCTACTTTTTTAAAATTATTATTTGTTACATTTATCTGGCAACCACAGTTCATTATCAGATTAGGATGTCAAAAAAATAAGGCGTAACTAACAGAACATCTCACCCAAAAATAGGGTGAAAATTAATTCATCTGCCCCAGTGTGGAAGCCCCGGGTGAGGTTTTTGTTGTCCTGAAGCTTTCTCTTAAAAAAAAATTGCAGTGGATGGGGTCTTGTTTTTTAAAAAGAAGAAAATACGAAAAATAAGAAATATAGCGTAATCCAAGTCTCTGGACAGGGTGGGGGGTTGACTACAGGAAAGATATCGGCATAAGAAAAGGTGAACGTAGTCCCCATCTGCTATACTAAGAGTCCCGCAACACAACACTGTTTCTGCTGCGAAGCTCCAGAAATGTTTTCCAGACTATGAATCTTCTCCCCACTTTCCATCAGCATGGAGGGTGAATAGAGAGTGAAGGGTGATTTATCATTTTTGGGTGAACTGCTCCTTTTAAGGATCAAACTACCCTCCTTGTCTCTAATCTCTTCAAACGTAGCTTCATTTTGACCTGGAGCACTGAAAAAAAAAAAACGCTGCTGCAGTTAGTTTAATACACTAATTAGCCAGTTAAAACTATTCAAAAATATCTGTAATTTGAATCTTTTTAGTTGTGTTTCAGGCAAAAAACTCCTCATTCCCTCTCATCGCCTTGGATTACTGTTTTCTGACATTTATACATCAAATAATTAATCAATGAATCAGCAGTTGAATCAGTAATTAACATAATCATGAGTTGTAACAGTAGCAGTCATCTAAGAATAGGCCTATAATAAATGATACTACAATTCTAAAGTGCACAAATTCAATTTTTCCTCTCAATGAGTACTTTTACTTTAATTTTTTCCATTCTACATCATTCCCTGTACTTCTGCACATAAACCTGAGAAGCTACAAGTTTCAGTGCAAGAGTTGAACTTGCACTGGAGCGTTTCCACGGCATGGAAGGCCACGACCACCTCAGGTAATCAGCCGTGTCATTAACAACCTGCCAGATGTGTAAACTGTTTCCACCTTTTTCTTTTTGTGCGCTGCATTTCACAGAGTTCACCCGTCAATCACACAGTGGGTTGCTGTACCATCACTTTTGTTCTGCGTCTTTGTTCAAGTCGCTGGATATTTGCTCTTTGCGAAACCAACATTTTTCCTCTGTCTACTCCAAACAAACCTCCCATGTAAAACACTTTCATTTCTCTGTGCTGAAGGATTTTGTCTCCTGAAGAAAGAACTACCAGACTCTGAGCATCCAACATGGCGTTATAAAAACACTGCAGTCTATCAAACATGAAAAATAACATACAAAGGCAAAAGAAAACATCAATATTATAATTCAGATGCAGTTATATACTTTCAAATGACCTGTAAAGCACATCACACGTGTTTCCATCAGGCCACGTTAAATGTTTCTAACTGGATTTTTATTTTAGCTCAATTTTAAAAGACAGGCTTCTCTTCGACACAACTAAGAAAGTATTGTGTGGTTCTGATTAAAAAGGAAGCAAAATGAGATTACATTTTTTTTCATGCTTCTTCACGATTAAGGTGGAACGTTGATGCCACACCTTTCTGCTTCCTACTTGGAGCCTCACTTTGTGTCTAATGTCCCCTGCTGCTTCCTCCTGCTGCGTCAACGGGGCGGAAAGAGGAAGTTGGCTTTGGCTTGACAACATCCGCCCACAGTGTTCACCTCTTAATGTGACAACATCTCTTCCTGTAGGATGTCCAAACAGACGATCGACGGCTCTCTCCCCTTTCCTCACCGACATTACTCTTGGACGAACCCGCCGCTCATGTGCTCAACACCTCCATCAATTCATCCAGTTATCACGTGTTTTCTGTTTTGAAAGGGTTAAAGACTGGAGCCGTCTCATATTAAGTAGGGCGCAGCTATCTTAAGAGGCGATATTAATGCGTAATAGTGATGCCAAAGCCAACAAGGTCGACATGTTCCGAGCAGATAATTCCATCGCTGGCCACTCTTTTGGGGCTTTTCTTGGAATGAATATCAGTATCCTTGACAAACTGACACTGTTGAGCTCTCGAAGCGAGCAGAAATGTATGAAGTCATCTCGTCTTTCTTCCAAAAGACATAAAACCGGAGTCCTTACAAGGGTGAAACTGCGTTGTGACACCGTCTGCAGTTCCAGCAGAGGAGTGCCTGATCTCAGCGCCCAAAAAAAGCCAAATCTCCACTGTTGCTCCTCATGCTGAACGTCAATGTGTATGTTTGCTACAAGCAGGAAAAACATATTGGTCACTGAATTGGCCTTTAAAGACAGATGTTCATATCAGGGATTAGCACATGTAACATTGAAGGTCTTCAACATCGATCACTGACCAGTTTATCACCGATTTAGCTGTTTTCTTTAGCCGGATTTAGCTGTTTTACATTTAGCTAAAGATATCTCTCACTCTCTCTCTATACATATATTTTAAATCTAGGTAGTCTTAGTCCCCTGCTTGCATGGGGAGAGGTGTAATATTTTTCGCCTAACCCTGGATTCCAAATTGTCGCATTCTCTCGTGGATTGGATATGATGGTGTTGCCTGAGATTATGTGTCCGACTGTCCTTCACGATTAAACCAATTAGGGCCTCAATAAATCTGCGTCGCATAACCAGAAAATGTTAACCAGGTGTGTTTTGGACCAGCAGCTGTTGACCCCACCGCAGGGGGGGGGGAACCCTCTCCCCGCTGGTCCCAACGTCAAACACAAGTTTGTCGCTGTCGGTAAATGTGCAGGAGAGGGGGAGTCAGCTGTGTACACTAAACGTGCAACGTATGTTGTTCTCATTTTTGTAAGTTTTGTCCAGATTTCTGTTATGATGCAGAACGAAGGAGCGACGGTGGAAGGGTTAAGAAATGGTTCCCTCTTACGGCGCGAACAATCAGTAATTCTGCAAGGTCCACAAGCATTGTGTGTTTTTCAAAATGAAATTAGCTTGAAGTTTGAGTGATGAGGAGAATAAAGCCCAAATAAACAGTCAGGATTGATTCTCCGGCCATATAAAATGTCCAGGGTGCACTTGAAAGCTGTATTTTTGATGCAGCTGTTTCATCTCTTCATTTATTTGTATATTATTAATCTTACAAGGGAAGCTTGAACTAGATTAGACTTCTGGGGTGGGCAGAAACAGACTGCACTCTTTTCAGAAAAGGAGAAAGAGAATACAGAATATTTAAATCCCCCCAATAACAATGGTACGGTCCTTGTCATCCACACAAGGCTCCACTCCAGAGTCACCAGTGGTTAATTGGAAAATCATTGAAAGAAACACTTCACATTCATTTCCTGGATAACTTAGCCCCTTTTCACACACACATTGTTAACCCAGGGTTAACCTAAGCCCAGGGGTTATACACATATTTACTAACCTTGAGACCTCAAAAATAGGAAGGATTCTGAAACCAAAGTGGGGTTCTGAGGATTAAACCCCCCAACAATCTTGAGATTCTAGGACTGTTTCCAGCGCTGATAGCATTTCAAAATGAAAATAACGTTAAAAGTATAAAACAACCGCATTTCATATCAAATGATTTCAATTTGACTTTACGTGAGAGATGTTAGTTCTTATCTTCACTTCTCTGTCCAACTCTCGCTCACTGAGGAGGACGAGGCGTGACAGCACAGCGGACTCCGCCCTGTACAGTGCAAGAAGTAGGCTATGATAACATGCAGGGGGGGAAAAAAAGTGTGAAAGATTGTCATCAATCAGGGGAAATACAGGAGAGCTGTGAGCCCAGGAGGAAACCGGGAGAGGGCAATGAAAACAGCCCTCCTGCGATAATCTGAAGGGTTGGCAAGTGTGGCTATAAATATGAGTATGTGGCTAATGTTTGCATTTCAGACACATTACGTCTGTTTACCTCAGCCTGAAGCACGCTGGCACCCTTTACCCCAGTTTTTAGTCAGTTTTCAGGGGCTAACCCTGCTCTGGAGCAGGACCAGCAAGCCCTAATCTAAAGTCAGCTCACAGAGGAATGTGACAGTGTGAAAACTGTCTTAGCCCGGGGTAACAGCTCCCTAATTTAGAATCGGGCTGAGAAGACTGTAAGATTGATTTGTAGCCCTGGGCTGAGTACAGTGTGAGGAGCCCTGTTGGGTCCTTGAAGTCTCACACATGAAGACCGAAGAATACTTTTCATTTCAAGGAAACAACTTTTAATAGCACATTTTATCAGCTGTAGCCAGGGAAGGTAAGCTCATGCTGACAACAAAACTTAAAGTCGGTTGAAAAGTCTGTCTCTGGCTTACTTTTTCCATGTTCCCACAGATTCAAGTGGAGTTAATGGACATTAAACATACGCCGGATGGCTACAAGGCTAAAAGACTTCCGGCTAACGCTTCACGATCCATGTAAAAAAATCCTACCCAGTTGATGATCCGTGTGGAAGAAACTGACGATTTCATGTATTCTTCTTTGTCAAAACATCACCAACAATGCAACATGGCTGCTGACAGTTGGTCGGATGTTCAGGCGTGTTATGCTACCAGTGGCTAATGCAGCCTTAAACTGCTAGCGTCACCTCGGTCTGGTAACAGTAAGACTTTTTAACCCCACATATACAAAAAAAACTATTGATCATCAAACTTTCAGTCTTCAGACTCTGCTGATGTTGACCCCGGTGACATCACTTGAGGATGTTGATGAGACGTCACACAGCTCCCTCTGTAGCCACAAAAAAACTACAACCTTTACAACTGTGCAAAATCTGTGAAATTCCTCTTCAATGTTTGTATTTAAGTTTTTTGGAGTACATAAGGGTATATGGAAATGTAGAATAAGCTATGACTTTGGCAAACATAACGCTAGTGGAGTGTAAGAACAGAGCCTAAACGGGTTTGGTAGCATCCATCCATCAGCATCCCTATGATCAGCCTCCACAGCACACAAATACCCATTTTGGATAGTGTGGGAGTTGTCTCATGTTCCGAATCACATCAGACAAACTCGGTAAAGCGTCTCACATGAGAGTAGGCCTCGTTCAGCTGACAGTGATTAAATACTCCCAAACTGTGAGTAACAAGGTTTCGTTTCATTCGCTCGCTCGCTCGCCAGGAGAAACATCAATCGCTCGTCGCGTCTCGTCATCCGTCTCCCTTTACGCCGCTGGTCTGACAGCTCCTCAGAGTCAGGGCAGCCTGTAGTCCTGCTCGTGCCCAGGTAGAGCCCACGCAGCAGAATATTTCAATGGTTCGTGGGCTCTCTCACGATCCAGGACTCTGGTGTTCCTCCCCTGCTCGGTGGTCCCGCATAGAGCACATAGTTTGCAGGCTGAGCTCATGAAGCAGGGTGACCTAGTTAGCTGAAATAGGAGAAATGCCTTTGACCTGTGAGAGGTGAGATGGTTGGAGTTAGGACGACATGGCACCAAACAATGTGCAGCTTGTCTTCATTGATATCATTTTCAGATCCCATATACGACTGTGCCGTAAGCCTCAGGACGGCGGCGCTGCTCAAGATGATTTGCAAATACAATAAGTACAATAAGTAAAGTTTAATTGAATTATATTTTTTTTGTTGGACGATGGGGATGATGGGGCTCGGCCATTTTGCTTTTAAAGAACAGCTGCCCACATACTGTATAATGTTCTGATTTGTTTGTGAATTAAAATAGAGGAAATGCCAGAGCAATGAAAGCGCTTTGCTTTTATATTTCAGGCAATAAATTTACTTTATGGTTTGCATTCTTATTTACCTCATTTCCTACAGCAGCAGGTAGCTGTTAGCTTAAGAGCTCTAACAAATTGATTGTATCCTAGCTACATGCCCTGCGTCAAATGTGAAACAGATGGAGGTAGAAGCTAATATTCAGGATTGGGATGGTGACGAAACTTGCTTTAGGATTACCCAATACCAAAAATATGTAATTAAAAATGTCAGACAATAAGAGTGAAGAAAGAGGATTAGCATGTTGTTACCACAGAAAATGGCGAATCTGACGGAAGTTGTGCCCTTAATTCGTGAAAGGTATGTGGGCGAGGACTAAGAGGGATAAAAAAGGAAGACGGCTAACTCAAGGAAGAACAGTCACCGAATATGTCTATAAATTAGGCAGATAACGATGATGAGATCAACTGCCATATAACAGGGACGGTAAATGACTGTTATCATATTTCATGCCATTGTACATGTCAGGCCTCTTTTGTTTCTTGAACCCTGGCATGCCATCCAAAATCACCCACCACTGCTGTTCTTTAGCTCAGATTAAAAAAGCAACAACAAAGCAGCTTGTTTGAGTTTTGTTAACGCACAATCAGAGCTCTTGAAGCTCACCTTACCGTTTCTGTACTGCAGGGCTACTCGGAGGTTGGCTTAGATGTGTCGTTGTGATAGATAAGGGGCAGCAAAATTCTTTGGTCTAACTAACAACGTGCCTGACGATGCCCCGGCAATCCGTGTGATTGAGCCTGCATGTAAAATCATGTGCGGTAGCTGGAACGGACACGACCGGACATGTGATATGGAGCCATTCTTGAATTCTGACAAATCAACATCTGGGAGAATTACTTATGCAATGTCAGGAAGCATGGCGTAATTTACTTAAATTCTGACAACAAGACACAGGTTGTAAAACACCAGATATTTAATTATTAACCTTATTACATAGTCACTTACTGAATACACGCATTTAGTTAAGGCAGCGTTTTGCTCTACATTTCCTGTATACATATATATATATATATATATATATATATATATTCCTTTTTACTGTAGTAGTAGAGTACTCTTTACTCAAGTGACCTCAGGTAACATGGTAGTGGCCTTAAAGGTCCTCACGTGCATGAACGTGAGCTTCGTTCAGGATCAGTCACGATGCTTTAGCCCTTTAACCTCTCGTTATAAAGATAATGGAATCAGTGAAGTCACCTTAGGTCTTTACTGAGACAACATCTGACCTACATGATGAAAGGAGCAATGAAGACACTTCCCCCTGTGTGATAGTGGATTATATTGCCCCTTTAACCTTTGTGTTACAAACTCTCTCTAACATTTGATTTCTGATTGATTGTAATGGAGGAAGTCTTTCCTGCTCCACAAAGCCTCAGTTTTTTACTTTGGATGTGAAGTCTCGTCATCTAGGACTTCATGTAGTCCTTGGTTCACAAACTGGATTCAAACTTGAGTTACACACAATGTCTAACATGAGCATGTCAACAGTTAAAAGTCTGATTTGTAGGAAATGGGCAGAATTTGAAGGTAGCTCCAAAACTACAAAAACTGGAATTTGCTGTAGCTACCTTGCTATAGTGGCTACAGTAAAGGGGAGGGGGTCTGGGGGGTGACACAGTACATAACCATCTTTGACACTGTTGTTCAAGTTCAACACTGTTGTTTCTCCACACTCTGTCGTTAATATATGATTCTGGCCATATCTGACAATTGGCTCCTTTAATATAGTACAGTATATAACAGTGGTGTCAAACTGATCCAGTAAAGGGCCACTGTGGCTGCAGGTTTTCATTCCAACCAAGCAAGAACACACCTGATCCAAATCAGGTGTGTTTCATTCCAACCAAGCAAGAGCACACCTGATCCAAATCAGGTGTGTTCTTGCTTGGTTGGAATGAAAACCTGCAGCCACAGTGGCCCTTTACTGGATCAGTTTGACACCACTGGTATATAACAATTGGCAATTGCTGCTTACTGTAGACACCTTAGCTAGTTAGCTTAGTTAGCCGTGCAGCTAGTGGTTCAGACAGGGAGCTTGGGGACCAGCAGAGTGTTAACACCTCCTAGCAACGTAGGAGCAGTGGAGCAGCACGGGCCAGGGCTAGCTGGTTAGCATGCTAACTTCGGTAACTATCTCTGCAACACAATACACGGACATCAGACAAAAACAGCTCTTTATTCACATTCTGTTGAAAAGTTTGGTTCATTTTTAAATATTTTCACATGGAGTTCTTACATATCGCTTGTTCAGTCAGTATCAAACTAAAATGTCGATGGTGACTGCTCAGTTGCTGTTGGTGTTCCCTGAGATGGCTGAGTGTTTAGTTTGCACAGTGATGACAGCAGCAGCCCTCTGCCCTCTCCTGTCAAACAGTGTTGAACTTGATCGCCTGGACTAGAGGCTAATACTGACAAATAGAGCTTACATAAACTTCAGACTCGAGCGTACCTGTCACTGGGAGGATGACTCCCATTGAGTAAACCAGTCAAACAAAGGCTCTCGTTATGTAACGAGCACAGAAGTGACACAAATGTCTTCAGCAAAGGTTTCTTCTTGATTACTGGGAAATGTCGACTTTTACTGCACATAAACTGGGACAGAATCAACCTTTATGCCTGTCCTGTTTTCCCGGATAATAACCACATCTGTGTTTTGATGTGGTTTGATGGACAAGCGCCACAGGAGGGTGAATGCTCAGAGCTATTCTTTGTGTTTCCAACATCCAACATCTGTCTGCTTGATGTGGAGAATAAATAAGTCCTCATCTGTGAGAGGGACGGAGCACAGACCCTGATGGAGACCCTTCACCCCTCTCACAAATGGATGTTTGTCCAGATGGGTATTATTTTGACCACGGGAGCAAAGATGGTCTAAGAATAGCCTCTAACACTAATAACTGAACAAGAGATGCTTGGATTGACCTCAAATTAAAAATAACAAGGACACTTTCAAAAAGGATGCTTGATTTAACCAACATGGAGTCAAGAGAGTCATGGACCCCCTGGTAAGTATTTCCGACCCAATTATAGTGGACTACAGCAGTGGTTCTCACCCTTTTCGGGCTGGACCCCTCAGAAAGATAAGGATCGTGTTTCATCAAGAAAGTGCTAAAAGAAAAAACACTGCCAAGCAAGAACATTTTGACTAATACATTCATAAAATCTACTTTAAAGGTGTTACTGATAACGTTCCATCTCTGTCCTGCCATTTTACTCTCATCACAACACCGCTGTTGTTCAAATCATCTGCCCCCTCAAGCGGTTGCCAGGTTTTTGCAATACTTAAAGTTGCAAACACCAGCTAGCTAACTTCTAACTGTCAGCCATTACTGACTTGACAAAACACAGACATCATGTAACACCAACGCTGTTATACTATTGGCTCAAAAACCCTGTTAGAAGCTGGAACCAGCTGTTAAATTCTTGCACAGAGACAAACAAAATAATCATTTTGGAGCTGATGAATAAAATTTGAAATGATTGATTCCCAATAATAATGTTTTATGTCACACCGTTCTCCAAGCTCTGAGGATGTATTGTTTTTTTAATGATTTGTCTCAATAAACATTTTTATTAATATGCTCTTTAAAGTAATTATACCACTTATTTTTTACTCTCCACAAACATTGACATTAACTTGCACCCCCTGGGCAGATCCCAACCCCGAGGTTGAGAACCAGTGGTCTAGAGGAGACTTGATAAAACTCAATAATATGCTTACTGAATAAAAGCTTCCATTGTACATGTTTGTTAGTCATTTATGTTCAGTGAAAAACGATAAGGTAGATTTATTTCCAAGAGTACGATAACAATGCAAAGCAATATCCCTTTTTTTCAACCTTTATCTACACAGAGTGGGTCCATCAGGCATAAACATTCAGTCTATCAAAACCTCAATGTCAAAGTACATTTGAAAGTGCAGGAGACTACTGATTCCAGCCACAACCCAAAATAGACAAGTAGCCATTTTGTTTATACTGATTTGTGTTTTTAGAGAAATGTAATGGCACCCGGATTACATTTACTGTAGAGAGAATGGGTATCAACATGTCTTCCAAGTCGAAAATGTTTGTAACAGAACACATCTGCACGATGTCGACGGCATATTTCATTTGGAGGGATGGAAGTAACTGATTACAGCTCCTCAAATTACTGTAGTTAGGTCATTCTTTTTGTCAAGTCTGCAATTCCAGCCGTGCTTATGTATGCAGTACACCATGTGATTTACTGAGTTACTTTTAAAATCATTTTTAAGTACAATTTGAATTCACATCTAAACCTTCCATCTGCATTTTTGCAGCCACTAAGGCTCTCTGATTACACACAAAGTGAAAACCCTGACACGTAGACGGATAAAACACAAAACTCTGCAGCAGGTGGCGGTTTGGAGAAGGGGACCATCAGGAGGAATCTGGAGGTAATTTAGGCCATACTTTCACTGAAGTATTATCTAAATAAAGGTACTTTTCTTCTAATTGAGTAAAAGTTCTCAGATGTTTTCCATGTAACTTCCCCTCGTAGCAACTGAAGCACGGTTACTGTTTGGTTGTCACAGCACTTGCCTCAGATGAGGGAAAAACTCGTGGCCTCAGGTTAGATGTTGAAAGGTGAACCCTTAAGCAGTCAGAGCGAAAGCCGCTGCCTAAACTTGACCGCACATGGGACTCCGGAGCTGTTCCGAACAATATCCAGGCAGAAATGATGTATCGCAATTCCTGGAAATCCATTTAGACAAGGCAGGGTGTGATGGAAGAGCACCCAGGGTTAAGAGACGTCCCTCCAAGTGGGTCAACGGGTCAGCTGAGCGAGCGACCTTCTTGATAACACACTTATTAAAGAGTTGCTTCTGGTGTCAATTTCACGACAGATACTTTCTGATTCAAAACCGGGACGCAGATGCGGTTTCTGCAGTCTCACAGTGCAATATTGATGTTTATGCCATTAAAATCAGGAGGTGGTTTTATGTGATAATAATTTGAATGTAAGAAAATATGAGTACTGCTGCATTTACGCGCCTTTTGAACAAGTGCTGCAAAAACAGGCCAAACAGGTTCAGACTGTTTGACGACAGGATAAAGGACTAGTGGGCCTGCATTACTTTTTCCTGTCTACAGACCGCTCAAAGTGCTTTACAACACTTGTCACATTCACACGCTGATGGCAGAGGCTGCCATGCATGGTGCCAACTTTTAGGGTTCAGTATCTTGGTCAAGGACACTTTAACACGCAGCTGGGGGAGCTGGGGATTTTAACCAGTAACCTTCCGGTTACTAGGTGACACCGCTCTGCTTCCCCGAGCTACCACCGCCCTAAACTAGACGTCTATGATTTTTTTTTTAGCAGCTTATAGTTGTAATTATTGTCTTAACATTCAGTATTTTATTTATTTATTTATTTATTTTTTAGTTGCTAAAGCAGCAGTCACACATCCAGGACGCGACCATAACTTCACCATTAATCACACATGAACATGCATGTGCCGCCCCACATGGACGTGAGCCTGTGGCCTGGTTATCAGGAACAATCGCCTGCATCTCTCAGTGTGCACGAGTGTCACTGCCCTTTCACACTGTGGAACCAGAGCCAAAGAAACCGGTTCCTTCTCATCTCAAAGAAGACGGACTCGGGCTGAGGAGCGTTTGCAAGCATTATGCACAGTTCTGTGTGACCCTTCACCGCAGATCAGCCTCATATGGGTCAGTTTAGAGGACAACAGGGCGCAGTTTATTCTGCATTCTTTGTTTTCTTTTTAGTTTGGAGTGACAACTTAATATGGTTTCAAAATGATTTAAAAAAAAAATGTTTCCACAATGTGACGATAAAAACTATTTCATACACATTCTGACAGAGTGACTGCCGATGCGAAGGGAGCGGTGCCGTCGCGTAAAGCACTCTTGATCCCTTTATGTTACGAGAATGACGACGTAGAGGATGTTGTTGCACATTGTCAGGTCTTTTTGTCCCGCTCACGGCGTCTAGCCACGACAAGCGGACAAGTTGGCATTCCTAGTCAGTGAATCCTCTGATCCCTCCCCGTGTGCCCCTCACGCCCGGACGGCAACACAATGCTGAAAGGCCTCGGCATAATTTCCCGATTCTTCCGCTCCTCTGCTCCACCTATTAATTTTCGGGACGCTTGTTACATAAGGTATTATGCAATGTGTTTTTCATGGCCCCCTGCTCGCTAATGGGTCCTGGCGGGTGGGGACGGGGGGACGGGAGGTTTTTTTTTTTTGGTGGCTGAAGCTGCTGTTGACATTCACATGCGCATGAAAGGAGCCACCCGCTCGTCTCCTGCTGTCGGGGTCGGGCCACCTCGGCCCCAAAACAGTCCAACGGTCGGCCGGGTTGGAGGGGACCACCGCCATGACTCGCACGTGTCCCGGAGAAGTTTGGGGAAAACAAGGCGGACACTGTCGGTTGCCGCACAGCTTGGCTCATCCCGGTCGTCAATATTAGCGGCTTTTGTTGTCGGCGGAACCCAATTTTTTGGAAGTAGAGCAGACAAAAGACACATTCACAGGCCATCTGGTGTGACATATTTCAGATCCGGAGTCGCACTTTCTCCTTCTGTTTTCCCTCTCCTTTCCGCCTGTTGTCTAAGATAAAAGACGACTGTTGAAACATCTGCATGTACGCTGGGAGGAAAAAGGAGGGATGTGTAATTTTTGCATTCATGAAATCTTTTAGTTTCATTCCATAATTCATGGTTTGGACTTAACTGCGGCTTCAGTGTGTGAACTTCTCCTGGACCCAGCATCCAGCACCTCCAGCCACTCGGCGCTCTCCGGATATCCCTAAGCACACAACCTGCGCCACTCAATGCCGTTAATTGAACACTTAATGGTAGCCTTAACAAGCCGAACCCAACAGTGCCACATTATCTCCTTGACATTCATGTGGCAAATTGCTCAGCAAACGGTTACATAAGTGTTTGCTTATCGGTTAGGCACGGATTAACGGATGAGTGTTAGGCGTTCATTTTGCTTTGGCTCAAAAAAGCTTTCTGCTGCCGCTCGAAGCAAAAAGATACAAAGACGGTCAATTTGGGAGTCATGGAAGCAAAATGATGAGCTAACTCACTTTACTATTAGCTCTATTTCACTTTCCACCAACTCATGAGGGAAATAGCTGGTTTTGTGTCCATTCTTTGAGTCGGACACACGGCCATTTCTGTCTTCGCTAATATAAAACTATTTATTAGTGCAGCTTTAAAATAAACACCAAATCTACTGACCTGGATAAGGTGATTAGATCTTTTCCCTCATCATGATCTTGGGGTCGGTCATTGGAAATTAACTTTGGCCTCCTTTGCGTCATGTAGCTGAAATCTCTGTGGCCAACCATCATCCAGTTTATATTTCATTCACTAATCACAGAACTATAAACTGTAAAATCTGTAAATTAATACCGGCCTGATATGATATTTCCCCCTTTTCGCCTCCAATACCCACACGTTATCCGTCCCTTCTAACTTTCTATGTTTAAGAATAGCCATGTGCAAGACTGTAACCATTAGAGGTCCCCGTATGCAATATAACATCTTAATATAACCATTCCTGTACACAAATATATATCTGGCCGAACTCAAAACGTGCAATATGAGTCTTCAACACAAGACCCAACACGCAGGCCTCTCATTTTTCAAACCCAGAAATAGCCATCAGCTATCTTTGTCCCCGTATGACCGACAAAGGTAGCCTGTAGTCACCTTCACTGGACACATGCGCTAATCGCATTTGTCCCTTAGTGTCTCCTGCTCTGCTGGAGCCAGTCGGGAATCAATGTCTTGCTCAAAGACGCAGTATCAGAGTGGATTTGACAGCAGAGGCAGATGTGACCACACCCGGCTCCACTTTTCTTTGCAACACCGACTCCGCCATTGTCAGTCTGTGGTCAAAAGTAGACACAGAAATGCATCGAATTCCTGGTGGGAGTGAGCGTGCAAGGCCACTCACGCTCTAGATGCGCCAGCAGAATGCAGCCTGCATGATCTGTCCTTCAAACATCTCTCAGCGAGGGGAAACTCAGTGGAGTGCTGTCAAAGCGCATGAGATCGTTAGCTTGCCCTGAGAGTGCCTTGACTTGACGTGACAGCAAGCAAATTGACATTTTACACGTCCAGTTGATGCAGAGTCATTTTTCAATATTCATTCATTCTATATTTACTTTGCTTGCGGTCTCACCCAGTCCCGAGGGGAAATATAGGTCTCTTTAGCTGCTTAATGAGCTACGTTCAGCAGCTAGTTATTAACTTTTTCTGCCATGTCATGCAAGGCAGGTTGCATAGGGCGAAAAAGAAAAGGACGCAAGAAACTATTAAAGGTGCAATATGTAGTTTCATAAAGAAACTTTAATCAGAAGAGAAAAATCATCATTCACTGATTTCTAAAGTTTTTCTGTTTTCATCGATAAACAAACTGACCTTAAAGTGACAACACCATTCATTCTGTTTTACTTTGTTTATATGTGGCGGACCCTGCCACCTTTCTGGCTTCAAACAGTGTTCTGGTGACCTTATTTTCCCCTGAGAACAGCTAGTTTATTCACTTATGGAAAATAAATATTCCTGAGGTTGCGTTATTACCTCATTAATATTGAGTTTTAAATTATTTTCCAAAACAACATAGTGCCCGAGATGCACAATAGTAGTATTTTATCTGGTGGTCTTACAAATCACAATTAGCCTCAGTGTGGCGTCCCACTCTGTACAGCATATGACACCCGTCTTCCTTAGACCCTCGGGAAGAGCGACAGAGAAGGGACCCCTGTGCCACGATGGACAACACATGGAATGGATTTTCCTGTGTACAAACCAACAAAGTCCCAGCATGCATCCTTCCCAGTTCAGACCAGTGAGAAGACCAGAGCAGAAAATCTCTCATGTGCAAAACAACAGAACTGTTTTTGGCAGATGCTTGTGTGTTTATGACATATCCCTTTTGTTCATACTTAAAGATACGTCGAGAAAGCAGATCTTCAGGAACTTTTCGCTGTGATACATTTCTTCAGTATAACCTCGTCCTGTTTTTATTTTCTGCTGCGTCGACACTCATGATGAGAAGCTGTCCCTCGTGAGAGATTGTCTGCACAAACAGGGATTTGTCTGACGAAGCATCATGCGCCATTTGTTTTCACAAATTGAGTTGCGCTAATTTTACACACTGAGCCGCAGCTCATGAGGGCGAGACGCCACCATATGAGCGAGTGGGCGGGTGGCGGGCCGAGGCGCTGTACTTTTCCACCGGGCAGCTGAACAAATGGAGAGGGCCTCTGGAAGTTTCTAAGCGGCGTTGCCTTATCAAGGGGAATCTTTTTTTTTTCTTCACCCCTCCTCCTTCTCCTTGGGCTTTTTGTCCGGGTTGTTGAAGGGGGGGGGGGGTTGGGAGGACCAAAAGAAGTCCCTGAGAGAGAATGTTA
Source organism: Diplodus puntazzo (assembly GCA_963678695.2). Taxonomy (NCBI): domain Eukaryota; kingdom Metazoa; phylum Chordata; class Actinopteri; order Spariformes; family Sparidae; genus Diplodus; species Diplodus puntazzo. The sequence continues at coordinate 6,660,860 of OZ023177.1, read as the reverse complement.
TTGTTTCCGGCGGTGCAGATGACACGCTTTTTAGCGTCTGAGGGAGGGTATGCTGAGTGTGAGGCCGTCGCTTTGTCTGAACGCCCGGCACCTGTATGGGCCCTGGCAGCTTCCTGTCAACATTATATTTCTGGATTTGACCCTCTGACCTTATAAACCGACCACAACTGGAGGTGACTTAGCTCAAAACTATTGGGGGGGGGGATCTGCGGCTTTAAAAGCAGCATTTTCTGCATGTTGGGCAATGGCATGGAGTTATGCAACAACACAAACTGGATGCTGGTGACACAACTGAGACTGCTTTAGCCCGGAGTTTAACTCAAGGACGGGCCCCATGTACTCCACCTGGAATGTGAACTCTCTAACCTCCATTAAAGCTACACCTTTCCCCCGTGGCTGCTGGGTAAAGGCTGAACTAGGGAAATATGCGTGTGTCGAGGGCGGGGCTGGGGGGCGGGGGGGATTTGTCATTACATGTATGCGGTGATGATAGCATGACATATGACGTGCACAGCCCTTTTCACCCCTCGCACAGTTGTCACTGAGAGCACACGTGTGTCAACATGGCGGCGAAAAAACGATCTCTGGCGGCGAGGGCCACACACACATCTCGGAAAACACACACCTATACATACAGGACGCACAGCTACAAAAACACAAAACAAATATGGCCACAGTGGCTGCACAAAAGTATTATGTGTGTGTATGGTTGAGCATTTATAGAATACATGAATGAGCTGCACGTCACAAAAGACTAAGAGTTCATTCTTCAAGTTCTGTGAAGAAATCAAGAAATTAGCAGATAAGCAACCGGTGAGCATGTTGGGTTTTTTTTCACCAAGCCACTCACAAATGGCTCCCCCAAGTGTTTCCCTCCTCGTGCAGCAGAGCCACATGTTACAATGCTGTGACTGAACATGAGATTACAAGAAGATCATACTGCTGTTCCTCCTGCTGTGTTTCTCTGTCTTTTACAGGAACGTCATTAAACGCTCAGTTACATTTCTTACATTTTTGTGTGTGCCACTTTCTGAATAAAACGTGGTTTCCCTCTGACCATCTTCACGCTCAGACTGTCCTAAAACTGACTGCATACAGTGAAAGGTTACATCAATAAATGATGCAGCTGGTTAAATAATTAAAATGGAGTGTAAATAAATAATGCACGAGGCATAACTATAATGATACAGGTGGAGTAACACAATTAAGTAATGTTTTGCTTTTTTCCCCCTAATAAAGTACAATTTTACTCAATTTATGCATTTAAATGTTCTATTGTTCTTACGTCTTGTATGTCCAGGGAGGTGATTTTATCAAGTGTGTGTGTGTGTGTGTGTGTGTGTGTGTGTTACAGGAGAACTGAAGACACTGGAAGCTAGTTGCAGCCAAGTTTCTTTATAAAGCTACACTCGCCAGTAAAGCTAAGGTTAAGCCCCGTCCCCAACACAGTTTCTGACTGCAACACTACTGTTCCTCCAAATCCAAGTTCTGTAACAGTATGTCAGAAGACATTTAAGTGCTAACTGCTGAAACTCCTTAAGTCATATCAATGTTGTGTGTAAACATGTACGTAACGCTGTGATCCTCCCCTCTCACTGAAGCTACACAGTGCAGAAACAAGTGATCGGAGGGCGGACTGGCTGACACAGAGACACCATCCACCCTGTTACAACACTCCGTACCATCAACATGATTTTGAAGCTGTTATTTTAAAGGGAAAAAAGTTGCGTAACGCTGCTTTAAGTAGCCTCACTCTGTACTGTGAAGTACTGCGACATCACTCATGTAATCCATTGTGACAGCGGCTAATCAATTTAGCTGGAAGCTCTAAGTCAGGTGAGCGGTCTGATTCATCACGCACGTTTATTTGGCATAAAAGAGACAGTGACTTCAAAATAATCCGTCACTGTCCCAGAGGAGGCCGCTGACCGTAGCTTTGTCTGCAGACTGGTCTCCCAAGCTGTAGTCGTTCAGGTGGAGAGCAACACGTCACCCCGGGGGAACACCAGTGCTGGTTGTCCAGGTGTTGGTTATGACTTCTTTACATCTCACCTGCTTCCTCCTGTCTGACAGGAAGTGGAGAGCAGGGATAAGAGCATGGTCTACGAATTCTAAAGAAATGATGATTGCAGGTTGCAGATTTCAGGGTATTCTGGGTTTTCATCAAGTTCCCTCTAGATCAAAAGTAACAGAGTAAGAGGCGGGTGACTGCGATGACTTGTATGCAGGCGCTCCTTTAAAATGCTTGTCTCTGAATTGTCTCTGTCACCATGTCAGACGCTGTCATCAAAGCCGCACTCGAGTGGCGCTTGCGTGATGATTATCGGATCTGAGTGGTTGGACCGGCACCGCCACTCCCTCTTGGGTTTTGCCTCTCAGGCGCCACAGTGTGCCATTGTACTGAGCCTTTGTGCTGAATATTCGTGTCTTCAGTCGAAGTGTCAGACAGTTCTTCTCTTCAACCAATCACCTACATGTTCTTAGTAATGCTGAAAAAAAAAGGTAAACAAGCACCAAGTACAAGGACGCAGTAAATCAGTAAACACTGTTTTGCCCAAGGTCAGCTCAGCTTGGTAAGCACACAGTGTTTATATTAGAGCATTATTGATTACGGACATGTGACGCCGTTTGGAACAATGTTGTGTGCTACAAAATAGCAGTACGCAAGCACACCTACAGGCCTGTCCACTGTTTTTTGTTTTTGGAAATGCTTCAGATTACTGCCTGCCACGTGCGACGTGATTACCCCTAGAGCCATGGCGTCATCTTTCGTACTAACATAAACAAACGGTTGAACTATGACTACAACATGAATTCTAAATTCTAAATCTAAAGTCCTTGCAAATGTCCGGATTAGACTGCTCCACAGGTCATACGAACCCTGTGACTACAGAATGGATATCCAGTAGTTAAGTGCTTTGTAACATCCTGAATCGTTGCACCCTCATTCCATAACATCACATCTTGTTCCATCGTATGTACGCACATGTGTCAGCACATACTGTACCTGTACACCATTAGTACAAAAGGTGACGTGACTGTGGAGTGGTTACACTGTATGTTGTGGGGGGGTGTCATTTAAAAAGCACTGCTGAGAAATCCCCGATTGCAAATGCTTAACGTTAAACATGACATTTAAAAAAACAGGAGGTTTATGTGACTCAAGCAATCCAGATCACTGTCCAATCACTGTTATCGAGTGAGTGACCCGTGTCTCCCCGCCCCCCTGCTCATACAGTAGGAGAAAGGAAATGTTCTGGTTCCCCTGCTCACTTCATCCAATCAGAGAAGGTTCTGTCTGCCCAGGCAGACCGCACACACTGGCACCTCCACCGGCAATGACGAAAACAGGGAAAGTTACCAATTCCAGCGCTCCCGATGAAGACTCATGAAAAATGTTTGATGAACAGAAAGAGGAGAAGAGAGCCGCTTCGGAGAAAAAGAAAAAGGGGTGTCGTGCAAGTGTGGTGTCGCAGAGAGGAGGGAGGGAAAGACGCTAAAATGACGACAGCGCTTACAGCAGCATTAAGTAACATATGAGTGACACATCACATGGTTAACATACTACATAACATAACATTAACATACTTCACTGCAAGTTAAACTCCTGCCTTTAACACCTTAATTTAGTAAAAGTATGAATCATCCGCATGGATAACTTAAAGTAGCAAAAGTAAAAGGAGTAAAACGGTTCCTGTGATTATTTCACTACTATACACAATGTTTTTTGGATTAATATTTGCTGCATTAATGTGTATGTGGCATTGTATTTCTGAGTATGTTCAGTTTCATCTGCTGTCACCGTCCTGAAACACAGCTCTGTTTTCAGCTTCCTGACAACGTGTTGCCAGCAAATCCAAAAAAAGAGTTTCAAATAGTCTGTTTACCATGAGATCTAGGTCAACCCAGAAAGTAACCAGTAACTAAAACAGTTAAATGCAGCGGAATAAAAAGTCTAATATTACCTTCTCAGATGTAAAGCTGTAGAGTAAAGCTGCATAAAATGGAAATACTCAAGTACAAGCGCCTTCATTTTGTGCTTCGGCCTAGTACTTGAGTAAATGTACTTAGTTACATTCCATCACTGTCAACACTGAAAAGGAAAATCTATATTATTGATTAAGATACGTCTGCCCCAGAGCACAGTACTGACATGAGCAGTGAGTGAGTAGAGTACCGCATGATTCCACCTGAGAGCGCCGTTTCTCTACAATAACCGTCGTGGCAGAGTTGGGTGCAGATGTAGACCACTTACCTTGTCATGTCTTTAGAGCTTTTCCTTCTCAGGACAAACCAAGGTGACAGTTAATCGCCACTATAAAACATCTCTTGAGACCTGGATGTAGCTGCGTGTGAAGTGTTTCCTGTCTTTTAAGTGTTTCCCTCCAATTACAGAATCCAGCGAGATTGAAAAAAAAGGATTTGGAATGCTGCAACTTTTTTTTTTTTTTAGCTGCTGAATGGACGTAATTGTTTTAAACGAGACAAAACGGCCCCCGAGATAAAATATGACTGTTTTGTTTGTTTTATTGGTTCAGGACTGGAGGATGAGAGCTGTCCGTTTTTCAGCTGGGGAAAAATACTGTACACATCAAACAGAGAGTAAACGCTGACTTGGTTAGCTGCCATCACAAAGACCTGAATCTGTCCGATCTATAACATGTAGAGCAGCAGCAGGAGGGTGGTCCAATGAGCAGTACTAATGGAAACACATGTCATTTTCATTTCTAGTACTTCCAAATGCTTCTCTTACGCTTCATTAGCCTGACTGATCAGAGGACCTCCTTTGTTGTTTTCACCGCATTATAATGGCGACGTGGAAATGTGAGAATGTGTGATGAACGGAAAACACAAGTAAAACTTAGCCTAGAGGATTTTTTAGGGTTAGGGAGTTGGATTTTATTTTCCTGCTATCTGTTGTTTCTGCACAGATAGACGACTCCAGAGAGAACCTGTCAAACACTGATGGTGGCGCTGTCGGGTGTTATTCTAATCTATACAATCATTCATTCTACTTATTAAAACCAAGCAGATCCATGATGAGTAAATGACACTAAAAATGCTGAATTGCATACTTAGTTTCTGAAATATTGTGAATGGGATGATTTGTGTTCTGGCTTTTGGGTCCATTTTGATTCTGTGTGGACGGGGTCGGCCCAAGCCTCCATGGGGCCCTAAGCAAAATTTGATTTTTGGGCCCTCTATTACTGCCAGTAATAATGATTATTGATCATTCACACACCTACTATAAACTAAACGTATTCTACTTATTCTACTCTGTCATTACGAATACACTTGTAAAACTAAATGTGACAGGGTTCGTACACATTTTTCAAGGTCAAATTCAAGCACTTTCAAGGGTAATTTTCAAAATTTTCCAGCACATTATCACTGGGGTAAAATACATATCTACAGGAATATATATACTCATGATTATTTTTTTTTTCACTTTTTATCACAATTATGTACATTGCATTATGCTGTAAACATCTAAAATGATGTTTCATAATAGCAAAAACTTTAGAAATTAAAGGAGAGCACAAAGCTTTATCTAAAGAAAGGGAAACCACTTGGCGTTCTTCAGGCACACTTGCACCGAGACAAAGAGACACCTGAGAGCACCCTGTAATTTTCTTTTTTGAGATAAACTTTTATAAGCTGTTCGCTTATTCATCAAAGTTTATTAATATTGAACATGTCATCAGTCCAAACTGCATCAAATTCACCTTCTCCTCAGCCATCCTTCTCTATAACTACCAGGCTGTGTGTGTGATGATACACACACACACATATTGATTTTATTTCTCCTTGTACTAAGCAAACTATCCAGTCTGATCCCAATTTTGTAAAAGACACAGAGTTGTAATGTCAAGCACTTTCAAGCACTTAAACTAGAATCCAAACACTTTTTAGACCTTGAAAACACAACATTGAAATTCAAGCACTTTCAAGGATTTCAAGCACCCGTACGAACCCTGATGTGAGAACTTTTTGTTGTAGTTAGATTGTAATCCACAGTGATTAATGCCATGGAAGCAGACACCAGATTTGCAGTACAGCTATAGCTTGTAATAAGAAAAAAAAATGCCAGTGGAACAACTGAAAATTGCTTGAGAAGTTTTGAAATAATATGGATTTGTCTAAAATCATGTCCCTTGTCATATGATTATATTTTATATTAAAAAAATATCATCTCAGTATGTTCTGCAGTGCACTGAGCAATTAAAGGCTGTTTTGTTGTTAACTTACCAGGCACAGCTGGGGTTGCAGAGAGGACAGTGGGCACAGTGGGAGCAGAGGATAGAGATGGACCTGAGATGAAAAACATATCCCTTGTCATATGATTATATCTTTTATTAGTATATCTTAATGAGATAATTTGACTAGAGATTAAAAGTATATGGTGACAGTTTTTGATCACCTCATTCATCAGCCTTGGCTGCTCCTGAGGAGGTGGATTGCCCCTGGGCTGAGTCAGTGCCTCCTCCAAAATATTTTAACAGTGCTCCTAGGGAAGTTTCATATAATGTATGAGCATAATAGGGAGATGATGTAAAAGGAATATGCCTATTTACTCACAAAATTTACTGTGCTCTGCAGCAAACAATGCAAACAACATACCATAAACTATAACTTAACTAAATTAATTAATTAATGCAAAACCATATTGCTAGCTAACGTCACCACGTTTGTAATTAACGTTAGTTATTAAACATTTGCTATCAAACGCTATCAAAAACGTTGTTTTGATGACGAAATAATTAATTACTTTTTTCTTTTTTAAGTTAATTGCTCTTGGGGGCCCCCTAGTGGTCACGGGGCCCTAAGCAGCTGCTTAGTTAGCTTGTGCCTTGGGCCAGCCCTGCGTGTGGTCATGCACTGGCATTAAAATAATATTGGATTCCAAAATGCAGAATGCTGTTGGTGCTAGCTACATGTCTGCTAACAAGACGAGGAATAAGATGAGTCTGCAGTGATGCTAGCAGCTTTATGAGGCTGTGCTCGCCACACTGCTGATTTAGGCGTAATACTAACTTTAGTATGTCTACATGCTAATAATTCTCAACCCTACTCAACTTTATTTATAAAGCACTTTAAACAGCCACAGCTGGGACAAAGTGCTGTACATAAATAATGTAAAACATAAAAAACATAAAAGACAACATAAAAACAATAAAACAATAACAATGTTAAAACAATAAAAACAATAAAACACTAAAACAAGAGCAGATTCTCATGACAATTGTCAATTGTCCATGACAATGATGATGTCATGATGATGAACGTTAACCATGTGCGTTTTCTGGGTTTAGCATGTTAGCTTGCTAACATTTGCTAACAATCACTAAACACAAAGTGGTCGGTTCAAGTGCTGTCTTTAGTGATGGTTGGTTGAGATGATGTGTATGTATGAAGGTCATTTTACGTTATGTACTGTATATAGGCTACGTGCACATGATTGTATGCTTACAGCTCTCCTGATGTGTTTTGTGTATGTGCAAAATTTTAAAATTGAGAAATTCGATGTTGATTGATACTGCTGTTGAACGATGCAGCCAATGCTGGGGTCGTTTCCCCACAAGGCGTCACGTACTACAGATTATTTGTCATTTTTAAATAAAGGAATGCACCGCTTTACTTATTTTATTCCCTTTAGGAAGTCATTCGCTACACTACTTGTGACATTACATTTGTGTGTTACTCCAAACGTCGCCTGAGCTGCGTTGTCAGGCAACTGCCAGGCAACAATGTAATGTCTTACTTATGCCCACATATCAGCTACTATTCCAGTAAGAAGGATGTACACACAAGCTTCTCATCTGCGTTTAATGGGCCGAACACACTCAAACACTCTCCAGTTGCTCCTGCGCCAAACCACGGCTTTACAGTCCAGTTTATTTGACGTGTTTATCACTAAAGCAGAGGTGACCTCATTAGGAGGACTCTCTCAGACTGTTCCTCCTCGCAGTCAGGACAAGACTGCCCAGGATAAAGAGCCCCTCGACAGATTGACTAGACAGTATCGCTGTGTTGAATGTCATATCATGGGAGAGCAGGGGATCGTTCTGCAAGTGTCCATGATGGGGGATGTTTGATGCTTTCTATATAAATGCACATTATGGAGATAATTGATGTTACGACAAGTCACGACATAGTCTTATTAGTAATTTCAATGTGGTTTCTGGATTTAGGAACAGCAACGTATTGCATTACTGCATAAGCACTGTGATGAATAATTAACGACCTGATTTTGCCATTGCTTAAAGCTGTTTGCCGATATTTTTGGCGGTTAACACTTTCATATCTTGACACCATGTAGCTCTCATCCAAAATCACAGATGACAGTAGGGTCATTAGAACACATTGATATCTGCAACAAAGCGTCCCCCGAGACGCTCTCGCGACGTGTCCCGCCTCCGCTGTCAGCACACGCTCATACGGTAGATAACATGGGAGGTGGGCGTCGGGTTGAATTTTTAACAGACTGGTTTTAGGTTACGCTCAAATGAAGCCAGCCCTTGAACCTAAAAAGGGTCAAAGGTCACATGAAAACCAATTTCGCTAGTGGTTGCTATGCCACTGCGGCTTCTGTGGTTATTCATTGTCAGGGTGTCGATGAGTGAAACATGTAGGCCTGCAGCTCGGTACTTTTAATCACACAGTTAAATTTTTGTACTAAATCATTTCATTGCTACTAATATATTTTTTTTTTAAAAAAACCTTAGTGCTGCAGTGAGATTGCAATTCTTTATCATTCACAGTGAAAATGTGGGTTTGGACACTCGGATACTACAAAGCGGGTTTTTAGCGTCACAAGGGTCCTGCAATGTGCTACATGCATTATTTAAACCCACACATTATCTTACCCACTCATTCACTCACTCACTCACTCACTCACTAAGAGGAGGTGGTAGGCAGCTTTTGAACTGAGGAGAAATGTGTGCAGGTCGTAACTCCAGTGTTTCTAGTGCAAAACAGGAATGTGTTTGGTGTGTGAACACAGACATAACAAAGCAGGTCTATAGGCTCCGCAGCTGCGAGCGCCGAGAGCTGAAACATGCAAGGGCGGTTACATCATCCACTGTGGTGCATGACAGAGTTAGCTGGCTAACAGGTGGGAAAAAGGAACGTTGTTGAAAATGTTTTATTTATTTTTTTCTGATCTGATGTCGAAAGCATTTATTTAAACTCCAGTCTCAGTCCTTTCTAATGCTCAGCTCACTTCTCTCTGCTACTTTGATACACGGTTCCCATTAACACCTAGTATTTAAAAAGAATCTGTATCTCTTGCCTTTGCATTTACACCTTGTATTTGTAATGTGTTCTCATTATCCTCATTGAGGTTGGATCTCTTTCCTACGCGAGGTGCCTGCAAATCAGCACCAGACTCCCTTAACAAACCATGGAGTTTTGGGGGTTGCTGAGTTGAGTTTGAGTATAAGACTTTTTGAAACGATGTCTGCATGGAATTTCTGATTATTTGACCCCTTTTGTAAATTCGGCATATGTAGTACATTAAGTTATTCCTTTCTTCGCATGAAAATATTGTGTCAGATTATCCTTTGTCGTAGAAACGGCCTGTTGGCTAATCTAAAATATAGTTGTTGTTACCAAAGGATCAGCTGCACGGACAGTTATTTGTTTTGTATATAAATCATTTTCCACCTGCATTGCTTGAATTTTCACTTGGTTCTGTTAAATAACACAACTTCTGCCACTTTAATGGCACAGAATAGACGTTTTCTCAGTAACTGGAGCTTATTTAGCCAAAAACAAATATCCGTATCGATGATTCAGAAATTGGGTTAAGACCGATCTAAGATCCAAACACAATGCGAGCCAGACTAGCTCCTGATGTGCTCAGACCTAAAAGCTGCCTTTAAGAGCAGATACCTAACCTACCTAACAACCTGATATCTACATTATATTTGCTTAAGTTAAACTACAGTGGCTGGCTGACCCTTCATTGACAACTCTGACTGGCCCAATCTGTTGTCCAACCGAGACAGTAGTCCGACCCATAGCCACCAATTAGCAGTTAATTAGGAAGACGCTATCAAAATGAGAACATGGTACTCAGCCAGCAAACGGTAGATTGCCCTCTCTGGATCGGTGGTGAGCTCCTGCTCCAAGCCAAGGAGTTTAAGTACGTCGGGGTTTGATGGGAAAATGGAGAGTGAGATGGACAGGCAGATTGGTGCGACACTGGCAGCAATGCAGGCGTCGAGACAAATCCAGCACTCGCTGGATTACACATCTCATCTGACCTGTGATATCCCAGGGGGAGCTGGAAAGCGTTGCCAGGGAGAGGCTCGTATGGAATGGAATGGACCCTGGATGAGTGGAAGACAATGGATGGATGTGATCACAATGAATTTGTTAGTTAGTGTAAGAGTCCAGGAAGGTCTACAGGAGGTCTACAGAGTCTTACACAAACTAACATTCATTTTGATCCCATCTGACCTTTTTGTTTGAAAGTATTTGTGACCTGTTTTTTAAAGATTTACATCTTCAGTAGGAACTAATGTGTTTGAGATAGTTGATTTTTGGGTCTGATTCCCAACTCCTCGAACGCTGACACTTTTGAATGGCGGCTGACCCGACCTGCGTCAGTATTTCTTTCTTACCAACAGGAGCTTGAACAAGTCAGGCCTCAAAGGGTACTAGACTGACTGACATTGCAGACTCTACTCTAGACTCTGTAGACTCTACAGTGTCAATTGGGGTTGGGAGTCGGACTCAAAAATCAACTATCCTACCTACAGGAGCTTTAAAGAATAACAGTGGACAAACTCAATTATGTTTTTTTCAACAGACGCCATGAAAAAGCCAAAGTACGTGTATTAATGTGTAGTAATGTGTATTTCCAGCAGCATTACCATGAAGGCCCACGTTCACCACTGCTAAACTGTGGCCTTAATGATGTGCTTTTAACAGCGCAACGGAGCTCTGTGGCACAGCAGAGTAAGATATAGGAGCGGGTAGCACAGGTACAATGTTTTGTTGTCGGCCTGGGGGATTTAATTACCACTCAGCCTTATAGCTGTACCACAACATTCGCTGAGTGGCTTTGGTTGCCAACATCAACAAAAGGATGCGGGCCTTACCTGAACCTCGTTAAAAATATCACGGTCTCTCATTAAAAAATCAAAATGCTGAAATGCTATCTTGAACAAACACTCAAACTGCAGCTGGGGCTGCCAGACTTAATATGTATAATAGAAAGCCTTTGCTGCGAGCAGGAAACGTGGAGTTCTAAAGACGTAAGCTTTCACCAAGCTGGGGGAGTTGAATGAAAAGCGTTGTGCCACTGGATAATGGGAAGCGCAGGATTAGATTTCTTCCATTAAAACCACTCTTGCAGCTCCTCAGCCCTCTCGCAGCCTCCAGTGTTTGAAGGGTCATCGTTAACAGCAGAAGGCACGCAAGCAGATGAAGCGCCGTGCGGACAGGGCCGAGAGCCGCCGCTTACAAGAAAAGCGTGCAAGCAGGACTTAGTGTCTGTTTTCAGCTTCAAATTATGATCCGGGTTAGCTCTGCACAATTAGGAGCAAAATCATGTTTTCTTTTTAAATCTGGAAAGGGAATGGAAGGGCAGTCTGTCTTTGAAAGACGTTTGAACGGTGAGACACTGATCTATGTTCTTCTAAGATTAAGCACCACCTGCACACTAAATATCACGGCATCTTTCACAGTGAAACGTTAACATGAGATAATCTGCCTAATTGTTTGCCGGTGAAGCCCGTTGTGAGTGTTTGCAATGGATGGATTTTCCTTTCCATCAGCAGGATTATTCATTTTCATGTGGTTTTTGAAAAACGGCAGTCTGGGTTTGGGTACTCAGTCCTTAAAGTTTGAGTGCTGCGGATGGGACGGGTCATGGTGGTATGTGCACACTTGATGGCTGCGATCTGTTGCTGTGAATAGCAAGGGAACATTAATGGCAGAATTTTTTGAGCAGCAGCTGCTTTTTTATGTAATATTTACACATTCTTGAATACAGTGTGTGTTGATGAGTTGGGATTTTCTTTATAATTTCACCGTAGCGTAATGAACAATCCCTCTGCCTCAAGTCTGACCTCTGCAGGGAAGCATTCACTGCACTGGAAACCTCAAAGCTGTGAGTGTTTGGCTAAGGACATAGTACTTTGTAAAGAGTGCTTTTATCAGCATTAATGGCTGATCAGAGTAAATGGTGGACCCCATTTCCATCATTTCTGTGTCAAATGACACGTGTTTGTGTGTTAGGCAGAGACAAATGTTAATGAAAACCTGGCTAGCTTAAATTGCAAAGTGTTAGTATCCTGAAACATATTTGAGAAAGACCTTTTATTTTTACCAAAAGAAGTAGTTTTATCTTTTGGTAATTACGTACTCGCTTTCTCGCTTTGATATGATGCTGATTTGAGAAGTGCATTTGCTAACGTTAGCCTAATAACCTGATGAGGGAAACAGCAAGCTAGCGGTCTACTACTACAGGTTACAAAATTCGACACAAATTCAAAATAGCGACACATTTAAAGCTCATCATGGATCATATTTGTTCAATCTGATTGAGAAAAGCATATATATTGCACTTCCCTCCTGAGCTTTCTCGACCAATGGGATCACTTCTCCTGCTTTTAGACACCTGTCAGTTCACGGCCAGCCAATCACATGAGTTTCCCTCATCTCTGACATATGGTCCAAACCAGCAGAGAGGAGGTTTTCACCTTTACCTTATTTCCTGGTAGAGGTTTTTTTTATTTTTTATTCCTGACTCATTTTCTGTGGTGTAAACAGGATTTCATCAATCAAACTTTATTGGTCAAACGATTCTGTGCACGTGCTTCACTGGAAGTGGACATATGAAAAATCTGCCAGGGTTCTTCCTTGGACGTTAGTCGAGGCCAGACAGGCTGTCGCCAGGCCTCTTGCTCAATGGCAGTGCTATCTGAGGACACATCATAAGAATGTGCATGCTGCATAATATGTGTGTGTTTTTTTTTATTATTAGTGACTAACATAATAGGAATATGCATGTAATATAATATGGTCTGTGATTGATAGGGCTATAATGTAGATTATACACTCCAGTAAAATATAAGTTGTGGTTTTCGGGCGGTTGTGCCTGCCTGTTTCTGGGCCATAAGTGCAGACTGCCTGGAGTCTCCCTTGAATTAAACCGCTAAATGTTGTTTTTGAGCCTGTGAGGCATTAGTTGGTGCAATAGATCTTGCTACCTTTGGTCAAAGCTTTGCTGGGTTTCCCACTGCTTCCCTTTGCTACTCTTATCGTTAGAGTATTTTAAAGGAGATATATTGTGCTCATTTTCAGGTTCATAGTTTTATCTTTAACTAGCTGCCAGCATACGTGTAATATGTGACATGGACATCAAGTGTGATGTCACAAAGTCACGAAATTAAAGGGTACTACTGACGAGGCGTTTCCGGAGCAGTGTTTTCTGTGAGAGAGAGGAGCTTCTGTCTGACCATTTTAACCTTCAAGCTCTTTAATGGGCACAAGAACCTTTACAACTAGGTGTCGCAGGTACTTCATACCAGCTGCTGTCAGACTGTACAACCAGCACTGCTCCCAGTAGACCTCACTGTGCCCTATGCCATAAAAACTCCACACATAACCCATTTCTCTCATTTTTGCACTAACTGAACAATTTTCATACCCATATTTATCATTTATTAACAACACAATGCCACACTGCTTACATTACACTGTTCACAGTGTACAATATTTTGTATATACAATGTATATGAGTCTATTTCTTTCTTTTTGACCTTTTAATAAAAATATTTTACTATTATTATTGTTTATTGCAATATTACTTTCCTTTAGCTGCTGTGACAAAGAATATGGGACAAATAAAGGCATTCTGATTCTGATTGTGAACAGACTAAAGGAAAGGAAAAAAAAACAAAAAAGCATAAACAACAAAATTTCCAAATGATATTATTGCTGTCGCAAAGACAACTGGATCATTTCCGTTGTTTCTCAGACTGGAGAAAGTCATTCATTTAGTGAAAAGTAGAAAGAAATGGTGCCAGGGTGCCAGCATGACTGGACTGCCAGCCAGCCAGTCAGCCTTCAATTCCCTAGGAGACTTTGTGCCCACTGGCAGAAAAGCAAAAAACAGAATACATTTTTTCCACAACACTCAATTTTCCTTACCAAATTTTGAAATGGAAAAACTAAGAGAAACTGCAAATTCACTCCTAATGATGCCGCCTGTAACTTCCAAAAAGCGTCTGACACTGTAAACCTTCTCTGTACAGTTCAGGATGTCACTCTGACCTTTAATCAATGCGCACCGCGATGATAGGACGGCGCTACTCGTCACCCTGAAGAGCAAGTAGTTTAAAGCCAGCAGACGGATAGAAGGGCTGTTGAGCGCTGGACTAAAAACATTCCCAACCAGCGCTCTTCAACACGTGTTCTCAGCCTGCACTCAGAACCCTGCTGGTGTTATTTCTAACCATGTAATCATGAGACTATTTCACACCTGGGATAAAAAAAAAAACGGATGCAATTCCCTGCATTTAACAGCCAGGTAACCAGCAGGCACCAGCGGATGCCGAGCTGCAGCAGTGAAAGTCAGACACCCCCAGATTCTAGCAAAGGTGAAATGTTTCATATTGGATTCACATTCATCGTCCTTCCACGTTGCTGATTACTTGTGCCACATTCCCCTAATAAAAATAAAGAAAGGCGTTAGAAAACATCTTAGCCCAATCATCCCTGGGCTTATTAACCACATGAATGTGTGCAAAGACGGACAGGCTTGCAAAATCCCTTGAGGCCTTCCCCTTTGATGGTCGGCAACCATGGAAACATACAGCGATTTGTCCGTCACGGTGTCCTGGGTGGAAAGCTCATAATTACGAGTGCATTGTGATTACGCTGAGGTCCGGGTTGTAAGACAACAGGCCTCATTCTCATCTCTCTCTCTCTCTTAGCTAATGGAATTGACTGATTTCTCTAGATGAGAATTCAATTGATTTATTCCCCCCCCCCTTTCTTTTTGTCAGATATTGAACCGACTTTGCGAGCGAAGATCTGCCAGATCGATCAAAGAAAGCAAAAGAAAAACAGCTGACGGAGCTTCTGCAGCTTACAACCTTGGCAAACTGATCAGGTGCACGAACACTTTCATGTGGTATAAAAGACACCATCTGCTAGTCGCAAACACACAGCAGCGAACAGCTGCTGAAGCACAGACAGGAAGCGTTCCAGAAAATAAAAGTTTGGTGTGATACTAACGGGCAACACGTGGGGAAGTCAAGTGAATAAATACGGCAGCGGGCTAAATTTTGCCACGGATAAACAGTATTTTGAAAAACGAGGGGGATTATGTAAACCCTTTGCACAGCTTAACGTCGTCGGAAAATATTCTGCGTCAGCAAGCAAATCCCAAAAACGCTGCTCTTCTTTTTCAAAAAAAAAAATCAAATTGAGTTTCTGTAAAGCTGCAGCGTTGTTTGTTTACTCATTCTGAAGACTTACATAGCCCGTTAGCAGCACAGTGCAACCCGGCAGCGACAAAGCCGTGGCTCTGTCGGAGAGAATGAAAAAGAACGTGTTCAAGGTCACAGATGCTTAATTGCAATGATGTTATCTCTAATTAAACCAGACCATCCCCGCCAAGCCGCCATTAACAGCACACTGGAGTGTACCGTGCAGGCTCGGCAGTCTCTGCAGGGGTTATGAGCCGTCAGCTCGCAAGAACAACGTCTAATGGTCTGAAGGGTTCATTTGCAGGAAAGCTGTTCTCATTTATTTTCCTGAATTGTGTTTTTTGTTCGTTCCAGAGAATATCGTTGAGCTGGTTGTTTTATCCATCTTGAGAATGGCTTTCATTTGTTTTTGGAGATGAACTCCTCCTTTTAAATCGACACGGATTGCGTTCGCACACAAACACTTCTGTCAGACATTAAAGCTCCCAGGATCTATTACCGGGGCTTCAGGGTGTAAAACAGAGAGAGAATACTGAAGGACCACATAGGATCTGCTGGATTTAAAGCTAATGTAACCTGAATTTAGCAGGAGAGAATTGAGGAACTATTCGTGGTTCAGACTTTCTGTGCGTGTCATGCAGAGGCAAACATTTCAAATCAGGCTTTAAGGGGGACAATTACATTCAATTTACTCAAGTGCAGTTCCTGAAGAGGAGACCGAAAGTAGTGCTGTAACTTTACTTAATAAAACACTCTGTTCCTGCCAACAAAGGAAAAAGACATTGCTACATTAGCACCTGCTAACACTGGTTAATGTTACTTTGGCGCGCTAGCAAAAGTAGGCCAACCTCCACAAAATATGAATTGTAATTGTGGGGAATGTCCCACTACTCATTTATGCATATGTTGTCAAAGGAAAGAGGGGAAGGAAAATGATAACAGTTAAAAACATACTCAAGTTTATGTAAAAAGACTGATTTAAAGATTGGCTAACACCGTGTTTACTGCAAAAGACAATAAACAAAACATAACAATGCAGCAAAAGCATAGATATACGGACAAAATTGTTGATTTTATAGTACTTTCCACGATTGCATATTGTTGCCATATGGCAACAATTTACCAACAACCCCCCTTTAAAAAAAAATGTAAGATTTTTTTTTTTATATATCTGTTATTTAGACAATTTTAAGTAAGAAAATATGCAAAATATTTTTTACCATGCCTAAGTAATATTTCATTCAAAAGAGGGTTAGTCAAATCGTTGGAATGCCACTTTAATGCGGGACACAAAAAGTAAGTAAAAGTTACCTAAGTTATACTCTTCAGCAAAAAGCTACTTAGGCTTTAAAATGATACGGAATAACATTAGCATTCGTGTTTGTGGCAAATCAACAAATGTAATTTGAATATTCACTCTCCTTTTAGCTCTGTTTCTGTTCTCCACCAACTTCTGAGGAAATATTCCACTGTTTTGCAGCTAAATGATCCACTATGTTCACCAGCTGGACGCTAACTTTGTCTGTCAGCCATTTGGTGCTTACCCACTCAGTTTAGAGGAGCTTTTTCCCTGAAAACAACTGCCTGCTGGAAATGGTGTTGATAAGAGCGCTGATGCTGAAGCAAAACATCGACGCTGCAGTTGTAAAACCAAAACAATTAGCTAAAAGATGCTAAAACGCGCTGTATAACTGGGAAGACAGTCGAACATTTCTTTTGCATTTTGCATCGGTACAAGCCCCTTACCTTTCACATTACATGTAGTCATTTGAATAAATGTTGGTATAACATTTTTGTTTAGTGCAGTTTTAAATTGCAATCTGGTGCCTTTTTCTGAGTTTCTTTGGTCAATTTGCAAGTAAAAAATGTTTTTCTCCTATAAGCCTATACACAATATACATATATTACATACTCAAGTTATAGTCTGTAAGAGATGGATCTGCAGCACTTTCATGATTTGAATTTTAGGATTAAAAGGTTACACGCACCTTAGAATGATCAACTACCAAACAATTGAGGTAACATAATTCAGCTATAGGCCTACATACATTAACAGATTTGGCTACTTATTGTATAACTGACAATAATGTATTCACAAACATTAGGGTTTGTGGTGCTGATGCTGCACCCTCCTACCACACCTTCTCCTCTCCTCTCCTCTCCTCCTCTCCTCTCCTCTCCCCCTCCTCCTGGCATCACCCACTCCGTGTGCCGGCTGCTGTTGTACTCTCAGGATGACCCCTCCCACAGCAGCATGCAGCCCGACCTGCAGGTGAACAGTTCAGCCGCAGCTTCCCCGTGTCCTCCTCACGCTCCGGGTGGATTCTCCTCCTCGCCGAGGCTGGAAACGATGCGCTTCACTCCAAAAGCATCCAAGTTGCTTTTGGGTTTTTGAGGGATTCGCAGACGGGACGCGCTCCTGCGTCGCGTCCGGAGAACGCACAACGCGTGGATGTGAAGGAGAAGGCAGACGAGGGGATGGTGTGAGCAGGCAGCAGTGTGGGCGGAAAGGTGAGCTGTCGGCTGGGTCCGCGCTGTTGTTTTTGGTTTTGCCTCCGTAAAAGTGTCAGAAATGTGGCTGCTGTCTCTGCGCTGAGCCACAGAACACAACAGTTCGCCTCTCACGCACATGTTTTCCAACACAGTCTGTGACTTTCTGCGGCTGTTTTAATCTTCTCACAGCTATTAATCTCGATTTATCGATTGATTATTGATCTAAACTTCACCGACTGTACGCTCCACTGTTGTCCTTTCCCCGCGCTTCTTTATTGATCTGGTTGGCTTTTGCAGCACTTTTAAAGGGGCGCTATGTAGATTTGGAGAATATATGCAAATTCAAAGTTGGATTATTCACAATATGAATGAAACAAAATATTGACGTTTTTGACAATGCATTCACAAACATTAGGGTTTGTGGTGCTGATTCTCCTCTCCAAAAATATTGATATTTTTTTTCCCATGACTAAATAAACAAGCTGTTCTCAGAGATTATTGGTGTAATATAACAGCATATTGATTACTAAGTTAGACTGCAATGCTTTAATATTAAAGAGATGGTTAAAGAGGTGATAGATAGATAGATAGATAGATAGATAGATAGATAGATAGATAGATAGATAGATAGATAGATTGATTTTACATTTAAAAAAGCTCCTTTAATTGAGCAAAGTCAAAAAGTGCTCAAATGAAATAAAACATCAGACCCTAAAAACAGCAAAAAGAATGAACAATAAAACTTTCATGAGAAATTCACAAAATTACAAACACCAGACAGCACCAGATGAATAAAGGAATAACTAAATATGAATAAATGAGTCTTATTCAGTTAGGATTGAGTAAAGGTTTTAACCGAATAGAAAACTTGTTAAAAAAAAAAGAAGAAGAAGTTGTGAGCTAAAAGAAGAAGTCATCACCTTGTACTGTATTGGTGGGGAATATGGGGGAGGAGTATGGATTACTAAACATGGAAGGGTTAAGTTACATTCGTTCCAGAAGTTCCCAACAGTTGACGTGTGTGGATAATGCCAGCAGCCATCCCTGTTGTATTATAATGTGGATTACAGTTTATTTTTAGTTACAGCATGTGATGCATTTACATTTATTACGTGTTGTCAACACAGTCCTACTTTGCTGTTTTGTCTTGCAGCCTTTTTCACTGTTAGCTGGGAACTCATTATTACCAGGAGATTATTACCTCCTGTGAAACTAGATTAAGATAGAAGATTAATTTTCATGTTCTCTCTTCCTTGTTTCCCTCTCTTTCCTCAGTTCATAGTAGCCACACACTATCAGAGGCTTGTAAACCTGACATGTTTACACCCAGTGAGAAAGTAACCTGAGATCCCATCCTGAGGGAACACCAGGATGAGTCCCACTGCGTCACAGCTTTTAGGCGAGAGCAATGTTGGAGGCGGCGGTTGCAACCCTGCCGCTGCAGCCCTGCTGCTCTCCCTCTGTCTTGGCTTCCCTCCCTCTGTGGCCGCTTGCCCACCCCACTGCCTTTGTGCCAGTGATATAATTTCCTGCAGCGGGCGCAATCTGTCCACGCTGCCCCTTGATCTCCCAAGTTATGCCACACGGTTGGACCTGAGCCACAACGCCCTCACTGTCCTGTGTGTGGACTGGATTTCCCAACCGTTTGATCGGCTCGCCACGCTGGTTCTCAGCAGAAACTCCATCAGCCGAGTTGATGTGAATGCCTTCGCTGTGACGCCGCATCTCCTCCACCTGGACCTCTCTTCCAACCGACTGACGGTGCTGAACTCGTCTGTCTTCACTGGGTTGAAGGAACTGAAAGAGCTGCTGCTGTTTGGCAACCAGATCATCCAGATTAACCAAGGGGCCCTCAGTGACCTTCCCAGCCTGCAGAGGCTCTACCTTTCAGGGAACAGACTGATGGATTTCCCCCTGGGGCTTTATTGGGAACCTGGAGGTCCTCGCAATCTGACCTTTCTTGATCTATCCTACAACAGGATCTCCAGGGTTCCAATCCAGAACCTGCTCTCTCTAGCCCAGAAAGGTGGAATTTATTTGCAGGAAAACCCTCTGGTCTGTGACTGTGCATTAATCGCCTTGCTGGAGTACTGGATGTGGAAACAGTATCGCCCCCTGGTGGACTTTAGAGGTGAATACCCTTGTAGAGACGATTCAGGACTAGGGTCTGAATGTAGCCAGCAGGTAGCATCAAGTATGCCCCTTGAGGAACAGACTTACCAAGTAGAGCCTGGTAAATGGCTTCAAGTGCCATGTCCAGGTTTGGCTTCTCCAGCCACGACCAGCCCAGAGGTGTTCTGGGTCACTCCCAGGACTGTGGTGAATTCATCTACCAATGATCCCAACTCCAACCTTACAGTTTTCTCCAACGGTACCCTCGAAATCCGATCAGCCCTGATGGAGGACTCTGGTATGTATGGTTGTGTGACAGCCCGAGGGTACCACCATCACCCCAGTGACCCTCTGGAGGTCAGAGTTGTGATCGGAAACGTTAGCACTACCTCCGCCAGCGGCTTGGCGCACCGCAGCAGTGCTGAGCATTTCAACACAGCGTTCACCACCCTGGCTTCCTGTGTGGTCAGCATCATACTGGTGCTGCTCTACCTCTACCTCACTCCCTGTCGATGCCGGGAAGGCCGGAGCGGGGGGGCAAGAGGTTGCGGAGGACGAGCCATCCTCCTCTGTTCGGACCCGAGAGAGGTAGAGTCCGGACAGCGGCGGTCTAACGGAAAGAGGGTTGCTTTCTTGGAGCCTCAGGCTGAGGACTCTGATATTGCCGTCCCAAAAACACCAGCAGTGAACTCGGGTCATGCTACCACCGAGGGAATCCTCAAGAATGGAAGCAGGACAGTGGGACAGACCCTCACAGACCCCGCTCACGTGGCATAGCAAGAACCCGATGTTTTGAGCATTACTGTAGTCTCGTAGTCTGAACCCAAGTGTTTTTTCTTCACTGTCTTGTTTCAGTGCACAATGAAAAAATCCATTTGATGTGAAGTAGTGTACTGTGATTCTTGTGAAGTAGCTATACACTGTAGGGTTTGACTGTTTGGTCTGAAACAGAAAATACAGTCTGTTTGCTGTCAGAATTTCAATTACGTCTCAACTGTAAGTGCTGTCTGTTTTTTATATTAAGAGTTAATATGGAAATTTCCCTGTTTCCATTTCATCGTGGGAAATTGTTGCTGCAGAGATCACAGAGATCATATAAATGTGGGTGTTGTTTTAAATTGGCCTGCGGGGAGTATTCACACATGACTTGATAAGCTGCTATAGAAACATTGATGGTTATTATACCGTATCTGCATTGTGAATTTTGCCATAACAGTGACTCTTGTTAGTTTTAACCATCTGTCTCTCTAGTGTGGAGCGTACCATTTTCAAAACATGTCAGTGAAATGATCTGAACTTGTTGCTGTTTTCCAGATCTTACTGTGTCAGCTAGACACCCCTCCCTTCAGATTGTGTTCATCACATATAACCATGTGAAAGTGGCTTTATTAAAAGGATAGACACAATACAAAATGAGACCAAGGGTAGCTCATTGTGTTGCTGTGGGGAGGAAACCTTGAAAAATCTAAACTTTGCAAGAAGAAATACAGCCTTGTGTTTAGTCTGTGAAAAATGCATTTGATGCGCTCGAATACGGTTAAATTCTCTTAAATGGGTCAATCACTCTGATTTTAAGAATACTGTTTTTCCCTTATTATATAGCCACGCAAAGAGTTTTAGTACTACATGGAGTTTTAACCTGTGATCAAACATCCTTAATTCAAAGGTGCACTGTGTAGCTTTGGGGAAGAAATTTAAATCCAAATAAGAGAAGAGAAAGATCTTCACTGACTGAATTTGATTGACTAAACAAACTAAAGAAACAGACTCTCTTTGTTTTCATGACTGAATAAACTGAATAAACAAACTGCCTTTAAGGACAGCACAACTTCATGCTGTTTTACGTTGTTTATATGAGGCGAACCCTGCCACATTTCTCTACAGTGTTCTGTGGACCTTATTTTCCTCTGAGAACAGCTTGTTTATTCGGTTATTGTATGTATTTTTACCTCGTTCATATTGTAAATATCCAAATTCGGAGTTTAAGTTTCTTCTCCAAAACCTCATAGGGCCCCTTTAATGCTGATGCTGATTCATATGGTTTACATGAGCATATTAGACCATCAGCGAGAAGATTTGCTGTTTCTACACAGTTGTTGTAGTTATTTTTAATGCCTCCGACTGGGATGGATTCTGACTTATCCAGGCCAGAGAAGTAATAAAATTTAAATATTTTTCCATTGAAGAGTGCTGAGAATGAATTGAGGCGTCTCACAGCCTGAGGAAAGAAGATGCTCTGTCGGTGGCACGGCACTGAAATTGAGTTTAAATTTGTTTTCATGGTCATTGTCTAGTCACATAGAAATACATTACTTCACCTAACAATCAACAAAAAATGTACTTATTGATGTGTAATCTCAGATTTCTGTCTACGCCCCCAAACAGTGGAGGCAAACTGATTTTTTGTTTCATTGTTCACAACACTGAATAGTACATTTAGAGTTGATGAAAACATTTGGAAAATCAAAACTCTGAAGTGCTCCTAGCTCTCCGGAGAATATAAATGTCTTTCTGCTCTTTGTTTGGGCTTCAAGGCCTGAAACTTTACTGCTTTGGTTCAGTCCCATTGCTCTCATCAACTCTGTTTCCCGGAACAGAGGGCACTTCTCAGCAAAAAGCAATGTTGAACCTACTGTTTGACGCTCACACTCAGTGTTTTTAAACAGCTGACAGAAAAAGTTAACAACTATCCAGTGAACGACATGCAGAATTTAGCAACTTAAGGGCCGAATGTTTTAATTGGTGGAAAGCAAAACAGAACTAAAAGACAGTGAATATTAGACATTCACTATGTTGCCAGAAACACGGCTCCTAATAAATGCTAGCATTGCCTTGTGACTTCAATAGGCAACAGTTCGCTAACTTGCGCAGCTTGTTAACTTTATTAGTTGATTATATAACAGTCTTTCTGTTCACAGCTTGTGGCCCTGCCCCCAAGTGACTTATACTTGAATACTGTGTGTCTTGTGGGTTATCTAGGGCCTGGGTGTTCAACAGGTGGTTTGCGACCCCTAGGGAGTTATCAGAGTTACTGCAGGGGGGGGGGCGACAACTTGTTTTTTAAAATTATTTTGAAAGTTTTTACTTTTCAAAAATCGAAATGCGTCTGAAAATACACAATCACATGAATCGAACATATTACTGGCAAAGATTAACCTGTCAAACCTATCCATAACTACCTAACTACATATCACTGAAACATGTTTGGCAGTAATTGTAATTTATTGAATAAGAGACTCTGACATGTGCTTCACCTTAGAACCTACCAGAGAAATTGCAAAGGGTGAGGCTAACGGGGCTAACACTAGCAATGCTACAAATGCTGCCAACTCCTTTACACATACCACTATAGGCCTCCTTGGGTCCAGTTTAATATGCAACAGAGTATTATGTGTATACTGTATGCAGTAGTGGGTCCCTGCTCCATCTCTTTGTCAGTTAAGGAGTCCTTGGCCTGAAAAATGTTGAAGACCCCCGATCTAGGTCACATGTTTCAAACTTACAGCCTGTGAGATGATGATAAATGTCTATTAAAAGCCTTTTTCAGGCCACTGACCCGTCTACATATTGTCCACAATGTGAAAAGACGTGTACGTTTTAGGTGTCTTGGGTGTGTTGGGGGTTCCACAGAGGCTTGTAAATATGTTTGAATTGTCTGAATGTTTGAAGTAATTATTTGGAACCACCCCAATAGAATCACTGGGTCACCCCAGTATAGGGAAGGTCTGGCTATGTCTCTCTTTATCAGGCCCACAAATTCATTTTTATGTTTTTTAAGATGGTGACTGATTTTGACAACCCTGACCTAGGGACACATTTCTGTTGACTTTCTTCAGTGCCATTCTTTCAATGCTGTGAAACCACATACAAATTTCCACTGACATTCAATATATTGGGATTAAGGCAAAGTCAAAGGCAAATATAAGTCTCTAGCCTTCTGCATGGCTGGAGAAAACTTTACTATTTTTTTGTGAATTGACCCTTCATCTGATGGGTGAGCATTAAGTGATAAAATGGAAGTGATCAAAAATTACATAATCCAAAGGTATCCACATAGCAGCAGCTACATGATAAATAACTGCCGTAAATTGAGTGCACTGACATCGCAGATTATTCAGCCCACAGTTCAACAGAGCGGTGTTGGAGTTCAGGTGCGGACGGGCCCACCTGGAGCTGGTTCGGACTGATACTTCAGCAGGGTGGACAGATGTCAACCTGATCCCCGTGCATCCTGTTAAAAACAGACTTCGCTGCTCACCCTCCACCTTGTTACACCGACCCACGGCTTTACAAACAGCAGATTCACAGAGGAATTGATCCTTATCGACTCAGACAGGAGGAGAATCTGGGCTCAGTGATGAAGCCCCAGTCAGCCCAGATTAATGTCACAGGAATCAGGAGGTCTGCCAGCTCGCCTGAAGCCCACCGTGACCCACATTCCTCTGTCCTCCCTTTGTTAGATTTTTTTTTTTAAAGGTATGTGGAATAATTTCCAAGGTGCCAAGAGGCTTGTTAAAGTTCCCTTAGCCGTGCATGTCAGAATATGAACCCCTTCATATTTGTTCTGAGCAATTAGATGCAGGATTAATGTTAAGTAGCATAGTACAGGTAAAACTTTGTGATGACCACAAGGACTTTGAAATAAAGGGTTTGAAATAAAATTCAATTTGGAGGATTCGGAGGAAGAGCGTGCTCATTTTTCCCTACAAGAGAACAGAACTGAACTCTCACATTCGACTTGTTTCGGATCTATTTTCATCATGTTTGGTTCCTCTCTGGGGAACTGCTCGAATCGTTTTTTTTTTTTTTTTTTGTAATTCTAAAATGAAAGGAGGCAGTTTGGGTGAAAAACGAAAAGTAGTGTTACATCAGAAGGATTTAAGGATGACAAATAACCTCTTGGTGAGTCAACAAATTTTCACGAAAATCCTCTTATGAGCCTTTCCAGTGGCCAGTGGGAAAAAAAAAACAAGAAAAAGCCAAACCCTTTCAAAGCTCAATTTTCTTGTGCACTTGTTGCCCAGCACTTTTTTTTCCAAGTGGAGAGATATTTGATTTGAGTGGAGGTGTGTCAGGACACCTTTCACAGCGGCTTCATGCTTTCAGAGGCAACAGGCCAGCGACAGGTGTTGAATGTCTTCAGGTAGTGAAGGATCCCGCTGGGACTAATTTAAGAATCCCTCGCCTTTCTTGGTGATGAGGTGCTTTTCGCGGGTCAAGACAGTGGCATATGGAAAGTGGTGCAGGTGTTGTCAAGCTGGTAGAGAAAACCCCACTCCAGTTAACAGCTAGAAGATAAGTGGTCACTTCACTGAAAGATATTATTTCAATGATCATAATGACGGCAGTTTCCAATTCTAGTAAAAGTAGCACATCCTTCCAACGATAGCCTTATTTTCCTACTCATGACACTGATGATGTCATCAGGTTCATCTCAGGTCAGGCTTGAATACAACACGTACATGGAAGAGGGCCCGTGTTACAATCTGAAGGCGTGGAGTTTCAAAGATGAGGGCTTTGAACAGAGAGGGCGAGCCTCTTGACCATTCGACAAGCACATACATACAGTTTGGAAAGACCCCATTGAATTACATCATGGTGTTTCTGAGGCATGAGTCATATTACGGCCTAAAAGTCAGGATATCTGACTGACTGTGGCAAAAGCTCTTTTTTATATGTTACGTGGGTCCAACCACGTCTTTGGACATAGACTACAGTAATATGTGTGTCTCTGCTGTACATATGTGTCTGCTTGCATGTACCTGTCTGTATATGAATAGCCTATCTAAGTACACTACTCAAAATGAGTTAGAGATGTTGGGTAAGGGTTTGTGCAATAAAAGTCGAATGAAATGTGTCGCATTATTTTTGGGGACCGAAAATATTCACAAAACACAAAATAGAAATTCAGTAAATCAAGCGAAACACTAAAATATCCAAATATCCCTCACTCATTTTAAGTAGTGTATGTATACAGTATTCAAATACTGTACAGTACTCTTTAAAAAAGGCTCTAAGTAACAATTTTCTGTCCAGGTTAAACAAAAAGAGAACCGAAACACAAGACAGGCAAGGTGGGTCGACGGGACAGGGAGACACAGGGACAAAACAGAACAGACAAACTGATAAAGAGAGAGGGGAAGACAGGGACTGAAATACAAAGGTAGTGATAAACTGATTGGACATAGGTGAGCACGGAAAAGGGCGGGGAAACAGTCAAAAGGAAGAAGTGGAAAGTGAAACAAGAAACATGAGGATGGACCTTCAGTATATTACTGTTTCTTTACAATGGGTTGTAAAATCAGGTAATTTTGCATTTAATTCCTATAAATAGGAATACACATTCAATAAAATATTGCTATAGATACAAGCCCTCGTTCATCTGTACAGCTGATATAATATCTGTGAACAGTGAAGAGAGAGGAGCGCAGGGCTGGGGACCTCGACCACTGACGATGACCGCCCGTAAAACAAACAAAAATTGGAGCAATAGTCTAAAGATACTCTACCTTTTTAAATATTTGCTTAATGAAAGGCTGGAAAACTGGTCTGTTGTCAAATATGTCAAATATGTTAGTCATGTTAAATTCAGTCTGTTGTAATACTGTCTTTGTAATTCAGTCTCACAGCACACTGTAGCAGTTCTGATGTTAGTGGTGGTTGGAGCACTAGTAGGCGTAGTAATGGAGCAGCAGGAGTTTTGGTATTAACAGCAGTTTATACAATTCTCGTTTAGTTTATATAATAAGAAAAGTTATAAAATTCTCCCGAAACCTGCAAAAAAAAAAAAATTTGCTCGGCAAATCCAGTCAGACTCCACGGAGGCGTTTCAATCTCCTGTGTGCCCAATATACATGCAGTCATTTCCTGACTATCCATAATTCAAATGCTGCAGGAGTGTAATGGATGTGTGGGTTGCAGCTGAAATAGGAACCCTAATGTGAACGCATTCAAGAAAAATGGGGCCATTTAGCAAATTGTTTAATTAGCATGATTTTATTAATGATGGCCTTTTAAGTGCCGGGTCGATCTGCCGTGTTCTGACGGTCGGATCGAGAGCTATGAAATGTGGGAAGGCGTACCGTGCCTACAGAAGTATTACTGTGATCTTTCCAAAATACAGAGGAGCGTGCCCGCTGCAGACTGACGGTTTCGTAAGCAGAGGTGACTTACGGCGGCCTCTGAAAGGATGAGCCTTCCCAGAGTTCTCTTTTGTGGTGCCTCACCAAAGTCGTATTATGTTCCAGCAGCTGAATGCCCGAAGGTATAAAAGGTAGCACATAAAGAGATCTTCAAGGCAAGGTTGACTCATCTCAATTTCACCGCTTTTATTCAGGCATAAATTGAACGAATACAGAATAAACTGGCGAAATTGAGAGAAGTCAACTTAAGCCTGAAGATCCGTGTGCGAGCTGCCTTCGTAACTTTTGGTATCCAGCTGTCACACGATAACACAACAAATTTAATCAGTCTCATTTGAGAGCTTCGCCCTTCAGCCTGCATTAATGTGTAAAAAGCCGGCGTAATGTTCCCGTTGCACCGGCTCTCTTATTGAGACCAAAACTCAAACTGGAGATCTTGTCAAAGAATTCTTACAACATGCATGAATAATGAATTCCCTTTGATGAAGACCTCCTCTGTTCACAGCACATTATGGTACTCTAAGTGTGGAGATTTGGAGCATGTGCAACCCCAGTGGGATTTGTTCCTATAGCACGGGTCCTCGTGTCACACCTTATACATGCTCTACATTTTAACCAGTAATGCTGGTGACATGCATGAGAAATGTCTATAGGAAATGCACTTATTGTAGTTGCATTCGTTTCATTTTTCATAACAAGAGAAACCATATGGAGGGAAGGAATATTATTGACACTATAAAAAATGTAACAGCTAAATAATTTAAAAACAAACAGGGTTCTGAGGGGTAAATGTACAGTTTCTGGCGCTTCGCAGGGCTGGTACCGTATATTACAGAGGAACAGAGATAACAGACAGACATTCCATTACCTGCAGGGTGAAAGCACAGTGCATCTACTACACCGCGTCTGATATTAGTGAATAGTGTTCTGGTGAACTGTCTCTATCAATTGAAGATGTTTCAGAGTAACCCTGTGTGAGTTTATTACATCCAGCAGGGTGTTGTCATGCATTCAAGATGTACTTTCATTGTGGTGTCTTACTCGGCTCATCATTTTCTTTTCGCCCTCGTGGGTCGAATATGAACCGGCTGGTCTTTTATCAATAGATGAGAAGAAGAATTTTTTATTCCATGTCTTCTTCAAAAATTGTATTCTTTACTCCCCCTCTCCCTTCCATCGAAAATGGTTATTCACCTCTTTTAGATTGTCAGAAACTAAAAATGCTGTATTGTAACCTTCAAATTAAAGGAACAGTTCTATTCACCCCCGCACCGATAGAAAGTCATGACTGGGTCTCCACATCAAAATAGTGTTGGGGCATTCTTCTAAACAACTGGGTTAGGGTTAGGGTTAGGGACATGTAAATAAATAGATAAATAAATAAATGAATAACAGAAGAACACAAAAAAACATAATTTGGCTCCATACAGCTCATCCGGAGTAATCCAAGTATCTGGAAGTCCAAAAATCCCAAATTGATTTGACAAAAACAATATTATAGCAGGCGCAACATTTAACAATCGCACAACTGTCAAATTAATACTTAAAACAAATAGAGGGCAGCATATCACCAGAGTAACTGCTAACTGCTGCTAGCTGTTGCTACCATAGCTAATCAGCTTAGGTAGCTGTGCGGCTAGCGTTTCAGACTGGGAGCTAGGGGAGCAGGGGTGTGTTTACAACCCTAGCACAGGAGCTCCAGACCAGGATGGCCAGCAAGCTAGTTAGCATGCTAACTCCAGTAGCTATCTCTGCAACCCAATACATAGACTTTTTTAAGCCAACACAGTTATCTATTCACAATTTGATGCAAATTAAAATTCACACATATCGCCCCTTTAAGCTGAAATGTTCCCAGTAGCTGCTGAGCCAAAAACGTAAGCACATTAGTATGTAATGTAAAATCCACATTTTTAAAAAAGTCCCCATCTACCTCAGTTGTTTCGGAGAAAGCTGCGGCACCGTTCTGCTGCGAAGCTCCAGAAATGTTTTGTGGACTATAAAACTTCCCTCGACATTAATGGGCACGGGGGCGAGCCGATATCGACTGAGTATTCATTTTTGCAAGACCGTTTTGAATATGCAACGGTGAGGGACGCTTTCAAGGAGTGCGAAGATCAGAATCGAAGCACTGAAACGCTTGGACCGTTTTTAGAAAAAAAAAAAACTAAGCGAGAGCTTAGTGGAGGGAATGGGTGTTTTTTCATCAACTAATGTGCTCTAGTTGAAGGAGCACATCAGTGAGTGGAGGAGGCAGACAGAGGAGGGAACGTGATTCAGTGCAGAGAGAGTGATGGGAGCGTTTTGATGAAGGGATGAGTGTTCGGCCCACAATAAGATAGGGAGGCATTGTGATGTTGTGACCGTAGATTAGAGCCAGACAGACCCGATGCTGTAAATACGGAGGATAATCTCTCCAAAGGTGGAAAAAGAAAAGGAGTCAGAACTGGGTGGCCCGATTATGAACCCTATCACACTTTACTGGAATAAATTCAACTTTGTTAAAATTTCACAGCTGGCATTTGGTGCCGTTTTGAAGCGGTGTGCTGCGGGCAGCGTTAAGATCATTCGCAGGATACACAGAACATTACCTGTGAACATTTCTGGTAAAATCGCTCTTACAAAATGACTTGAAGGAACGAACAGCTGTGCGGCTTAAGCGAGCGGAAAAAGACTCTGCCGCGTTCACTCGACTCGATTGCCTAAACTGTTGTTTACACGTGGCCTTTTCATCTCCTGTCACTGGAAAAGAAGGACAGGCTGTCGGTTTTTTAAAGCTGACATGTCATTGATCTCTGATAAATCATCTGTGAGGTCTGGGCGTTTTCCTATAATCAAGCTAATAAGACACTGCCAGGAAATTTCCTATAAGAGATAAAGGGAGACGGTCAGGCACTGGGGGCTAATGACTGCCGTGAAGACAGCGGGATAATTTGCAATCATGCACTAATGACCGCAGCATAATGAAGTATAAAGAAACTTAACGGAATTTTAGGCATAGGGAGATCGTAGAGACATGATTCATTTAGGGTTCGTCTCACTTCAGGCTTCCTGGTTATGACCATAGCAGTTCCCTCCCTTTGCCTTCATACTGTACCCAGCGGTGTAGTGTTATTGCAGGAGATTGCATGGCAACTGACAGATGGTGTCAACTCTTGCACCAAAACACCATCCGGGCCAAGCAGAGGTGTCTACTTGTTAAAAAAGATAGCTGGCAGATGTATGTGCTTGCATGACTGCAACCAAGCGACGTGCAAAAACAAACATACAACCTGTGGTTCTCAAAATTATTTTGCCTTTTATGTCTATGTTTTTTTTTTCTCCGGCTGTTTCGTTCCTGTCACTTAGTCCTTAGGTGCAGCGCTCATCTCCATTCAAACTGAGCAGGTGTCTGGAAATTATCATGTGTCGTCCTCGAGCGAGGCGCTGAATAGAAAGCGTCCACCTCCATGTTTAAGAGCACTCCTTTTTGTTTACCTCAACGACTTATCACATTAAATTTGAAGGAGCTGATATTTAAAGGTTGAAGTGGTTGATTTATTAAGTTCGTGGCCTGAGGTAGAAGCGAATGAGTTGTACAGCTCTCGTTTCAGTCCACGTGCAGTTGAACTCTTTGAGCGCCTAAGCGGAAAGTTTGAAGGTAATAACTCTTGCTGTATTTCTGTTTAAGGTCATAAAATAATGCAAGTCGGCACTATCTCGTGTCCACAGTAGCGATGGCTGCCATCCAGAAATGCTGATTTTAACTCATCTCATTGACCTGATCTGACACCCTCAGACAACTGCTTCTTCCTCAGGATGAAGGAGGAGCTCAGTGTGCCATAGTTTGGATTTCTGGTTTCGTCATTTCTTGTTTTATTTTGTAGATAATACCCTCATGTGTCATGTGTTACTTCCTGCTTCCTGTTTTTGTATTTTTCCCGCCCTATGTGTCTGTATTTCCATTATTCCAATTTGAATGTATCCCATTCATTAGTATGTGATATAC
Organism: Diplodus puntazzo; assembly: GCA_963678695.2. Classification (NCBI taxonomy): domain Eukaryota; kingdom Metazoa; phylum Chordata; class Actinopteri; order Spariformes; family Sparidae; genus Diplodus; species Diplodus puntazzo. Next base: position 6,629,676 of record OZ023177.1, on the reverse strand, counting down.
ATATATATACCAACAGATAGCTCATTGGCCCAATATTTGGAATTTTATATTATTGGCTTTCAATGTATCACTAAAATTGCAGTTGATAAAGAGAGCCAATCATATGAAGTCTGATAGCTTTCATTGACATAACAAGCACAGCATGTTCACACTCTGCTACACTAGTTGGAGGTACGAACCTGCTAAAGGTGTTATTGATAACGTTTGTTAAACTTCCATTGCATTCATGTTACAACACTACTGTTGTTTGACTCATCTGCCCCCTCTGGTGGTTGCCTGCTGGTTGCACTAGCTAACATTGCTAACGCCAGCTAGCAGCTAGTTACTGTAAAAGTGCATCCGCTAGCTAGCTGCAGTTAACGTTCCTTACAGCAGCTAATGTTAATGGTGCTGACGCTAGCTAGCTAACATTAGGGCACTAGTGTATGCTGGGCGCATATTGTAGAACTCAGCCAAGACTGTTGATCGCTGACAAAACACAGATACCATTTGATATTAACAGAGTTATATTATTGGCTCACAAACCTTGTTAGAAGCTGGAACCAGCTATCAGAATTCTTAAACAGGGATGAACAAAACAATCATTTTGGACCTGACAAACATTTCAAAATCAGTGATTCAGAGTCATAGCAATGGTTTTATAGAAAAGACACTTTGTTCTGCATCTTTCTACAAGCTCAATAAACACCGAAGAAGAAGGAGAAGAATAACATACGCAGACTAGAGAGCCAAAAACGTCATTGCCAGTGAAGGCAGACAGCTTAACCTTTAGGTTGTTAACTTATTTTTTAAAATACAAAATTGTGAAATTACGAGGCATTTTATTAGTATTGGCCTTGTGAAATAAGTAATTATCAGTTTTCGGTATTGGCTGAAAATAAATCCATGTCATGCAGCCTGTGAAAGTGTATGTAGGAGGGGTCATTGTTAAGAATAAACTTAGCAGGTTTTCTGAAATTGACTTCTACCTGAGGCCATGAATTAATCAATCGCCCCTCATATGTTCCTGTTTGCAGGGTGGCTCAATATCGATTCTGCGGTGGCTGAAAAACCAATTAATACTGCATTAAAGCTGCACTTATTGATATTTTTATGTCAACAATGGTTCCAATGGCAGGGCGTTCTAACACACACCTTGATCACCTTGGTTCAGGCTCACTGATCTCACCATTAGCATTCTCAGCTGCAGCGGTAAAGGACAAAGAGTAACTCCGACCATTTTACATGTTAAAGTGTGTCTGTAGGTCTTAGGGAGTGCTACTGACTATGTGGAAAAAATAGTATAAAGTTTTGTGTTGCTGCTGTGGAAACTGCATATAATCTAATAAATTGCCTCTAGTGCAATTGCATTGTGGGTAATGTAGGTGCCAGGTTTTGAAAAGCAGAATGTATAGAATAAAAAAAGGTGATATCTCTAGTTCTGGCACTACATTACCCACAATGCAACTAACTAGCCACTGAATAAAAATATAATTTATCATATTTCATGTAGCTTTTTATGGAGCCACAAAAGCCTTGATGCTAGTTTACTCACATGTGTAGCACTAGTTATCACAACCAATCAACAGACTATTAATGTAAAATTGGTGGAGTTACCCTTTAAAGCGCGTGTGTGATAATAATTGCCAAAAGTGGTTCAACTGTACACTCTCTGCCTAATGTGTTTGTACATTAATCAAGAATACATTGAGTAGGGTTTATACATTTATGCTAATAGCAAGCTTAGCAAACCCACCCTCATGTTTATAGGGTGTGAGTTTTATAACCCAGTGTGCAGTGCTTGCTGAAAGCACTGTGGACACACTTAATCAACTGGAGAGGACAAATGTCTCTGTCAACTTAAGTGGCATCAAAGTGATTAAAGTTTTAATGGATCACATACTTTAGACCACGAGCATTTATCTTCTACAAAATCGACTCCAAAAACAGAAGGTGATCATTTTCTAATACTTTTACACACATACTCAATTGAAAACAACAAAGACAAAATATTTAAAGGAACCCTATTGTGCTTTTTTCTTTTCTTTTCCTTTGGTGTTTTTTACGTGTTCTGCATATTAAAGTTCTTAAAAGTAAAAAGAAAAGTCAGGCCGCACCAGCAGAAGCTCCTCTTTCCCACAGAAAACACTGCTCCTGAAACGCCTCACCAGTAGCCTGACTTTGTAAAATCACACTATGTCACTGTGTCACACATTACCGTAATTTCAATTAAATGCTAGTTTTGCACATAAAACTATTATAATTATTATAATAATGTAGCACAGCTGCTCTGTTGCTGTTAGCGGTGCTTGGTCAGGCATGTTTGAGCTGACCAATCAGAGGAGACTTGGTATAAGTCAGGTGGGGGGGCCTTAAAGAGACAGGAGCTAAAACAGAGCTTTTCAGTCTGCAGCACCAGACAGTATAATATCATGTAAGCATGTAAACTAATTCTAGTAGTAATAAAAATAAATGATCAACCTGAAAACGAGCGTAATATGTCCCCTTCAATGTTTTACTTTATTTGTTTCATTGATTTTTGTAAATATATGCTTATTCTGGTGAGATAGGTGATAGTATCATGATTGGATATGAAAGGCTCAGTCGTTCATAAGCTAGGATGTGAAAAACTGAATTATACTGTATAAAGGATATTACTACATGGGCTCAGCAAAATGTTTTCAGTAAACACAGTTTTTTTGCCTTCTGTTATTATTTACGTCAACGTTTTTGAAATTTGGATTGCAATCAGTCATTCTCGTATATTTGACCCCATCTTTTCTGCTGCAGCGGATGCTCACTGCTGTACGCACTGCAATTGCAGAGTTCCCATCAATCAAACGGTTTCTGTGAGCTCTCTGTTGATGCAGTTTGACTTTTATAAATGGCAGTCGTTTCTGTCTCTGTTTAATTACAGCAGCCACCACCCACTGCTCATTTAAACTTGTTTATTCAAAACTTGAAATGCTAAATGCGTCGCTGCCTGTGCACTTTAGGATTTTTCGATGAAAAGAAGCCAACATGTTAGTATTATTGCAATTTCTACAACTTCAAGTGAGTAATGCATCTGATCCTACTCACTTTTTGTCATGTAGTGCTGCATATATTGTAAGAAATCCATAATATTGCCCTTGAGCATACAATTACAGCGACTCTAGACAGCCTAGGTGTAAAGTGCAGCATGCAGCCTCCTCCTCCTCCATTGTAATCAGACAGAGGGAGATATGAAGCCTTAATACTGAAGGGACGGACTGAAGAAATGTGGCGGCCGCAGATACGGCGGCTGCGGCTGACCCAGATTCCATGGGAAAGAAGGTGGAAGTCTTATCTACACAGTAATTTCCTCTGTGTCTGAGGCTCGAGATGACAGCTTTGCCCTTAAAATTGTCTGATCAAATATTTCAGCGGGGATGCGGGGTCACAGTCTGGGCAGGATGTGAGCAGCTACCCGTATCTTCAACATGTTTCGAAGCCTTATTATCTGTCTGCTGTTGCACACTGGGAATGTGTGTGTGTGTGTGTGAGCGCCTGAATAATGAAATGTATGACAGCTAAATGAGCTCATAACTCTTGAGTAAATGAGATGCAGTACTTAGTTTCAAGGACTTTCCCACTGTTTCTGTCCAAAGGAAGAACTTTACAGTTGGATGGAGGGTTAACGTTGAGGACAGTTAAAGGTTAGGACTTGGATCAAAGGTTAAGACAAAGATTGAAGTATGGATTTGCGTATTTTGTGTTAAAGTGTTGAAGCCACGGCCAATAAAATCCTTTCATTAACAATCGATTACATGATTACTTGTTAATGGGGTCAGTTGAGGTGAAGAACCTACAGAGAATCGTTACTGGTGTCTCATTACCATGCAACCATTTACATGATTGATTAGTTGTTTTCACAGAAGAAGAAGAAGAAGAAGAAGAAGAAGAAGAAGAAGAAGAAGAAGAAAAAGAAGACATCCAATGAAGAGCCTCTCCCAAACAAACTTAAGGGTAGAACAACGTGTTGTAAAAGAATAGGTATTAGCCTATTCTCCCAAGTGTGTTCCTACATTTTCTGGAGGTGTTTCTTCATCAGAGGTTGTAGGATGTAGACATGTTGGTCTTGATTCTGTTTCTCTATGCATCTTCATCGACTTCAATACAGCCGGCACCCCAAGTCTGGCACAAAAGCAAAATTCTGTGACATAATAACCTTTCCTTCTTTTTCAGGTTCCTTTGATGATACCATGAACATCATGTTGAACCCTGTCTACATTTTCCTCCCGTAGATAGCCAAGGCGATTAGTTTGGTTTCTTCTTCTTTGAGGTTTATTGGTGGTCACCAGTTTGAGACCTCTACGTCTTCTTGTCTTTGTCTTACAGCCATGCATGATGAAGCCTATGCCACAAACTACTGACAAAACTATGCCCAGGTTTCAGCTTCAAGCCAGATGGCCTGATTTACAGTTTTATTTGCCTTTTTAGCGACGTTTCAAAGCTAGCTCCAATTAGATGGATTTGGTTTTGTCACCCACAAATGTACTGTTTTGGCTCAGCCTCATTGCTCTCATCAGCAGAAAGAGTTAGCGACCCCATGTGGCCAAAAAACAGTTAATGCAGGTTCAAAAAGTCAAAACTAAGATTTTAATTTGATGCTTATTTCAAGCTTCAAAGATCTGCGTAGGCAAATATACAGATAAATATTATTAAAATATTCTGGTGATCCATTTTCTAATTTCTTTTATTCATGTGTGGAACTGAGAAAAACAACGTTTTTTCTTATTGAAAAAATATTTTATCATTCTAACAAATTTTTTTTTTTAGAACTTTAGAATCAGCAAATGTATCACTAGAATTATTTGTTGTTTATCTGTACAAATACCATGAATAGCAGACACAGACAATGTAGAGCTAGAGGTACAAAGACACGCAATATATCAACTTCCTTATTCGTCAGATTGGTATTGTGCTGTATATCCTATAATGTTAACAGGCCCTTATAGAAACGATCATGTTCTGTTAGTGAACGTGCCGTTTTACAACATTTAACATGAGTGAGGATTCATCGTGTCGTTTGGATTCCATTTAGAAAAGTGGAAGCGAGCTAACTAGTTTATCTCGTTCCACTCAAGTGAAGCTGATTAGCTACACGGCACTGATTGGAAAAATGTTGTTCTTGTTATTCTAGCATCTGCTGACTCATCGGCAGCTGTCGCACACTTCACTGTTGTCCTGCGTGAAGGAGGAGGTCTACCTAGTGTTAGCTGTCTTCCTATCATCGGTCCAGTGGCGGTGAAAACAAATGACCTGACTCTCAGTGTGTGTTATTCCTGTGACCTCAGCACTCTGCGTGTTAGTCTACGTGATACAGGTGTTGAAGAGTAGTTAGTTAGTAGTTAGTAGTTAAGAGTAACATGGGCACTAGGTTTAATCACGGATAGCAGCTGCTCACAATTTTATTCAATGGGTCTGAAGAAAAATCAATACAACTTCAATTTCTTCTGTCTGATATTTGTTTTTTTTTAACCAGACAATGAAGTGAAGATCCTAACTGTGTGTGTATGTGTGAAAGAATAGCAGAGAAGGAGAAATAGCCTGAAAAATGAAGACAAAGCAAGCAAAGAAATGGCAGACTGAGAGAGAGAGAGAGAGAAAGAATGAGAGAGAGAGAGAGAGAGAGAGAGAGAGAGAGAAAAGGAGGAAAAAAGAGGGAAATAGAGATGGACTTGTCAGCCGCGTCGTCCTGGCAACCGCAGCCAGGGAACAGCGGGAGTGTTTTATTTTCATGTTTTTTCTTTGTTTTCCTGGCGTTTGCAGCGATGAACCAGGATGTGACATCGGGGTCTGGCTGTCTAATGTCTGCGAGTGCAAACAATCTGCCAGGCTCGTTATCTGGGCCGTGGAGCCAGGCAGCTGGAGCCTTGATATTTGAAGGAGGTGCTCTCTGGCACACGGGTGTTTCATCTGGGCGCCGTGCAGGTCACGAGGGTAACAAAACATGTGGCTGACCGCGACTCTCGGTCTGTTCTGCTCAAGCCTCTGACGAAAGCTGTGATTCCAAATGAGGAGAGACCCTGTGAATGAAACCAGCACTTGAACACAGAAATATTTGAGCAATGGGACAAGGAATTGTGGATTTCAAATTAAAAGCATGACATAAAAAGGGAAAAATGTATGACTTTAATTAAAGTGAAACAGTTTTTAAAGGATTTTAAGACAGCAGGAGCAATAACCGCATGACTACCTTTCCTCTTAAATCTAAAACATTTGCACAAGTTCAGCAACTGCCTGAAGTCCAACAGAATGGTCCATAAAAGGGAATTTTAATATCAGCACAATGGTGATTAACCGAGTCGCGCAGAGCCTGGGGTTGCCACATTGTTAGACAAATCAAATTAAGATTTTTCCAATTAAGGACTTAGTTCAAACAGAGTTCAGTTTTCTGTTGCAGAAAAACACCCAGGAGGTCAAGAAGCATTTTTTGTGGCCTTTACAGAGAATTATAAATCCTGTCATTCCAGAACTACGTGATCGTTGTACCAAAGAGTTCTGCGTTGGACAGCTTCTTCTTTGAAGTTATACTATGCAAGATTTTCTTTAAAAAATGTAGACTCATACAAACATAATCCATCTCAGTCATCATTTATGACCCAGTAGAAGTGTGTGGCAGTGTCCGTGCCTGCAGTGTGTGTGTTTTCTTACTTTGTTAGTATTCTGCAGTGCTGCTGGGTGTTTTGGAGCATCAGCCTTGAGCAGTGATGTGTAGACCTGAGTCAGTAACAACAACACTGGTTACATCACTGGTTCTGTCTCACTTAACTGTTAAACGTGCATGAAGAACTGGAGAGGTGTGTATCTGTTTGACTGAGGGCGAGGCAGGGCTGCACGTACACACACAGGCAGAGCAGAGAGGTAAACAGCGGACAGGATGAAGGCGTACTCCGGCTGCTCTCACACAAAATCTGGCGGGTTTCACGGACCTGTTGGCATGTTTATTTGTGCTTTAGAACGTAACTGCCGTGAAACAATCAGATAAATGATCTTTTTCTCTGATTCACTGCTTCGTTCTCGCTAACACCCACTCCGTCTCTTCATTTACGCTCTCTTTCACTCTGTCTCGACCAGTGAGCAGGAAAGGAAGGAAGGGCCAACTTTGAATAGTGCGTTTACCAACAGCAACAACATTCCTGCATCGTATGCCATTAATCTGTTTGGACAAGCTTCTCTGACAGATACAGTGATAAAGAATATGGGAGAAAAGGAACGGTTGAAGTAATTTAGCCTCATAGCTAACACAGCTGAATGTGAGCTACTTCCATCTTATCAAACCAAAGACTTTGTTAATCATGTGTAAATTGAAATTTTGGCCTTTTGATGGCAGCAGCATGACCACTTCACAAAGTTATTATGGCAAATATGTTTGTAAAAAAATGTTATTTACACATCCATCCAGCAGACAGAGAGCAACATTAGCATTCGTTTAGACATTCTACAGAATGCCTTTCCAAAATCCACACCTGCTCAGCTCTGGTTTGGTCTCCATCAACTCTTGAGGGAAATATCTGTCTCTTTAGCTGTTGAAGGCTCTTCTATGTTTCGCCAGCTAGTTGATAACTTTGCCTGGCTGCTGTTTGGTGTTGGGCACGAAGGACGCAGCTGCCTGTTGTGTCTGGAGATGAGAGTGATGAGAGAAGTGACAGTGAACCGAATAAAGCAATGAGGTCGTGGCCCGTAAAACCAAAACAAGGAGCTGAAAGACGCAAAAACGTATTGTGGCGCTAAAGGAGAACTACACAGTTGAGTGATAATTCTCCATCAGTTAGTGACTATCAGCAACACCTTAAAATTACATAAAGCAATTTGATCGATTGTTGATAAGAAAATATTGATTAGTGCAGCTTTTTTTCTCACTTGGGAGGAGAAAATAAGATTGTTGTTTCTCTTTCTCCCATGTTTTGCTTCAAGATTTTGACCTGAAGCAGCCGAACCTGCTGTCATTTCTTTTCATTAAACGAGGGAGAGAACGTCACGTCGAATTGAATTATTCACTTCTGCCTTGTTTATCATAAAATGTATTTAAGTAACAAGATTTCAGAAGAATAATTGAACAACTGCGCTGTATAACAAGATGGAGTTTGTAGTTGCTTTATGTGATTCTGAAAGACAGAAATTATATGGATGGTTTAACAAATGATACATCATAAAACAAGCTATTTTTTATATAGCAGTGTTATATAGCACAGCCTGAGTCTGATGGCACAGCAGTGGATACTTCTGTATCTTTTGTCAGATGGCAGCAGGGTGAACAGACTGTGGCTGGGGGCGCGTGATGTCTTTCGGTATCCTTTGGGCTCCCGTCCTGGGCCGTGCACAAACCATGCCAGCTTGTGACATTTCCAGTCAGGATTCTTTCTATTGCTCCCCTGTAGAAAAAAAAAAAAGTTGATGAGAACTTGGCACGGAAATATAGCCTTCCTCAAGTGCTGTACTGCAAATCAAAGCTGTGTGACAAAGTATTCAGAGACACATCTGTCTCACTCGTACACATGACTGCAGTGGCACAGTGTCTCACCACCTTCCACTTCAAATTGTGTCGCCCCATGGGGGAAGGTTGCCAGGAAAAAGACGCAAATCAAGATTGAAGAACAGACCGTCCTGAGCTCGGACAACAGCTGATCCTCACCCTCATCTACACTGACACCACAGGCAAAAAAACTGAGTATACAGCAACACGATGAGAGGCCTGTCCGTCCTACATGTACGCTACCAACATCTTTCTTTCCCACTGCATGCTCTACTGGGCCTGCCACACCTCGCCTCACCACACCAATTTCCCAGAGTGCCGAGCTGCCAAAAAGCAGGATATGAGGAAATGTCAGATATTATCCCCTGACAGCCTTACGTAACTCCTGAGCATGTGTCAGGGGTAATCCTCTTAGAGAGGAGGAGGGTTGCCTTAATAGGAAACAAAACACGGTTTGCCTCCTCTGTCCCCTGCTTTTAATAATCAAAATGGAGTTTGCACAAGGGGGCCACCTCGCCGGTGTAATCCATGCCGGAGGACAGGCCTGCTCTCTCTAATCTATCATTATTTGTATGTTCAGAACGACCAGATAGTGATCTGCGTTGTACAAACAGATGTGTTGGGGGTATTAAAAGTGCATGTGCAGGGACGTCCAGCACAATGCAGGCCCCGGTGACTTTGTCTTGTCCGACATATAGAATGTGACGCAAAACACATTAACACGATGAGATGTCGACTACAAACTCTGCAGCGTTGTTTTTTGTGTTTTTTTTTCCTGGTAAAACCGCGTCGCAATGAATAATGGAGCGATGAGGGTGGATGTAAAGCAGTTATCTGCACTGAGAGGGAGAGCAAGCAGCGTGGCCTTGAATGTGCGAGCGGATCTTGTTTGTATTGTGAAGGTTGAAGGATGTCTGACGTGGTCGACAAATTTTCCCCTTTCGTCTCCTCGGCTGTGCGCGGAAGGATTATGATATAAATGTGTGAATAACTCAGTTAGATTCAACATATGTTCAAAAAAATAATCATATCGTTGTTATGGCATTGCGTTTTCATGAGACGCTTGTCAGTAAATCGATGTGAGAGGCTGCTGCTGCTGCTGATGAGTAACGTAGCACTCTGCCGCCCTCTGTTGGTGTGGAAGAGAAGTACAGGTTTGCATCATCGACCTTTATCCTGAACACGTACTGGAGCTACTGCTGAGGTCAGGTCTTAGGTATTTTAGCGGTCAGGTACGAGTTAACACACAAACACTGCAATCTTCATCCGGGTGGATAAAAGCTTTTCAGTGTTTTTAGACCTGAAATATAAAAGGACAACTTTTCTGCCAACAGAATAATAAAGTAAATCAAAGCTTTAGCATTGTTCCACAGAACTTTCAGCCAGTAAAGTGGCTTAGTGGCTTAGAATCATCATGAGGGGCATTTGTTGGGCAATGAAAGTTCAGTCATTATCTGTTCACCACAAAATGTTTCTGGGGCGTCGCAGCCAAACGGTGTCGCATCGTTCACCGAAAAACAACCGAAGTAGACGAGGACGTTCTAAGAAAACATAAAAACGAACATTGAAAAGCTTCGTGCAGCTTGTCCAAGTCTCTGGAAGCCCCCGAGATCAGGATTTGATCTGAAAAGATGTTGTCTACACCCTCGACATGGAGATATGGAGTCATTTCATTTATTTTTTTGTGTCTTTGTTTTGTTTGTCCTACATTTTAAAGTCCCCATCTACTTCAGCTGTTTAGGAGAATGAATTGACGCTGTTTTGCTGCGAAACGTTTTGTGGACCACGAAACTTCAGCCTACTTTCCATCGGCATGGGGTTAAACAAATACAGTTTTCTTCTTTGGAGGAACTTATCCTTTAATAAATCACATTTTATCTTAGGTTTCTGGTCAGAATTTTTTACAGGGTCTTTCCCCTGAATGTGATTAAAAAGACAGCTGCAATGTGTGATCAGTGAATATTTTCTTCATTTTCAGGAGAAAGAAAATTTTGGTCTGGAAAAATCAAGAAAAACTTCTTGACATCAGAATACACTAAAATCATTATAATAAAATATATCAAAATTACATAACTATGTGGCACAAAATATAAAACATCATGTCCTTCCAACCAGAAATCAGTACAGATATTATTTAATGTTCCATTGATTGGTTGTGTCATTACATATGCTGCAGTGTGGCGTGCTGTGGCGGATCACCTGGTAGTGTGAGAACAAGGCTTAATCCTCCCGGCGGTGGTCAGGTTAGATTCCAGCCCGGAGCTTCTGCTGTCAACCTCTCTCTCTCTCTCTCTCTCTCTCTCTCTCTCTCTCTCTCTCTCTCTCTCTCTCTCTCTCTCTCTCTCTCTCTCTCTCTCTCTCTCCAGATGTCGCTTTCGAGATAAAGCTGAAATATCCCCCAAAATAATCTTCTATAAAGTATATTGGATTGTTCTTCTTGACTGCATTTTACATTATTAGTGCCGTTGTTTTGTCTCTGTGTCACAACCGACTGTAAAATACACTTTGTGTGTATGCAAACATTTTTTCAAACATTTTCTAGAATTTAAGATAAGAAATTTTCTGGAAAGAACTATGTAATCAATATTTTGTATGTTGTCTTTTTTGGGGTGTTTTTGCTCTTTCCTCTTGTTTTTTATCCCCCCTTTTCCCAAATTACAAGATAGATAGATATAGATATAGATTATATATTGCACAAGTTATATACACACAAGGACAGTTACTGTATATAGTGTGTTTGTCTTTATTCTTATACTTTTATTATATTTTCCATTCAAATTTGTTGTTTTATTCCTCTAATATCTCTTTACTATTGTCTCTATTTTTTGAGACTGACTCTTGTGCTGCTACTTATTTCCCTCTGTACTGCTGTGTTCACCTGCAAATTTCTCCCAAGGGGGATCAATAAAGGCATATCTTATCTTAAATTGTTTTTAATGAATTGGAGATATACCAATTGAACACCTTCCCTATAATTTTTCACATTTTTTTCATTAGGCTTCTTTGTTGGTTGCTGACTAAGATGACCAGCCTTCTGTATATCTGTAGGGGTGTTAGGGTTGTCCCTAAATACCAACTAAGGCAATCTTGTTTCACGATTCTGAAGGAAAACACACATATCGAGTCAAAGTCAAAAGTTTCTTTACAATAAATTATGTTTATTACAGCAGTTATTCATCTAGATTCAAACGGAAAGCCTTTTTTGCCCGCCACAGCTTGGATAGAATGGATCTCTACGTTGCATTTTGTCTCTTTATTGGTGGGATTGCTGGGCAACAGCTGCAATCCCATCTGCAGTCAGAGTCGATCATCCTTATCCTTCTTTATTCCACTTTTGAGAACATTCACTTTGTATATTTCATACTTTCTCAGATGTAATCTTTTTTCATTTATTTCCCCCGTCCGGATGAACAGACAGAATGTGCAGAGTTAGAGTGGGTTAATGTCATGCTCAGAGGGGTTAAACCGTTCGATTCGTCTCAAAAGATTCTCTTCAACGTCCTCTTTTTCAATCATTAATCAACATTTTTAATTCAAACAACCTTCAATCTTCTTATTGCACCTTCTCTCGTTTTTGCACTGTGAGCCTCAAAGCGACAGGAGAGCCGTCCAACTGAAACAGAAAGGAGGACTTTTATCAGGCTGCTCTATTTCCCAAACTTTTGACACCGCAAACATATCTTACACCAACTAGTCCACTCTCTCTGCAGGTGACAGGAACTACAATCTTTGAGTTATAACTTAGATTTTGACTTGTGCCTAATCTATTGAAGTGTGTGACCCAGGGCTCACTCAGCATTCACCCTCGCTGTAGCTTCATCACAGACAAACACGCAAACGGAAACACTTTGAACTGCGACTACTGTCTCAGCTCCTTTCATCGCACCCTGACTCTCATGAATCTCTAGTAAGCGACTAGTCAGACCCAGGAGTCCCTCAGGAGTCATGACCTTACCAAGAGGGAACTCACGAATGTAAACATATACAGTATGTCCAGACTGCATTTACACTATAGAGGAGAAACATGCTCGTGTTTAAATGTGTAAAAACAACTGAGTGACGTTTTTGGTGGAACTGCTGCCGCGTGTTGTATCTCACAGACGGCTTTAAGGCAGCAACACCGGTGTTAGTGACGACAATGACACAGACACACACACAACTCACTGAGGCCACTTTTGTAGGAATTACATATACTTATATTTGTTTTCTCTGTAACGCTAATCATAACCAGTACATGCCCAACCCCCAAAATCAGTTTGTCCCCAATTGTGGACACGGCTTTTGTCCCAATTGCACCAGACGTCCCAAATTAACTGGTCTTGAGTCTGAAATAAGTTCCCTGAATACCGTTTTCTATACATTCCCAAATGGACAAGTACACTTACAGCTGACCATGGACGCGTGGTAGTCCTGTCTATACTACTCTCTGGAGTCTACATGGAGGACACGTTCCACACATACACAGACATATTCCGACATATTCTGCTTGAGCCGAGTGGTCAAATGAACAAGTAACCTCCGATGACGAAACATACAATAGATGGACCCTGGCTCACTTGTGGACATGGTGTATACTTATTTCAGCTTCAGTCATCCAAACATACACAACTCATCTCCCTCTAGGACAGCACCTTATGCTGCGTTCCAGTCAAAGTCGGACAGAGGTTTCAAACTCTCAAAGTTTACATGAAACCCGCTACACAATCGAATCTGTGTGTAGTTCCTTGCATTTAAGAACGAGAAAGTTGAAAAACACTGCATGAGGTAGCGGCGCGATTATACTATTTCATTTTTTGGCCCTTGTATATCTGGAAACATGTCTAAATATGCCATTGGCTGGCCTAATACGAATACTGTTGTCTATAAATGCATCCTACAGCCTCCCATTGGGTGCTGCCACTGTTCTGTGACAACTGCTTCCTAATGAAGTCTGGTAGATGGACTGGTGAGTTTACAAGTAGCGACTCTGATTTTGGGACTCGCAGGCCGTACATTTAATTCTTCGCACTGAGTTGTCTGGAACGCAGCATTAGATCTCGGCTGAAAGGCCCTTAACCCAACCAAGACACCTCAAATCCATCTTCACACATTTAACTTACACTTATAAATCTCATTTCAGCACCTATAATATATAATTTGCATCCTATATCCCCTTCATACTATTCAAGCTATTAATACTCCTTCAGTGGCTCCTATGTGTAAAGTTAAGCCAGCAGTGCAGTTTAGCTCCCAGCCATCCATCCAGGGATGTTTTTGTGCTCCCATGTGCACATGAAGCGATACCGGTTCAGCTACCAGCTTTTCAAGCAATGCAGTTTAGCGCCCAGTTATACATCAAGCGATACAGCTCAGCGTCAGCTTTTTTTCCGCAGCCAGCAATCCCACCGCAATTTCTGAAGAAATTGCATTCTCTAGTTTTTTATTGCACTATATTTTTAGCAGAGCACACGGCCTGACATTCATTTTAAATACCTTTATTTACAATAAAGCAAAATGTGAACTCCTCAAACAAGGAGAAATGTAAACAGGGTTTGTCATTCAGTAAGCTTGGAAGAGTTACTTCTCTTGTTTAAAACAAGAAATCTGTAAAAGTTTAGTCTCGCTTGAAATCTACATTCAGGATCTGAAGACATACGCTGTTGTGAGTCCAAAGTGGTAGAAACTATCTGAAAGGAAAAAAAAGTAGCAAAACCCGCTGCCAAATGTTCGAGAGGACGTCCGTTATGTATGCAAACACATGGGCTCTGTGGTCACCGAGGGGCCCTGCTGGATGCAGTTCATCAACTGTCCACTAAGAGGCGCTGGTCTGACGTGGCAAGAGGAAGGTATGAGGGTCCAGTATCATGCAGGAAACCCAGCGCTCCTCTCCTCCCTCCGCTGTGCAGTGACAAGCAAACACCAGCTGATACCCTGGGGAGAAGAGAAACTGCATGGTCATGCCTGTCAACACTGAGAAACACACAGGGTTACACATAAAATATTTTAATTTCTATTTTCGTAAACGTAATGTCTGGAGGTACAGCAACACTGATACCAGCTCTTTATTCATTTTCCAATTAATTACTGAAGCTGCACCTGTCAGGAGCTCCCACTCTCGCATACGCATAATGCAGTTTATAATGACCACAGTAGCAAATCAACACCTGAAAGGCCAAGTATATTTTGAAAGGAATGGCTACTTGATTTTATTTGTCATAGCTAGTTAGCCAATTAAGCTTGACGTCACCTCTGTGAAATGGTTAAAAACATCGAGTTGAATCTTATATATCGTAAATATGACTTGAGGCTAATGCTACATTTACAAGGGGAACAAAGTCGATGAGCCATGTAGACCTGCTGCACCAAAAAAAGCTGCACTGTTAAAAACAACATTATGTAACCTTTTTATCTTAAATTATGCTTCAATATATTATGATTTTTTTGTAGTTAATGTCTCAATTTCATCTGACAAACTGTTACAGACCTGGGATTTGTATTAATGACAGTAGCATCGCTCTTGTGGGCGGCGCCAAATTGCACAAAATGCCAAATTCTACATAATGTTGCTTTAATGTTAATCGTTAAGGAAAAATTAATGAAGTCTGGCTGTTTCAAACTGAAATAAGCCTGTCTGACTGCACAGCTTACATTTTCATATTTTTTATAAGTAGTATGATTTAGTTTTTAATGTTCCATGAGTGAGGGCTAGTCGAGGTGTGGCGGAGGTGGTGGAGTATAACAATTCAACAATAAAGAGCATGACAGAGATTCTAACGTTAGCCTTAGCTCAGACAGCATTGAGAACTGACCTCCATACATTAGGGAAATAGTGCAGAGTAGATATATTGGTTGTGAACTGGGCTATCTTTGACTCCAGTCAAGACCTTACTAATAATGATAGACTTATTGGTTTTACGACTGCAGGATGTAAGCTAGCCAAGCATGCTGCTGATTACAGCTAACATCAGCGCAGATGAACACACCGCTGTATCCATTCCTTTGAATTTTTATTGAATTCTTTGAAAAGGCCATAAAAACAATACACCGCCCACACTTTTCAGATTGAACATATAGCTCTTAGTATGTCAGGTGAGGGGGCTTAGCGAACAGTAAATTCCTTTGTGGCAACAGGATAAATAAAAGCCCACACAAGTCATGGGCAGAGCTGGATCATTCTGTGTGCAAACTGTTTTACCAGTTGGTGCGTTCAGGGCCATTCCTTGTGATGGGCCCTGTCCTTCTTCTTCTTCTTCTCGTTTTTCTCCTTCTGCAGCCTCTCCAGCTCGGCCTCGTACATCATCTCCTGGATCAGGTATTTCTCCCGCCGCATCCTGTCTCGCAGGTCCTTGGGAAGGTCGGGGATCAGGTACGCGATCAGGGTTTTGATGGCGAAGACCATGTGCTGCGAAACACAGAGTGCGTTGTCACAAATGCCAGAGCCGCTCCTCTGCATTCAAATAGCTTAGATATTGAATCATATTCTAAGCTGCGTCTTCAACACGAAAAGATGGAAAATCCCAAACACATGGCCCCTAATGGACAGTATAGCAGAATATACTGTGTATGAGCACTTCTGTTGTATCTGTGGCTTTTTAAATCAGTTGTACACACAGTACTAAAAAATCTAAATAATGTGTCTCCACCGACAGGCAGCATGAATTTAAAATAATAAGCTTTGAGCCTGCAGTGGGTTCAAGCATGACTAACTTCTAAGAACTTCAATTAATCAGATTTAAGAAGCAAAATTCCCAAATTAAAGCTCAGTTTGTTCGTTCCACTAATTCTTTAAACCATCGAGGGGTTGAATGGTTCTGCCAGATTAGGGAGAAATTAATCAATCAAGTTAAATGGATCTGGGGTTTGAAAGTACTGACGGGAAAAATAAACAACATCACAAGAGCTCTTTATTTGCTGAGAAACACATTAGAGCCACATGTTGAGGCAGACGTAGAGGGTCACTCAGGAGTGGAGTGGTAAGGTAGAAAAAGATAAAAAGCACTGAGAAAACCATATCAAGGCCTCTCGTTCTTCACCCAGCCACGCTGTCTGGTGTGACTTGTCAAAGATCAAAAAAACACACTGACCTCAAACACGATGATGAATGCGAGCCGGGCTGCCAGGACGTGCCAGAACTGTAGAGTGTACGAGTACGGCTCGGCAGAGTCCGGAGGCTCCCTGTAGTCACGGTACCTGGTGAGACGGACAGATGATCAGAGGTCGTCACAGAGCAGCTCTAACGATGGCTGCTCGTGTCAGTGAGACAACAACTGAAGGAAGCATACAGCAACCCTGAGTTAAATACCAGAACTGTTGCTTGAAATGTGCTTTTACATACTGAGGAAACTATTGCTTTAAATCATGGGGTTTTATTCATCCTTGTTAAAGCTGGATTTAGGATAATATATAAATATTAACATATTGTGATTTATATTTTACCTGGAGCTCACTAAGAGCCTGTGTATCGGCTAATAGAGATCGTCAATAAAATGGTTATGCCATCCATCCTGGGGTAGCACAACAAGTCTTAATAAATTGGAGTGTAAATTGTGGTGTGTTGGTTCAAAGGATGCTCAGGAACACTTTAATCGTGGCTCGATCACAGAAAAACCATGTGATGACGTATTACAGAATAATATTAGCACACACACACACACACACACACACACACACACACACACACACACACACACACTAACCTGCAATACTTCACAGCTTCTCCGATCAGCTCGGAGCCAGTGGTCCTGGGCTGTGATCTCTTCTCAAAGTCATTCACCTGGAATACTGAGAGGCTGGCGTTGACGTAACCCATCATACACCTGAGCAACATGCGAGAAATCATTTCATCTAAAGTGGGAACAGAGTAAACCACCACTACACAAAGTGAGCCAAGTGAAAAAGCACACTCACCCCTCCCCTGCTCGGCCTTGACCCGCGCAGGGTCCGTACTTGTAGGCGTAAACAAGGCGAGGGATGAAGTCTGAGGTAACGGCGATGACGAAGGCGTTGGTGATGACAGACAAGATGCCGATGCCCTCCAGGATGCCATACCAGATCCCTAAACACAATTACAGCTTGAATTATACCTAAAAGCATCATAAAACCGGAAGGCTAACTTTAGAAAGACAAAAGGTGAGTGAACCACCTTCACTTACCGATGTCTTTGGCTTGCGAAGGCAGAGGTCGTCGCCACTGTGTGACAAACTTGTAGGCGTCTAGACGAATCTCAATGATGTTGTTGAGCAGCGCTAAGAGAGGTGCCAGAGGGAACGCTGCCACAAAGATGGTGGTGAAGCCGAACTGTAAAACTGAAACAAACACAAAGCTCCTGTGGATGTTCATCGGGGCTTACATGTTAGCATACAGTTGTGTGTATATATACACAACCAGCAGATATGGAGATATTATCGTATATTTAGTCATCTTCCTGCACACCAAATGAAAGTGAATCTCATACTCCTTTTAAATATCCTTTTTCATTAGCAGTTTAATGCCCTATTGGTCGCTAACTGTGTCTGCCTGCTGTTTGCTAATGGGCTGGTAGTAAACAGCAGAATTATCGGAGTGTTTTCGTTACAAAGACAGCTGCCTGCTGTGTCTAAAACAACTCTGATGATAGCACTGAGAGGAGACCAAAACAGTACAGTTGCAAGCTGGGAAAACAAAAACAATGAGCTAAAGGCGCTAAAATACTGCATAATTGAGTGATAACGCTCTGTAGGTAAAGAATGCCGATTTCTTTCCATTGTTAAAGGAATGAAAATTCTGTCATTATCTGCTCACTCAGAAAGAAAGTCCGGTGAGGTTACGCAGTCCACAAATCCTTTCTGGAGGAAAACACTGTTGCAGCATTCTCCTAAGCATTCTCCTCCTCCTAGCAACTTAAGTAGATGTTACTTGTTTTAAAATATATAAAACAACTCAAATTTAAAACTTAAAAATGGCTCTTTACAGCTCATCTGGTGTCAAGTCTCCAGAAGGGCCGAGATCCCAAATTGATTTGAAAGATAAATTATTTACACCATTTTCATCACTGTAGCTGCTGAGCTAAAAGTGTTAGCGAGCCACAGCTGTAGTCTTTCCGCGTCATGTAGTGAGAATCTGGGAGTCACCGATAAGAAACGCATCTATCTGTTGAAACCGATCCCGATCACACACAGAAAATGTTACGCTCTTGTCAATCCCAGCACAAACCGTTTCAGACGGGTATGCGCTAACACTTTTAGCTTAGCAGCTACAGTGAATATTTCATCTTTAAAAAAGGGTGTAAATAATATCTTTTCATATCAATTTGGGATCTCTGGGCTTCCTGAGACTTGGATTATGCCTGACGAGCTGTATGGAGGTCATTTTGCACATACTTTAAAACAAGTCTTCAGTACTTCAGCTGTTTAGGAGAATGTTTCAACACCACTTTGTTGTGAATCTCCAGAGATGTTTGGTGGACTAAGAAACTCCACCCGACTTTCCATCAGCATGAGGGCGAGCCGATGATGATTGAATTTTCATTTATGAGTGAACTGTTCCTTTAACATGCAAATATTGTCTTGAACAGCTCAGTCACAAATGTAAATGAAGACCCATTTCTACATTTTCTTGTGTGTCTCCTCCCTATGTTAAAATGTTTGATGCGATTGGACAGTGGAGAGCTACAACAAACATGTGAGCACGTGGATGGGCTCCATGCCAAAAATTCAATCCAAAACAAAATCTGTGTCGCGGTTACATAACATGCACTGCAGCTGCTGGGTCACCAAATGTAACATTTTTATTGGATTGTTCAGAAAATTGTATTAAAGCAGATTAAAGTGTGCAGTGCATCTGGGATAACAAAGATTAAAGGCTGCGGCACTAACATGGGCTGGGTTTGAATCATTGGAGCTACATGTGCTGCTTAACATGTTAAATATGGCACGTCAGATGCAACATACTCATTTCTAAGTATTCGTCAAAGAGTCCGTAGGCATTCATTGGCTGTAGGTTGTAATCTCTCTCCCATTGAGGGAAGCCGGCCTTTGCTTTCTGACCGTGCTCCCTCCTCAGCCTCCGCCGGGTCCACCAGTTCTGGATCAGCCTGGCAAAAGTACAGAAAAGTTATTGACTCAGTAGAGAAACAAGTGGATCTAAATTCAGACTCAGCACTACAGTCATCTGGTATTACATCTGACTGAGGATATTCATCATTTTTGACAGATATTTTTTAAAAATACTTCATTGTTTATTATCTGCAGCTTTGAACCACCATCTTTGCACGTCTGATATTTATAAAAACAAAAACCAACTGACGGATAGCCGAGCTCCATGAAGTTGTTCCAGGTCTGTTTTAGCACCATGATGATCCCCATCTGCATGCAGAGGTCGATGAGACAGCCACTGGGATGGCACTGCAGCAACAGGGAGCGAGGGAGAGACAGGGACAGAGGGTCAAATCAATCTTTCAAAATGTAAGCAAAAACCGAATGCTTTGTGTGTTGCCTAACGAGGACTCACCATTGCTCTGTCTGGTTTTGTAAGCGTCACTCACGGCGACTTACTTTCGGCTCTGTACACACACATTACTCTGGCTGGTTAGGGCTCTAATCAGGCAGAAGCCGCGTTGAGCAGTGTTGTCATGTAATCGATGTACCATGAGAATGATAACAGAATAAATCGACTACACAAATACATGCAACACAAATTCAATAGAGCTCAGCCTGTACATGGCGACATGAGTCCTGAGAAGAGGCCCAAACAGGCAACGTAAGTGAAAATATAAGGGGATCTATGGGTGTGTGTCATTGGCGGACGATGGTTGGCCGTCTACCAATGTCTGGACGGTCACTAAGTGGCTGTGGCCCTATTTTTTGCAGTGTGTCCTGCACCGTTGGCACTACTTCAGCCCATTGGCTGATTGGAAAGGTATTTCCTCTTGTGCAGAACACGCCAGTTGGCTGTCGACTACAGCATCTGCAATTTGTTCAAAAGCAGCTTTTTCGGCCAAGGCATAGGAGACATGACGTGACCTCACAGCCTTCCAATTCTCTGCCAAGATGTATTCAGTGTGCACTATACTGTATGTTCATTGCCTATGTACAAAACTTAAGAAATCTGCATATTTACCATTTTATACCAATGCACTGTCTGATATTTAAAATGAATTCTGGTATTGTACTGTTGTTATAATATATTGGTAGATGTTAGTGTTTCTTGGCATTGATTTAGAGTTTAAATAGCATTGTTTTACAATCATGGGTTGGACACTTTGGCAGCCACAGTTAAACCCTAGGAGACTGAAGTTTTGTCTAATGCTTGTGTGTGTGTGTGTGAAGGTGTGTGTTTGTTTCAGTGCAAAAAGGCTAAAAGAAGGCGTAGCAATGGGAAGGAATTATCACAAAAAGGTGAAAAAGTCCATGAGTCATGAGCCAAAGGACGGCTGACTAACTGTATATGCCACTTATCACCCACCTACAGTGGTGTAGGTA
This sequence comes from Diplodus puntazzo, assembly GCA_963678695.2. NCBI lineage: Eukaryota > Metazoa > Chordata > Actinopteri > Spariformes > Sparidae > Diplodus > Diplodus puntazzo. Next base: position 6,608,760 of record OZ023177.1, on the reverse strand, counting down.
GTAGTACCTGCAGTACTGAGTTCCGTCCGCAGACAGCTTAACAACCATTCACACCTAGTCTTAGCAACCCACATGAAGGTCGGTTGGATCAACGACCAACAAGTGGCCCTAACGCCTCTTAAACTCAGAGCTCACACATGTCTTTAATGACTCTGTAAGGACACTCCCACACAGAGTTTAAAAGCCTGCAACTCCCCTCCAGTCAGTTAGAACTGAAGAAGTCTCTGGGATGAGAGGTGAAACTGAAACACACATCCAGCACTTAGAATAAGCATGACCTGGATGACTGAGAATCTTCATCAACCTGTATATGCCCATTGACCCATATACAACCTGTATATGCCCACTGTATATGCCCCTTTTTGTTACTGGGAGTCGCCAGTAACAAAAAGGTCAATAACTTCTAAATGGATTAACACACACACACACACACACACACACACACACACACACACACACACACACACACACACACACAAACACCATTTGCGTAGGAGGTATCGTCGGACTAATGGGATGTCAGTTCGCCCCGCCCCTACATGGTAACCACGCCCCTTCCAGACATCCAAACACCATGCGCTCTTTCATACATTAGTAACAAGGGATGTCTTAACTTGTGCATGTACTCATGAAATTGAACACAAAGGAACTAAAGTGTGCAGACCTGCTTGTTTTATATGTTTCCATAATCCATCATCCATCCTTTCATCATCAAGCACATAATTAAATCAAATCAAATCAAATCAAATTTTCTTTGGATGTGCGCAGCTATAGTGCACTGTCCAGCAGTTTGCTGGTCCGCGAAGCTGTGTCCATATTATAGCAACCAGCATCTTTCTATCCATGAAGCTGAAATTTGCCACGGATGACAAGTGTTTGTGAGGTTGTGTGCAACGGCTACAGCAAGCTTACCCTTATTTCTTTATGAGCTGTAATCCCTCCCCGTCAACGTTATCACATAAGCTAATACTGCATACAGCCTAGGGTACATTAAATGGCTACAAAAGGCTGACTGAGGCTGCACTTGTTCTGCACGTCACATTATAGAGAGTTTCCATTTCCATTTAAGCAGCCGTGGGAACAAGTGGGAGCACATTAGCTCAGCACCTAAAAGCGCCTGCTCAGGCTCTTTTCCTCCCCTTAGACCACTTCAGTGTGTGTTGTTTCCGCGCATCTGCCAGCTGGGGGTTAAACTCCTGCTGGTGGGCATACAATAATAGCTTAGTGTCCCATTTAGAAAAATACTTAAATCCATAATGCTCTGCTTTTATTCTCCCATGGGAGAGCAGAGTAATGACTCACTTCTTCCAGTTTCCAGCGATTGATGAGGCGGAGATATGCACCGGGCCGGCCTGTAAATCTGTCAACAAGGGAAAAAAACTATGTCAGGTGGCAGCTTTGATAATATCTGCATCAGCAGACCTTACAGTGGTCATCAAGATGTCTAACATATTGACGTTTAGTCATATTATACTGACAAACCAAAAGCTCCCGTTGGAAAAATCGATACACGCTGTGGCAACAGGTAAAACAGTCTAAACACTGCACAGTTATTTTCAAATGTGTCTGTCGAGAGTCGGGGTCACATCATTTCTCTCATGGTGCAGGTTTTCAGTGACATTCATCTTGACAAAAGCCAGGACTCGGACCAAAATTAGTGATGCATTGATTCATTGGCCAGTAATTGCCTTGTTGACTGCCATCAGCTTATCGGCAAGTACGATGACGTTCATCAATAGCAGTGTCTGGTTGTTATCTGCTGTGTCGCATCAATACTGCGCTGTCACATTAATGAGCTACTCGTTACAGCTCTGCCAACAGTTTGTAAAGCTATGCAAGTACTGAAAACATCTTATTGAGTATAAATCTAAGTAAAAAATATGAATCATTTTTATGTGAAAGGTTATAATAGATGTTGTTTTCATACATTTATAAAATTAAATGTGTGCTCCTCAATGATAATACACAATTATTTCATCATTCATTTTTTTTTTCACTAGCACAAAAGGGAGAATAAATAACAACAACAACAATAAAGCATCTGCTTCAACATCAGCTATCTGCCAAATAGTTATTTTAAATGATCTGTGGCAGCATCAGCCCAATCGAAGTTTCACAAGAAGAATAAAGATCAAATAGTTGCCATCTTGATAACTTTCCAGAGTTGCGAAATTTTGTCCAAAGTTGTGAAATCCTCTCCCAGAGCATCATGAACTGCTGTGCAGTGTTTTTACATCTGGGAAACCTTCAAATTTAAGGATCTGGTGCTCAAACAGGACTTCCTGGATCGCCTTGTGTTGTTTCACATGAAGCAACACGTCCCTGTCACAGCTGTTGTTTTTACTACAAAGATGTTTTCAGTCTGAACACCTGTCAGATTTGGTTTATACATCCTTTTAAACAACTTCTCTCTAGAGCTGAGATTCTGTTGTTCTATTCTGTTATCTTTTGGTAATGTTACTCTTAAATTAATTTGTTTTTCTCTTATCTATTTTTGTTTGTTTTTTTCTGTCTTAATCCTCTGTCTTTTTATTTTATTTTACATTATTATTATTACTATATTACTAAAATCAACACTGTACTCAAAATTTTGACCAATTATCTCGATATCTATATAGCGACACCATTGTAAGGTACTTAAATTAAATATTTTATCAAAATAAAATATCAACACAATGAGAAAAAGGGATAAACTAAATGCATGAATGCGTCACTTTTGCAGCGGCACATGCTCCACTGTGTTTCCTGTGACTTCCTCACCTTCCCAGAAAGAAGGCGATGTAGAAAGTTGAGCTGTTGAGATTGACAAACTGAAAGAGGAACATCTTGAGGGTGAAGCTGTTCTCCCACTCTGACTCTGTCCTCGGCTGTTCTGCGGTGGCACAGAGAGAAAAGGAGGAACACTGAGACACACTAATACACAGTGAGATCCAGATTCCGGAGTTCCTTTACAAAGGCATGCAGATATGATGCACCCTTAGTAAAGTGACTAAACAGCTAAACCACAAGCATCCCCCTCAGCTTTAAAAATATTAGATCTGCAATCAACTTACCTAAATTAGTGAGAAGAAGAGCAACTTTTTCATACAGCTAAAAAAAAATAAAAAAAATACAGGTTGGCCATTAGTTAGTTAGGGAAGAAGTTAAATTGATTGTAGATCTTTATTATTGCTCGACAGCGACCTTTAAAAAGCCCATACATTTAGTATTTACAAAGAACAAATGGCAAAAGTGACTTGTATTCTTTAAAAATCTGATGATCACTCTTCATGCACCGCCTCATCTCTGCACCATTGTTGCCGATGGACGGCAGGCACTCACCACGTTGAGCAGCATGATGACGCAGAAGTTGATGCAGACCGCCGTCCCCGTGGTCGCCACCTGAGAGTTGTTCCGGATGAGAGCCCAGCCGAAGGCGGCGAAGGTGCTGACGGTGATCACACGGTAGATGACGATGCCGAACACGGCGGCAATCACCACCAGGATCTGTGACATCACAGTGACACGCAAAAATACAATTAGTTCTTCAACAAATTAGCTTTATATTGCTCTTGCAGTGTAAAAAAAAGATGCTTTACAAAATGCATAAAAATAGAATACAGTCATTCATATAAGCTGATGTGCTGCTAATAAAAGGCATAAATGCAGAAGAATAATTTAAATCTACAGTAATGAAACATGATGGCAAGACTTTCCATTTAAATAAATGCTGTAAATAAAGACACTGTACTTGAGAAGGTGAATGTGGTGCTAGTTCACTTATTTTCCCTACAGAACCACCATGAAGAAGATCCCTGAAATGTTATGGGTGTCATTTAGCTCCACATTGGGCTTAACAATGTCTTCACAAAATGGCTCCATAATCGAGTCTCAAGAAGCTGATATCCCAAATTGATTTGAAAAGACATTTATTTATGCTTTACAATATGCATAAAAATAGAATACAGTCATTCATATAAATAAAAAAGTTGTATACACATGTACTGTCTGTGCATACCGACTCCTATACTGAAAAAATAAAGCTGATAGTGCTGCTAATAAAAGGCATAAATGCAGAAGAATAATTTAAATCTACAGTAATGAAACATGGTGGCAAGACTTTCCATTTAAATACATGCTGTAAATGAAGACACTGTACATGAGAAGGTGAATGTGGTGCTAGTTCACTTATTTTCCCTACAGACCCACCATGAAGAAGATCCCAGATGTTGAGACGACGAGGCGGCTGTATTTGTCCGTGAAGGCTTGGTAAGGCTCGGGCTTCCCAGATATGGGGTTCATCCTCTCCTTCTTGGAGTATTTGGCCTCAAACTGGGGGCGTATTTCCTCCTGAAAGAGAGAGAACGAGAAATGTAAGTAAACTCTACCAGTTAATATGAAATGCTTCCTATGGATTTTCTATATACACAGACGTAATGTACAACATATTCTATTTGCAGCGGTGTCGAAATGCAATGTACAAGAGAAGGACGAAGACCCGCCAGTGCTAAAACATTAAATTTTACATAAAATACAGCACATACAGTAAGTTAGCATGCACTCTATTCTATATCCTGCCTTACCAATCAAATACAGCTTAGACAGTTTCCGTACATGGGTATAGGCGGAGTCAATTTCCCCTCTCTGAGAAAATAAAAGCCTAAAAAGTACTACAAAGACAATATGTTGGGATTTATAGCTTTAGTATATCTAACTGATCTGAGGTCATTCATCTGGAGCTACTGCGAGTTCCATGTTAATAACATAGAAGAAGATGTTAAACAATATGTTATTGGCATCATATAAATAGACAAGAGTAGAATATATATATGTATATATATATATGTATATATATATATTAGGGCTGTCAAACGATTAATTTTTTTAATCGCGATTAATCGCATTTTGTCCATAGTTAACTCGCGATTAATCGCAAATTAATCGCAATTTTTTTGGCACATTTTTTTCTGTTCTAAATGTACCTTAATGTATTTTTTTCATGTTCTTAATACTTTAAACAACATAAGAAAGGTCAAATATGCTTGCATTATGAAAATGTTTATTCAACACTTCAAATCATGCAGGAAAATAAATCCAGGGTTGTCTGCTTTTGGCGAGGGGGGGCGACGGGCTCTCTGTATCTGCCGTCTGTTTGGCTTGCAAGTGGTGTCCACTGACACTGCACGTTTTTCTTCTTCGCCTTTTTCACGCAGTGTGCTGCTTTCTGTCAGTCAGTATCACACTGATGATCGCCATGGCTCCGGTGCAGCAAAACAATAAAAAGTACGACTTGAAATTCAAACTTTCTGTCGTGATATATTCAGAGGAAAACTCGGGAGAAGCAGCCGCTAGACGTTTCTCTGCCTGCTGGAGGGAGGAAGAAGGCTAGAGAGGAGCCTGAGATAAACATGCGGGGATGAGTTATCAGCAAACGGGCACGCCACGAGAGAGTGTCCCGCAAAATGATCAGGGCGATGGAGAAACAAATGTCCGCCACCGTGAGTGACAGCAGAGATGAGGAGTTTGCAGCGAGTGCTGCTTTTCAGTCCGCCGTGTTTTTAACGAACCGCCAACCCTGCTTCTTCTTCTTCTGCCACCCTCTGTCTCAAGACTACGGGTGCCGCCGACGGCCGTAAATCATACAATGCGCGTTTTTTTTTAAAAAAGAAAATATATACTGAGCGTTAATCGCGCGTTAAAAAAATTATCGGCGTTAAGAGGATGTTGCGTTAACGCGTTATTAACGCGTTAACTTTGACAGCCCTAATATATATATATATATATATATATATATATATATATATATATATATATATATATATGTATATATATATATGTATATATATATATATATGTTTATATATATATATATATATATATATATGTATATATATATATATATGTTTATATATATATATATATATATATAATATATATATATATATATATATATATATATATATATATATATATTAGGGCTGTCAAAGTTAACGCGTTAATAACGCGTTAACGCAACATCCTCCTAACGCCGATAATTTTTTTAACCAGTACATTTAATGGCAATAACTTTTATTTGAATATCTAAATAAAAAATAGCCATCATTTTGTTTTTTTGTCAATATAAATTGAAAATATATACTTTTTCAAATGAAAACTCAAGTTTATTGTTATTCTGTAGATATAATCGTAACTTCCATAATGACACTTTACATGACAGTGGAGCTTTAATCGGTTCTTGCCCTTTTCCATCCAGCAGTGTTTTATTTTTACCTTATAACCCTTTTCTACTAGTAAGGGCTTTCTAAAAGCATATCATGAAAAATAACACTCAACTAAGATCTAACTAGCTGGTTTCTGTTAGCGAGAGTGACCACATGAAAAGATAAGTCACAAATACCACACTGTAGAGGGGAACCTGAACTCACCAGCTAGTTTTTATACTGTATGAAATAATGTCACATTCTCTGTTCATCTCTGTGTTTTACTTTATTGATGTGACAGTGTATTTCATAATGTCTGATGTGTATAATTAAAACTGAACACTTTGGGAGTCCATGCATTTATAAACATTCTTCGTCTCCAGTATTGTGCTTGGAACATAGTTGGCTCCACTTCTTTATGAACCCGACCTGTACTTGGATGGTACTCCTATCCAGCTTGTACACTGAGAAAAGGGAATGTACAGAAGATGCACAGATATGAATGCTCATTTTTGGCGACATGTCTTTTGGGAGTTTAGCATCAGGCTATGCATATTCACACTGACAGTGTTGTCAATGACACCACTTTTTAATACCAAGCCACCACTTCCATTGTGCAGTTAGCCACAGCTATATCTGGAAGCTTTTGATGAGAGGAGTCAAAGAGTTTATTATCTGTCTTGTCTCCGTTCTGCACAAAGCAGACTGAGACTCTGAGTCATTTCACGCCCACCAACAGCAGCCTTTCAAAGGGCACATTTGCCAGTTTGAGTGACTGACAGATGAGGGCTGGAGATTGATACGCAAGACAGGCAAGAACATTCTGAACCCACAAAAGAGTATGATAAATAATGCTAATAAAATGATAAATAAATGATAAAACCGAATGATAACATGACGACTGTGTAGAGGTCTGAGTTTGTGAGTGCTTCCATTGTACAAGTGTTAAAATTGTATATTTTAAGTGAGTCACAGCTCAGACAGAGACAGGCTCCCCTGGTGCAGGCGCTCAGTAAAACGTTTCCCACTTTTTTTTAAATGTAAGCCTGTGGACTGGCATGGACTGCAAAAAAAGCTGTAGTAGGCGAACATTTCTCAAGGGCAGAGCTGCTGTGAAGGCTGAAATCTGGCCATTTTTTGGCTTGAAATCTCCCCTAGGTGAAGCCAAAGAGCAACGAGTTAGGTAATCAAATCACGAACCCTCTCAAAATAGACACATTAACGGCAGCAATTTTGTCTATTCACTCACGACCCTCATTCTATCTGAAAGGGAACGGATGAGAAGTACTTCACCTCCTCCTCCTCCCAGTCGATGAGGTCCCAGTCGTATGCGAGGACAGCTCTGCGTCTTTTCCAGAACTCCAGGAAGACTGTCGCTGGAATACATGAATACAATGGCGTCAGGTGTTTTATATGACCATTTTTGTCAGTGAAAAACAGTAAAACCAGTATTAATCACAATGTGTTTGAAGGTACTGCTCATAAAGCCTGATTTAACCTTCAGGTTACAACACTCAGTACTACTGGGAGCCAAATATTCTATTTTTCCTTGCATAAGTTTACCTTATCAGACTAATTTCACATTCACGCTGCCTCCCTGTTGTTTAAAAGATTTATTTTGGCCACTTGGGGGCAGTGGAACGAGCTGCGAATTGACATATTATAGAGTTGTTATGCGGAACACAAACAAACAGCTGCCTGGAAGAATATTAGTATTCCTTTGGAGTCATGCTCCTGATGGACAGAATGTAAATCCAAGTTTCCTCTTAGCTCCTCTGCCTTATTTTGGCCTCTTTTGTGCTTGTACGTTTTTTTTTTCATCTCCACCAGCCCCTGAGGAAACATCTTACATGTTTAGTAGCCAATGGCGTTCTCTGTCTGCCTGCCATTGGGTAGTGGGCAGGTAGTGCACCGTGTTTGAGCTTGTTTGCTGATCACCTGCTGATGCTGGAATGGTGTCGATGACAGTAATGAGTAATGAGCACGAACAAGTATTTGTCTCCTTCAGATTTAGATATGTTTAAAGATGCTTTTGTTTTTGTCCTGTTTTTTTTTTGTATTTATTCATTTTTTAAAGTGAAATCATAAAGTATTGTTTTTCCTTTAGGACCACCACTCGTTTGGTTCCAGCAACCATTGGAACTAAAGGAGCTGTCCGAGTTATAACATGCACCAAGAAATATGAGCTCACAACTGATGCTTTGTTGTGTCCTGAGTTCATTTCAAAATGCTCAGCGTCTTAAGTATAACTAGCAGCGCTCTGAGTTAAATCAGCTGTGGATGTTGTTGCTAGATCCTGACTTGTGACCAAAGGTGACACGACCTTGAGATCTGACAGGCTATACCATTAACTTTTTTTAAAATCCCTTCTTAAAACTTTACTTTATAGGAAAGTGTTTAAAGGTATTTAAAATGTCGCTGGGATTTTATCATCACACTCTTGCCATATTGTTAATTTTTTTTACTTATTTTACCATCCAGTATTTCTCATGTTTTCATGTTGTGGTGGGTTTGGCTTGTTATATGCTATGTTTTCATTTCATATATCTTTTAAAGGTTCGTGTTATATAAATGAAGCATTTAATTATGGTTATATATTATATGCATAGGTCACACAGAGTAGTATGGTTGTGCCTTATGTTAAACTACATACTTTGTTACATGCTATAGTAGCAGGTGTAACTGTGGATAACACTAAAAGTAATTCATTTTACTTAATATGACAAAGCCATACAGAGCTTTACTGTGCAACAGACACACCTAAAAGAACAAAATCAATCGATTTACACCTACATTTTCACCTAAATTGGACATTTTAGGGACAAGAACCAAAATCCCTCATGTGAGCAAAAGGTCAAATCATCCTCAAACTAATTCATGCTAACATGCTGTTATCACGCTAAAACAATCCTGGTTATTCTTTTCTAGCTAATTCGGTTGTTTAAGGAATGATTTGTTGGAACTCAATGGAGTGTTCTTGAATAAGAGAGTGCTCTTATTTTGAAAAACAGGAAACATGAGTAGAGAGCTGTAACCATGATTGGTGTTATTATGATGATATGAGTGCTGATGATGTGATTGCAGTTACATAATGTAGGTGTGTCAGAAACCCTCCCAGCAAGCACTGGGGTGATAAATCCAAGGACATGAATCTAAATTGTTTGTTTGTGTTCCTGAAATGTTATGGGTGTCATTTAGCTCCACATCCCAAATTGATTTGAAAAGACATTTATTTATTTAATTTTACACCTCTTTCAAAGCCACAAATCTCACTGTAGCTGCTAAGCCATAAGCGTTAGCATGCAGTTTGTCTCCATTGACTGTCTAAAGATTTTTGACATTTGAAAAAACGACTTAAAATAACAAAAAATTGCTTCAAAAAGTAATTATTTTTTTAAGTTGTTTTTATTACATTTTTAAACAAGTCCCCATCTGCTCCGTTTTTTTTTTTTTTGTTTTTTTTGCTGTGAAGCTCCAAAAAATGTTTCATGGACGAAGAAACTTCATCTGACTGTTCCTTTAATCAGAGTAATGTAATTATCCGTGTATGAAGAGGGGCGGCTCGTTATCACCCCATGTGATTGGCTCAATCCTAAATGACCCGCTTGTCTGATGTTAAGATGATCAAACTGTGCCGACATTGTTCCTCTGCAAAGTGAGAAAAGAGTGTCTTCAGTGTTTACGCTGCATAATGACAGTCACTCTCATTACCTCATGGAGAGGTTGCTCTCAGACACAGTGTTCGGGCACTGAGCCTGGAACAAAGTCCTGTGGATAGCTTACTTATTGGGCATGTTTACCAGCCTCTGCACTGGCCGCTGAAGCTCCATTCACACTGATCACAAGCTTTTATCGTAAGAATTCCAAACAATTTCTAGTTAGTTTGTTTCCCCTTTCACGTCCACATTCCTATTGAACGTTTTTTCGAATGTCAAGGCTTGGCTGTCTGAGAAGGGTACGGCTTCCCATGTGAAGCCGGCAGGGGAGCACACTTCTGAGGATCCTTAATGAAGGGATTTGAGCTGATTCTCTGCTGCAGTTGAACCCAGAAATATATTCATTTGGACAGCAGCAGCAACAGCAACTTCCAACACGGAGAGGCAGTGACTGTAAGGTCAGTACAGTATTTCTATCAGACTTTTCTTTAAAACAGGATGATAGCGGTCAACTGTAATATTTTGGAGTACGTGCAGACATAGACTGGTCTTTGGCATTGTGAGCAGCTGTGAAAACAGTTCACTCTTCCACTTTGCTCTTCACAGAGGAACATTCTCCACAAGGATCATGGCGCTCTATACAAAACATTCAGATCAATTTGGCTTGGTTTTTAGTCAGATTTGTTAGTTTGTGTGACGCATTCCATACGACTCATGTCTTCTGTGTTTTTATAAGCCTGCATATAGCTTGTTTATTTGTCTCAGCTGTATGCACTTCTCTTAATTAACCCAGATGTCAGGTTTTTAATGCAGCCACACAGTTTTCATGATTTGTCTCATGCTTTAAAAAAAAACACTTTTTATAACGCTGTCGTCGTTGAAACTATTTCTGTACTTTTTGCTTGAACTTCAACTTTATATTACACTTCTCAACGCTAATGCAAACATAGATCCTTTCAACCTTGCATTCAATAGGCTGATGACTAAAGTTCAAGACGTTGTACTGTGTTGCTGTCAAAGTTAGTTTGTAGATAAGATAAGAGGTAGACCTTGTGAACCTACCATCTTTCTAATACCTGTAACATTTTTCTATTTTTCTGATACAAACGTCAAATGCATGATTTCTGTTACTTTAAAGTTACGAAGGTCAATGAATTGTGCAGCACTCACACAATATCTGGAAACCTGTCAGTAAAACAAGTTTTTAAAAAACTTACGCAGAGCTCACGAATAGTAATCTTAAAGGTGCACTGTGTGAGAATTGGACACCTGTCAAATTAGCACCCCAAATAAACAGGATTCAACATATCAACAGAGTAACTGCTAACTGCTGCTAACTGTAGCTGCAGTTAGCTGGTTAGCTTGGTTAGCTGTGTAGCTAGCGGTCCGGACTGGGAGCTCTGAGCACCATAGGGGAGTTGTGTTTACACTGCTAGCGCAGGAGCTTTGCAACAGGATGGGCCAGGGCTAGCTGGTTAGCATGCTAACTTCAATAGTGATCTCTGCAACACAGTGCATATATGTCATAACTCAATTATTATTTCGCGTGGCTTTGCTTTTCAATATCAGTGATGGGATTCCTCCAGAACCAAAACCTGACTCTGGGCTCCTCTCAGCCTGAGGTCACCCATTTGGAGTCGACGCCGCAGCTATCATCAGCAGGTACTGTAAAACCTCCAATGAAATATTGATTTCTAGATTGTCAAAATGGTGTGATTTCTTAGTTAAACAAAGATTTTAGCTTATACAAGTAATTACTTAAAGGAAAAGTTCACCAAGATAAGAACATTGAGTTACTACCTGCTTCATGCCCATGGAAACTTGTGAAGTTTTGCAGTCACAGCAAAACAGAGTTGCGACATTTTCCTTAAAAACTTAAGTAGATGGGGACAAAAAAAATAACAATGAAGAAATACAAGATGGCTCCACACAGCTGGCTCCATATAGCTTAATCCAAGTCGCTGGAAGCCCCAAGATCCCAAATTGATTTTAAAAGACGTTATTTAAACACTTTTTTAAGCTCAAATCTTTCACCGTAGCTGCTAATGTCAAAGACTTAGGGGTCTGAAGTGGTTGCACAAGCTTGACCGCATGTTGAGAGTGTAAAAAAAATGTCTTTTCAATCAGTTTGGAATCTCTGGGCTTCTAGAGACTTGGATAACGCTGGATGAGCAGTATGGAGCCATTTCGAATTTCTTTTTGGTTGTTTTCATACATTTTAAAATGAGTCCCCAGCTACTTGAGTTGTTCAGGAGAACGCTCCAGTCCTATTTCGCTGCGAAGCTCCAGAAATGTTTTGTGGACTGTGGTCATTTCACCTGAGTTTCAATCAGCATTTTGTGGTGGAGGAGATAATGTCTTAAGTGATCCTTTCATTTCTTTTTGCTTTACATTTCATTCACTCTTTACCCCTGCCTTGACTTGATATCCATCCCACTGTACCTGCAAGTCACCATTAAACATTCATGAGGGTGAAACTGATATGATTTTCCACTGTGATGAGAACATTGTCTGAATATGTCTGAGTGTCTGAATTATTAACACACACTAATGCAACAGGGCCTGCCCCGCTATCTTTGATTTATATACCTCAGATTCTAAGCTTTTGGTTACATAACAACTCCAATAAAGGTTTAAATGTCTGGTGGTACTTGGATTGAGTTCCCTGTAGTAAAGTATTTTGTAGCACAATGGTTGCGTGCGCTTTAAGTTGAAATGCACGAGTCCTGGCAGAGTGTCACACCTCTGCTCTAAGCTGCAGAACCACGTCCAATCTTTCCCTCTCCTTCACCCTCAACAGTTAACAACACAATAATCGTGCTGGGCGTGTTGACCTTCGCCCTGCAGCTGTGTTTGGCTCTGTTCTTCATGCTGAGATTTGTGAGACTGGACAACAGAGTGCGAGAGGCTCTCAAACACCCAGATACCGCTAAGAAACTCATTGGTGAGCATTTCGACGATAAAGTTTCAACACTGATCATTCAATCAAACACTGAAATGTGTACAATGTTTAATATCAATATGGCTGGTATGATAACACCCTCGGTGTAGCTGTAAAAACAGAAAAGATGTGTTTTTACAATGAAAACTCTCCAAGTTTTGCTGTAACTGCGGATATAAACCACATCTTTCATGCCTACAGGACTGATTTTGAAGCATATTTTGTTCCCATATTAGTCTGATTGAACATAAGATGGCATTGAGACTTAGTATGAATTGTGAATTTTGTTTTTTTAGCTGCCTCGATTTAAAATCTACCTTCCAATCACCTTGTTAAGTTTAAGTGTGCCAATAAGCATATTTAGTCGTCGTTTTTTTACAGTGTACATTGTTTTTGATATATTTTATTCTCTTTTTGCATTCCTCAGCCTCATCCTGCCATCTTGACATGTATAAACAGGGCGGCTATCCGCCATGCAGTGCTGCTGCTGCTCCATCCCCCGCCGCGCCTGCAGCAGCCGAACAATATGAACCCATCAAAAACCCTCTGTTTGCACCTTCTATACCCTGGGACCTTGTTCAGAACTGACAAGCTCCTTCTTGTGTCCACCAAAAGCAAATGAAGACGCGCAGGAAGAAATGTATCAGATATATATGCAACGCTGTAATGTGTCGTTTTTGACTGCCGCAGTCATAGTTTTATTTTGTGAGATTTTCCAATATTTTTGCATCATTTCAATGAAAAATAAATTGATATAATACATTTTTATACAAAACAATGGACCAAGTGACTGTGTGTAATGTGAAAGGTGTTGATCAGATTGATGAAAACACAGAGGATTATCACCCAAGTCAGCAAATACAGTCAGTCAGTCAGTTCTACGGTGCATTTTAGCATATTTTGTTTTCGCAGCCAGCCACTTCACTGTTTTTCTTCAGTGTCACCGCTCTCATCAGCTACACGTCATGCTGTTTTCAATAAGAAAGCTCCTTTAAACCCCTTGCAAGCTACCTGCCTAGAACCAGCGTTGATGACTAGCTAGTGAACATGGCGGATTTAGCAGCCGAAAAGCCAGACATTCCCCCCAGCAGCTGGTGGAGACCAAAACAGAGCTAAATGAATTGCTACTGTTGTTATGTGTTTGCGTGTGTTTGTGTTTGGTGCATAAAGAGGCAACATTTCTTGCTAACACATGACTTATGAAGTGTTCAGCTTACCCCAAACTGCCATAAATACAGCAAAGAAAACAGTTGCCCCATTGTCGAAGAGGTGGGTCACCTGAGGAGGAGAAAGGAAGTCTCAAGCTGACTTTTAATCTTGTAACAACAACAAATGCAGTTTAGCTTTAATCCCTGACCAATCATTTTCACAAGGGCCCAAACAGACAGAACGTGTTTAGCAACCTGCGTGTCACACAGACTTTTAATTGAATCGTTGAAATTTGTATCATTGTCGCCAATCACCAAATCACTCGTCCTTAGCCTAGCCGTTGTTTTGCTGTGTAAGTAAACTGGCAGATCTGTACCTTTTTGTTTTGGCTGGCTAGAAGTAGTTAACTTCCCAGTGACTAGATTCATAGCCACCTCATGAATGAAATACTTCTGCATAAAAGAGTTCTGGCTCCGACTGAGAGTGAGAGGCTGTTCACAGACGGTATGCCAGACACGCAGGAGGAGAGCTGAAATCACAGGAAGTACCACTATCTCGTCCAGGAGCTCCGCCTGGATGATTATCAGCTCGGGGCGTATTATTAGACGTATTTAAGGATGAGTCACTGACAGTCTGACAATGACTTCATGTGCTTTTCAGCTCTGAGTCGAAGATTGCTCAACTGGAGGTGTTCAGAGCGCCTCTGCAAAAAAAAACACAAGGCGCCCAGGGTGCATGAGTAGCACGCAAAAAAACACTTATTGCCTGTTGAGAATAAAACGGAATAAGACGCCTCTCACTTAAAAACAGTGTTCTGTCTGATCGGGCTCTCAATCGGCATTTTGCGATAGCGACGTGCACAACAGCCGTCTGGAACATTTTGTCCCCGTGCTGTGGTGACGGTACCTTGGCATAGATGCAGCTGTCTGACAGTCTCAGGTAGGGGCAGTACTGGTCGCAGATGGGGCACATGATGATGTCAGTGGCCTGGCAGATTTCTTTACTGGAGAACAACAGTTTAGCCCGTCAGACTCAAATAATGTCAAGCAATGGTGAAAGTGCTTTTGGGTGCCATGCGGTAGTGAAAGCCCAAAGTGATGCAAACCCAAACCCCCAAAGTTGGTGACAAATTCAGGATTTTTCTGAAAAAAATCATTTGTCCAAACTTTCTTATTCTGTGGTGACAGACAATACAATACAATACAGTGCAATACAATATTACTAAGCTACAATGGACAATAACTACAGATAGGAATTGATAAGGGTTACCGATACCGAGGCCATTATGAATTTTATCTAATCAGTCCAATTCTTTATCTATTCTCTTACTGAATCCTGATCAATATTCTGTGTAGGGGGAAAAAAGTCATGCATTCTGTACATCTCAGGTGTGTAAAAGCTCCATTCTTTAACCTCTGTTTAAACTAGAACCCATTTTAAACTGGAACCAGTTCTAGATTAACACCCCTTTCTGTCAACATCTGAAATTGAGTAAATGAGAGAAAATTTGTATTCATCTAGTTTGTCCTCGTCAAAGAAAAGTCTGCTTAACCTCAATGCGTATTGCGGATGTTCAAACATGAGACATTTACCCTCATTAAGGGTTGGACAAAGTGTCGAATCCATGCTTCCTGGAACTCAAGCCAGAGTTATGTTGAGTAGAAAGCTGTTTTTTTGCTGGTGTTTCCATCTTTACTTGAACTTTGCTTTACTGTTTTACAGACATTAGAACCAGCGCAACTGTCATCAAATCTTGGAAAACAAATATTCCAATAGATCAAATCATTTCAAATTGATTCACAACTCAAACCAGTTGTCAGTCCCCATCCGTAAGAACAAACAGATAATCTGATCCATATTAATTAGTCATTCATTAGCAGCAAAATCAAACAGCAATTTGAAGCTACAGTATTCAAATACAATACAACTGCCAGCTCTAAGGACGCGTGTTTTCTCTCATAGAAAAGACGAGGTGTGTTTACCTGACCTGGCAGTGCTCCAGCGTGAAGAGGCCGTACAGGAACACAAACAGGCCGACCAGCGCTGCAGGAAACAGCATCCCCGTGTACCAGCCGAGCCAGGCGAAGTACAGACCGATCTTCTCTCCGAAATACCTCCTGAAACAGCATCAGAGCACAGGAGGAGAGAGCTTGAGGTTCTCTTTGAAGTGTCTTTTGAAATACATTAATCAAAAAATAAACTCATATCTGGTAAAGCAGCAGGTCTGCATCCCGATGTCTGTGAGTGCAGTTACCTGATGAGGTCCAGCGGTTGGTACTTGTACCAAACCCCCCACCAGGCCCAGCACTCGTACAGCAGGTGCCGGTGGTTCTCTGCTCCGTGTGTTCTGATGGAGTTTTTGCTGTGGTATCTCCCCTGTTGAAGTCGAGGCACACACACGTAGACAGACATGGAGAAACATAATCTTTCGTATTTAGCAGTGTGGTACCATCACATGGAATCCGACACAGCATTTGATGTATGGCTTTGTGGATATCAGCTTGATTGTTACCTCATGAAGCGGGAAAGCTGCCTCGTATGAGTTATTGCTCAAAAGACGATTGAGTCCTGGAATCAGAAACAGAGAATCTTGAATGAGGAGCAACAGATGCCATTTTAAATTAAACACTATAGATGTTAAAATCATGGATAAAGGTACAGGGCTGTATACTTTGTGTAATGCATCGGCCTCACAGTAGTCTAATGTAAGCTTCCCATTAAAGAGGAGGCAACAAGAAAGGCCAAAACATCCCCTCCATAATGTAGGTCAGGGTTATGCTTCATGGGTTTATGCATGAATTAATCTCTTTTTCATTGGCCATATGTGAGCGGATTGTAACGTGACACGTAGACCTTCCCCATCTCTCTCAGTCGACTATACATGAAATAGACGATTTGTTGAAGTTGTTTAATGCTGCTGATGTGGATTTCTTTGTTAAGGACTCGGGTAGGAGTCCAGTGCGTGTTCTCGAGTGCCTCATCTCAGTGCCTCCCTCTGCACCGCTAACTGAGAGCAGCGGTAGCTAACGTTACTTTAGAAATGTGGTCCGCTGGCATAAACGACCGACCGAACACAGAAATTCCACAGAGCGCCTTTTTAGGATTTCAAAGGACTATAAGGTGATAACAAAGGTTGGAAGCAAAGGTAACATCACACAGAGTCAACTGGAAGTAGTTAGTTGGTTAGTTTTGTTAGCTCCTTCTTCTTCTATCGCTAGCCATTTTCATATTATTAATAGAGTTTATGTTTTTTTATATTAGTTTGATAATCGCCTCAGTGTCTTAGATAACCGTTAGCGACATTAGCTAGTCACTCAGCTAATGCTCAGTAGCTCAGCTCCAACATTAGCCTGATTTTCAAAGCTTAGCTTACATTAAATGGCGGTGGCTCATTTTCACACACGCTGCTTGGAAAAAATGCCAAACATTAAAATGCCTGACGTACATTGTCTTGTGAAAGTGAGCTTTAAAGCTCTGACCTCATTGTTCATATACCTGAATGCGCTTTTCCTCATTTTAGCAGCCAACTAGGCTAGCTGACTGGCTAACATCGCTATCAAGGTGATTATCAAATTATCAAAAATGCTAAAAACAATAATACATGTGTAAAGTGAATTGTGAAATGTGAAATAACTAACAATTGACAAAATACTTTCGTGTTCACTGCACAAAATAGTGGTATATTTGGACAAAGAGGGACTTGATTGAATATCAGATACTATCTTTCTGCCGTTTTCTTTGTGCACCCTTTCTCAAGTTAGCAGCCATTTCCTTTAATTTCCATTATCTCTACAGTCGAATTTGTCACGATGCCAAGGGGAAAAACTCACCCATCTTATTTTTACCCTCCTCATATTTGACCCGCTGGAGGATGTGGTGGACGATGCGACTTCTGGTGGCGTTGTTGAAAAAAGTGTCTTTGTTGTGGATGATGAAACTGCAGTGAAACGAACCAGTTATTACAAATCTGTCTGAATGATTTGTGTTTGTCCGTGTGTGTTTTTGTGTGTGTGTGTTGGGTCAAATTTGTATGAGGAAGGCAACAGAGTGATTTTCAAGTGGAAAAGGAATTAAAGAGGAAATGGAAAAGACCAGGCACCAGCACAAGATAAAGCTCAAGTCATTTCTGTGGGATGGGTTTTTTTTAAAGGCTGAATGAATAAAAACTCACTGATGTATCCTCGATCGACTGAAGGGGGCGGTGAAGCTCTCGTTCTCCTCCAGGTCGGGCAGGGTGTCGTTGTCGAACTTCATGGGCTTGCGGGGAAGCCACCCGCGGAATTTGTTGATGCGTTTCTCCATCCTGTAAAGTGAAGTTTGTGTTAAAGCTGCCGGAGTAGAGTTGCGCTTCGTCAGCTGATCTCATGCTGCCTCACCTGCTCATGAACTTGTGCCTTCGGTGCATGTAAAAGATTTTCCTCCTGGAACATGTAGGACAATGGGAATAATTAGCACTTAGTACAGTTCAACAATGGGAATGATTGATACTAACATTATTATTACTGCTTTTGTTAAAACTAAAATGACCTGATCTTTTTACCACGTTATGACTATTACTACTATTGCTGCCCATACTAATGTCGATAATAGTACTAATATTACAAATGTTGTTATGTTGGGCTACACAAATCACATTTTCGTCATTGGTTTGTATTCCACCAATCAACAGTTGGTAATGGAAACCAAGGCTAACCCAAAAGTTAGCATCACCCTGGTTCCCTTGACAAAAACCCTTCGGAGTTTTTCAATTGGATTTGGGATTATTGCGGAACAGAGGCTCCGCAGCAAACACAAGCTTGCGATATACAAACATTATCACCTTACATTCAGTTTTTGTTCAGCAAGATCGTCTTCACAATCGAAGGTCGCTGTTAATAATTCTTTTAATTTGAATGCGATCGCCGGAAGTGAAAAGCTAACGTTAGGCTATAACAAACTACATCATGGTTGCATGACTTCAACGTCTCCACCGCTAAGCTTCTTACTGCACTATACTATACCGACTTTACTATAAATAGGTCGATCCACAAGTTGGAAAGTTAGAGTTGGATTAGTTTGCAAATCAAATCCGCCAGTAAAGATGGATTAGTGAGCGGATGAGTATGACGTTTAATGTCCGTGACAACTTCCGTGGTGTCATTAAGCCACTCGTTAGCAACCGCCTTGTCACAGCTCACAAGTGAGGTATTAACTGATGTATTTTACGTCATAAAACAAAACATGACAACTCTCAAGCTTGTTTTGACAACACAACCATTAAAAAATAAGACTCTGAGACGAGGGTAGCGGAGTTGCAAATATTCTAACTTATTTCAAGCTTTAAGGATTCATTCCTGCGACACTATGAACCAACAAATGCAGTGAATAAGAAGACTACAAGCCAGCAAACTTACATTTATAGGTACATTATGAAAGAATTTGAGTTGAAAACATTAAAAAATTGCCTAAAATGATCAACAGAATGGGGTAAAATTATAGTTTTAAGCAAATTAAATCTATGTATTGTGTTGCAGAGATATCTATTGTCTATTTAGCATGCCAACCAGCTAATCACTTCCCAGTCTGGACAGCTTGTTGCACGACAAACTGAGCTAACTAGCTAATGGCAGATACAGTTAGCAGCAGTTAGCAGTTTCTCTGGAGATATGCCACCCCTTATGAGTATGAATGAACATTGCACCTTTAAAATACTAAAAAAAAACTGCCTTTGCAGATGTTTTATAAGCAATAAAATGCTTAAAACAATGTTTAGACCCTTGTTGTCTCACCTAAAAGGCATGCGAATGTTCATGAGCTCTGCGTAGCGACAGAGAACATCCCACGGTGCATGAAGCTTCAGAAAAATCACGTCACTGTTTGTTACAGAGGCCTGTAAGGAAACCAAACACACGCAGCAATTAAAGTCCAGCAATAACTCAAGATTGTTAGAATAGATAGGACTACAAAATATCACCCCGGCGCAGTCAGCGGCATAAACATCCGTTCTGCATCAATATGTTTGCTTGCGTCAGCTCTTCCCAGCTGTTTACCTGTACCTCCTGACGGAGTAGCAGTCAGTCTGAAGGTACATGGATCAGGAGTGGAAAAGAGACCTAAAAATAACGAAATGACTCCATGCAAGAAAAACAAGTGGGCGGTCGGAAGGAGACAAGAATCGTTGCCTTCCTCTGCATGTTCCAGATAATGATGACCTTGATGCTACTGCATTGGCAAGTAGCATCAAGGTCCAGAACACAACACACACACACACACACACACACAGACACACACAAGAAAACACAATTCACAACAACCACATTTTCTACTCCATCAAGGGGCAGTTTTGCTACATAAGAAACAGCCAGTGAGAAACAGGCTATCACCAGATTAGTTTCGGCTATAAGAGTGATGGCTCACCGATGGACGTCACAACAGCCCTCGGTCGTCAGACTGGGCACAAAGGCTCAGAGCGTTTTAAAACGCAGCAATCTGCCCACTGAGATTACATGCATTATAGGATTGGGTATGAAATTGCTTCGTCACACAAATTGGTATTGATTCATGTTGCACACTATCAATGCAGCTGCAGGTTTGCCAAAGTACACTGCGAGGCTAATTCTCTGTCAGTATGGGAACACACCAATCATCAGTTTTTTTTTAAAGAAGAGGCTTTTTTTTGTTTGGCTGCATTGAGCAGAAAGCGATGAAGTCCCTCGATCGAACAGCGTGACCAAAAATAACGTTGCTCAAAACAGACATGGAGGCTTGATGTGATTATGAAGGCCGTTATTCAGGTGGAGCCCTGTGACTGTAACGCCTGCCCTGCTGAGGTGCCCTTCAGCGAGACATTTAATCCCCATCAGCTGAGGGAGGCCTGCTCTGTAGCTGCACCTGACTTCAGGTCTCTCTTGAGGGGTTATGATTAGCTGAACGATTTTGATTTTTAAACATTTTATTAATTCATGATGTAAATATGGTATTAGGTATTATTTATTTATCTATTTGTACTATTTATTCTTAAAGAGACGGTGTAGATTAAAAAAAAAAAACACAGAACAGAAAATACCCACAATACATAAAAATATATCGATGTGGACATTACACTACAACAACACAGTGCTGCTGTATGTCTGCTGAACACACACACACAACACAGGCCAATGTTGTGTTTGCAGCCTGTTGTGCTGTCACAGAATCTAATTCATGCAAGAGGACATTTTAAGCTCTTGTAACTTCAGCCTCTTTATTCAACATTTTGAATACTAAATAACTTAACTTTAACTTTAATAATTATTGTTTATGTCTCTTTCGCCTTGTGGTCACTTATTAGTTGCTGTTTTCTTCAACAGCGCATCAAAAGCATTTGCTAATCCAATGAGGCAGACCAGGCAAGTATGTGTGGGCTGCTACAAAGACAACACCGAGCTGCGAACATCTTCATTTGGCTGAACTCTGGTCATCATAATGAAATAAAAAGTATGTGTTCCTGCTCTTTACCTCCTTCTCCATCTGTAAGCCCTCGGCGCGGATGTTCCGCTCAAATATCTCCCTCTTCTCTGACTGCGAGCTGGACTTCCTGTAAACCAGGATGTAGTCAATGCGGCACTTTCCGTCGCTGAAGCAAAGGCCGCAGGACTTACTCCTCCCCTGAAAACAGACAGACAGACAGATAACAGAGATTAATGGCAGAACTGTAACTGGCCATTAAGTGGAAGAGTCTGTCACCTTGTTTTAAATGATATCTTATCTATCATTTATCAGGGAAGGACATCCAAACTATTCCTGTCCTAAACTGGCCTATATGTTCAGTTGGGCTGAGGGGAGTAAGATGGAGATCTGTAGATCCACCACTGACCTCTGGGAGGCCTGATTCAGACTTCGTGTTGTCCTCCAGGATGCTGCTGTGGGTTCCTGGATTC
The DNA here is from genome assembly GCA_963678695.2 of Diplodus puntazzo. NCBI lineage: Eukaryota > Metazoa > Chordata > Actinopteri > Spariformes > Sparidae > Diplodus > Diplodus puntazzo. The sequence continues at coordinate 6,586,937 of OZ023177.1, read as the reverse complement.
AGCAGGGTGGAGTCGTCGTCTCTGGACGGACTGCTGATGCCTTCTGATCTTTCTCTCTCAAGCAGCACATTAACGTCCTTCACAGCTGGCGGGAAGATGAGCAGAGTGAACAAGAGCGATATTACAGTAAAGTACAGTGAATGTTAGTCACCAGTCTGCTGAGTGAATTTTCACTCACGCAACAGACACAGGAAAATATTAGCATGTATTTACAGTCGTATTTCTGTCCGCCTTATACGTTTAAGTCTGATATTTACTCTGTTTTTAGCTCTGTTTTGGTCTCAACCGACCTCTTGGAAGAATTATATGTCTCATTAGCTAATGGTAGCTGAGCAGAACCATTTTAGCCTTGAATGACAGTTTTTGATGTTAGCTACACAGACATTTCAAGCCCCGGTGTTGCAGTGTCTCACCGAGGGGAGGCACATCGTCTTGTGTGCTGGAGTCCGGGACTTCAGCCGAGGATTCCTCCATGATGTCGGCCTTCCCGCAGGAGGAGAAGGTGAGAGGTCTCTCCGCTGCCTGGTAGCCTGAGGCCGAGGGCTGCAGCGGGACTCTTCGTCGGTGGAGGCTCCGCCGCTGGGGCTCAGACCCATGTAGAGATAAACTCACGCCTGGAAGACACAAACAAACCTTTTTACATTTCATTTCCTCATGTTTGGATGATGTTTGGATACTAACTGCTGTCCCTTTAACAATGCATTTCTTGTTTTTATAGTCAAGTCACAATAAGAACAGCATGGAACTGATGTTAGCTCACAGTGAGAAACTTAAGTCAGCAACTAGGCAAGTACAGTCATCATATTGAACATGAGTGCATTGTGGTTGAACTGTGAATACTACATGCAAATCCATTTCACACAAAAACAACTCTCAGCATGTAATTAGCTCTATGTTGTCACCATTGACACAAGTGCTGCGCTTACAACTATTCTATATTTAAGGCAGCCTGTTGACTTATAATACTTCTTAAAAGCCACAATTTCCATTATACAAGTAGGTAAAAAAATGATCTATCATAATTAGTTATGAGTTTTAATTTGAGTAGCCTTTTCACGCAAGGCTATGTTAGACTAGCGTTACTGCTTGTCCTGTCCAAACTCATATAAAAACAGAGAAAATTAGTTTATCTCCTATGGTGTCACTGTTTCTAGCCATAAACCAAGGCGTAAACCCCCCTGTTATAATATATATAATATTCTGCTAGAATATATGGCAAACAGTGGCACAGCTGCTAACATTGCCTGACTGCTGTTTCTTCAGACAGGTGGGCCCAGACAGAAGGTTTAACAGAGCACTAAAACAGCTACCTGCTGTGACTAGAAATGAAGCTACTGAGAACTGAGAAAAAAAGTCAACGACAGAACAGATGAGATCCTAAAAAACAATTAACTTGAAGCAGCTGAAATTCTCTGTGGGCTCGTTCATACTACGCAGTTATCAGTCGCATTATCCATATTAAAATAATGATTGGGGCAACTTTGACAGAAATATTAACATTTGACTGAATTATGTAAATTTTTCATCACAATAGGTGAGGAGTTTACAGTTCAGTAATTGATTAATGTTCCTTGTAAAACATCCGTCTGTCTTCCAAATAACACAGGAGGTTAGCATCTTGTAGCTAGCTTTGGCAGACATGTTCTTTGGTTTGGAAATGTCTCAGGTAAACCAGAGTACCCTGCTGATTTAAGTCTGTTGAGGACCGGGCGAAACTTTTAAAAGCTTTGTGCAACAGATGAACTTAGACAGTGGGAAGTTGGACTCTTGATTAGTCTCGTTAAAAGTCCATTTCAGCAGTCAAAGCCGAAACAAGTTCAGAGATAATCATTCACACAGTTGCAAACTTCTCCGCTGGGTTGTTGTTATGGTGGGAAAGATAAATGAGACGGGGCGGAATGATAAAACAAGGAGTGGTAAGGTAATAGATAATAGGAGAAAAAAAGGTATGTGAAAGTCAAAGACCCACACAAAAAGAAAGAAAAAAAATGACGGCTCAGTAACTTTTATCTCCTTCATGAGGATTAACCTTGAAAGAACTTGAAACGGCAGAGACTCTCTATGGGAACACACGCACTAATTGGGCCTATTTGTCAACCAGACTGAGTCCTTTGGAGGGGGGAAAGAAATTATTCAAAGCTTTGCAAAACAGTTTAAATTAACTCTATCTAAACAGGTCTATCTCTGGAGAGTCTTCAGTCGAGGTGGGTGGCTGTCTTAGAGGTCTGCATGCTGAATATTCGCTTGTGACATGAACGGTGACTCAGCTAAAAATTTTTTGCTGAGCCGCAGTGGCGGGGACAGAGATAGAGGTTGGGGAAGCGTCTCGGCTCTTAATCAAGCCGCTGATGCTTCGGAACATTGGAGCCCGTGGATGCAGCTAATAGAAAGGTGATAAATTTTCTACTGGTAAGAAAAATCAGTACTCAGCGTCCTCTGCCTTTACTCAGAGTGCCAGTAAACATTCCCCTGTGTGAAGCTATCCAAAGGGACAGGAACGACCGCATGAATCTGGATTTATGAGCAGCCAGGTTTTTACATGTCATATGTCTGAGGAACCAGTGTTGCCAATTGGTCTCTCCATATGGGGAAAGAAGGGGTAGTGGAGGAGAATCGATCCAGCAAGTTTTGGAAGCGAAGTTTTAACCTGGCATTGCTAAACGATGAGAATCAGTTTTAGTCTAGAACCTCTCACTTCATTTTCCATTTCCCTGGGGGTGTTATCAGCAGGCGCAGACCAGAATGCATCTTAAAGCAACTGGATAGACCTACAACCAATCACACCAACGAGGGGGTGACACAGCGTCGAGGTCATTGTAAATTGGGGTGTTGCTTGGTGCGTTTTCGAGCAGGAAACAAATGGCAGCCTGGTCCCAAACGTTCCCAAATCACAGATCGACAGTAAAATAAAATCTGTTTCTGAAAAGATTTGAGGCAGGAAAGAAGGAATGCAGATTCATATTTGATCAGCACTGCTGACGCAACTGAATAGACCTTTGTCTGGTTCCCAGGTTAGCGAAGTTAGCTTGCTTTGTTAGCTTAGCTACCCTGGGAACCGAGGTGAATTCACTATTTTAAAAATGATGTTTTGTTTTTTTGATTGGAAAAGGAGAAATGGTTAGCCTTTAGGTAATACCAAAGGATCGCAAAAGTCCAATTAACTAGTTATTTTCAAGAAGACAGTTTTGAAAAGCTTTCATACAAACAGAGGGGTTTGCCGCAAAACTTATACTGAAATCCAACACATTAATTTATCCTGGGGACACAGTGACCACTCGCCATCGAGTTAATCAACTGGAGAGTTTATTTTTCCTGTCTTTTGTCCTTTGACTTTGTCCAACAAATCCATGTTTTCAGATAACGTTAGCCAAAGTTAGCCTGCCATGTCAAATGCTGACGGGACATCTTCGATAGCTAGGGGCGTTTGACCAATGTTATGGCGAGTATTACCCAGAACAGTTTGTCAGATAGCAAAGCTGCTGAATTAGATGATTTTACTATAAGTCTGAGGGAACCAACTGATTTTAGGGCTGTCCACGAAGAAAGCATCTCGTCATAAAAGGTTGTTCGGCATGATCTGCTAGTATAGGGTTTGCGAGATTGATGCGTTCAAGTTTTCCTTCAGGACTTTCTGCCAGAAAGTGCCATTTGTCTGTAGGATGAGCAGAGTCCAAGGTGAGCAGGAGGAGAGATAGTTCATAGATCTGTGCATACTAAATGAAGTCCAAGATGTAGAGTTCATCCAAGACATTTTAATGAGGGATTTTTTCTCATGGAGAAGCATTTCTGAATATATATAACGTTGGTTGTGGGTTTTTAGGTTTTTTAATCGATGTCAGGAGATAAAACTTTTAAGAAGCAGAAGTCTTGTAACTAAAAGACTCATTCAGAGTGTTATCTACACTTCTAACACGTACACGTGTGTGATGACCATGGGAATGAACAGCACTAGCTTGTTAACTTCACCTCCCCGCATTCAACACGCTTGCCGCCAGCGTTTCCTCAGCGCCAACACCGGACTCATTACAAGGAGAGAGAACTGCTTACTACAAATATTGGCTCTCTGAGGACCGACACACCACGTATTAGGGTTCATCACACCACCCTGCCGAGGCGGCGGCCAGTCAAACAATGTATCCATCAAACTTTAATGGCCCTGTGGTACGTCTGTAACCCAAGACACAACTGCTGGTCACATGGGATCCTGAAGCTCTGGCAGCACTCACACTGGGGTGTAGCAGACTGTTCTATTCAGAACTCAGTAACAGTAAACACAGAAATCTCTTTTTTTTTACAGCATTCAGATCAAATCTGTTTAATCATTTTGATGATTTGACTTGTTTTGTTCAGTTCAGTTAAAAAACTTCAAAGTCCGTGCCTCTCTAATTCATTTATTCACTGTGTTTCTTTTCCGTTCAAACAGACTGTTCTCTCGTCAGATGATCCAGCTAACCCCCTTATGTCAGTGTCAGTGTTATTCTCCTTTCATTGACAGCATATCGTATGAAAGATTTACACCCCTCGACTCGCTAGTTCTGAATCAGGACCTCCGGTATTTGGAGCAAGGCAGCTCATGAAAATTCATGCGCGCAGGCGTAAGTAGGTTACGTCTTTTCGATGTATCAGATACATTTTTAATCAGCGTTTCATGTCTTGTGCCGCTTGTCTCGTTTTTCAGGTTGTAAACCGTCTCCGCCTCCTCAGTCAACATCTGACCGTGGGGTTGGATAACTTTAATTACAAATGTTGAAAGGTACACATAAATGAGTCAATGACAGGATGGCATATTTGGTTTAAATTTGTTATTCTAAATTACTATTGGATCAGGCCCATTTGATTTCAAAGGATCGCTATAAGGAAGTTTTCAGGTTTATTTTTCTTGTCATTGTACGAGCAACAGTTGTATTCTGTCTTCGGTGGCTGTGTTCAGACCAGGGCAGGACAATATGGTAAAAAAAAACGTTTTTAAATCATATTGCGATTATTTTGACAGATTGTGATATGATTAAGTATCAGCAGGGAATGATCATTTTTGCGGCACAATTTTCATTTGAACTGAAAAAAAAAAATTTAAATCCTGATTATACAGAATTGTTTGGAGATACATGTTGTCTTACTGTACATCTGGAGAGCAAGATTTTTTTAGACCGAAACATCTCTGCAAGCTGCAGCACTTTATTGTAATGCTGTTTTGTTAATCATTTTACCTTTATCAAGAAAAATTATAGCCTCTTGTATTTGGATATTGCACTTAGTCACGCTGTGATTTCATTATAATTCGATTAACTGCGCGACCCTAGTTCAGACAGAACACAAGCCAAATTTTAGAGATGGTGCACTTGCAAACTAAGTCAACATAAAGACACAGTTACACAGTAAGAGTTACAGCGCATGCCACATGGGAAAAATGCCCACAGTTCTTTTCCCTGCCTCTTCACAACCATCTGTCCAAAAAAAGGGATTAAAACTACAAATGGCACTAAGTAGCTTCAATCAAGCCTAATCCAATATCAAACTCCATAGCCCTGTATCAAACTGTACTCACTCATGGATACCAGCCACCTGAATACACCTGATTTTTTCATCAAGCTTCATAAATCCCTCAGAAAACGAGAATTTAAAAAAGAAAAATTTAAATAGCTTGCAATGTTAAAGAAGGTGACAAAAGGTTTTGGATCCGTCCCTTTATCTGGATCTGCAGCAAAGGTTAATGGAGTCTGAGACCCATCATCCATTGGGTGGAAATCAGGTAGTTTTTGTGTGATTCTGCTGCCAAGCCAACAAACAAACGCATATGGGGTGAAAACAGAACCTTCTTGGCAGAGGTAGAAGGCCCAAGTATTTGCCAAAATGTCAGAAAATGTTGTAAAATGTTGATCAGTGATCCCCAAACTCCAAAATAACATCCTGACCTATCTTTGTTTTGTTGACACATTTTAGAGGAGTGCAGAAACAAGAAAACTATACATTTAAAAAGCTGGAACCAGAGAATTTTGACTTGAAAAGAATGAACGGGTGAATTGATTATCAAAATAGTTGGTGATCAATTTAACAGTCAACCAGCAAGCAAATAATCAATTAACCATTGGAGCCTTAAAAACACAACGAACACATCTAGTCAGAGCAATCAACACAAACGATTTGCACGAGTAATGATGGGAAAAACTTTGTTTTCTTTCTGAACATTACCCTGATGATGTCATCATGATTATCTTGGCTTTGCTTTGTTTTTTTTTGTTTTTTTTACACAAAACAACATTAGATTCAAAGACTCAGCCGGCAGCAGAGATCTGAAAAAAGATGCCATAGAGGAACAAGTGTAGGATGGAGTGTTTTTTTACTAGTGACAAAAAGTCAGGATATCTTAGCCTCTGTTGCACAATCTGCTTCTCACAAGGACCTGACTTTAAATGCGACACTAAACCACTGGCGCATCCCTTTAAAGTGCATTTGGCTCGGCTATTGTGTTCTCACGCAGTTAGCCTGCAGTGCTGCAATATAAGCAGCAGGAGATGATGTCTGAAATTGGATCGGTTTCGGCCGTTATTTCGTCATTCGCTTATTCAATGATTGAAGCCGGCGTTTATTTTATCTCTGCCCTTTAAGTTTCTGAGACGAGGAAAGTTTCAGAGGCGATCAAAACCTCGGCTAAAATTAAAAAAAGGAGAAAAAAAACAAACACTCCATAACAACGTGGACTCCTTGCATAACCAAGGCAACCTGGAGATGACAGCTCACACTGAGAGGAAAATAACAGATTGCAGGGGAGACGGAGAAGAAGCAGCCTGATGGGTGAGGGGGTGTGTGTGATGTGTCTCCAGGGGGGGAGCAGGTGTCAGTCGCTTGTGAGGAAGAATCGGTCCTTCCATCCGGATGCACCCATCGTGCCCTAGGATGTGGGGTGGGTGAAGTGGGGTTTTTGGTGCCTGGTACCTGCTGCTGGTGGCTGGGTGGCAGGGTCGCAGCACACACACACACACACACACACACACTCATCACAGAAGCATGACCCATTTCTGTGTACTACGACTGATGCATCATGGAGGATGAAGAGTGTATGAATGAAAACATGTACAGTTACGATTAGAGGGGAAATGAAAGAGAGTGTGTGTGTGTGTGTGTGTGTGTGTGTGTGTGTGTGTGTGTGTGTGTGTGTGTGTGTGTGTGTGTGTGTGTGTGTGAAGGTCAAATGCTTGAATGGCCACAGGGAACTACGCGAAAAGAGGTGAAGCATCGTAGAAAGGAGTGCGAGGAGGACACGGCAACACACTGCAGCACAAAAAGAAAAACACACCAGCGGACGTGGAGAACAAGCTGCCCCTCGCTTTTCGAAACAACTTGACAACACTCACCGTGTGAAGGTGGAGAGAGGTACAGAGGCTGCTTCACCCCTCAGAGGGGAAGAGGGAGAGAGGAGGAGGAGGAGGAGGAGGAGGAGGAGGGGGGGGAAGCTTCTCAGCAGCCGCAGCAGACGCCAGAACAGCCAGAAGACTCTTTCCCCCACACACTCCTCGCACGCGCACCCCCACAGCAGCGGTCACCCCTCCTCCCCCCCGGCCCCAGCGTGCAAATGACCTCGCTGATGGAAAATAAACAAACGCGACGTCCCACGAGGGAAAACAGCATCACCACTTTTTTTTTTACTCCTTCCTCCTCATCACCGCATCTGTCGATCCAACATAGCTGTGCATTGCAAACACACACACACACACACACACACGGACGCAGTCAGTCAGTCAGAGCAGAGATGCTGAGAGCAGGCGGCAGAGACGCTCGCAGAAGCTGTCAAAGATCTTCTCTGGAGAGAAAAACACAAGCACGAGCAGGATGTTTACAGTGAGGGGAAGAGAGAGGGAGAGAGGAGGTGCGTGCCGCTCATCGGCATTCTTAATCAGCCTCACCCCCCGGCAGCCAATCGGAGGCCGAGCTGCCCCGGCAGCGGCCAACCAGAAAAAAGGGGCCGGCCGTGTCAGTGTTGCTGTAGCCCAAAACAATGACAGTTGGCACTGATGACAGTGTCAGCATGATCCTCTGATGGAGACTCAAGGGCACACAGACACACCACAGCACACACACGTATTAAAGGATAGGTTCACAATTTTTTCAATATTAAAACATCAATAAAATGTCAATAATTTTTTTTTTGTTTTGTTTTTTTTAATCAGTGGTCACTGTAATCATTCCTCCTAAAGAGATCATTTCATTAATCAGATTCGGTGTAAGTCGGGCATTCCTTAATTCAGCCAAAGCTGCTTTAACACGAGGCTTTAACAGTGTGTGTGTCACAGATGAAGCGGGCATCTCCCAGACATTTATCTGATGTCACAGTGCAGGGGTGGTGGAACGTCGTGATGCTGCTTAACGCTGCTTTAGGGCCGTCATTTCAATTTAAGAAAAGTCCACATCTAAAGCGAGTCGGTGTGGCTGAACGAATTGAGAACACCAGGACTCTGGTAGTGTTATCGTATGTGAGAGTCTCAGTCTACTCCTGATTACTATAACACTTTATTTCAAGACACGACCACAGCTGCAGGTATATCACTGCACTGAGTAATTATTTGATACAGTCTGTGCTGAATGATTTTCTTGTATTGGAAGACAAAACATACCCTGAAAATCAGATGCTTGCACAACAACCGTAATGATTTAGAAGGTAAAAGACAAGCAGTGTTGAATAAAGATGGTTCAGGTGATTCCAGGTCCTCAGGGTTTGTTTGTACGTATTTGTTGCTCATACAGAACAAAGGAATATTCCCCCACGCATAAAATCCCCTCTGCAATGATTTCAATGATTTCATCAAGACATACCTTAGGTGCACTTATGCTTACACACATATACTGTAAATATGGCATTAAAAGAAGTGAATGAAGATGAATGTTCATTTATTTTCTGGGTTGTGTTTTGATGGGAATGTGGCTCATTCAGATTAATTTAAAAAGAGCCTATTGTTTGCATATTACACATTTTATTGTGTATCTTGTGGAACGGGACTCACACTGGTCTTGGTCTCGTCTCACTGTCGATACCCTCTTCTCTTGGTCAGGACTTGGTCTCAGTTGAAGCTGTCTTAAGTACAACACTAGACCCTGGGGTTTGTATCCCCACTGGAACACATTATTATTATTTTTACAATAAGTTTAATCATTCTATCACTTTTCTTCAGTGTTTTGTCACGGTTTGATTTGGTTTAAGTAACAAGAATACTTTAGGCCAGAGAATGTCGTGGTTAATTTCAAGAAAACATTGTTTAGGTTAAAATAGACAATTTCACAATGTTAACCACATGTTAGAAAGGTCAACTTCTCCCATGTGTGTATTTTTCTGATCATTTTCCTAAGTCGAAAAGATATGACATATCAAAAAAGGCGATGGTCAGTTGCATTGATGGTCCTGGAGCAACATTATTCAAAGTTCCAGAAGTCTTTGTCGTACAACACAGCCACTTTACCATACTGTAATACATATGTTTGAATTGTCCAACACAGACAGCTGAAGCCTCATATTGAGGAACTGTGAATTTGATCCCTCATTCTTCTGCACTTAAGGAGCAGATCTTTTTGGAAAACTGTTTTCAGACAGACTGGACACGGGCATTTCCTCTCTAGGGCTTCACGACAGAGTAGAAACATCTTGTTGGGGTTAGTTTGACTGATCATTTTTACTCCCCAATTTTCATTTTCACTGAAAAAGACTTATGAGATCATGGTGATGTAACATTTGAGGGGGACTGCACCGAACAAAGGAGAACAAGATTTGTAGGTCAGGATCTCTGCTGCGCTACAGTTCGTCATTATAATGCTGCTCTGTCACACATCTCACCTTTAGCAAAGAATTGCAGCTATAATTTTGATCAATTGTGAAGCTCTAATGTCGTTCTTTCTTTCTTTCTTTCTTTCTTTCTTTCTTTCTTTCTTTCTTTCTTTCTTTCTTTCTTTCTTTCTTTCTTCTTTGCTTCCTTCCTTCCTTGCCATGGCTTCCTGCTACCTCCAGACTGTTTAAACACCTACAGTATGTATATATCATCCTTATACCAAAGGGCTCCACTGACACTGAAGCATTTTGACTAGCAGGAGCTGTTTTGAAAAAAACAGTTTACTATACTAATGTCAATCTGCTGCACCAGTAAATTCGGTGGTTGTGTTTGTTTACTGTGCTTCACTCTACATACTCGTGCTGCTGTCGCAGAGCGTCTCCTGACTGGCACTGAGGGTGGGCAGCGGCGTGATGGACAGCGACGCCGGGCAGGACACCGGCTCGAGATACTCGCTGCTGGGCGGGATGGCCGAGGCCTCAGAGTGAACGCAGTCCGGACTGGGTAGATTCTGGCCGCTTGCCGGGAAAGGACTCTTCCAGTGGGAGAACCCGATGGCCACTTGACCCCCGAGGTCAAACCCTGCCGGAGGACAAATATATCTTAAAGTTAACCTCGATTTGTGTTATTTCTGTTTTGTCTTTATCTTGTACACTTTTACAATCTCCCTGTGGAAAACACCATTTTTTCAAGTGTCATGGTGACAGATGATTCTTCTCAGTTATACATCGTCTTAGGAGATTTAGTTGCATCTACTGTCTGTACCCTGTGACCTCTGACCTTCTAACTGGCTCTTTGTGATGCTTGACAGTCAATTGTATCACAGCAATCTTCTCAGCAATGTTGCCCTCTAGTGGTGGAAGCTGTCAACACCATAAAACAACCAACCAGCTGTCATCAGGTATTACCCAGCATGCTCCTGAGCCTTGCAGCTGCATGCAGACATATTTCTGGACAGCAGGAGGCGTTCAACAACTCAGCAGTTGTCAGTCAGGTTACAGCTACTCCTAATCATGTTCTCATTAGACATCTACAGATGGACAGAGGGAGATCGTGTTATTAAGTAAAATCATGATTGAGCTTCAGACGTTAACTTCCACACGTCAAAGTAGAAAAACAGTAGATCTGATATCACTGATGTGTGAAAGAGCCTGTGTATATAAACAAGTAAAGATACTTAAGTAGTCATTTTTATTTGATTTATATCAAAATGATGTCATGAATGATTGTAAGTTTCCCTGCAGAGGTTTGGTGCTGTTCAGTTGTGGCCCCCTGACAGAAGAAGAAACAGCATCTTTCTCTCTCTGGCGCTGCTTCTGCTTCACGAGGACCAGCAGACTGCTGAACCAGCTCGGCTCGCCTCCGGCCTTCGATTTTGTCCTCAGCAGGATTCTCTCTCAGTTTCACGAGGCCTCCGAGACTGGTGACCCAGCTCGGCTCAGCTCCGGGCTGACAGGTGTCTGAGCTCAGTGTCTCCGGCGGGATGACGGGGCCAAGGCGGCTGTACATTTTGTATTTCTTCTTCCAAACACATCTTTTAAATGTTTCACTTTTGACAGTTTTCTTTGAGGGATTCTGTATTCTGGGTCAAAATGGTTTTACTCTTAAAGATTCTGCTGAGAGCTTAAAGACACAGTATACAGTTTCTGCCACCAGGGTTTTCTCAGTCTCAATGACAATAAAAGACTTGAAGCAGTGCAGGATCATGGGAGTTGTTGTTGTCATTGTTAAATGGCTACCTGAAGTGACTCAGGCAGAAACGTTCACAGCAAAGTCATGTATTAAAGTTTCATTCATTTTACGTCACATTCACTGACTTCCTTCCTCACTCTTTGACATATCTGATGTTTCCCTGTAAGTTAGAGCAACAGGTGACCGAATCAAACGCACCGTTACCTTGAGTAAAATCATACTATATTATATTTCTCGGGGTTTGGATGTTGTTGGAAACATTTGTTGTAATGTAAGTACACATCTTAATGCAGAAATGTTGCATAATGAACTATCCTAATGTCTGAGCACTGTTAGGATATCGTGTCCATTTTTGGCTCATTAGTTCAGCCTGAAGTCAATAATGAAGATTAAACTTTAATTGAACTCCTACTCTACTGTCCAGAGGTTTTCATAAATCACTATTTTTGGACACAGTACAACAGACAGTTTGGTCAAAGTTAGTTGTCATTGTCCTTTTCTGTAACATCATAAACATTTGAAATAAATTGACGACAGAGATAATTGAGCATGACTGAATTCTTTAACCATCCAATCTTAAAGGGGCACTGTGGAAAAATTCCAAATCTGAATCTTAAAATAAACAATATTAATGAGGTGATATTACAAATTCAGAAATATTAATCTTTTCTATAACTGAATCAACAAGCTGTTCTCATAGGAAAGTGAGGTCCCAGAACACTGTTTGAAGCTAGAGAGGTGGCAGGGTCCGCCAAAAACCATAAAATCAAAACAGTGTGAAACTGATTGATCAGTTTGTTTATTCAGTCAGGAAAACAAAGACAGTTTGATTATTTAGTTTGTTCAGGCATTAAAACAATCAGTCAATAAAGATCTGTCTCTTATGATGAAAATTTCCTTCCCAAAACTACAGACTGGAGCTTTAAGATGTCAAATTGTGGCATATTTTAAATAATAGGGAAAACAAATTCTACAACGTTACTAAAATATAAAAGGCCATGAGACGAAGTGAAATTATCATTAACATTTGTCTACTTTTAATTACATTAAATGCAGCATCTACTGAATTAACAAAGTGCCTCTCAGTCTGGGATCCTTGGACTGCCGACAGCCTCTGCTTTTTTTCTCAAATGGTGTAGTCGACTGTTGCTCTGATTGTCACTGGGCTATGTACACATAAACATATTGACCTTGGTTCAGATGAGCCTGGACACGTCACCCCAGCCAGTTATTTCCCAGATCTTTTTACACTGTGATCAGAGCACTCTTATATCTGCTACCAATGAAAAAAAAAACCCACAGACACTCCCCTGGCAGTCCAGCTAGTGGCATAGCTAACTGACCTAAAGGTAGCTATGGATGTATAAACAGAATCCAGTTAGCAGCAGTTAGCGGTTACTCTGGTGGTATGCTGCCCCTACTGACTGGGAGTGTGAATTCAGGGAGGTGGCTGGTACTTAACGCACAGATATGAGTGAAAGTATATTTCCCAGACTGTTGTTTCTTTCAGTAATTATAGTAAACATTATCATACCTGCAAATACCAACACTTTTCATAGTTGCCTGCACAACATTCTTAGTTAATTTGGTTGTATGATGTACAGTGTGTAAGGCTGCAGATAAGAGGTGGTCTTCTTTAACTCGACTGATCTCTGTGTGTTCTGCACAGCACAGTTTCCTGTGGGTTTTTTCCTTTCCCCTGTTGGTTTCCTGCACACTCTCATTACGTAACACAAACAGAGGCAGGGAGTTCTTCAGTTTTTCAAAGGTACGTAAGCAGCGAAGAAACACAGCCTGATCAATAGCAGATCAGGCCGGTGGTCTCTGAGCCTCCCAAGCGCTCTCCTCACACAGCACAGGATAGATTCTGTGGAGGAGGGTCGGGGTAAATCCAAGCTCCACAGCTCATCTCTGCTTTTTTTGGTACAGCTTCAAATTCCCAGAGAGAATAAAGGGGAGTTCACGTGACGGAGTGGGGTGGGTGTCCCCGAAATAACATTCCTGCTCGAGTCAGCACTTGTCCCAACTACAACTAGAGAGAAGCTTTTTCCTTGCCCAAGGGGATTTGGTCTGGTACTGGCATGAAACATCTGACGACTGCTTAATCACAGGAGAGGGGGAATTCTTGGCTGTGTGAAAGACTGCAAACAAAGAAAAGTCAAAGACAGAGGCATCGATGACTTTAAAGTAGTAATTTACCCATTTTCATTACAAAAACTACTCCCTCGTTGTCCAGGATTAGAAGTCGAAATTTTCACTCAACATTTATGCATGAAAATGAACAGTCTGGATGTTTTTTCTCTGCCCCAATACTTCTCAAATGGAAAACACATCCCAACAGCTCATGCAGTCAGGACACAAATGCCCAAAAGCAGAGATTTTTTTTTTTTCAGTGACGGACAATTGCTGGTTTGTTTTTCAGATTACATGTTACAGTTTTTTGCGTGTTAAAGCCGGTACTTCATATTTCCATCAGGTCGTTAGGGCGAAGTCAGGGGGAGAGAAAAAGTCACACAACACCAACTTGTAAAAATTAAACATAAGTGAAAGCGTCAAACAGTGAATATATACATTTATTCACTAATCTCAGAACCTCTCTCTTTTCCTTCACGTTCCCGTGGTTCCCCTTCTGTCTCTGGATTGTTCCAGTGGGTCAGGAATGGGAGTTCTGTTTGTCAGCTGATCTCTTCTCGTACTCATTTTACCACTTCACAGCATCACAGCACATTCTCACTCGCTTGTGAAGCTTACAGAAATCATGTGATGATAATATTTAGGCACACAAGTTAAGCTCTGGTTGAAGCTGCTGCTGCTGCGGAGGTGCAAAAATAAATATTTAAAAAAGGCGTGCACAGAAGGGTGTTATGGGTAACTGTAGGTCGCATGGGAGCAGAGGCGCATACACACACACCAATTTTGTCTTCTACCTCTTTCACACTGGCCAAAAAAAAAAAACACAAACACCCGCTAACATCTGACTTTCGAATGCGCCGAGTTTAAGAAGAGGAACTAAAGTTAAACGTATTAAAAGGTAACCATTGTTTGTGGTTTCCATGTCCCTGTGCAACTCTCAACATAGATAAGAATGAAGCCAGATGTCTCACTTCTACATTCAGAATGTAGCTGATTAAGACATTTTAACACAAGTTTAACGTCGTCTGGATGTATCCTGAGGAGCTGTAGGACCTGCTGCTTTCTACTATTCCCTGTTTCTCCAGCGGATTCTTGATGATGAAGGTGACACACGAGTAAAGAACAACAGTAAGGCCAATTGCTTCCTGTCAATGTGAACAGAGTCAATCACCTATCTTTAGCTGGTTTATAAAACCAACGTATACGCGCTAGTTTTGGTGTAGCAGTGGAAATGCAAAGGTTTCAGAAGCGCAACCATGCATTGTACATTCATTTAAGTGAAGCATAAAACCACATTTATGTCCTTGGTCGTTTCATGGTCATTCTTAATTGTAATTCTATTTTTATTTTGTTGTTTTGTTGTTTTTTACCAGAGTTTAGTGAAAAGTTTAGATGCACATTTTTCTAAATCTAATGACTAAACAAGGAAGACTCAAATGTAAATGTGTGTGTGTGTGTGTGTGTGTGTGTGTGTCAGTTTAGTGTTTCCTGTTTTATTTTGCAGGTTTTATCCTCATGCGTACCGTTTTGTTTAACACTTCCCGTCTTTGTGTTTTTTCCTGCCATTGTTTTGTTGCCGTAATTAATTTTGCCTGTCCTTAATCAGTCTTTCCTCCCTGGTGTCGAATCCAGTTGACATGACGACAGGTTTGCTAAAAACAGAAACTTTTTCCCTTTACTTTTTAAAAAGTCCTACATTCAAGGGGCGCTGTTTAGCTCAGTTGGTAGAGCAGGCGTCCCATGTACAGAAGCTTTGTACTCACTGCAGCGGACCCAGGTTGGACTCCCGGCCTGGGGCCCTTTGCTGAGCGTCACTCCCCCTCTCCCTCATCCTGTTTCCTGTCGCATCTTCAGCTGAACTATCAATAAAGTCCTGCGACAACGTTGTGAACACGATCCCCAAAACTCTGTTATTGTGAGAACGAATGGCCAAAATGCTTGGTCTAGTAATATGTGACATAAAAATGTCCCACATGAGCACAGACCAAAACAGCAGTGCATCCTGAGTATTTTAACAGAACAATGTTCATGTTGGACCCCAACACTCTGAAAGCCGTTTCACACCAAGTGCGAATTACCGTGCGGATTTTTCGCACGAAAATGTATAAAAAATGATTTCATGGGTTATAATGGCAGCTTGCACACCAGGGCGGAACTTTCGTGCGGCAAAAAAAATCTCCGGAACCACTTTGTCGTCTGCGGAATTCCGTCTGCGAAACTACACGCTTGACCAATGAAATCGTTTGCTTTGTAGACGGAAAGTGACATCATACAAAGCAAATGATTTATCTGATAAAATGAGCTAAAGTTTAATCATTCTGGTGTCCCAGCTAGAGCTTATCGGGCCCAAAAAATCAAGCCCGACCCGACTCAAGCCCGTTGTGTCCGAGTCCGGCCCGGCCGACACATTAACTGTAATTATCAGCCCGAGCCCGATTTAAACCCAACATTTTTTTTAATACTTGGGCTGTCATAAATGACATTCTCAACTACAATTCGTTACTCTGATCTGACCACTTTTTGCAGTAACGAGTGATCTGACGCGTTAATATTTCCACACCAGTAATCAGATTAAAGTTGCGCTGTGCGTTACTATTATTTTTGTCATTTTCCTCAGTAAAAATATACACTTTTGCTTTCTTCTTGCGTCTCGGGGAGTGACGTCACGTGTGCGACAAGTCAGGTTTTCAGCATGAGGAAAACTCACGTGTACACCACGCAGCGACACAAACGTAAACAACAATGGAGGGAGGAGAGAGATGTGTGTTTTCTCGCTGGAAATACAGTCATTACTTTGAGTTATTAGCCGGCTCTGTGGGTGCTGAAGAGCTTGAACACTCCTGTCAGATAATGAACCGCGACTTTTTTTCGTTAGGTGCGAAATTAGGACACAAGAATGCGAACATTTCGCATCGGACTCAGTGTGCATGCTTTACATGCGGAACATTGCTGCACGGATATTCCGCAAATCCGTGCCGCATTTTCGTATCGCACCGGTGTGAAACGGCTTTAAGTCAGGATTTCAGGGCCTTTAAACACAAGAAGGGCTGGTGGTTAATTCAAAAGTGATGCTCCTGCAGGTCAGAGAGTGATAAAATGATAAGAGAAAACTTCTTCTTGACGAGGACTTTCAAGGCTGGTGGATTTTTTTTTAACAGGGTTAATCTTAAGAAAAATGCATTATAACTGGTTTCAGAGCTCTGATGGTTCGGCAGTACCTTGGTTCCAGGTACGTATACAGTAACATAAATTAGACGGCCATTAACTGACTGTGAGTTTAGCTTTTTCAACATCCCATGAAAGTCACCTGAAAATGGCGGGAGGGGCGGAGGCGGTAATCTACACCTGGCATGTATCCGCACGACCTCCAAAACTCACCGTGTGCGCAGCCTTATTCGGACATAATGTGTTCTAAGCAATATCTATGTCGCAGTCATCAGAAAAAACTGCCCGCGTGGCTCTCTGAGGAGAGCAAGGCCCAGATATGTTCCACTTCCACTTCCTGACACCTTCGGAGGTGAGAAAACAGATGCAGGTGCAGGTATCTGGGCCACACGCTGCACTGTACCACGACCGGTAGGAGCTGAGCGGCTACAATAAACAGAGAAGGAGCTGCAGAGGAAGTGCTTTAGTGCTTCAGGAGGATGGGGCGCTGATGGTGGTGGTGCATGGAGGACTGAACCTGCCAGAATCAGACATAAATATAGAAATATACAAAGGTCTTAATAAATAAATCAATAGACGCACCCAAGTTAGCCTTTAGCAGTTAGCCTTTCAAGTAAACTCTCTAAATCACTTGCAGCTCAGGCAGAGCAGCTGGAGGAAAAGCTGAAATTAAAGGTCCAATACGTAAGAATTGGCCACCGGTTGTATTTATACTCCAAACAAACAGGGGGCGGCATTATTTCAACAGATATCTCTGCAACATAGTACACAGACATCTTTGAGATGACGAAATAGTATTTCTTCACAATCACAGGGAATTAAAAAATACATATACATATTGCAACTTTAACCCTCTGGGGTCAATTGACGCGCCGGTGCGTCAAAATCATATGACCAATTTAAGCTGACGTAGCAGCGAAACGGCGCCTCTGTGAGTCTCGGTTCTGACTTTATGTGTTCGAGCAGCCTTCAAACTATATACCAGTTTTTAAATCGTGTTGGTAGGCCAAGTAAAACCGGATTTACAATATATTATGTACGGCGCGCTTTTTCGCTAACACTGCCGTCACGTTTGCTGCGCGTTTGGTGCAGAAAGAGACGGTAAAATCGGGCTTTCCTCACGAACGTGTCCACAAACAGGAAGTGTGTGAAAGCAAAAAAACGTGTTCCTATTGGTGAAAAAAGGCACCACACCAGCCAATCACAAAATTATTTGGCAAGTCACGTGATTTGGTTGCTGAGGGACAGGGGGAAAATTTGGGAGTGACGGGGCGGAAAAGTGAAAGCAGCAGTGCCGGTGACAGAGACAGCGACAGAGACAGCGACTTTTGAGAGTAGAGAAATTTGTGACATTTAGCGTGTTTTGAGTGCATAGTTAGTGTGTTATGTAGCGTTTAGTGTAGTGTGTTTAGTGTGTAGTGGAGTCATTTTTTTTTTAATGAGTCAAAACGATGAGGAGAAGCTGAATGTGGAGCAGGCAGTGCAGCTCTTCATTCAGCTGAGGAGCCCTGACTCTTAGGCATTGCCTGCATTTAAATGTAAATAGTTAGGGTTATATATATATAACTTTGTAAATTTCAAAAACTTATTCACAAAATTAGTAAACAACAATTTACATTTGTATTATAAGTAATAAAAATGGTTCGTTAAACATATTTGTGGTTTTCACAGTAAAAAAACATTTTCTTACTCAGATTTTATGTTTTTTTGTGATTTTAGGTCAATTGTGTTAATACAGTATGTCAAAATGAAAAAATAACCGTACAGTCACACATGTAAGGTTGTGCTGAAAGTAATGACACAAAACAAGGCAAGGTAAATAGTTTTTAAGGTGAAATATAATGGTAAAATCAAAAATAGTCAAAAACGGCCAATTATTAATAATAATAATAATAATAATTTAATAATTTAACCCCAGACCCCAGAGGGTTAAAGAGGAAATATCTATTTAGTCATATGTTATCAATTAATTAATTTTGCCCTGCATTTATTTTCTCTTTGATGAAAATTTTTGATTTTTGAACATGTTTTTGATTTTTGATGTTTTAGATTACATGATAATGTATTTATTGAGCCCATTATACATGTCTTCATTTATTTCCTGCAGTTCAAGCCCTCCATAATGGTGCGATGGGGAAGACAGTGTTGACTATAGTTGCGTTTATAGCTTATTGTTGTGTTTGAGCTTCAGATTTATATGCATCCGGAAGTTCTCTGATATTCTTTTTTGAATTCTCCAAACTAACCTGATGACCAAACAGCAGAGTCAGCACAACCCTCAGAAGCACACTGAATAACTTCCAGGGATGTAACAGAAAATGTTGCTGTAAATGTTTCCTCTCTGATGTCAAAACATCAAATATATGTTTGATGGATAAAAATCTGACCTGAATTGAGCGCTCAGTTCTATGAAGTAGTGTAGCAGCGATCAGGAGCTCCAGCATGCTGCATCTGATTTTATTCTCATGTCATCCTTCACTGAATCCCTGCCTCAGGCTGAAGATCAGCTCTGTCTGTCAGCTGAACAGCTGCAGTAAATCTTACAACAATGAAGGAGGGCGGAGTAAACAGAAGATTATCATCGATTAGAACTTTTAAGAACCTACAGTGATGCTGACTAGTATTTTCCTCAAACAAAGGCCAAGGCTTTTAAATCACAGGCGGCACACTAACTCTTTTTTATGCCAGAGAGCGGGCCGAGACTATAGATCTTTACCTTTGTAAAACCAAGAGGATGAGTCTCAACGGTCCAAAGCTCTCCCTCAGCACTTCATTAGATTTTTTTTATTTAGCACAGAGAGAAGAAAGGAACACCTGCATGCAGCAGCAGCAGCAGCCTGAGCTGAACCCAAAGACTCAACTGTCAAAGCATCCAGCTTACTGTACAGCCTCTCCCACTGACCAGGCTGTGATATTCATCGAAAGAAATGTCAGAAGGCAAGGTCTGACTATTGACAATGGCAGGAGGTTGCAGTTTTGTGACGGACAGGAAAATTATTTCAGACAGCTTCGTCAACAAAAGCACTATTTCCTGTCACCAGCCCCCGACACACAAACGATCAAACCTGCATGTCAGGGGAAATCTTTCATTTTCTTACTGCTTAGCAAATCCAACATTTAAGCCCTCCAAGGCACTCTGTCAGAAAGCAGATGATACAGCACTACACTGTACTGCAGTCACTTCTCTAAAATGTTACCATAACACATCATTAACCTGCTCACACCTGGCACAGCTGTTTTCATCACACAGCTTTATATCCTGATTTACAAATTTGCTTTTTTGCAATCTGCATCTTTAAGTTTTCTTGTAATGAACCAGAAGTCATGTGACAGAAACTTGTCATAAAAGCCACATGAGTTACTGGTAACATCAACTGTTCTGTTCAATCTAAGTGTCCCAGAGAGTCATGAGACAGTGAGCTCACATGAGCAATACCAAGAGCCTGACACTAAAGCAGATAAATGGAATTCAGCCTTTACTATGCCTTCTATCAAACATGACTATTATTATTATTATCTGGTATACTGACCTCTTTTAGATGTTTTCTTTCTTCTGTTACACAGATACATGGCAACATATTGCAGAACAGGCAGGCAAGCGCACTGCACATCACAATACACCAAATTCACGTGGCAGCCATTTTTCCTCTGACCTCATGCTCAGTGTAGGACGCTGATTTGTTCGAGGTTGCAAGTCGCATGTCTACCCCCTTGTCTGTCTCTCTTCAGTTGTCACTATCCCACCCAAATAAAACAAAAGACTCCAAAAGATCCCTTTAACAATGCTGACTTCACATATTCAGGACTAAACCCAACAAGCAATATAAGATTAGCTTGGTGACGTTCTGGCACCAGTGTTAATTTGAGATAAGTTTTGCAGTATATCGTTACATGTTATGCAAAGACCATGGACATTGAGCATGGTTGAGTTGGTTGAGTTGTAGAATGTGTTTCTGTGTGTTATTAAAAAAAAAACGGCAAAGCTCCGGTTGGAGCTTGTCGATGTTCACTCTGCCTACTCCTTATTGCTGCTGCTCGCCACAGTATGTATTTTGACAGTGGCCCTTCAGTCACTGCATCAATATAAACAGTCTGAACTGATCTCTCTTGAACTCACTAATCTTCTGAACTGATGACGTTGTGTTTGCCTCTTTCTCCGTACGCTGACACGCATGCACATTTCAGTGCTGTTATGGAAATCTGTTTGAAAGTGACATGTCCTTTAATGAGAAGCTGTGCGCACTGCTGCAAGGCCACTGTGGTTTGGAAATTAAAATAGCTGTCTCTGCTGAATGACCAAATCCATGCATAACCTTGTGAGATATTCTGTGTTCACACAAACAGAGTGCAGCCAAAGTTCCCCAATACTGACATACTAGTAATGTTTGGGGTTTTCTTACATGTTTATGGAACATGAAGTAGTTAGATACAGTTAGTGATGACAGCGATGCGCTGGGCTCACAGTACACAGCCTGAACCAAAAAACGAGTCGCAAACTCTGTAACGCTAGCACAAATTACTCAGTCTTCACACACTGACGGTAAGAACAGCTACTTCTAAATGCTGTTAGTTGATTTCAGCTCAGCATTCAATACACTCTCACTCATGAAACTGATTGGAAAACTTTACACACTGAGCTTGAATACCACACTCTCTGACCTGATTATTGGACACAACACCGGAGCCCCCCAGGGCTGTGTGCTCAGCCCCCTTCTGTTCACACTGTGCACCCATGACTGCACCACCAGACATCATGAAGACTCTTTAGTGAAGAATGTAAATACATTTTTCATGGTGGGAATGAAAGCGACACCGCTGTTATTTTTAAATACCCTGGGATACTGTATTATCGTATTACCACCCAACCCTACTGTGCAGACATCTCTCTTCACCGATATCACTGATTCTCTGTAGATGGGTACCTACTTGTCAAACAAGCCAATAGCCAATATTTAACAAAAATAGACAGTAGACAATTTGACCAAAGGCAAATTTAAAGTCTTTGCAAAGCAAATTCAGCCATTTTCTTCTAAACACATTAAAAAGGTCATAAATGTATTTCCTTAAAACATGTAAAAAGCCAATCAACCATGTAGAATTTAATTTTGGAGCTAGGCTCACAAACTGTGTTTCACTATTTCTGTGTTCAGGATTTAATGGGCGGGTCAGAAATCATGGCCGCGTTACGCAAAGCGGCCATGATGATATGCATAAACCCTGCCCTGCTGGAAGCTGTATAAATACACTCAGCGCATTAGCTTCGGAGGTTTTTCCACTTGCTCTCGAGTCTTGGATAGCATCTCTTAGAATAGTTTGCAGCTAGCTAACCAGTCAACCAGTCAGCTAAACAGTCATGTCTCCTCCACATTGCTCCTGCATCTTTCCTGGATGCCACAGTGTGCAGGGTAACGGCGCCCTGAGCTAATTTAAGTTTCCTAAGGACGACAACGTAAGGAAACCGTGGACCGATTTTGTCAAAAGGAGCTACTGTGGAGAGTTAAAAACCACCAACAACACCGTCTCTGCAGTGTCCACTTTACCCCCGATAGTTACAGCAACTGTCACCAGGTTAAGTCTGGATATCTTAAGAGTCGGTTGACGCTGGTCCAGGGGGCCGAACCAACCCTCTCCATCCCCAGCTTGCATCAACCGTCCCGCCGACAGCACATGCTCTCATCTCCGCTGCCGGCATTATGTGCCCGCCTGCAACCGTCCCGCCGACAACAGGTGCTCTCATCCCCACCACCAGCCAGAGTTTAGATTCTCTGCCAGAGCCCGACCCTGACGTGAACCAGACCGTGCCGGGCCGATATTTCCCGTCAATATTCTCGGGCCGGGTCGGCCGGCCCTTGATCAAGCATTTGTGTGTGTGTGTGTGTGTGTGTGTGTGTGTGTGTGTGTGTTTGTGATAACTCAAAATAATGACTGTATTTCCAGCTAAAAAAGGCGCATCTCTCTCCTCCCTCCATGTTTGTGCCGCTGCTTGGTTTTACACGTGAGTGAATGTCCTCATGCAGAAAACGTGACTTCTCACGCACGTGACGTCACTCCCCGAGACGCAAGAGGAAAGCAAAAATATATAATTTTACTATGGAAAATGACAAAAATAATAGTAACGCACAGTGATTTGAATAAGTTGCTTTAACCTGATTAGTGGTTTGGAAATATCCATCCATCCATCCATTTTCGCCCGCTTATCCGGGGCGGGGTCGCGGGGGTAGCTGCCTGAGCAGGGACACCCAGACTTCCCTCTCCCCAGACACTGCCTCCAGCTCTTCCGGGAGGATCCCAAGGCGTTCCCAGGCATACCATACATAGTCACACCAGCGCGTCCTGGGTCTTCCTCGGGGTCTCCTCCCGGCGGGACATGTCAGGAACACCTCCCGAGGGAGGCGTCCCGGGGGCATCCGAAACAGATGCCCGAGCCACCTCAGCTGGCTCCTCTCGATGTGGAGGAGCAGCGGCTGTACTCTGAGCTTCTCCCGGGTGACAGAGTTCCTCACCCTATCTCTAAGGGAGCGCCCTGCCACCCTGCGGAGGAAACTCATTTCGGCCGCTTGTATCCGGGATCTTATTCTTTAGGTCATGACCCAAAGTTCATGACCATAGGTGAGGGTCGGAACGTAGATTGACTGGTAAATATAGAGCTTCGCCTTTCGGCTCAGCTCTCTCTTCACCACGACAGACTGATACAACTACTGCATTACTGCGGCCGCTGCACCGAACCGCCTGTCAATCTCACGTTCCATCCTTCCCTCACTCATGAATAAGACCCCAAGATACTTAAACTCCTCCACTTGAGGCAGGAACTCTCCTCCCACCTGGAGGGAGCAAGCCACCTTTTTCCGGTCGAGAACCATGGCCTCGGATTTGGAGGTGCTGATTCTCATCCCAGCCGCTTCACACTCGGCTGCAAACCGCCCCAGGACATGCTGGAGGTCCTGGCTCGAAGGAGCCAACAAGGCCACATCATCCGCGAAAAGCAGAGATGAGATCCAGTGGCTCCCGAACCAGATCCCCTCCGGCCCGAGGCTGCGCCTAGAAATTCTGTCCATAAAAATAATGAACAGAACCGGTGACAAAGGGCAGCCCTGTCGGAGTCCAACATGCACTGGGAACAGGTCTGGCTTACTGCCGGCAATGCGAACCAAGCTCCTGCTCCGTTTGTACGGGGACTGTACAGCCCTTAACAGAGGGCCTCCGACCCCGTACTCCCGGAGCACCCCCCACAGAATGCCACGAGGGACACGGTCGAATGCCTTCTCCAAGTCCACAAAACACATGTGGACTGGTTGGGCAAACTCCCATGAACCCTCGAGCACCCTGCGGAGGGTATAAAGCTGGTCCAGTGTTCCACGGCCAGGACGAAAACCGCATTGTTCCTCCTGAATCCAAGGTTCGACTATCGGCCGAATTCTCCTCTCCAGTACCCTGGAGTAGACTTTCCCAGGGAGGCTGAGGAGTGTGATCCCCCGATAGTTGGAACACACCCTCCGGTCCCCCTTTTTAAATAGGGGGACCACCACCCCGGTCTGCCAGTCCAGGGGCACTGTCCCTGACTGCCACGCGATGCTGCAGAGATGTGTCAGCTAAGACAGCCCCACAACATCAAGAGACTTGAGGTACTCAGGGCGGATCTCATCCACCCCTGGTGCTTTGCCACTGAGGAGTTTCCCAACTACCTCAGTGACTTCAGCTTGGGTAATGAAGAAATCCACCTCTGAGACCCCAGTCTCTGCTTCCTCTATGGAAGGCGTGTCAGTGGGATTGAGGATATCCTCGAAGTAT
Organism: Diplodus puntazzo; assembly: GCA_963678695.2. NCBI lineage: Eukaryota > Metazoa > Chordata > Actinopteri > Spariformes > Sparidae > Diplodus > Diplodus puntazzo. The sequence goes on along the minus strand of OZ023177.1, from coordinate 6,562,347 downwards.
TCCTTCCACCACCAATATCCCCAGTGGAGGTCAACAGCTCCCCACCTCCACTGTAAACAGTGTTGGTGGAGGACTGCTTCCCCCTCCTGAGGCGCCGGATGGTTTGCCAGAATTTCTTCGAGGCCGACCGGTAGTCCTCCTCCATGGCCTCCCCGAACTCTTCCCAGACCTGAGTTTTTGCTTCCCAGACTGCCCGTGCTGCCGCACGCTTGGCCTGCCGGTACCCGTCAGCTGCCTCAGGAGTCCCCCGGGCCAGCCAGGCTCGGTAGGACTCCTTCTTCAGCTTGACAGCAACCCTTACTTCCGGGGTCCACCACCGGGTTCGGGGATTGCCGCCGCGATAGGCACCGGAGACCTTACGGCCACAGCTCCGGACAGCCGCGTCAACAATGGAAGTGGAGAACATGGTCCATTCGGACGCAATGTCCCCAGCCTCCCTCGGGATCTGGTCAAAGCTCTCCCGGAGGTGGGAGTTAAAGATCTCCCTGGCAGAGGGTTCTGCCAGACGTTCCCAGCAGACCCTCACGATACGTTTGGGTCTGCCAGGTCTGTCCAGCTTTCTCCCCCGCCAGCGGATCCAACTCACCACCAGGTGGTGATCAGTTGACAGCTCAGCCCCTCTCTTCACCCAAGGGTTCAGATCGGGGAGGCCGTTCCTCCCAATCACACCGCTCCAGGTAACACTGTCGTCGCCCACGTGGGCGTTGAAGTCCCCCAGGAGAACGTCGGAGTCCCCGGTTGGAGCACTCTCCAGTACCCCTCCCAGGGACTCCAAGAAGGCCAGGTACTCTGCACCACTGTTCGGCCCATAAGCCGAGACAACGGTGAGAGTCCTATCCCTGACCCGAAGGCGCAGGGAAACGACCCTCTCGCTCACCGGGGAGAACTCCAACACATGGCGGCTGAGCTGGGGGGCTATAAGCAAGCCCACACCAGCTCGCCGCCTCTCACCACGGGCAAGAGAGTCCAGCCTCTCTCACGGAGTTGGGTTCCAGAGCCCAGACTGTGCGTGGAGGTGAGCCCGACCCACAGCGAGGTGACATTCCATGGCCCCATGGCTAGAGTCACCATCCGGGGATTGGGCCGCCAGGGCCCCCGCCCACGACTGCCACCCATATCCCACTGCACCGGCCCCTTCTGAACCCTCCCGTGAGTGGTGAGCCCACGGGAGGGCGGGCCCACGAAATGTTGGAAATATGGAAATATTACCGCGTTAGATTACTCCTCACTGAAAGAAGTGGTCAGATTAGAGTAACGCGTTACCGGCATCACTGATTGTGCAGTGTAAGTGCAACATGGAGCTTGAGAACGTCTGTTATAACAGCCCACGTATTAAAAAAATGTCGGGTTTAAATCGGGCTCAGGCTCATAATTACAGTTAATGCAGGGTTCTCCCCTGAAATTTCAACTGTAGCAGCACACCGTCGGCCTGGGGGGAAGAGACGGTCGTCACCGTGAGTCCGGGGGGGAGGGGGATACGGTCATTATCGCCATCAGCCTGAGAACGGATGGACGCTTGTCACCGCCAGCGGGAGGCAAGCGCTTTTTTTTATGAGAAGACCGCGGCAGCCCACAAACACCCACTATAAAGCAGCTAACACTGAAGATGAGCGGCGCAGCGCCGCTGTTCCACCGTCTGGGGAGAACCCTGGCTAATGTGTCGGCCCGGGCCGGCCCGGACACAATGTGCACTGGCAATTAAATGCATTTTGCTGAAGGTGCAAATCCTGAAAGTGATTTTACATCGTGCATCCTGGCATGCCCATGTAATGTTAGCAAATGTTATTGCATTTAATCATGACATGATTTGGCCTCATTCCCTAGGTGGAGTCCATCTGACAGCACAATGATAATCCACACGTAATATTTTATGTGCACCAATATGACAAGGAATTATATGTAGACTGGGGTGTTACATTGGTGTGTAATGAGAAACATGGACTGAGGAACGAGGCTGAGCACTATCAGTGTCTGACTCAGGGTCAGTTTCTGGTTCTGATGGCTCAAACAGGTCTGGCTGGGTCCATCCGATGATGCTGCTAGCTTCCATTGTTACTGTAGGTTACGCCCTCGTGCAGTACACGGAGGCAGCTCCCCTCCTTCGCGTGGGCGTGATTCCTGCGCCTCTATCTGACACGCCCCCAGCGTTTCACTGCAGAGAGAAGTGCTTGTTTTTCCATGATTTTGAGACCTAATTTTATATACTTGGCAATTTTTTTTATCTTTCAAATTTGGCTCAGTGGTCAATGACAAATGTATCTGTGGTATGAAAAAACTCATAACACAAATTTATTTCTGCTTTACATGGACTTTAATGTGTTTAACTGAAGCTTTGTTTTCATGAGATGAATGATCAGGATACCAGCTTGTTTATCCAAAAAGTGATGGAATATTCAGAGAACTAGGTACCTACTTGCAAAAAGCACAGTACCTGACAGGAGTGAGAGGTTGTCCACAGGTGGGCCTTTGAAAAAAAGTGATCGTCCAGCAAAAACTGATTGCTGTCCACAAAAACAAATATTAAATGGATGTATTTCAATGAATAAGAGTAGTAGAGTGGTAGAGTGGTTTCTGTGAGGAACAACACTGATGACTGGCTGTGAACGGCTGTGGGCGGGGCTTCTGCTCCACTTGCATGTATGTGATGCACTGTCACAAGACGTTCGGAGAGGTTTTTCTTGTTTCCATCTGTACATACATAGCACTTGTTGGTGTTGTGGCATTAAGCACTGTCAACATTGACTTTAGTGGAAGGGACTGCTGGAGCAGGAAGCTTTTCCGGACTGAGGTATGTTTTTCGTTACGGCTATTTTACTTGTTTTTATATGATTGTTGGATTTAACATTTGTTTATGTATGTATTTATTAGACAACAATAAAACAAGAGAGCTTGTGGAACGAAGGGAGCTAGCCATTTACATCTCCTGGCTCGCCTGTGAGAGTTCCGGGCCAGCTGTTGTTGTCAGGCAGCTGCATTTGGGAGGCAGTTTTTCAGATCAATTCTTTCCAAATGTAACTTCCTTTTACTGATTTCTCCGATAGTACCAACCCAAGCTTTAAAGGTGCACTATGTAGTTTGGAGGAAGGTATTTTAAGAGGAGAGCAACATCTTTGCTCGTTGATTTTCATGACTGAATAAACAAACTATCCTCAACACAAATCCATAGTTTACTCATTTTATGTTAGTAGGACCTTTCTGGCTTTAAACAATATTCTGGCGAGCTTGTTTACCTTGAGGATGGCTTGTTTATATAGAAACATCAGAAATCAGAAAACTATTTCTAAATTGGTATAATTACCTTATTAATATTGTAAATATTAACACTCTTGAGCCAAATGTTCTTTTCAAGAAACCACATAGTGCCCCTTTAAATGTTTTAATCTGTATAAAATGTACTATCTACATATCAGACAGTAGCAGAACATGCTAAGCATTCTTCTCGCATGCCAACAATGGCTCCATCAGGCCTGAACAAACTTACCGATGGTGATCTGACTGACGCAGCTGTAGAAGGTTCCGGAAGAGACATTGTAGCTGCTGCTGCTGGGCTCACGGTCTACGACAGGTGGAGAGATCACACATCAGGTACAGCATGGTGTCAGGTATCCAATCCAACTTACAGTGCAACAAAGGCATGGACTTTAGTTCCAGGCTTGACCCGTACAGTTTTAGCTGTTGTAATGGATGTGTGTGGCAAAAGAGTTTTCATGAAGGGGCTCTGGGGGCTTGAGGAACACCATGACCCTGCTGCACTACAGGAATGAAACCCCTAATCCTGCAGTGTTAGTGCCCTGCCCCACACTCCGAGCTACACGAGGGGAAAAACCCCGTGACCTTGGCAGAGTTCAGGGAAATAAAATCCATGAGTCTGGCAGCTTTAGTGCTTTAGTGTACCAATTTATATAGAGAGGGAATGAAATCACCCACTGTGGCAGAGAGCTAGCAGTGTTATGAGAGTGAGCCCACAACCCCAGAAGAGTTACAGTAGGGAAAAGCCTCCACTAAATCTGAATGATGCCTCAAACCCAGCAGGAGAATGTTTGCTGCTCACTGATAACAACTTTATGTTAAATATGGCTGAAATGGTCAGATACATTTAGTTCTTGAATTTTACTGGCACATAATTACATTATTAATACAATCTGCAGGATGGTAGAAAATGGTCAAGTTTATTTTATAGATTTTTTTGAGTGCTTTAGCAAAAGATAGAGCGAGATAATAACTCAGGCTGCAACTAATGTTAATTTCATCACTGATTAATCCACAGACCATTTTCTTGATCAGTCAGTTACATGTTTGGCCCAAAATAGTGAAGGAGGAGGCATATCCGGCTCTTTGGTTGCTAAATGCTCCAGCTAGTTGTATCATATAAAGCACTGAACTGCTCAAATGACTTTATTATATAATTATTATGAAACACTGCTTGTTATCCCTGGGGTTTTATAGTCAAAGAGGTTAATCATCAATCTTTCTCAGCAGAGGAAAAAGTTTCTTTGGCACTGCAGTCAGTAGGAACGTACCACTTGACATTATTGCATCGGACTGAGAACTATGAATACAAATGCTTCTGCTCATTTAGCAATTGAAATAACTTTTGTAGAAAACTCTCACTCCCTTACTCTCTAATCTAACACCTACAGCCACATCGAAGAAGAGCAACTGCAGCCCAGCGTGGACATTTATCACTGGCGCTTTTCGGCGTAAGCACTTGCTATTGCTTCCGTGTTTGGAGATAAAGCTGCAGGTATCATTTATTACTGAAGCATCAGCACACGCACAAAACATATTAGCATCTGAGTGGCTTCCAGTGACACCAATAATTTATCACCAGGAGGAGCTTTAAATTGTTTATTCAAGCTATGTGTGCAAAGTCATGAGTTCTAATGTCAACTTTGTTTAAAAGCAGAGTTCAATAGTGAAATGATCCTGAATGACTGAAGCAGAATCACATCACAGTTTATCACATTAGAAGCCAGTCAGACTGATGCAGCAGCAATCATTTCACTTGAAGGTGATTCATTAAAAATGAAAAGCACTACTGTGTGTGTGTGTGTGTGTGTGTGTGTGTGTGTGTGTGTGTCTATGTGAGTGTAGGGCTGCAACTAACTTTAAATTATTTTTACTGTCTATCAATCCGTCAGTTATTTCCTCGATTAACCGACAGGTTGTTTGCACCATAAAATATCAGAAAGTGGTGAAAACAGGAGTAAAGAGGAATAAAAAACATATTATATTCACAAATAAGAAGCTGGAATCAGAGAATTTTGACCTTTTCTGTTAAACAAAAATGACTCGATTGATTGACTATTTAAAAAAGTTTAGATTAATTCAATAGTTAACTCAGTGATTATATCAGCAGTCGCTGCAGCCAGTCCTAAAACAGACTGAAGATGTCTCAAATTTGAGGTGGTCACAGATCATGAGGAGTAAATAAACCTCTACCTGTCTTGTCTCCTCAAAATTATTCACCACCACAAAGACTGTATTTGACATTTTTCACACAGTAATCTCCCGCCCAGTCTGTCCACCTGACATCTGTCATGAATCTGGCTGAAAATTAAACATCATTTTACTGTGGACCCTGGTGGCCCCCACACATGAATATGAAAGCTTCTGCCACAGACCAACACTTATACTACTGTTTTACTCATGCGGTGTAATTCATTATTAATACCATGAATTCTCTACAAGAAGTCCTGAGTTGTACTGAGCACCACACCCTCGTCTCATCCCATGTGCATGAGTGAAATCAGGGCAGCTGGATATTTAAAGTGAGGATACCATACCAACCACACAAGTGATGATATGAATGAAAACTCTTGTTACTATATATTCCCCGCATCGCTTCGCCTGCCTCCCTACATTGCTGCATAGGCTGCGTTTACCTGCGGACCCGGAGGAGAGGCGCGTCGCGATGGCGCGGCGGGGACTGCGCGGACTTCCCGGGCAAACCCGCACCACCTCGTCTTGACACTGCAAACAGATGACCTGGTTCTCCGGGTTTTCTCCGACCTTGCTGCAGCCCATGTTCTCTCCCCCGGCCTGGATCTTCATACCTTTGTTGATCTGACGGACCAGTCGCATGTCTGCTCCTGCCTCATACTCCAGCATCCTCGTCACCGGCGGCGGTCACACTTCACATAACGCATGGCTCCAGGAGTGTGAGGGGGGGACAACTTCTCCCGTCCCGTACCTTAAGCATCCTTAAACTCCACCCACCGCGCTTGGATCGCGCTTGTTCAAACCTGCTCCGCTCAGCAGCTCACCTCCGCTCCATCCTGTCAGCCTCTCTGGGCTCGTGTCGCTGGTGGTGTTGCAGTCTTTACGCACGGCTGCAGGCGTGGCTGCTTCACGTGGTTGTAGAGGTCGTAGTGTCAAGATCCCGTGGGAGTATTAGTGGAGCCAAAACATGAAGCATTAATAAAATAAGGTCTCAATTCAGTACCACAGAGGCTCTGTAATGATTAAATGAGAATGCTACAAAATAGATTTACATCGTTAAACAGGGGACTCTCATAATAAAGTCCCATGTTTGTGTTCTTGTACTTTCTTATATCTTTTTTTTTTTTTTAAATCCTTTTAACCTTTATTTATTCAGGGAAGTTTTACTGTGAACAGTCTGTGTCTCAGCAACTGAGGAGCTCTACCTGAGAGGCTAGGGTTAAAGGAAGAGTTCAGCTCCTTAAAGCTTGCCCGACATAATCCAACTCTGCAAGATTCCAAATTGATTTGAGAAAATGTAATTTACACGATTGATTCATGGTCGCCGGAGAGTAGACTCCCAGCACTCAGCTAAACTAAACTAAGTTAAATATATTCTGTTCTTAATCTAAACACATTTACATACACCGGCTATGTTCAGACTGCCAGCGTAAACTGTTTTTGGTATTTCCAGATTGTTTCCAGATTTGAGGAAGTCTTAAAAAGCAAAAAAAAAAAAAGAACAAACACATGAAATGTGATTTTTTCCAAATCCGTGTTTGGTTTGATGTGCAATTCCAGTCATAACAGATTTCAAAGTGTCTATTGTGTCGGTTGCAATGCCACACACAACGATATGGCGTGCCGATTGTAAAGTGGCACATGCTAAAATAAACAGCAACTTCTTGCCACATTTAGCAACAAACCATGTTTAAAAAAAACCTATGTGAATTTTAAAAAGTTACTTTTGACCAGATTTATAGCAATATTTGCGAACTTGTGATGTTTACTCTTGTAAAAAATATAACGTCAATGTTAAATCTAAATAAAAAATCTAAATCTAAATGTTAAATATCAGAATCAGAATCAGAATCAGAATTCCTTTAATGTCCCGTAGACCAGGAAATTTGTATGTTGCAACAGCAGAATATTACAAGACAGAGAAATAGAAAAATAGACAAAAAAATTTAAAAAGTAAAGAAAAAATAGAATAGAATAGACAAATGTACATATTTACATGGATAGTGCAAAAATGCAAAAATAAGCAACACGTTTTTATATACAGATTTTAAATAAAGGTAATAAATATGGGTGATGAAATGAGTTTGTACAGACTTATTGCACAGTGCAGAGTATGGGGTGAGGTCTATATGGAGCAGTACTGGTTGTAAAGTCTGACAGCAGCAGGAAGGAAGGACCTGCGATACCTCTCCTTCACACACTTGGGGTGTATCAGTCTGTTGCTGAAGGAGCTGCCCAGTGCTATGATAGTGACCTGCACGGAGTGGGACTCCTGCACCAGCAGCGATGACAGCTTGTCCATCATCCTGCTCTCTCCCACCTCCTGCACTGGGTCAAGAGGGCATCCCAGGATGGAGCTGGCCTTCTTGATAAGTTTATCAAGTCTCCTCCTGTCTGCTGCTGAGATGCTACTGCTCCAGCAGACTACTCCATAGGAAATGGCTGATGCCACCACAGAGTCATAGAAAGAGGTCAAGAGTGACTCCTGCACTCCAAAGGACAAATCTAAATGTTAAATGTTCAATCTATATCTAAATTTTAAATATGAATATAAATGTTAAATTTAAATCTAAATGTTGAATGTTAAATCTAAATATAAATGTTAAATATATATGTTAAATATAAATCTAAATGTTGAATGTTAAATCTAAATCTAAATGTTAAATATATATGTTAAATATAAATCTAAATGTTAGATTTAAATCTGAATGTTAAATGTTAAATATAAATCTAAATGTTGAATATAAATCTAAATGTATAAATGTCACGGGTGAAACTAAAAACTTAGCTCATTGGCACAAACAAATGTGATTGCGCTTCACTGTTAGTCAGGTCTCATGTCTCTCATGTTGCCTGCCAACATGTCCAGTGACTTAGCTGGAAACATAGGTATGGCTGTTTGGGGGCAATACAGACATTCAGCAATACGTCTGCAACGACGGCAACAGTATCCCTTTTCACAGAGCTGCCACATTATCACCGCAGCGGCGGTCCGCCAATTCTCCGCCGCTGTTTGTTCACACAGAGCCAAGCAGCTTGATATTTGGTGGGTCAGGATCTCAATCACAACACATTATAACAGCATCCATATGATTATAAACAGTCAGCGGGTACATGTTTAGATTAACAGGAGGAAACCTGGTGAAAGACAAAACACACAGAGGTCATCATCATGACGTGTACCGCCATGCCTCTTTAGGAGCCGCAGGGCCGGTTTTCTGTGTGAATTACACAGCGGTTCGCCCTAACACCAGAGATGCTTCGCTCTGTGTGAACAACCAACGGTGGAGAATTGGCAAACTGCACTGCAAACCCCAATCCATCCATAACACAAAATTGTATTGTAAAGTCTACTCAAATTCAGGACTGTCAAAATGACATAAAAACTTTATGTTCACTTGACACAAACACTCATCCCTTGTGAACACAACATCATTTTTTTTTTATTTTTGAGTTAATTTCACATAAATCTATAAAGCTGAAGTAGCCTATTTGTGTTCAAGGCCACTTAACACATACTTTGTGCACTTAGCATATATTTTGATAGTTGAATGAACTAAAAAAAATGGTTGTAAACATATGCACTCAATGTTTTTATGTTCATATGACAAGCAGTCACTTTCTAGATCAATAAAATGAACAATTTGTGTTCACTTTACATAACAAAAACATGTAATATCAACAAGAGTTGCACAGTTATGCTGAGCACAAAAATGTTTTGCTGTCTTAACATAAAACTGATACAATTTTCTTTGTTTTTACCAACTTATTATTTTCTAGTACACATAATTTAGTTAGATTAGTCAAAGCAACATTAAATTTAAAGGTTGAGTATAACTTCCATTTCTTGTGTAACTTAAAATCTTTGAGTCGAAACAAAACCTAAATATGTGTTATACGGTTTATGTGAATACAACTTAAATATTTGATGTTGAAATGGCATATATTGTTAAGCTCAATGGACAGCATAGAAATTGTGCACTATGTAGACATTACAGTTTTTGCCTAATGCTTAAACACTAAAAGTGGTTGCTATGCCCAAAGCGTCACAACCTCTAACTTTGGTGACCATGCACTAAACAAAAGCACCAACCCTGCAAACACAATATATGCTTTGCACTGTGTTTGAAATTCTCCAACACACTTCTTGCAAAACACTACACTCTGTTTTTTACATAAGACACATTGTTCAAAAAGGAAAGCTCATGCAGTCATTGGGAAAACACATCTATTTAAAATACAAAACACAACTAAAATTGGAAAAGCACACAGACTCACACACATGAAAACATTTAAAATCTAATTGTAGACCAATAATTCTAAGCCATAGCACTACAAATACACCTGATGTGAGCTCAGCTCCTTTGTGCCACCTTTGGAAACGTGGAGGCAGAAAGAGGAAGAGGGAGAGTAAGAGCAGCAGGATGAGGAAGAGGACGAAGAAGGGGAGCAGGCAACAGTGACACTGCGTCACCTCTCCATCCTTGGCCCTTACAACACAGCCCTCTTTATTCACTTTCTGGACACACTTCATGACACAGTAGTCCAGGACGGTCAGAGCAGCCCCAGTTTGTCATCATCTGGCATAATGTCAGTTTCCATCGGGCTGCTCTGGTACGGGACTGGTTCACCAAACATAATAGATTCATGGCACTCAACTTGCCAACATACACCCCAGTTTTTTGAGGCATAGACACCTATATTTGACAGTGGATAGACAGAAAAGGGGAGGGGCAGGTTTGACATGCAATAGAAGTCCTCTAGCTGGATTTGAACCAGGGTCCACTGCATACATAACATGCACTCTAACCACTCAACTACCTGTGCAACCTCCTCAGAATGAAGTTCTTTTCAGTCACATGCCCACATGCCTCTTATACAAGCCATGGAAGAATACAGGGTTAGATACGGCATGCAAGGCGATATTTCCTCTGCTACTTGGCAAGGAAGGACATTGTCTGTGATGTGGATGAGGTGATGTGGCCAAATGCTAACAGGAGACAGGATCCACAGCCTAAATGTCTTCCAATAGTTCCCTTACAGCAATGTGTTTTGTAGAACATTCTAGTTGTACCATGTCTTTGTGTTTTTTTTTGTTTTTTTTTTACTTTTGCAAAAACCTGAAAAACAAAAAAAGAAACCTGAAGTGTCTTAATTTTGTTTTTATGTGTCTAGATCAACTGTAGTGAATCACTCTTTTACAAAAAAATAATCTGTATGAGACTTTTAACGTAAAAAACCATCCAAAGTACTGAATACAGCTGTGTTTTGCATAAAGCACATCTGTGTGTTGTTGCTGCTAGGAAAGAGTGCAAACAAAGGTGCATGTGTTTAATGTTTTAATGCTAAAAACAGTTTTGAGATGGGATTGTTAGGTTTTGTTTAAAGAGTTTCATTTTGACGTATAAGTTAGGAGTTTATCTCCATATGCTGTGTCTTACTAGACCTGTATGTTAAGTTATGACACAGTGAGCTAAAGTCTGCAACATGTGTGTAAGCATTCGGCAAAAACTGTAATAAACGGTAGTGTGAGTATTACAGTTTTTTCCAATTGCTAAAAAATAATTTTGCAAACTAGGCTGGTTTTATCAAAATACTTAACACAATTCACAAATCACACACCCAAACTGCAAAATACCTCATATATCCTGCAAAATGAAGCACTGCAACCAAAACTACATATAGCATTATCAAAATCAAACTTTTGCACCCAATGGCACACACTTCATTCGTATTACCAGATTGTTGTCTAACCAGCTACACACTGTTGGGCGTAATGAAAAGCACTCTCATCTTTAGTATGCTTTGCCATAATACTAAAATAGTTCAAATTGTAGAGAATTCTTCAGATTGTTCACATGCACAGAAATATTTGCAGATACATGCTGTTGAAACATTTATTTTTTTTATTTTTCACCAAACAAGTCAGTGCAACTGCAACATATACACAGCAGATATATTTACATCGGAGTGAACAACAATATGCTCACAAAACAGTAAACTGAAAAAGAAAATTGCAGAAAGGCTGCACTCTCTGTCCAGCCTCTCAGTGTCAGCCCAGGGTTGATGACATGATCAACTCAGGTTGCTCTGCTTTCATTTGAAAGTTGTTGTCTTCTGTGGCCATGACCTTCTCTATCAGCTCTACCTCTCACTCTTTCTCCCCCTGTCATTCTCACCCTCCCTCTTCCCCTCCCTCTCTCTGCAACGTCTTCCATTTTCCATTGTTGTTGGGGACAAAAAAGATGCTCACCCATGGTGTTTTAGTGCTGACTTCCTAATTGAAGTGGTAACAATTACGGTAACAATTGTTTGGCCAGGTGGCAAATATGGTGGCCAATTAGCTCATGTAGTGTCATTTTGAATGGCAGTGTTTTGAAATGGCAAACATGTGACTTTATGTCAGATTGTTGTGTCTTATGCAGAGAACCGTGTTCAGTGCATTTAAAATGTGCCATTTCGAATTGCAAAATGTGTGTAAAGCAGAAAATGTGTTTAAAGTTTTGGAGACTTGAGAAGAGGTTTAATCTCCGTTTGTCAGTTTAAATATTTGTGCTATGCATGTCATTTTAGTTTTCTAGCAATTGGAAAAAACTGTATTAGAATGTGGTACTGTTCCCTTTTTGTTAAGTAAAAGATCAGAGTACTTCCTCTAACACTGTGCAAATCTAAAACTTGGTTTCATGAGTAGGTCTTTTTCCAGTCATAACAACACCCCATGCATTTAAGGCCATGGATACAACTTGAGAAGTGAGCTGACCGTCAGCCAGCAGACGATGACTGTGGTTGACTTGGAACAGAAGAGAACAGTTGAGCCAATCTTCGCTGATGCTAACATCAGGAAGACGGCGCACAAACAGATGAGGACACAGTTCACAGTTTCCTTTCCAGATTGCCTCTCTGTATGATTTATTTAACATCATGTATCATAACAGTCACATAAGCACAATGGATATCATTTGACCTAATCTGTGTCCTCATTGCCCTGCTTTACCCGCTTTCTCCCATCCCTGGGACCCGTAACACTGGCATGGACGGCAAGTCATTAAAAATTTACATTGCACTTCTATCATGTTGTAAATAAAAGCTAACGATTTCATAGTGATAGATTTACAAGATTATTTAAAAGTGTATGTCATTATTGGTGTATTATGAATGTATAACCATTACAAAACCTCCCTCTCTTTGGTGAGGACCAAAGCTTGAGAAAAAAACCAAAAGCCAAAAATTTGAGGGTTCTGCACAAACCCCTGATGTTGCACCTGGAAACTGCTGGAGCTACTCTGCCAGTTTGAGGGGCACAGCTCCCAATGCTCCTATCACCACTGGGACCTTTTTGGTCTTCACCTTCTACATCTGTTCAAGTTGTTCCTTCAACTCCTGGTACTTCTCGATCTTTTAGTGCTCCGTCTTCCTGATGTTAGTGTCAGCTAGGATTGGCACATCTATCTCAACTGTTCCCTTCTGCTCCAAGTCAACCACAGTCATCTACTCATGAATCTAAGTTTCAGATTTGCACAGTGTTGGAGGAAATACTCCGATCTTTTACTTAACAAAAAGGGAGCAATACCACAGTCTAATAATACTCTGTTGAAAGTACATTTCTACATCAAATTTGGGCGAAGTATCCTTATTCTTTTCTCTGTTAAGGATTTTGACAGAGGATTACTTAAAAGGTACACAGTGAAAGTACTTCATACTAGTTATACAAGTAGTCTAGGAAGTACTATGTTCAGCAGTATATAAATCTTGGACTACTTATGGAAAATACGTTTTTTATTCCACATCAAAGTTGCGTGAAATATCCTTAATCTTGTCCTCTATTAAGGATTTTGACACATGATTAGTACTTTACTTTAGTCTACTTTACTTTGAAATCCGTAAGCATACCTTCGTGATACCTTCAGTTTATTATGGGGAATAATGACTGTAGAAGTCTCGTATGTTTCGTGGGTTTGACTGTGAGACTGCAGTCTGCCCCACAGTCCCTACCAGCTGCTCTTCATAGCGGTTTCACTACCATTACCGCAAATGTTAGAAGATTCCCGCACTAGAAAACACGTGCGGCTGATTCGACCAAGCAAACACGAACCACGGCTGGCTTGAGAGCAGTAATACAACCCTGCTTCTCTTAAACATGTCTTCAAAGTGCTGTGCTATGACAGGTTGACAGCATATCAACTATCAGCTCATATGTATGTCTCGCATCAAAATAATCCTTGATAACCTCTTCAGTGGTACCCATGTTTACATCCTTTATTTAATGTGATTGTGTTTTTGTTTTTGTGGTTGTGTTTTTGTTTTTGTGGTTGTGTTTTTGTTAATGTTGTAGTGTTTATGTTAATGTGGTTGTGTTTTTGATAATGTGGTTGTGTTTTTCTTTTTGTGGTTGTGTTTTTCTTTTTGTGGTTGTGTTTTTGTTAATGTGGTTGTGTTTTTGTTAATGTGGTTGTGTTTTTGATAATGTCGTGTTTTTGTTTTTGTGGTTGTGTTTTTGTTAATGTTGTTGTGTTTTTGTTTATGTAGTTGTGTTTTTGATAATGTCGTTGTGCTTTTCTTTTTGTGGTTGTGTTTTTGTTAATGTGGTTGTGTTTTTGTTTTTGTGTTTTTGATAATGTCGTTGTGTTTTTCTTTTTGTGGTTGCATTTTTGTTAATGTGGTTGTGTTTTTGTTAATGTGATTGTGTTTTTGTTAATGTGGTTGTGTTTTTGTTACAGTTTTTTCCGATTGCTAAAACACAATTTTGCAAAGTAGTGTGGTTTTGTCAAAATACATAACACAATTCACAAAACCACACACCCAAATTGCAAAATACCTCATGTATCCTGCAAAATGAAGCACTGCAACCAAAATCAAACGTTTGCACCAGATGGCACACACTTCATTCATATTACAGATTTTTGTCTAACGAACTACACACTGTTGGGCATAATGAAAAGCACTCTCATCTTTAGCTTTGCCATAATACTAACATAGTTCAAATTGTAGAGAATTCTTCAGATTGTTCACATGCATAGAAATATTTGCAGATACATACACATGCTGTTGAAACATTCATTTTTTTATTTTTCACCAAACAAGTCAGTGCAACATATGCACAGCAGATATATTTACATTGGACTGAACAAAAATATGCTCACAAAACAGTAAACTGAAAAAGACAATTGCAGAAAATAAATGCCTCAATGCGAGAGGCTGCTCTCTCTGTCAGCCTCTCAGTGTCAGCCCATGGTTGATGATATAATCAACTAAGGTTGCTCTAAGGTTGCTCTGAAGTTGTTGTCTTCTGTGGCCATGACCTCCTCTACCAGCTCTACCTCTCACTCTTCCTCCCCCTCTCATTCTCACCTTCCCTCCTCCTCTTCCTCTCACCTGTGGTCTTTTAGTGCTTACTTCCTGATTAAGTGGTAACAATTATGGTAACCATTGTTTGGCAGGTGGCACATATAGTGGCCAATGAGCTCATGTAGTGTTATTTTAAATGGCAGTGTTTTGAAACGGCAAACATGTGACTTTAGGTCAGATTGTTGTGTCTTATGCAGAGAACTGTGTTCAGTGCATTTAAATGTGCCATGTTGAATTGCAAAATGTGTGTAAAGCAGAAAATGTGTTTAAAGTTTTGGAGACTGGAGAAGAGGTTTTGCTCTCTGTGTGTCGGTTTAAATATTTGTGCTATGCATGTCATTTTAGTGTGTTAGCAACTGGAAAAAACTGTAATGTGGTTGTGTTTTTCTTTTTGTGATTTTGTTTTTGTTAATGTTGCTGTGTTTTTGTTTTTGTGGTTGTGTTTTTGGTTTTGTGGTTGTGTTTTTGTTTTTGTGGTTGTGTTTTTTGTTTTTTTGATTGTGTTTTTGTTTATGTGGTTGTGTTTTGTTTTTTTGGTTGTGTTTTTGTTTTTGTGGTTGTGTTTTTGTTAATGTGGTTGTGTTGTTCTTTTTGTGGTTGTGTTTTTGTGGTTGTGTTTTTGTTAATGTTGTTGTGTTTTTGTTAATGTTGTTGGGTTTTTGTTTTTGTGGTTGTGTTATTGTTAATGTCGTGTTTATCTTTTTGTCATTGTCGTTTGCCCTTCAGGGCCACCATAGATTCACTTTGTTTCTATTTTCCAATCCAGCACCAGAGGAACTGACGAAAGTGATAACTGATCATGAAGGTCAGAGCTTGTCTAAAAGCAGGAGTCAGCTACACCGCCATCTTCCTCTTTTTGACTATGGCTGTCTTTATCTTTGTGCTGCATAACATTGAGACCCTGGAGGTGAGAGTTTGGCGAGTTTGAAATGTTTTTATTAGTCAGAATTCAGATTATTGTTTTCAAATATTTGCATATAATTATAAATGCAGTTTGAGTCAAATATATAAGGTTTGTCGTGTTTTTAGGCAAAATGTATAGGGAATTTGGGTTAGTTATGGCTATCAATGATAATTAATGATTATCAGGGATAACCTTTTTATTATATTCTAATTTGATCTAATTTAAATAGGATTACCTTGGGGGCACCCTTGAAGATGGGAAGAGATAGCAAATTCAATAATTTAGTCTCATAAAAATGTTCTAAACTGTCAGTATGTAGCTCTGATTAATAATTAACTTAATAACTACAACCAAAATTACCATAAAAGCTAGTAATGGTCAAAGGACTCTGGAGTCCTTGGAAGAGTAGAGGTTGGCAACATTTACTCTTGTACAGCATTAAATAGACAGCCTGTAGGTTCAAAAGTCTTTTATTTGACACAAACAATGAAAACACACTAACACTTACTATGTGTGTGTGTGTGTGTGTGTGTGTGTGTGTGTGTGTGTGTGTGTGTGTGTGTGTGTGTGTATGTGTGTATGTGTGTGTGTCTGTGTCTGTGTGACATTATGCCAGGTTAGACGGTTAGTTGCATGCTAAGACCGAGTCTGTGTGAAGCACCTTTCAATTTACGTCAAAACAGCCGTGTAGCAAAGCAAACTATATTCAACACATGTGCATTGCATCAGCCAGAGTTGAACAGTCCTGTGCTTAGCTGTGCTGTGCTTTGCTGTGTGCTACTTAGGCCCAGTTAGACATAACCAGTCTTTTAAGAAAATGTGCCGGTGGTTCCTTGGCCGATTAACCAAGCAGGAGAACGTTGTAATCCCAATGTGCCGTCCTTGCTGTTCAATGTCCGATGAAAGAAGGTGGATGGAGGAAATTTGTTGCTCCTTTCCTTTGCAAGGGTAGCAGCTTGGTGCTTACTTGCCTCTTGTTCCTCGCCCTGTGGAGTTAGCTGTCAAGGTTTGAGTCGCAGCTGCTGGTACTAACTGAGCTGGAACATTAGCAGATACTCTGTATCTAAACAAATGTTGGCGTGTATTACAGTAATAATTACATACTTTGTTCAATTCAAAGCTAAAGTATAATGGCTTTTACCATTATTTCATTGTGGAGTTTGTGAAAGTAGTCCCTGATGATTTTGTAAATTCAGTGTGGTTAAATCCAATGTGGTTGTAGCAATTCAATGCATCTTTCAACCATGAAAATGGCATTTCATTGTCACCATATCAGTATCCCAAAGACTTTGAAGCACATGCGAAAGAAAAACTCTGGACTTGCCAACTCTTTTTCTTCTATTGGTCAGTGTTAAAGCAGAATGAGCATCTGAGAAAATGAAGGCAAAGGCAAAAATTCTTGTCGCTAGGAGCTAAGATTGATTTATCAAAAAACAAAATTAGTCATTTAATGCTTTGCAAAAATCTTCCTTCTTGTCTTTTTGTTTATTTAATATTTCCCATCTCCCCTGACTCTTGCCAGGTTTGGTATAAAACAAACTCCTCCACTAGCCCCCTGAAAACTGCCACAGACCGTCACAGGCGCCGTGGCTTCTGCACCTTCGAGCCATTATCCCCTGAGGATGCTGAGGAGGACCGCCTTCTACTAGAATCCACTGCTTGGCCTGAAACTCCACTTTTGCCATCTCCTCTTTCCCTGGAGGAGACCAGTGATCCTGACCACAGCACCTTCACCATTCTTCAAGGAAAGGAAGGACGACAATGGCAGATAGGGGACCAGCTGGAGGTCACAATAAAAATGTGATTTTAAAGGACGTCCAAAGAAGACTGGAGGAGACGTCTTACTCGCTCGGCTGCACAACCCGAGCCTGGTAGCAGGTGTTGCTGGGAAAGTGGTAGATCATCTCAATGGCACATACACTGCTGTTTTCTCTTTATTATGGGAAGGAAGTGCACAGGTCCAGGTGATTCTTAACACTGTTATGTTACATGTGATTGTATTGTAGCTGTTTTTAATCTATCTTCTAATTGACTGTTTGCTGAGCCCCACCTGAATTACTTTTGCTACTCCTGTTAACTTTGACTTCTCACACAGCAAAAATACAACTTCTCATTTCAAGCTACTAGCACATTTTATTCAAGCTAGATAGCCAATTAAGCTAATGTTAGGTCTGTGAGTTGGGTGACAATGCTGCCTGAATGACTTCTGTTGTTGTTGATCGACTTGTTTAAACAAGAAATCCCCCCCGCAAAAAATGTTTCTTTAATATGCATGTCATGGCCTCATGCTGTGCTGAAATACTGAGGCAAAAGCAACATGTCCAAGGCAAACAATCAGCATTTTTACCAATTGATGACCCATGTTGAAGACATAACACTGGAACAAACTAGTAAAATTATGCCAGTTCTTTATTTAACTATGAAAGAAAAAGGTAATATCAGGCTGTTATTATATCCTCTCATAATCTTTTTTGGCCAATATGTATGGTGCACATAACATCTTGGATGAGGTTTAACTGGACAAAAAACTCTTCCACACATTTTGAAACTTAGACCCCTCTTCAGGTTATCTTACAAGACAATGCGAGAAGCTTTCTTAAGTAGTAGAGTATTTAGGGTTGTAGACTGGTGTGGACCAATCAGGCCACACTGCAGACAGGGATCCCTCAACATCCCAACAAACATACCTGGACAAAAAAAGTACACCACTGAAGGAAAACAATAATAAAAAAAAAAACTCATAATAGGAAAAGTCCATATATCAATCACAGTAACATATGTTTCTTTGTTTCTTCCTAATTTCATGTCTTTTTTTCTAAGACAGGCGCTTGAAGAAACACTAAGCTCTGACTTTTGTATCACATTTATACTGTTACAACTGAAGAAAAGAATTTACAGAAAAAAACAGGATAAAAATAATATACAGTGCAGGAAGAGGCAGAACATTTTAAGTGATGAGAATACAAGGTGTGTCACGTCGTTTGCATCACTTTTCACAAATAGACACAAATTCTATCGACTTTGTATGAAATCTTCACCAGTGAAAACATTTATCTGGCTTTTAGTGGGGACACACCATAAAAGTATTATCCGTGAGGCTCCTGTGCATTGGGGATATACTATACAGTATTTGTAGTAATGAAAATCAGTTTGCTTTAGACCTGACACCGAGTGCGCAGCTTAAGTATTCAGTAGAACTCACTTTATTTACAGATAAGACTGGATACGATGTTTTGACATATTTTTCAGATGACACTGGTTCATCCAAGTGAGGCTGTCACTGTGCTGCAAAGGTTGAACGTCGAAGAGCCAGACAGGATTTACTTTAAGAGTGTCTTTCACTCAGGACACCTCTCCCAAATGACTGCCTGCAACGTCTGTTTGCGTCCGACCCAGCAGCCACAGTGCAACTACACGGACGTCCATACAGGAGAGCCCTGGTTCTGCTACTAGCCACAAAATCTGAGCTGTAATTCTCGGATCACCCACAGCATGGGAGGAATCAGGCAAAACCTCATGGCTAAGGAGGAGAAACTCTTTCAAAGGTAAGGGAGTGAAGAGATACGACTGGAATCTTGTGTAACCTCAAGTTTTTCCATGTATCTCCTTGGTGAGAAATTTCAGAAGTTCTTGACTATAGGCAGTAAAGATTAAATCTGAAGATGTTGAAAGTTTTAAAAATAATACAGGTCAAAGTAATCAGTGTAATTCACACTGGTTGACTTTCATTAGGAACACTGGAAAGTATTTGCTGTGAATAGATATGTTTTATTGTCAATTTATGCATTTTTATTTTATATGTTGTCTCTTAAAAAGTTGAAAAGCTAAAGTGTTAACCGACAGTGACCTATTTTTGTTCTGAGGGAGTGTATCTTTAGTGTATGAATCTTGGCGCTGTACCGTAGGCAACTGGACTTGTTTCAGTTTCTTGAATATGTTTTCACCTCTCTTCTTCAGTTCTAACAAACTGGAAGGGAGCTGCAGGCTTTTAAACTCTGTGTGGGAGTGTCCTTACAGAGTTGTTAAGGACAAGTGTGAGCACTGAGTTTTCAGAGTCGTTAGGGCCACTTGTGGGTCGTTGGTCAAACCGGCCTTCATGTGGGTTTCTAAGGCTAGGTGAACCCTAATGAGCTTAACGACTTTGTAAGAACACACCTACACAGAGTTTAAAGGGGCTCACGGGTCTTGTCTGACAGAAAAGTTTCATTGAAACATACCGCCTCGGCAACTGCCAACTACACAGCAGTGTGTAGGTTCTGTGCTTGCGCGAGATGCAATAAGCCTCCTTAACATCGGGTGGCGCTAGTCTCATGCCAGTAATCCAAAACATGGAAACGGAGTGCAGATGTAGATTATCCGAGAAAAACAAAGTGCACACAGTATTGGCTCAGTATTCGTTTGACCTAAGAAGACTTTTGTGGAATACAATACTTGGCATTACTTGAAAGATCATTATGGCTGAGTTGATGGTCGCGTTGTCTGCTCTCGGGCTTATTATTATACGAAGACGTCGCAGGAGGGAAAAAGTGGTTTGTTCCATCCCTCCCACACACCACACTGATCGCTAGCACACCCCCAATCAGTATGGTCATTGAACAGACAACCAATCAGAATATCCAATGGCGTCAAATCCTCCGACTGCCGACACTCTCAGACTTTGCAAGTTGAATCTGACCAGACACAGTTCCAAAAGCTTCCAACACAGCTGAACACACCGAACAGATTTGTTCCTGAACTCGTCCGACACTCCCCAAACGTTTCAGACGTCAAACGCTTGGGCCAATGTGTTCCTGCCTTAAAAGCCTGCACCTCCCCTCCAGTTAGTTAGAACTGAAGAAGCCTCTTGGATGAGAGGTGAGACGTCCAGTAAAGTCCAGTTGCCTACGATACAGCACCTAAATTTATCTTGACCTGGATGACTGTTAACCTACATCATTTAGTGTATGGAGTAAATTACTCTGAGCATTCGTTAAAAAAGACACTGAAAAATATCAAAGCGTGTCGTAAGAGAGGAGCACATGCCAAGCACACAGAAAAAATTTGGAAAAAATATTGGAAAAATAATGGCTTCACTGGCAGTGCATTTCTAGCAATGCGTCTTTGTGTGATAGGTCACAGCTGCCTGCTGTGTAATAAAATCTTGATGATAGTGATGAGACTCAGTAGAGCTGAGAGCAACTGTAGAGTCAGATGATAATCATCCGTGGGTTCATCACTGCAAGCCACACATTGGTATTACATAGTCATTGGAACCATTGCTTACATGAAAATGTTTTGTGTGATTTTGAAAGAAATTTCATGCAGTTGTTTCCCACATGATTGTTGTGGTTTTAATCTTTACCTTTCTAAATTGTCTCAAATATTTTGTCCTCCCTTCTTGTATTGATGTTGTTTATGTTGCAGTGTGTGTAAGTTATGTTGTATTATCTATACTTTCCTTCAGTCGTGTCAATATGAAAGTCTCCATTCGGGCCTCGGGACCTGCCAACATCACTGTGTTGCCAAAAAAGGAAGGTAAAGCATCATTTTTTACTACTGCCACCGCTATCCATGATAATAGTTTAAAACTAAATATGTGACAGTCTGTGAAAGTAAAAAAAGGAAAAATCAATTGTAAACAACTCATCACTTTCTTCTGGGTAGCGCTGTCCTGTTGAGAGATGTATTCAGGTCATTTTGAGAAGAGTACTTGGAGAATGGAGTGTGAGGGTAAAAGTTCAACATGACACCAGCTGTTCCCAGTGTATCTAGATTCTAAGGATGTATTATACAAAACAGGGTTGTATAATGAAATGAAAGCTTGTCGCTCCCTCGTGCTACACAAAAATGTACCATATGTACAGTTATTTATATACATAAACACATAAAAAATGGTGAAATAATTCTGTCGTGCATTTCTTAAATTTTCATCCGGGCAAATGTAAACAGCAGCAACAAGATGGTGACGATAATATGGTCAGTGTCTTGGAATTAAAAAGTTCAGCATTACATAAACTTCACATCATGCCAGAGTCAAATATTACACGAGAGAAAATACAAAATATTAACACTATTAAGGTTTATAAATATTGATTTTGATCGTCAAATGTTGTGGAAAGAACATTGCTTTAAAGGATTGAGCTGATAATATTCTATATTTTCTACATTGCCATCAAGTCCCATGAAAATTGATTCTACTAACAATCATCGCCTATGAGGCCAAAGCCTGAAATATGTATTCCTCTGCCACGGAACTACACTGTTGTTTGAAATCGATGAAAAAAAAAACTAATCAGTGGACCGCCCTGTTACACCAAGTGACTTGTTTCCAATAACTATTGGCACTGGAGTTTATTTACATACAGTTCCACATACACTGGCCTGATGACACCAAATGTCTATGAATCTGCTGTTGAAAGTAGTCCAACTAATGTACTTCCACTTGAGTTATGTTAGGAACTACGGCCTTTCAAAAAAAAAAGTTTTTTGACATATTAGTCTTCAATTCTAATCACTTTACTTAACTTTCCCTAGCCCATCTCGGTGCCAGAGACAAGTCAAGGAGAGACCTTGGTTCAGGTCTTCTCATTGGATTTGTTAACAATAATGATAAAGTGAAATAACCCTTCTGTTACTATTTGACTTATCTCAGGTCAACCAAATGTGGAGAGCAGCATTGTGAAGTCTGGACCTGCTGGCTATTATTACCAGGGTGTGTGGCATGCACTAGGTGGATCAACAGTTCACCAGTTCAACACTGTCACAATCACTCAGTGTCTGAAAGGCAAGGTCGTCTACATGTTTGGAGACTCCACCGTGCGGCAGTTTTTTGAATACCTCAACACTGGACTACCAAGTAGGTGATCCACAAGGATTTCTGGTTACAGTTAGATTTTGTTCACACTGAAGCCTAATCTGTTCCCTCTCAAATACATTTAGATCTGAAGGAGTTTGACCTGCACAATGAGAGGAAAGCTGGACCTTTCATATCCTTGGATTATACAAACAACATCTTGCTGAAGTACCGCTTCCACGGTCCACCTATCCGCATTGTCCCTATCCCAACCAGTGAGCTGCGTTACATGGCCAATGAACTCGATGGTATAACCGGAGGTTCCAACACTGTTGTCATTTTTTGCATCTGGGCTCATTTCGGCACTTTCCTCATGGAGTGGCGGTGGTGCAGCTGCTGGACAGGGCTCCAGACACACTGGTTATCATCCGGACTGGGAACCCCAAAGGACTCACACTTACTGTGGCGCTAACCAACAGCGACTGGCACTCATACCAGGCTGACAAGGTGCTCAGAGCCATGTTCAAAGGACTGAATGTTCATTTTGTGAATGCCTGGGAGATGACTCTGGCCCACCACCTGCCCCACGACCTCCATCCAAAACCCCCCATCATTAAGAACATGATCAATGTTATCATGTCCTACATGTGCCCTCAAAAGGGCGGCTAGATGTGTGGGACAGGATCTTTGTTTCTACCAAGAGGAAATGTGGACTTGAGTCATTGTGACTTGGACTTTAGTTGACTGAAGTCACTGTATTGATGAATTGCAACTTGACTTGACAAAAAAAAAAAAGATTTGGAACATGCTGGAGACTGGGACCAAATTACTCGAGTGTCATGTTTACCAATCAAATCTATTTTAAGACTGGCATTGTTGAGAGAGATCGGGTATTACAAATAACCAGTGCTGAACACAATGCCCCAAGTTTTTGGAGTGGGGATACAGGAGGCTACTCCGTCTGTATTTATGAAATTCCTGTGTGTTTGTAATTACAGTTAGCTGAGATTTGAGGACACTAAACCTGCTGCTAACTGTCTTCCTCTCGTAGAGCCTGTGCCCTACTAGTTTGACTCCAAGGTACAAGGAACTTCACATGTTCCCTGTTCCTCCAAAATCATAATTAATGTTGCTCCAGAACCATCATTGCAACTGACCAATCACTCACAATGTTGCTGTTCCTACAACATCACAATTACTGCTCCAGGACAATCATTACAACTGACCAAAAAGTGACAAAGTCCACACAGAAAGCAGGTCCTAGTGGATGAATATGTCAAATACGGGACCATCACCGGGAAGGCTTTGTGTCCAGTGTAGAACTTATTCTTACATTGATTACTTGTTCTCTTTGGACATAGTTGGTCTTTTGTTCAGTTTCTGGCTTTCCTCAACTTTGTTTACAATGCAGCCTAATCTGTTCCTGTTTCATATTATATTTGGCTGCAATTCAAAAAACTCCAGAATAATTAAGTTTGACTGAAGAAGGGACACAGCTAGCTTAGCATGTGTGGGTGGACATTTTAATTTTTGCTCGCTTTGTTGGCTCGATGCTGTTACGCACGTTGTACCTAAGGACGTTGGCTTCTTAATACTTATACATTCAAAGAGGGATTGAAGTAAAAGATGTTTAAACATTACATGGTCAGTTGCTTCACTGGCACCTAAGTACCTGAGCATTGCCAGTAGGAAGTGTCTAATTCAGAATGTTATTGACTAAGACTTTTTAAACAGGTTTAATGTCTTCTGGAAGTAGTCTGATTTCTACTGTCTTTCTGGCGTGTTTGTGATAAGGAACTTGAAACAGACAAATGAGAGGAAAGGAGACTCCTCTCATGGCAATGGGAAAGGAGTCAATCTCCTATTTTTATGGCACATTTAAAAAAATAGATATACAAGCTAATTTGGCTTAAAAATTGTATTTGTTAGCTTCAGAAGGAATGGTAGTGAATTTTGTTACCTTTGTACAGAGCCAGGGTAGCTGTTTTCTGTCCTAATTCTAAGCTAAGCTTCCAATACAACAGCTCTGCCACATATTCTACCACTATGAAGCTTAAAGTAGCCTGTTTCTGTTTCAGAGAGCTGCAAACTCAGCTTTATGTTTATTTCTGAAGCCATAATAAGTGGTAGTGTTGTACTGGACGGCAGTATAGTGGGATGTGTTTCCTATATTCCTAACCCATCATATTTTTAAATGGGGTGAGTATTTATGTATTATGTAAGTATGTATACACACACACAAATATATATATATATATATATATGTATATGTGTGTATGTATATGTGTATATACTGTATGTATATATATACATGTATATATGTAATTTATATATATACCTGTATAAATACATGGCTTTGTTCAAAGGTAAAACAAATGATGGTATTGTATAATGTTGATTAATTGATACGAACTAGAAATACAATGATTCAGTGGTGATATACCAGTACCACTGATGAAAAAGATGTGTTAAACACAGTAATAGGTCAGTGAAAGTGTATACCACGTTAAATAATATTAGATAAGAAATCAATTTCTGTCCCTCTCCTGAACTTTAGTTGCAGGTGAGGGTCACCAAACTCCCAAAACTTAAAAAAAAGTCTTCAGTCTGGGGCTGGATCCTGCAGATTTCCAAGTGCCTGATGTATACTTTGAAGCCCTCAGAGTCCCACAATCCACTGTACCCTTATCTCGTTGTTTAACACAGCATTCAGGCTATCAGGTTACAGGATTTGTATTAATTTGCATTAAATGACATGTTATTTACACTACTGATACCGTTGCTGATATTAATATTATGAATATTATGTGAAATGTTAAATGTGGGTCATGCTTGATTGTGTGATGATGGAAGGTAGGGAAATGTATTATCCTAGTTGTTTTATTTTTCTGTATTTTTACGGCAAATTGGAATAATCATCATCATTTTAAAGATGCCAATGTGAATCACATGATATGTTTTTCAAGAGAAATAAAGAAAACATAAGACCAAACAAGGTTTCTGCCAACCTTTTAATTAATACATATTTTCTATTTTCCGAGTGTTGAAGCATAAAAGAAATGCACTCTATGAATTGTTAACCTTTACAAACTGCGTGTGTGTTACAACATCAGAAATAACAGTAAAAGTACAAGTGATGATTAAGCATACAGCATTAACTGCTTCCCATGCTATCTACTGTATATGTTTGTTCAAGCTTCAACAAGGAATTTGAAGAATTCAAGAATTTCAGGGATGCCTGTAAATCAAATGATCAGCATTCTTATTGTGAATGCTTTTGGTGTCTCTTATCTGCCCCCCCTTTTTTTAAAAAGAATAACTGAATCATTGCAAACCTCTTGGTCACCAGCAGGATGCCAGTCGCCGCTCAGACCGACAGAGCCACAGCTGCTGTACCGCCAACCGCCGCTGTCTGTAAAGGTACATTGCCTTTGACTTAAAACGAACATTTACTCTGATCTGTTTTCCTATTGATGCCCTGTTTCACAGCGGAGCCCTGTGTTAAAAAAAACATTATAGCGGCCTCTATTACTTCAAGTTATATCGTGCTTACATGTTGCATTTCCCAGGTGCTGTGTCACCAGGGCCTCACCCAACGCCACTACTGGGAGGTGAAGTGGCGAGGACGCTGGGTGGATGTCGGCGTTGCAGTGAGGGGGCTCCGTCAGAGGGCGGGCTCTCACCTCTGTGGGTTTGGTCACAAAGACAAGTCCTGGAGTCTGTACTGCTCTGAGGACCACTACCAGGGCCGGCCCTGGACATCTGGAGATCCAAAACGGGATAAGTAAACTAGTTATTGTATGTAATTGTAACCCATATGCTTTTAATTTATGCCTCAATCAACATGACGGGCTGCCTTAACATACTAAGTGAAACACTCAAAGTAAAGCTGACTAACTGCACTTGCCATTTTACGTCTTCCTTGTTTTTGGCTGAGTGCTGCTTAGTGTTGTGTTATTTTTATCTAACTTGATATTAATATATTGACATTTGTTTTATTTATTTTGAAGTCTGTTGCTTTAAAAATTATCTCGATCATTATGAACTAAAACCATATATAAAGGTCAATTTGTCGCAAACAAAGACATTATTAATTTACCATTAGAAACATATAGTTAACCTACCAGCAACGACTGTTGAGGCATCTTCTGTAGATGAACTATGAGTTCGAGTAGAGTCATCTCCATCTGCTGTGTGGGACAAAAATAGAACAGAACATAGAGTAGATAAAACTAGATAAATCATAACAGGTAATGTCCAATTACAAGAAGACAACATGGTGAATTGTGACTTTAAAACATATTTTTGATACAAGTAGGAGGTATCAATATACAGGTTGCACACAAGACTATTAAAAGAGAAGGCAGTGGGACATTTTCACTTACCAGTGCTCTCATCATCTCCGGCTCCAGCACTGCCTTAATATTTCCGTATTGCTTCTACTGAAGAAGTGATTTACTTATTTATTTAACAACTATTGTGAAAAGAAAATAATACAAAGTGTAAATAAATGTAATTGATCTTATTTACGTATACAGCTTAGTATGGGGTTTTTAAATCTTTACATACAGTTCATATTCTGAGCTTCACTGTATGAAGCAGGTGATGGACAGCGACGCTGGGCAGGACATCGGCTCGAGATTCTCGCTGCTGGGCGGGAAAGGACTCTTCCAGTGGGAGAACCCGATGGCCACACGACCCCCGAGGTCAAACCCTGCCGGAGGACAAATATATCTTGAATTTAACCTCGATTTGTGTTATTTCTGTTTTGTCTTTATCTTGTACACTTTTACAATCTCTCTGTAGAAAACACAAATTTTTCAAGTGTATAGTGAAAGATGGCTTCTTCTCAGTTATACATCGTTTTATGAGATTTTGTTTAATCTACTATCTGTATCCTGTGACCTCTGACCTTTGAAGTGGCTCTTTGTGATGCTTGACAGTCAATCGTATCACAGCAATCTTCTCAGCAATGTTTCCCTCTAGTGGTGGAAGCTGTCAACACCATAAAACAACCAACCAGCTGTCATCAGGTATTACCGAGCATGCTCCTCCTAAGCCTTGCAGCTGCATGCAGGCATATTTCTGGACAGCAGGAGGCGCTCAACAACTCAGCAGCTGTCACTCAGGTTACAGCTACTCAGCTACTTCCACAGGTCTAAGTATAAAAACAGTAAATCTGATATCACTGATGTGGCAGGTGTCTGAGCTCAGTGTCTCCAGCAGGATGATACTTTTAAAGATTCTGCTGACAACTTAAACTAGGGTTTTCTCAGTCCAAACAATGACAATAAAAGACGTGAAAAAGCGCAGGATCATGGGAGTTTTCATTGTTAAATAGCCACCTGATGTGACTCAGGCAACATTCACTCTTCCTCAATCTTTGACATATCTGATGTTTCCCTGTAAGTTAGAGCAACAGGTGACCGAATCAAACCCACCGTTACCTTGAGTAAAATCATACTATATTATATTTCTCTGGGTTTGGATGTTGTTGGAAACATTTGTTGTAATGTAAGTACACATTTCAATGCAGAATTGTTGCATATTGAACTATCCTAATGTCTGAGCACTGTTAGGATATCGTGTCCATTTTTGGCTCATTAGTTCAGCCTGAAGACAATAATGAAGATTAAACTTTAATTGAACTCCTACTCTACTGTCCAGAGGTTTTCATAAATCACTATTTTTGGACACAGTACAACAGACAGTTTGGTCAAAGCCAGTTGTTGTTAGCTTTTTCTGTTACATCATGTACTTTTCAAATAGATTGACGACAGAGATAATTGAGAATGCTGCATTAACAATATTAATGAGGTGATATAACAAACTCAGAAATATTAATCTTTTCCATAACTAAATAAACAAGCTGTTCTCATAGGAAAGTGAGGTCCCAGAACACTGTTTGAAGCTAGAGAGGTGGCAGGGTCCGCCAAAAACCATAAAATCAAAACAGTGTACTGAAAGATCAGTTTGTTTGTTCAGTCAGGAAAACAAAGACAGTTTGATTATTTCATTTGTTCAGGCATTAAAACAATGAGTCAGTGAAGATCTGTGTCTTCTGATTAAAATTTCTTCACCAAAACTACAGACCGGAGCTTTAAGGTGTCAAATTGTGGCATATTTTAAAATATAAGGAAAACAAATTCTGCAAAGTTGCTAAAATAAAAAAGACCATGAGACTAAGTCAAATTATCATTCACATTTGTCTACTTTTAATTACATTAAATGCAGCATCTACTGAATTAACAAAGTGCCTCTCAGTCTGGGATCCTTGGACTGCCGACAGCTTCTGCTTTTTCTCAAATGGAGTAGTCGGCTGTTGCTCTGATTGTCACTGGGCTATGTACACATAAACATATTGACCTTGGTTCAGATGAGCCTGGACACGTCACCCCAGCCAGTTATTTTCCAGACCTGTTTACACTGTGATCAGAGCAGCTCAGCATGGTTCAGAGCTGCAGTGACTTCATCCATTCTCCCTTTATTCTGTCTCTGCTGGGAGTTAGGCTAGATGAGAACAATAGCACTCTTACATCTGCTACCAATGAACAAAAAAACACAGACACTCCCCCGGTAGTCCAGCTAGTGGCACGGCTAACTGAGCTAACTTTTGCTATGGATGTATAAACAGAATCCAGTTAGCAGCAGTTAGCGGTTACTCTGGTGGTATGCTGCCCCTACTGACTGGGAGTGTGAATTCAGGGAGGTGGCCAATTCTTACATACTGCATACTTTAACGCACAGATATGAGTGAAAGGCTATTTCCTAGACTGTTGTTTCTTTCAGTAATTATAATAAACATTATTATACCTGCGTGAACCAACACTTTTCATAGTTGCCTGCACAATAACTTGAACTTTCTCAGTTAATTCAGTTGCAGGATGTACAGTGTGTAAGGCTGCAGATAAGAGGTGGTTTTCTTTAACTCGACTGATCCCTGTGTGTTCTGTATGATCGTTATCCACACACAGCACAGTTTCCTGTGGGTTTTTTTTTCCTTTCCCCTGTTGGTTTCCTGCACACTCCCATTACATAACACAAACGGGGGCAGGGAGTTCTTAAGAACTTACTCATTTCTCAACCCTCTTGGTTTCCAGTTAAACACGAGGCCCGGCAGATTTTTACGAGGGACGTCAGCAGCGAACAAACACTTCCTGATCAATAGCAGATCAGGCCGGTGGTCTCTGAGCCTCCCAAGCACTCTCCTCGCACAGCACAGGATAGATTTTGTGGAGGAGGGTCGGGGTAAATCCAAGCTCCACATCTCATTGCTGCTTTTTTTGGTACAGCTTCAAATTCCCAGAGAGGATAAAGGGGAGTTCACGTGACGAAGTGGGGTGGGCGTCCCCAAAATAATGTTCCTGCTCGAGTCAGCACTTGTCCCAACTACAACTAGACAGAAGCTTTTTCCTTGCCCAAGGGGATTTGGTCTGGTACTGGCATGAAACATCTGACGACTGCTTAATCACAGGAGAGGGGGAATTCTTGGCTGTGTGAAAGACTGCAAACAAGGAAAAGTCAAAGACAGAAGCATCGATGACGTTAAAGTATTATTTTTCCCATTTTCATCACAAAAAAAACTTCCTCATTGTCCAGGCTGAAATGTTAAAACCACTTAACCTCAACATATAAGCATGAATATGAGCAGTCTGGATGTTTCTTTTCTGCCCCAAGGCTTCTCAAATGGAAAACACATCCCATAACAGCTCATGCAGTCAGGACACAAAAGCCTACAAGCAGATTTTTTTTTTTTTTTTTTTTTAATGGCGGACAATTGCTGGTTTGTTTTTCAGATTACATGTTACAGTTGTTTGCGTGTTAAAGTCGGCGCTTCATTTTTTAATCAGGAGGTCCCGGAGCACAGAGAGGGTGCTGTTAGGGCGAAGTCAGGGGGAGAGAAAAAGTCACACAGACGCCTAGTCGTAAAAACTAAACATAAGTAAAACTACCAAACGGTAAATAAAAGTATTTATTTAAGTTTATTGATCATGGCATTCCTGATAATCACTAATCTCAAAACCTCTCTCTTATCCTTCACGTTCCTGTGGTTCCCCATCTTGTCTCTGGATTGTTCCAGCGGGTCAGGATTGTAAGTTCTGTCCATCAGGTGATCTCCTCTTCTTGTACTCATTTCAACACTTCACAGCATCACAGAACATTCTCACGCTTGTGAGTCATGTGATGAAAATATTTAGGCACACAAGTTAAGCTCTGGTTGATGCTGCCGCTGCAGAGGTGCAAAAAAACGCAACTGTTCTGTTCTATCCAAGTGTCCCAGTGAGTCATGAGACAGTGAGCTCACATGAACAATACCAAGAGCCTGAAACTAAAGCAGATAAATGGAATTGTGCCTGCCCTAATGTTATTATATACAGCTGTGCTTTTCCAACTGTAAAATATAACCATGTCTTCTATCAAACAGGATTATTATTCTATTATTATTAGTATCTGGTATACTGAGCTCTTTTAGGTGTTTCTTCTGTTACATATGGCAACATATTGCAGAACAAGCAGTGCACTGCACATCACAATACACCAAATTCACATGGCAGCCATTTTTTCTCTGACCTCATGCTCAGTGTAGGACGCTGATTTGTTCGAGGTTGCAAGTCCCATAAACTCAGGGAGTCTGACACATCTACAAATACCATTTCACAGCTTCCTGAGTGATCAGCTACTGAAAGGATGATGGAGAGTGAAAATCTGGAACGACATTGGGCCTTAATTAATGCAAAACAACATATCTGGCTAATGTTAGACAACGTCTGACATGAGACAACAGCTAACGTTAGAATGCAAACACTTATCAGCTAACATCACCTTTTGATTCCATCAATCAGGAAGTAGTGAAACGATAACCATTTGTCAGATTCCCTATGTTTATATGAGCTGTCACTTGGAACACGGCAGCACAACGTTTGATGGCCACCGTGCATCCATTAATACACTACCAATATATACTGTATATGATAGTATTGTATCATTAGTTATCCCTAACACCTACACTGTGTTGTTATTAACATACACCAGTTAGTTAGAAGAGTAGATCACTGATTTAACACTACGCTACTAGAACATTGTTGGACAGCTTGAAAGAAGAATAAAAATCTGATCCAGCAGAACCACAGATATTGTCTCTCTTCTCCACTCGTTCTTGTTTTTGTCAATAACTGGTGCCTGCATTACCCACAATGGAACTGTACAACTAGCTGTCCCTATATAAGATTAGCTTGGTGACGTTCTGGCACCAGTGTTCATTTGAGATCAGTTTTGCAATATATTGTAACGTGTTGGGGAAAGCCCATGGATGGTCAGGTCCAAGGTGGGCATGGTTGGCGTGTTGTTGTTGCACCGTGAGTTAGAGTGGTGGGCCGCCTAGGTATGTTGCTGAGTTGTAGGCTGTATTTCTGTGTTATACAAAATAAATGGCAATGTTATAGTTGGAGCTTATCAATGTTCATTCTGTCTTCTCCTTATTGTTGCTGCTTGGGGCAATATTTATTTAGACAGTGGCCCTTCAGTCACTGCATCAATATAAACTGTCTGATCTCACTTGAACTCACTAATCTTCTGAACTGATGACGTTGTGTTTACCTCTTTGTATGCTGACAGGCATGCACAATTCAGTGCTGTTATGGAAATCTGTTTGAAAGTGACATGTGCTTTAATGAGAGGCTGTGCACACTGCTGCAAGGCCCCTGTGGTTTGGAAATTGAATTAGCTGTCTCTGCTAAATGACCACATCCGCATATAACCTTGTGAGATATTCTGCGTTCACACAAACAGATAGAGTGCAGCCAAAATTCCCCAATACTGACATATTAGCTTGACAGGGATGAGTACTGCCAAATGCCATTTTTGTTGTGAATGTTAATTATGGTGATGTTTGGGGTTTTCTTACATGTTTATGGAACATGAGGTAGTTAGATATGGTTAGTGATGACAGCGATGCGCTGGGCTCACAGTACACAGCCCCTGAACCAAAAAACGAGTTGCTAACTCTGTAACGTTAGCACAAATTACTCAGTCTTCACACACTGACGGTAAGAACAGCTACTTCTAAATGCTGTTAGTTGATTTCAGCTCAGCATTCACTCTCACTCATGAAACTGATTGGAAAACTTTACACACTGAGCTTGAACACCACACTCTCTGACCTGATTATTGGACACAACACCGGAGCCCCCCAGGGCTGTGTTCTCAGCCCCCTTCCGTTCCCACTGTGCACCCATGACTCCACCACCAGACATCAAGAAAACTCTTTAGTGAAGAAAGTAAATACATTTTTCATGGTGGGAATTAAAGCGACACCACTGTTATTTTTAAATACCCTGGGATACTGTATTATCGTATTACCACCCAACCCTACTGTGCAGGCATCTCTCTTCACCATATTACTGATTCTCTGTAGATGGGTACCTACTTGTCAAACAAGCCAATAGCCAATATTTAACAAAGATAGACAGCAGACAATTTGACCAAAGGCAAATTTAATGTGTTAAACTGAAGCTTTGTTTTCATGAGATGAATGTGTTGAATATAAAGAGGACGCTAGACGAGAGGTTTTGCGCTTGACTCCATTTACTTTCGAACAAAACGAAACTTAAAACTTCAGACAACAACAGCTGCACACTACACATACAGCGAGGCATTACCAACCGAACACTGATTCATTCGTCCTGAACGGACATAACATTTTCCCCTCTCTGGGGGGCTTCAAACATGAAAGGTAGACACAAAGTCCTTCAGGTGGTCGGGCCGTGCCCTGGCACGCACTGGCCGTGGAGAACACACAGCTGCAGGCGGGGCAAACAGTGGCGTGGGGACTGGGGGCCGGGGCGGCACTGATGGTGATGGGGGCACTGGGTGTGATGACGCGGGAGTATCTTCAGACTGTGCGTCCGATCGAGGTATGGAGTCCTCCTGCTCCGCTCTGGGTGGCCTCGTTTCCCCGCTGCTCCAAGTTGACGTTGCAGGAGGTTCTGGCACCTTCTGAAGGCAGCTAGCGTGCCAGCGGGTGCCGTCATCAAGGAGGTATGTGGACGGGCCCAGTCGGCGAGCCACTTTCTGTGGAGTGGACCAAAATGATGCCATCTTGTTCTCCCTGTGCGGTCGGCGAGCTCTGACCCAGTCTGTCACCGCTATATCAGGCACCCTGACCCTCTTTTTCTTGTCAAACCAACGTTTCATCTGCTTCTGACGCCGGGTGACTGAGGCTTTGACTGGTGTGAGTGTGTTCTGGGCTGCGATGGGGCGGAGCCTGTCCAGTGGTAGGTTTAACTCCCTACCCAGCATGAGTGAGGCTGGGGAGGCTCCTGTGGTCGAATGCTGGGTAGCACGGTAGTGCAGCAGTGACAGACGTATGGCTTGTTTAAATGAACAGCCTTGGGCCTGATGTGCTCTGATGCCATTCTTTAGGGACTGATGGAAG
This sequence comes from Diplodus puntazzo, assembly GCA_963678695.2. Classification (NCBI taxonomy): domain Eukaryota; kingdom Metazoa; phylum Chordata; class Actinopteri; order Spariformes; family Sparidae; genus Diplodus; species Diplodus puntazzo. Next base: position 6,528,450 of record OZ023177.1, on the reverse strand, counting down.
CGTTCCACCCCACCGTTTGCCTGCGGGTGATACAGGGCTGTGCGGATGTGTCGAATCCCCCTGTTCTTCACGTATGAAGTGAACTCCATAGATATAAACTGTGGGCCGTTGTCGGTGGTGATAGTCTGTGGAAGGCCCCAGCGAGAGAAGAGGGACTCCAGAAAGTCCACAATGATCTGAGAGGTGACGGAGCCAGTGGTGGTCAGTTCAGGCCATTTGGAGTGTAAATCATATATCACGACCAGGAATCGCTGATAGTGGGGGGCACCGTGAATCTCGCCACATATGTCTAGTTGCAGGTGCTCCCATGGCTGTGAGGGCCAGGCCAGAGGTTGCAGGGGTGGCGGTGGTTGGCGGCCGGTTTTGCCACTCACAAGGCATGCTGGGCAGTTTTTTACAAGGGCCTCAATGTCTTTGTCTATGCCTGGCCACCACACCAGGTCGCGGCATCTCTGTTTAAGCTTCACTATGCCCAGGTGACCCTCATGTGCCATGGCCAGCACACGTGCGCGAAGGGCCCCTGGAATCACAGTGCAAAACCCACGTGCCACACATGTGTCATTCCAACACGAGAGCTCCTGCTTGACACGGGAAAAGGCTACTAGCTCCTCTGGCAATTCCCTTGGCCATCCCTGACGAATGTAGGTGCAGAGCTGGGAGATGACTGGATCCTTCTCTGAGGCTTCCTTCAGGTCCTGCAGAGTGACCGTGGACTCGAGCGGAGTGTGTAGCATGTGAATAATCTCACTTTCGATGTGATTGACGCTGGTGGGCGGGGCCTGGGCAGGAACTGAACGAGAGAGGAGGTCTGCGACAACATTATCCCGGCCAGGGGTAAACTGCAGATTGTAATTGTACTGGCGGAGGCGGTCATACCAACGATGCAGTCTAAGCGGCTTATGACCGGTGCCGGTGGAAGAGAGCAGAGATGTCAAGGCCTGGTGGTCTGTTCTCAGCGTAAACTGGCGGCCATAAAGGTAAAGGTGCCATCTCTCACAAGCCCACATACAGGCGAGTGCCTCCCGCTCCCCAACTGAGTATCGTTGTTCGGTTTGGTTCAGAGCACGGGAGGCGAAAGCAACAGGCCTTTCCACGCCGTTCTGTATTTGTGATAGCACAGCCCCTATTGCCATGGCCGAGGCGTCACAGGTAACCAGGGTGTGACTGGATATGTCGAAATGTGCCAACACCGGAGGTGAGGTAAGTTGGGCCTTGAGAGTTTGCACTGCCTCGGTGCATTCTGGAGACCAGACCCATGGCTCATCTCTCCGAAGCAGCTGGCGCAGTGGGGCTGTTATGGCTGAATACTGAGGCATGAACTTCATGTAGTACCCCGTCATGCCCAGGAATGAAGCGAGCTGGGCAGCCGAGGTTGGTTCGGGAACGGAGAGGATGGCCTCCACATTGGATTGAAGGGGAGAGATGCCCTCAGTGGAAAGTTGGAAGCCTACATATTCGATAGCCGGCACTGAAAAAACACATTTGCTACCATTGAGGGTTAGTCCGTGCTTGGCCAGGGCTGTGAATACTCTTTGCAGGCGGCCGTCATGAGTAGCAGTAGTAGCACCATGTACCACCACATCATCAAGGTAAATGACAACACCTGGTATGCCTGCCAGCACTGAGGTCATGACCTTTTGAAAGCAGGAGGGGGCGGAGCTAAGGCCAAATGGCATCCTCTTGTAGCGGAAAACACCAAGGTGTGTGACGAAGGCTGTCAGGTTTCTGCTTTCGGGGTGGAGGGGCACCTGGAGATAGCCCTCTCTGAGATCCAGTTTTGAAAAGACGGTGGAGCCGTGAAATTGTGCCGTGAGCTCCTCAGACGTAGGTAGCGGGTATCTGTCTGGTATCACTGCTTTGTTCACTGCACGGAGGTCCACACATACACGCAGAGCCCCTGATTTCTTTTTGACAGCAACCAAATTTGAAATCCATGGTGATGCATCAACCGGCTCGATGATACCGGCATCTAGCAGCCGCTGCAGCTCAACAGACACTCCATCCCTCAGGGCCAGTGGAATACGGCGCAGTGGCTGGACAACCGGAGTCACGGAGGAGTCAATGAGAGGTTGATGGGCGAAAGCAGACAGACAGCCTAGCCCTTCAAACAGTGATGCCCACTTCTGATGTGGTCCGGCAGCGACAGTCATTATGGCGGCCCCCCCTGTGTCAATGAGTGAAAATCCCAATGCCACGAACAAATCCAGTCCCATTAAATTCGCCCCTCGACGGGCCACATTGAAGACAAAAGAGGGCAAGACTCTAGTGCCATGGCTAACAGACACTGTAATGGATCCCACCAGGTCAATTTTTGAGTCACCATACCCATGTAGGACAGCAGTGGGTGTTGACAGTGGACGGGAATGGAAGAACTTATGATATGTATTGGCGTTCAACAGGGAGACACTTGCACCTGTGTCTAGCAGCAGGGGAATACACACATCATTTATTTTCACTGTGCATGACTTGAACTGCATGGGCCCTGATGTGACATGGCGGATTATGGTGGGTGAACCACGGGGGGTGTGTCCATCCGATCTGGAGGGGGCAGAGCGGCACATTTTTGCAAAGTGATTTTTTTTTCCACAGTTACGACATGTTTGGTCATTAGCTGGACAGTTCTGGGCTCTGGTGGCATGTGTGCTTGATCCACAGTTACCGCAGGAACGCTGCCTTTGACGCTGGCGCAGCCCCTGTTGTCTTGTGAGATGCATGACTGGGTCTGGGGCTGTGTCCGGTACCTCCAAACTTGCACTAGGTGACTGCTGCTGCTGCTCCTGCTCATGTGACGGTGTCCTTATTTGTGCTGCTTGGCTTAGTGATGAATCTGTCTGTGTTGATTTCGCTGCACATTCAGCTGCACTTTCAATTTGGAATGCAATGGCAACAGCCCTAGTCAGTGTTAGATCATCTGATTCAAGGAGCAGCGTCTCCCTAATTTTAGGAAATGAAGTGTGTTCAATCAGTTGATCACGTATCATCTCCTCTGTCAATGCGCCGAATTTACAAGGGCTGGCTAAACCTCTCAGGTTGGAGACATATTGATGGACGGACTCACCAGGGAGTTGATGTCTTTGCCTGAACAGAAACCGTCTCAATAAAACACTCTGTGGGGCAGCAAACTGGTCTTTTAAAAGTTTCACTGTTCCTGCATAGTCCGTATTTGTCCCGTCGCTGATTAGCGTTTCCAGCACGCGTTGTCCCTCGACTCCTAAACAGTGCTTCAGCAATGCTGTTTTCCGATCTGCGCTGACGTCGGCAAGTCCTGTAGCTTGGGGATACGTTTCAAAAGACTGATGCCAGCGATTCCACTGTATTGTAGGCTCACCGGGAAGTGCGAGGAAAGGAGGTGGAGGAGGAAGAGAAAATTCAGCCATCCTCGTCGCCAAATGTTGAATATAAAGAGGACGCTAGACGAGAGGTTTTGCGCTTGACTCCATTTACTTTCGAACAAAACGAAACTTAAAACTTCAGACAACAACAGCTGCACACTACACATACAGCGAGGCATTACCAACCGAACACTGATTCATTCGTCCTGAACGGACATAACAGAATGATCAGGATACCAGTTTGTTTATCCCAAAAGTGATGGAATATTCAGAGAATTAGGTACCTACTTGCAAAAAGCACAGTACCTGACAGGAGTGAGAGGTTGTCCACAGGTGAGCCTTTGAAAAAAAGTAATCGTCCAGCAGATACTGATTGCTGTCCACAAAAACAAATATTAAATGAATGTATTTCAATTAATTAGAGTAGTAGAGTAGTAGAGTGGTTTCTGTGAGGAACCACAGTAATGACTGGCTGTGAACGGCTGTGGGTGGGGCTTCTGCTCCACTTGTATGTATGTAATGCACTGTCACAAGACGTTTGGAGAGGTTTCACTTGTTTCGATCCGTACATACATAGCACTTGTTGGTGTTGTGGCATTAAGCACTGTCAACATTGACTTTAGTGGAAGGGACTGCTGGAGCAGGAAGCTTTTCCGGACTGAGGTATGTTCTTTACGGCTATTTTACTTGTTTTTATATAGTTGTTGGATTTAACATTTGTTTATGTATGTATTTATTAGACAACAATAAAACAAGAGAGCTTGTGGAACGAAGGGAGCTAGCCATTTACATCTCCTAGCTCGCCTGTGAGAGTTCCCGGGACACCTGTTGTGGTCAGGCAGCTGCATTTGGGAGGCAGGTTTTCAGATCAATTGTTTCCAAATGTAACTTCCTTTTACTGATTTCTCCGATAGTACCAACCCCAGCTTCAAAGGTGCACTATGTAGTTTGGAGGAAGGTATTTTAAGAGGAGAGCAACATCTTCGCTCATTGATTTTCATGACTGAATAAACAAACTATCCTCAACACAAATCCATAGTTAACTCATTTTATGTTAGTAGGACCTTTCTGGTTTTAAACAATATTCTGGGGAGCTTGTTTACCTTGAGGATGGCTTGTTTATATGGAAACATCAGATATCAGAAAACTATTTCTAAGTTGGTATAATTACCTTATTAATATTGTAAATATTAACACTTTGGAGCCAAATGTTCTTTTCAAGAAACTACATAGTGCCCCTTTAAATGTTCTAATCTGTATAAAATGTACTATCTACATATCAGACAGTAGCAGAACATGCTAAGCATTCTTCTCCCATGCTAACAACATCAGGCCTGAACAAACTTACCGATGGTGATCTGACTGACGCAGCTGTAGAAGGTTCCGGAAGAGACATTGTAGCTGCTGCTGCTGGGCTCACGGTCTACGACAGGTGGAGAGATCACACATCAGGTACAGCATGGAGTCAGGTATCCAATCCAACTTACAGTGCAACAAAGGCATGGACTTTAGTTACAGGCTTGACCCGTACAGTTTTAGCTGTTGTAATGGATGTGTGTGGCAAAAGAGTTTTCATGAAGGGGCTCTGGCGGCTTGAGGAACACCATGACCCTGCTGCACTACAGGAATGAAACCCCTAATCCTGCAGCGTTAGTGCCCTGCCCCACACTCCGAGCTACACGAGGGGAAAAACCCCGTGACCTTGGCAGAGTTCAGGGAAATAAAATCCATGAGTCTGGCAGCTTTAGTGCTTTAGTCTACCAATTTATATAGAGAGGGAATGAAATCACCCACTTTGGCAGAGAGCTAGCAGTGTTATGAGAGTGAGCCCACAACCCCAGAAGAGTTACAGTAGGGAAAAGCCTCCACTAAATCTGAATGATGCCTCAAACCCAGCAGGAGAATGTTTGCTGCTCACTGATCTGGACTCATCCTTGTCTGCAAATCTCAAGTGCAGCCTTTACATCCCATAATCCTTTAATGAATGGGCTGTAACATAACAACTGCATCTCAGGGTAACTGCATTCTCTGCTGACGGTTTGGTCAGTGTAACAACTTTATGGCGAATATGGCTGAAATGATCAGATGCACGGATGGTAGACAATGGTCAAGTTTATTTTATAGATTTGTTTAAGTGCTTTAGCAAAAGATAGAGCGAGATAATAACTCAGTCTGCAACTAATGATCAATTGAATCACTAATTAATCAACAGACCTTTTTCTTGATCAGTCAGTTATTTGTTTGGCGCAAAAAAGTGAAGTATGGCCCCATGTTAAGGGGTTGTATCTCACTCTTTGGTTGCAAAATGCTCCAGCTAGTTGTATAATATAAAGCACTGAACTCCTTGAATTATTTTATAAAAAAAGGTAAGGCTTTATAGTCACAGAGGCTAATCATCAATCTGTCTCAGCAGAGGAAAAGAGTTTCTTTGGCACTGCAGTCAGTACCTTGAATGTACCACCTGTCATTACTGCATCGGACTGAGAACTATGAATACAAATGCTTCTGCTCATTTAGCAATTGAAATAACTTTTGTAGAAAACTCTCACTCCCTTACTCTCTAATCTAACACCTACACCTACATTGAAGAAGAGCGACTGCAGCCCAGCATCGACATTTATCACTGACTGGGACGCTTTTCAGCGTAAACACTTGCTATTGCTTCCGTGTTTGGAGATAAAGCTGCAGGTATCATTTATTACTGAAGCATCAGCACACAGACAAAACATATTAGCATCTGAGCGGCTTCCAGTGACATCAATAATTTATCACCAGGAGGAGCTTTAAATTATTACACACCACTTCAGATATGTGTGCAAAGTCATTTTAAATTACAATTGATACTTGCTTCATGAATTCTAATATCACATTTTTTTTAAAGCAGCGTTCAAAAATGAAATGATCCTGAATGACTGAAGCAGAATCACATCACAGTTTGTCACATTAGAAGCCAGTCAGACTGATGCAGCAGCAATCATTTCACCTGAAGGTGATTCATTCATTTAAGCACTACTGTGTGCGTGTGTGTGTGTGTGTGTGTGTGTGTGTGTGTGTCTGGGTCTATGTCGACTGGTTGTTTGCACCATAAAATATCAGAAAGTGGTGAAAGATGGCGTAAAAGAGTAAAGAGGAGTAAAAAACAAGAAGAGAAATATTTACACATAAGAAGCTGGAATCAAATAATTGTGATCTTTTCAGTAAAAAGAAAATTACCTTAATCGATTAATCTACTATTAATTTTTTTTTTTTTTTAGATTAATTCAATAGATACCTCAGTGATTATATCATCAATCGCTGCAGAGTCCCTTACACAGACTGAAGATGTCTCAAATTTGAGGTGGTCACGGATCATGAGGAGTAAATAAACCTCTACCTTTCTTGTCTCCTCAAAATTATTCACCACCACAAAGACTGTATTTGACATTTTTCTCACAATAATCTCCGCCCAGTCTGTCCACCTGACATCTGTCATGAATCTGGCTGAAAATTAAACAACATTTTACTGTGGACCCTGGTGGCCCCCACACACGAATATGGAAGCTTCTGCCACAGACCAACACTTATACTACTGCTTTACTCATGCGGTGTAATTCATTATTAATACCATGATTTTCTCTACAAGAAGTCTTGAGTTGTACTAATCGCTTGAGTGAATTTAAAGTGAAGATACCATAGTATCAACCACACAAGTGATGATATGAATGAAAACTCTTGTTACTGTATTCCCAATATTGCTGCATAGGCTGCGTTTACCTGCGGATCCGGAGGAGAGGCGCTTCGCGATGGCGCGGCGGGGACTGCGCGGACTCCCCGGGCAAACCCGCACCACCTCGTCTTAACACTGCAAACAAATGACCTGGTTCTCCGGGTTTTCTCCGACCTTGCTGCAGCCCATGTTCTCTCCCCCGGCCTGGATCTTCATACCTTTGTTGATCTGACGGACGAGTCGCATGTCTGCTCCTGCCTCATACTCCAGCATCCACATTACGCATGGCTTCAGGCGTGTGAGGGGGGGACAACTTCTCCCGTCCCGTACCTTAAGCATCCTTATACTCCACCCACCGCGCTTGGATCGCGCTTGTTCAAACCTGCTCCGCTCAGCAGCTCACCTCCGCTCCATCCTGTCAGCCTCTCTGGGCTCGTGTCGCTGGTGGTGTTGCAGTCTTTACGAACGGCTGCAGGCGTGGCTGCTTCACGTGGTTGTAGAGGTCGTAGTGTCAAGATCCCGTGGGAGTATTAGTGGAGCCAAAACATGAAGCATTCATAAAATAAGGTCTTAATTTAGTACCACAGAGGCTCTGCAAGTCCCAAGGGTTATTACTGCTTTAATGATTAAATGAGAATGCTACAAAATAGATTTACAACGTTGCAAGTTGACTATAAGACCACGGAGATGGATAAATTAATGGCAAAAATGCTAAATGCTAAAATGCTGGATCCTCCAGAGGTGACTACTGAGTTCACTGCAGAGTTTCTACCTTCAGTGAGGTGTGTGAGGCCTGTCAGCTGTTTTCTGACAATAATCCCTTCCACAGTTGTGATGGCAGGGACTCAAAACTTTTAATTATTTATTTATTTTGAGGATCACAGTGCAACAGAGATGCTGAGTGGACTGGTTTAATTATGCTCTGAGAATGAAGGCGCAGAAAGTTTAAGCTAGCGAAGATCGAGGAGGAATTGTGGTGCAAACGGGTCAAACAAAGCGGCACATAAAGCTGAGTCCCAAATCAAAACATTTCAGACCAACCTACAACCAAGCTGCTTCCCATAACATAAATGGGGGTATGGAGTCACAATTAAACCTTAAACCCTCCAATAGAGGTAAAAAGTAACAGGTCGGCAGTTAGCAACGTTTATAATACCTTCTTATCTGTAATCTTAAATGTTAAATCTATATTTTCTGTGTTTATATCCGGAGGGATATTGTAATAGAATTCCAGACACCCCTAAACTGGAACATACCATTTCCTTACCTTGACGTTCGCTAACCGCCTCCCTCACGTCACTCCCACTCTTGTCTACGCTCGCGCGAGTCGTACGTTAACGCCGCAGGTTCACGTAAGTAGCTATCTTGTCATTTAATACACGTTACTTTTCTTCCCTTCTGAGTTTATAAATTACATTGTGGCAAGTGTCTACTGATGAATTAATGAAGTTAACTTGTGCCCTAATGCTTTCTTGGCAAATAGCGCACCCTTCTTTTGCCAGTGTTGGTTAAATAGCTGGCTAGCTGTGCCCGCTTTGCCTGTCATTACCAATATAAAATGATATATTAATGCTAAGTAAGCTAACTCTGGTGCTCAGTCATTAGCAGTGAGACAATGGAGGATGAGCTGTGTTTTGATATCACAGAAGAGTTAATTATACTTTTTTGACCTCTACCTCTTTGCCATCTATCCATTTCACATGGTAAAACAAAATTTGCAGATCTCACTTAGACTTTTCAGCAGAACTCTAAACACGTTCTCATTCTCAAAACACATTCTGCACTCTAATGCACATGTCATCCATACTGGTAAACACAAGTGGCAACAATCAAATACAAAAAGAGAACACATGTCATGTCACAACCACTCAAAATTGATTTCACTTGTTTCAAATCATGTGACACAACCAATATAAGCCAGTTCTGAGAGAAAACAGGTAAATCTTCTGCAAGCCATGGATTTAGCCTGTGGTAATATAGGTGAGGAACTATGTCAGGGCTGGATGCGGCACACAAGAGGCTTCTTCCCCCGTTGCCTCAGGAGGGAAAATATTGCTTGTGATGTTGACGAAGTGCTCTGGCCAGACCCAGCCCAAAGTATTGTATACTGTTGTACAGTGCATTGTAGGCTGTATACTGTACAGCAAACAAATTGCCTGGCCCTGAACATTGTGCTTTCCATGTGTTTACAGTACTGACTCCTCAATAGATTTTGACTGGTTGCAGGTTCATATCAACAAATAACAAAATTACAGTATCACAGGAACAAAGGACAAGTTTGTGAGATGCAGAGTACAGTACTGTAAAAATAGGGGTACAAGGAGGAGGAGGAACAAAAAAAATGCAAAGAGCAAAGCAGAGTATAATTTCTGATCAATTTTGAGCTATGATAGAACATGTTTTCATTCATCAAAATACAATGATGGAAAAATATGAAATTTGTTTTGAGATTAAAAATGTATTTCTCCCTGAGAACTATATGTTTTGAATAACGTGTTTTCTATTTTTTGGTGTATTGTTTACTGACTTCTTGAGAGTGTATATCATTCTGGTCGCTTTGTTTATGAACTGAGAGTAGTGTTTGGTTTTGAGCACAGGTAAATCTGTTTTGAGGTGAAAGTTTCATTTTGCATGAGTCAGAGGTTTTGTTAATAGTGCTTGTATGAAGCTGAGGTTTTGTGTTTAATGTTTTCAAAATATGGAGCAAGGTTTCAGAAATTGTGTTTTAGCAATTGAGAAAAACTGTAACAGTGTGAGTGCATTGCTGAGAGATTTTTAAGTGACTTTTTAGGTTAGTTTTAAAGCTATGTTTGCATGTTGCTGCAGTTACTTTCGCTTTCATACAATGAACTTGTTTTGAACTCAAAATTTGGATATCCAACGGTCATTCCGACATTGAGCTGTGCTTTACACAGCGTATTAAATTACAACCGTCGTGTATGTTAACGTTAGCGTAGCAACAGTGCTAATCAAGTAGCCTACATGTTAAAATTACGATATAAACAACAGAGGGTTATATCCTACGGTAGACATTTGTATATTGCACTATCGCACAGCTCTATATGTATGTTCTGTGGCTTCCTGTACAGACTGAAGGCTGCAACTTGACTATAGCTTTTTGTATCCTGCTGCTGCCGCCTGCTCTCATTCGTTTCCAGGCGAGTCACAGTTCATCTCATGTAAGCCTTTGTTTAGCAGCCTTCAGTCTGCACGGGATTTCCGTCCCTCTGAAGCTAGATCGACTACAGCTATTATGTTTGCAGTTTGTTAACATGAATGCATTTAGGATCACTGTCTACTAAATGTCACTATCAGCGACACAACATGTATTCTGTTTACAAAACCAGAACTGCTAACAAAACTTGTAAATCCGACAAAATCTAAATGAAAAAGTACAATATGACAAGTTCCTGTAAAACGTGACATTGTTGAGACAACATCAAAACTATTCAGCTCTTTTATCTGGGATCAGCTGGATGTTTTCCATCATCCCCGTGTCATGCAGTCAGTGAAGAGTAACTGCTGGCTCTAAAAGCTTCAGCCACCTCAGTCTTGTGAGATTGTCGTTGCCCATGTGTGCATGTGTGGAGGAATGAATTGCTGGCAGTTTTTCTCTTTAGAATACTTTGTTGGTACAAACAGTATTTTCATGCTCTGACAGATATGAACTTATTCTGGATCCTTGATCCTGTCCAGTTTGTTGGAGCCACCCAGTTACACAGCCTGCTATTAACAGCAGCAAAGCAGGAAGTACTGGTCATTTAGTTTCAGTATAACAATGTGGCAGCATCTGAGGATGTCTCCACAGTCTTGCTCCATCCATCGCTTTGAGACTTGTTAGACGTATTGTCCGTAAGTGGATATTTTCATTACTGTCATAATGATGGGGAAAACAGCGTATTCTAAGAGTCTATGGTGAGTTGTATATTTTATAAATTTATGGCATACAGTATAGTGCAGCTAAGATAACATATTTAAGCTAATATCCTATGTATTGTGATTGATTACTTCATCAGTTACTGGGTTGACCCTGTGGAGTTAGGTTTCAGGAAGCAATTAGTGCACAGAGAACAACGTGACATAAAGCAGGGCTCGGTTCAGCAATGTTTTGAATCGATTCTGACCGATATATTGGTTGGCTGACATTATTAATCCATCACAGGTGTATCTGTTCAGCATGTATGTTGTCTGATATGGGCTGGTATGAAAATGCCTTGTTTGAAAAGGGATTTAAATGCAGAAAAGATACTCTAATTATAAGATGTCAAGTTTGGTTAAAGAACAGATAGTATAGGCAGGGAACAGAATCAGCTTGCGTCAATTGAGTCAAAAGGCTATGTTCAGGGTGTGATTGACTGAATGTTACAGAGACAGAAAAAATGAACAACAGCCCCCCTTTTTTAATGTATATTTTTGTTGGCCTTTTTATCGGCTTTATTGATGGAACAGCTGAAGATATGATAGGAAACAGTATGAGACAGCCCCCTTTTATCCTAAAAGAACACCTAAATTTAGATTGGATATTTTGTCTTTTAAAGGAACTCTGTGGAACATCTGTGTTGTGCTAGAAGTTATTCTGTGTTAATAGTCTCCAATTCTAAATTAACATTAGCGCAGCAGCCACACACCAGATCCATGCCACACACTAGCAAGCTAACAGTTAACTGTTACTGCAGCTTTTTCTTCTTCTTTTCCTGTTCTATGGCGGTTGGCAACCAATGTAACCGCCATACTACATTATAGCATTACCACTGCCTACGACAACAATTGATAATTTATCCAACCAGGATAAGATGAGAATGAGGTGGGGATAGTGAAACCAGCAGCAGCGGCAGTCAGTAAACTCGTTCACACGATGTGCAGTATGCATGAGAGAGCAAAAACATTCCAGTTCCCTTAACCGTCACTGCACAAACAGCCACCTCCCTTAATGCCCCCTCCTGAACTATCACAGGAAATGTCTTTGATAGATATCATACCCTGCCTTATCTTCTTGTGTTAACAGCATAGCAGTAGGATGTTCACAGACACAGGCTAGACTTGCAGCCTAAAACAGTTTTTGGCATTTCAAGATTGTACCCATATTTTAGGAAATCTAAAAAAGAAAGTAAAAAAAAAAACAACAAACACACGATATTGTGATTTTTGCAGATCGGACACAACCTGTATTTGGAGGTGGTTTGATGTGCGATTCCAGTCATATCGATTTCAGCTTAAGTGTCCTTTGTGTCAGTTGCAACGTGACACACAACAATGTCATGTCGACAGTCACAGAGTTGCATCAGATCAGCGAGCGTACTCCATGCAGCTACAAGCAGAGTCAACAATAGCCTGAAATATATAATCTACCATACGACTTAACAGTGTGATTGTTTGGGGAGAGAGACGTGGATCTCCTTTTCTCATGCTGTTGGAAAGCTGCGTCACGATCGTACTCAGTGACTGACGCCCACGTAGTTACCAAAGCAACCAGTACAGATAGGTCGGTGGTGCCTGTAAATAAAACAACAATCTAATCACTTGCTAAGATTAGTGTCTTTCAGATCCGATTTAAGGAACAAATCTGATTTGCCTTCAGTCTGAGCATACAGTAGCCACGGAGACGAAAGGCAGTCCAAGTACAAGAGCTCCCTGTTCCCTGTCTGTGGACTAAACAACAGTTTGTGGAAATTGTTTTAGACATGCTAGATTAAAAATCTTGTCATACTAGGGCAGCCCTGGGTCTATTGTCTGCAGTGGATAATAGTACTCAGGAAACAAAGCAGGGCCTTAAGAATTTCAGTTGGAGGCACTTCGTGTGTGAGAAATACAAGCAGCAAACACTTTCCCTTGGTGGCCAAAAGCACCATTGCTGTTTTGGGAGGACAGTTTGTCATTTATTTCATTCCAACAGTGAGTAATGGGTCATCTGTACAACCTGGTGGTGGCGCAAGGTACCAATGTATTTTTAACTACAGCAGCGTCAGTTAGTCCGTGTGGAGGATCAAGCCCCCAGCACGAGTGGCAGGCTTTGAAGCCAACTTTTTGCAGTGGCCAACCATATTATTACATCTCCTGATTTTAAATCCACAACAGTTAAAATGCTTCCTTTTGCAGGAATAGCAGTGAGGATGGGTGGAACATAGGGATCAATAAACGGCAATGGTACAGTTAGGTCATTAGCCCCTTTTACACAGAGATTCTGATTAGTGCCACAACAAAGACTTGCTTCTACGGCGCCATTGTTTTTTTTCCCTGAACCAAGAAGCGCTGGTGTAACGCCACTCTAGTCTGTTACTATCCCCACCAGCAGATCAGAGGCAGAACCAAACTGTCCCCCTATTCTGCCTCTTTATATACAGACGTTGCGGCAGAATAACAGCACAGTACTCTCGCATGGAAAGGCAGTCTAGATTAACGGTACTATAACTTTCTATTCCAGCAATGCGTCAGTGACTGGAGCTGATCCAGTTTCCATTTCATCAGAAATAGGATATTGTTAATTGTGCAATGGAGTACACTTAGGCTTGAGAGATGCTTCATAATGAGTGCAATCAATGTATCTCTCATCTGTGCTGTGTAGAGGCTTCAAGGATGCTGAAACTTGAGATGGGTATGGTGGTATAGGAAGAGCTGCTGTAATTTGCTTGAACATACAAATAGTGGACTGATGTGTGATGTGACTGGCTGTGTAATCGTCTCACTGGAGTTTGCCAAAGACAACAAAACAATAGTTTTAAAGTGTTGAGGCTAATACGATATCACGGTTCTTTCCATTGGCATTTTTTGCAGCCCCAATCCCAAACTGTGTTATGCTGATTTGTGTTTCCATTACCAGTTTAACCAAGCCGAGATGTGCCTGACATTGCCAAATAGATGCGTGACATCTCGTGACCACAGCAAACTTGTGATATGACTCCCCTTTTCCCCCAAACACTCACAACTCCCGTCTGCAGCAAACCAGAGAGAAAGATGTTCTTAAAATCGTATTGTGTTGAGCTCTCAGTTCTTTTCATGGCTTCTAACTGAATCTCTGTGTTTCGAAGTGTAGTTCCTCTCCCTGTATGGTAGTTTCAGACATCTGCTGCACTTAACTGTTTCATCATGTTTGCTTCCACCTTGTTCAAGAGTCGTGTTGCTGCTTCATAAAAAGCATCTAAATAACATAGGACTCTGTCAGATGAACGCTGAGCTGAGCTGACGAGTGCGAGTCAAACTGAGTCAAGCCGAGTCAGCCCATGTGTACGGAAAAGCCCCGTTAGAGTTGAGACCATGGTTTTTAAGCTGACATGTTGTGAAGCAGATGTTTTGTTCGTTTAAGTGGTTGGTGCTTGCCAGAAAACAAAGCAAGAATGATCACAGGACAGTACAGGCAATGGGAAAGTCTTTGGACATTTATTAGGAACTCTGTTAATAGTTTCAGATTTGATAATTGCTGCTGAAACTGACAGTAAAGAAATAGATGAGCCTGTTGCTCCTGTATCTGCAAGAAAAGGATACTTAAACCATTCACAGTAAGACTGATCATGGTAATGGTTTTGAAAGCAACAGTTTACCGTAATTTCCGGACTATTGAGCGCACCTGAATATAAGCGGCAGCAACTAATTTTAAAAAGAATTTTGTTTTTTTACATATATAGGCCGCACTTGTCTATAAGCCGCGGGTTTTACCTTTTTAATAAATAAATGCTTTTTTCCGAATAGTGCCTGTAACCCAGCAGTAACGCAGTAACATAGCAGTAAAACTAAAGTAAAACAGCTGGTTAAAAAAATAACCATTGATGCCAAGCTTACTTGCAGCAGCTCTATTTCCTTCTTCGACAACCAGATCGATTGCCTTTAACTTAAAAGCTGCATCATATGTATTTCTTCGTGTGTTTTCCACGATGAGGGTGTGTGCATGATGCGCAAAATACCTGTTCAAAACACAATCAAACTAGCGTCTTCCTCGGCGCATTATCTCTTCCACCTGTCTGTCTTGCTCTTGCGCTGCCTAGAGCCTCCTGGAGGCCGTTAGTCCGTAAAAATCTATAGATTAGCCGCATCATATTATAGGCCGCAGGGTTCAAAGCGTGGGAAAAAAGTAGCGGCTTATAGTCCGGAAATTACGGTACTTAAAATGAAGAAAATGTTGCAAATGTGCAGGCTTTTTATCATTTCTACACACATGTTATCCACTTCTCCTACCCTGTCTGCTATCTACTGATATCTGCCTTTAAAACCAGACTCCCGGTAGCCTCCTCTACCAAGCCCTCTAGCTCCGCCCTTACAACCAACATGCTGACCACTTCCCTGTGACTGCCAGTCAGTGTGGGATGCCACAGGAGAAATCTTTGACTTTGTTTGTGTGATCATTCTCAGGATGTCCACACATAATCATTAAAGGATATGCACTCTGTGTCTGCCCTGCATGGCAGTCGTCTTCCTCCTTCTCTTCTTTCTTATTTTCCTATTCCTTAATTCCTCCTGCATTCTCCTGTCTAATTGTTCAACCTTTTGTGCGTTTCTTGTAGAACATTCCTATCCTGCAATGGCTTACACTCACCCTATGCACTGGCTACCTCTTTCGTGTATTTAAAATCCCTGTTTGGACCTCCGATTTTGTTTCACAATGTTTCATTTGGAAACTTTCAAAAGCACCTCCTCTTGGCAAAGGATTATCTCTGGGGAGAATGATTTTTCCCAGCTTGACAAATTGTCCAAAAAAGGATCAGTGTAGAATCCACCACAAAGTTGCATTACAAAATGTTTTGGAGTCTCATTTGGATCAGGAACGTTAACAAGATAATGGGCATATTTGCTCTGTGATTTGCCTATTCCTGTCAGAAACTCTTGAAGAGGTCAAGTCAGATACTGTGTAACCAAGTTTTTGAGAGTGCAGCTCAAACTGAGAAATGAAATGAAACTGTTTCTATGGAAACCCCACTTCCTGTTTTTTACGAGCAGCCCTTCTGACAAGAAGCAGTATTATTGCTTATGTTAACCATAGATACAGTAAGGTCCAAAAGTCTTAGTCCACTAGCCACAATACTTCTACTTCTCATTTGTTTTGAATGTAATACCATGACAACGGTGCAAGATGGCAGTCACAAAACATTGTTGGATGTAGTTGAGATCAAAACAAAGGCCAGGTTGGAATCAATGCATGCTCAGTACTTATTAATATTGGGGTGAAACTGCTTAGTAGTCATGTGTAGCGTTAGCATTTTGCCTTTTTCTGGAAACAAATCCGTATGTAACCTTTGGTGCAGGGAACAGAAATGTATATCACGAAAGGCAGGAAAACATTGTGAAGGGAAAAAATCTGATTCAAATTAAAGCCAGAAAAGGCTTAATTACTGACTCCAAAACCAGTGTATAATCTCCGGCTTCCTGCCATGGAAGTACACTACCGAGAACTCAGAGAGCCTTTGAGCAAGAAAACACTTCATCTCAGGGAGTCCCTTTGGCTCAAGAGAAATAGCCCAGATCTGTCGAGTAATAACTCAGCTACTGCAGAGATCCTTTATACTGTTCCACATTTACAAGCAGGGTGAAGAACAGGCTCAGCTAAGCAAAATCCAATCTTCTGCCTGTTAATTAGTGTGTCATCTATAGTCTGTTTAGCTTCAAATAGACACTAACCCTGTCATTATCTTTTACAGCAATAATTTGGGTGTTTTTGTTGTGGTATAGCATGTGTGTGTGTGTGTGTGTGTGTGTGTGTGTGTGTGTGTGTGTGTGTGTGTGTGTGTGTGTGTGTGTGTGTGTGTGTGTGTGTGTGTGTGTGTGTGTGTGTGTGTGTGTGTGTGTGTGTGTGTGTGTGTGTGTGTGTGTGTGTGTGAGAGAGCGAGTTTTAGCAAACACTCTAATCAGCTGGGAGCTGATGCATCAACAGGTGTTAACAGGTTACATCTGTTACAGATTAAGAACAAAAGTCACATGAAAAAGTTTGGCTGGCTGACTGTGCAAGAATGGAACAAAGAAAGGAGCCAAATTAGCTGCTGCAGCAACAGGAAAGCAAAGCTCTCAGCAGACACTCCAGAAAACATGCATGTTCAGTGTGTATGCTCCCTGACCAATTTCAGGCCTAGCAATTTGTGAATGGTACTCAAATGCACAACAGAGTAATGAATACAAAGATAAAATCATTATAGGTAAATGGTTAGCATTATTGTACCTCAGCATAGTTTAACAAAGGGTTGTACCTTCCCTTGAGGGATTTAATGCATCAGCCAGTGAGCGTGCCAAGTGATCCGAATCAAACACCCATGATTTTGCATGAAAAACTGGTGCATGCTAAATTCTAAAATGCTCATGGTAAATCCTCCAGTGAGTTCTGCATTTATTGTGCAACTTGTACCTTCAGTGAGGTGTGAGGGCTTTTAACTGTTTTTGAGAATAATCCTCGACACAGTTCTGACTGCAGAGACTCAGCTCAAAATAACTAAAGACTTAATAATACTTGTTGCACTCACCTTGGTGTCCATAGACTTCTTGTTTATTGTCTGAATATTGTCCTCTTCCCTGGGTTTTTCTAATGTGGCTGCATTGACTCTCCAAGTAATGTACGCTGCTTCAATCACACATCAGATCTTGATCAACAAATTATTCAAGTTGAAAATCTTTACTGACATGCATTGTACAATTTGCTATGAGCAAAATGATGTAGCAAAAGTCAATGGAAACCAAAAAAAACATCAACCCATAAAGTAATTCTCCACTCCATGAAATACCTTCCACACATTACTCTGGCTATAAGGTTAAAAAATATGGGCTACCTTTAAATCTTAGCGGTCACGAGGTAATGTTAAGCGTTTGAAGAGCTCATTTTACCAGAGGCTGACAAGTGTGGCATTCAAGTCACATTTAGTCTTGCATAGCCAGACCTCTCTTATCCAACACGTTTTCAGTTTATTCTCTCCACAAGTTATCTCGCCTCAATTACATAGCGCAATACCATCACCTTGTCTGCGATAGGGAGAGGGCACTGAAGGCCGCCAGGCAAGCAGGAAAAGAAATGCCCTGTTCAACAGTTCAGTTCAACAGTTCTAATAAAGTAAATACCAAAGATTAACATTAAGCAATGGAGGATGGACAGGATGGAATTGAACTTGGGCCACTGCTGAGGAATACGCTTCTGTGTATGGGGTGCACACTTTCCCAGGTCAGCTCACTCAAATAGCAAAATTTACTGGGAATTCAATCTAATCTAATGCATCTTTTTCTGCATTTTAACCTCTACAATAAAGATGCAAAATATTGGCACTTCTGTGACAACATAAAAAGCAGATACCGATATATCTGTGATGGGCCAATATCAGACAATGATATCTGCCAATCGATATATCATTCGTTTTAAGCCCCACTTCTTATGTGAATTATTAAGGTAAATATTTTCTCAGCTCCTGGGGTTATTATGTTTTTGTTTTTTACAAGCAGACATGGTGTTAAACCAAACTCTACTCTAAAAGCAACAGTAGTGGGATTAAAAACTTTAGTTTCACCATTACTGAGGCTCTTTCCTTATTTGTTTTGATCTATTCAGTTTTCCTAATATATCTTACAGGTCTGAATAGGCAGGCTTACATGTTTTTAAGTTCACACGCTATGTTGCAAATAGTTTCTTTAGAATACCTCATTGAAATATTGATATTTTACTTAAAAATATCATTATTAATTGTAGTTAATATAGGTTAGATTTGTGTAGCTACTGACCAGCTTGGGTGATCTCTTTATTCCCAGCATTATCTAAACTCTAGAGCCCTGAAATATTGGTTGCCTGATATTATTTGATAATACTGGCCTATCACAGATGTATCTGTATCGTTGTATATGTTGGTCAATATTTGCTGATATGATCATTTTTTTATAATGCAGATGCTTGTGGTATATTAAAATTGTTAAATCTCCAGTAAAGTTTACTGTTTCAGTTATTTTAGGTTTAAAAGTTCATTGTTAAACTATAAAATACCCCGCCTCAGATACATTTCTGTCACAAGTGTTAAGATAAACATATTTGAGGAGTCAGTACCGATGTACTGCAGTTATCCACAGAAGATGTCTTCGCCTCACTGACATGAGTCTGCAGGTTGAGGTTCTGGCTGAAAGTTTAAAGAGTGCATTCCTTTTAAATCCCCCTCTCCTCCTCTGCCCACTTCCCCCCCTTTCTCCCCATGTGGCCTCTGTGTGACGTATGCTGTTGCGTAATACCAAGGGCTGAGGCTAAGTGTGTGAGAGGAAGTGGGACTACTACTGAAATGCAGCGGAGGTTTTGAACTTGTCTTTTTTTTTCTTTTCTTTTTTTTTAGCAGCCGTGCCCGTAAGAGACGATAACCACGTTGAGGCAGCTCTTTTGGCTCATGGGAGTACTTAAGAAGACAAGACAGCAACAAGATGAGATACTGATATCCATTTTAGCTGTGAGTTTCTGTCTCTGATCACTCCCCTCAGAGTCACTACCTGGAAGTGAAGCAGAAAACTTTCCTGTAAACCAGCAGGAAAAGCTCAAGCATCAGTGCTTGATGTTTTCACTGTCTCTCCGAATGAATCTCTTTAGAGGTAAGAAACATATGTTTCAATTCATCTCAGTATATTTGAAGTTTCATTTTATAGACATGAAAGATAAATGCTGCCTCTAACCATTCTAATAGATATGAGATGACGTTTCTTTTTCCATCTCGTGCTGTTTTATACTTCTGCTCCACTACATTGCAGATTGAAATATTCTACTTTGTACTCCGTGACTTTTACTTAACTTTAGTTACTGCATACTTTCTCCTTTCCATGTGCATCCAAAACTTTACTTCAATAAAAATAGTAAACCGTGAGCATCCTCAAGTACCAAAACTGAAAGTACCAGTTTAGCAGATGTTGCAGCTGGTGGGGCTGATTTCACTGTAGATACTTTACTTACGACATTACATTTCGTTGCGTACATTTTGTATTAATCCGAATTTGTGGTAACTACAAACTGAAACTTTGGAATAAATGTAATCAAGGGAAAAGTACGATATCATTAAAGCATTAAACTCAAGAAAAGTATTAGTACCTCAAAACTGTCCACAGCATGGGAGATAAGGAGGGTAGCGTTTATCAGGGTAAACTTTAGACTTGCAGCATTTTTGTCTGTTTGTCTATTCTTATTATCTGTAATAAGAATAGATGGATGAATAAATAAGTTGTAAATTGGTTATTTGAATGTATCTTGAAGCACAGTGAATGTACAATGAACAAAATGAACAAATTTCCTGTATTATACCGTAAAAAAACTATTATATGAATGAAATGTCTCTAATACTGGTTTGGCAGCAACTTGAAGCTCAGTTTCTGCCCTTAGGGAACAGTGGTCCATAGACAATGTGTTGCTTCTGACACTGAGACCTGAATACTGTAAAAACACCCTCATTTTTCTTTTGTTTTCTGCAAAACAGCCTTTTTTTCTTTCCCCATGTGAAAAGTGCAGTATCTGAACTGAACTTCATGTGTTTGTTACTGGCACATTAAAATTGGGCAATTTTGTCGGACCATTTAATTTGTTTACATTTGGCGGACATTGACCATCTGCTCTCAGTGGGAAGAGCAAAAGATAAAGACTCGGACGTCACCACCATTAATAGAAGCACAAACAGGTGACACTGATCATCTTTTCTGGTGTAGCAGTGTGCATTGTCCTGCCACCTGGGTTTGCCATTGCTGTGGGCAGGATGCACTTTATCTAAAACTTTGTTTGTGTGGATGGTGGCATCCACATGCATGGCAGGACCCAAGGTGTCACAGCAGAACATTGCATCGTAACAAGATTATCTAGGGTATTCACTGGACCTGTTAATCCCTTTGTTGTGGCTTATCCACCCACAGCCTGTGAACCAAGCACATGTATCAGTATCTGTTATGTACTAAATTATATATACCTACTGGTATACTTATCCACTACTGCAGATACATGCTAACCTGGGTATGCCTCTGAGACATAGCAACCTTGGTATGTCACTGCAATGACAACATAACAAGCCAATGCTTCTGCGTTTGTAACCCCAACTAATGGCTCTAGATGAAAAGTCAGTCATTTCAATTCATCCTGAGACAAACGTGAACGGTTGTACCAAATTCTGTGTCAATCATTCCAATAACTGTTGATACATTTCGTCAAAACCACTAATGTCAGCCTCATGCTGGCACATTTCTGTCTGTGCCAGTGCATGCTGTAGATTTTCAGAGATTGTTCTGGTTAAGGTTATCTTTGACATGCTGATGGCGCCACAGAAAAGTCCATGGTATTACTACATTCCATACCACAATCCATCCAGTCATTGTTGAGACATTTCATTGTGGACAGAAGTTTTGTAAACATGCTGCTAGTGTGGCTGAAAAAAAAAAGAGACTGCATCATGATTGTTGCATCGCTGCATTTACAGAGATGCATTTGAATGATAGTTAGAAGGGAGTTAACATTGCTGATCTGTGGAATGAGACTCAAAACAGATATCAGTGCACTTGCTCTGAAAGTAAGTTCACATAGCGTGGTATCAGATTGTAAAGGACTGCAGTGTCCATATGTAGTCAAATATTGACTTTATGTCACGAAGGGCATTTGTATAGAAAAGAATTTCGCAATTGGGTTCAAGTTTTTAGCAAATGAAATTTACTCTGATCATAACCAGGTTTCATTTCATCTTTTTTTTTGTTCTATTTTCCAATCCAGCACCAGAGGAACTGGTCTCAGTGCTATGCTGCAGCCACAGATGAAGAGTGATCACAGATCATGAAGGTCAGAGCTTGTGTAAAGGCGGAGGTCAAGTGCACCACCGTCCTCCTCTTTCTGGCCGTGGCTGTCTTTTTCTTCGTGCTGCATAACATCGACACCCTGGAGGTGAGAGTTTGGTTTTAGTGGGGCCACTTGAAGAGTTAGATCCTGTTTGAAATTGTTATATTAGTCAGAAATCAGAATATTGTTTCCAAATATTTGCATGTAACAATAAAAGCTGTTTGAGTTTAAATGTCATTCATATTATCCTAAATGTTTTCAACAACTTTCAAACACAGAGAAATGCGTAATCTTCTCCAAAGCTTGTTTCATTTGGTCACCTGTTGCTGTAAATCCCAGTAGAGGCTCAGAAATTGAGGAATTAAACACATTATGAATAAAACTTTCAAACATGACCTCATCCATGAACATATCTGCCTGAATCACATAGAATTTCATTGACTGTGGTGGTTGTTTTACAAGGAAACTCTTACGATCACACACTACTTACATCTTTCGTTTTGACTGAGAGACACCTAGTGGCACATATCACACATTGCGCTTGTACAAGGAAGTTTTCCTCACAACCCTGAACTGTAATTCACTGACAGCAGAAGCTCCTCGAGTTAAGGGATATTGTTGGCATTAATCTGTACTTTCCATTTCATTACGAGACCTAAATTGTTTAATCTACTGGATCCAATTTGTTCCTGCTAGAGACATAAATCTCAACATATGTCTAGTTTTAAGAAGCCAGTGAAGTAATGACTAAATGGGACTTGAGTTGGACTTTAAGTGACTCATTAAATATGACTTTTGACTCTGTAGCCAAACAAATGTTGGTGTGTGTTACAGTTATAATTAAATACTTTGTTCAATTCAAAGATGAAGTGTAATGGCTTTTACTTTTATGTCCTTAACTAGAGTTTGGGAAATTAGTCCCTGATGATTCGTACATTCATTGTGGTTCAATCTAATGTGTATGTAGCAAAATTCAATGCATCTTTTCAACCATGAGAATGTCATTTTCACCGTATCATTATCCCACATTTTCACTGAACAAGACTTTGAGGCATATGCAAAAGAAAAACTTTGGATTTGACTTCAACATTGAGGTTCTTGCCGTGTGCAAAACAGATTGAGTAGCCTACCTTGAAATTCCTGCATTTTTTCTGTTGGTCAGTGTTACAACAGAATAACTGTCCAAGGAAAAGTATGCAAAGGCAAGAGTACCTGTAGCTAGCAGCTCACAGATTAATTTGTCAAAAAACAAAAAATGTCATTTTATGCTTTGCACCACTAAAAAGCTTCCTTCTTGTTCCTTCTTTTTTTAATTTAATATTTGCTATCTCTCCTGACTCTTGCCAGGTTTGGTATAAAACAAACTCCTCCACTAGCCCCCTGAAAACTGCCACAGACCATCACAGGCGCCGTGGCTTCTGCACCTTCGAGCCATTATCCCCTGAGGATGCTGAGGAGGAACGCCTTCTACTAGAATCCACTGCTTGGCCTCAAACTCCACTTTTGCCATCTCCTCTTTCCCTGAAGGAGACCAGTGATCCTGACCACAGCACCTTCACCATTCTTCCAGGAAAGGAAGGACGACAATGGCAGATAGGGGACCAGCTGGAGGTCACAATAAAAATGTGTGATTTTCAAGCACGTCCAAAGAAGACTGGGGGAGACGTCTTACTCGCTCGGCTGCACAACCCGAGCCTGGTAGCAGGTGTTGCTGGGAAAGTGGTGGATCATCTCAATGGCACATACACTGCTGTTTTCTCTTTATTATGGGAAGGAAGTGCACAGGTCCAGGTGATTCTTAACACTGTTATGTTACATGTGATTGTATTGTAGCTGTCTTTAATCCATCTTCTAATTGACTGTTTGCTGAGCCCCACCTTAATTACTTTTGTTACTCCTGTCAACTTTGACGTCTCACACAGCACATGTGCCCTTTTTGTGGGAACACAATATAAAAGAACTATCCGGGAGGCTCCCATGCATTAGGGAAAAACTACTTAAACTACATAACAACCATAAATTGTAACCACACAAAACAATATAGTATAAAATACTTCACTGCCTTTGAAGTAAGAGTATTTAACTACTGTAGATAGTAAGCTAGACATTAATGCTAAAATTTGCAGTAAACATGAAAAGAGGCAAATAGACTTATTTATTCCTCGCACTCCTTGCAGCTTTTTATTGGGTTTTGAAAAGCTTAAGAGACCACCCTCCAAGCAGTACATAGTATCCTCTACCACAGGTGTACAGTATATCCACACCACTTTCAACAAGTGTGGGGGGTGGTCTGAAGCTTGACAGACCTGCTGTGATTGTTAAGCTATAATTAGACAACAACAACATCCGCTGTTTGGGACGGGGTTTAGTGAATGGTCACTTCTCCAGATAAGTCTGAAGATGCAGTTTGCTTTGGATCTGAAACAAATAGTGCAGCTTAAGTATTCAGTAGTACTCATTTTATTTACAGATAAGACTGAACATGACCGGACTTTGACATCTTTTTCAGATGACACTGGTTCATCCAAGTGAGGCTGTCACTGTGCTGAAAAGGTTGAACGTCGAAGAGCCAGACAGGATTTACTTTAAGAGTGTCTTTCGCTCAGGCCACCTCTCCCAAACGACTGCCTGCAACGTCTGTTTGCGTCCGACCCAGCAGCCACAGTGCAACTACACGGACGTCCATACAGGAGAGCCGTGGTTCTGCTACAAGCCACAAAATCTGAGCTGTAATTCTCGGATCAGCCACAGTATGGGAGAATTCAAGCAAAACCTCAAGGCCGAGGAGGAGAAGCTCTTTGACAGGTAAGGGAGGGAAGAGATATGACTGGAATTTTGCTAAACCTCAAATATATGCACACATACACTAAGTATTTCCATGTATCTCCTTGGTAGGAAGTTTCAGACATTTTTGACTACAGGCAGTAAAGGATGAATCTGAAGATGTTGAAAGATAATACAGATCAAACTAATTAGTTTAAGTCACAATAAGCACCTCTCCTTAGGGAGTGTATATTTAGTGTATGAAATAAGTTAATCTGAGCTTTCCTTAAAAAAACACTACAAAATTTCGAGGAGCGTGTGTCCAGCACACTGTTCCATAGAAAAATAATGGCTTTACAGGTGACGCAGTCCTAGCAATGCGTCTTTGTAATAGGTCACAGCTGCCTGCTGTGTAATAAAATCTTGATGATAGTGATGAGACTCAGTAGAGCTGAGAGCAACTGTAGAGTCAGATGATAATCATCCGTGGGTTCATCACTGCAAGCCACACATTGGTATTACATAGTCATTGGAACCATTGCTTATATGAAAATGTTTTGTGTGATTTTGAAAGAAATTTCATGCAGTTGTTTCGCACATGATTGTTGTGGTTTTAATCTTTACCTTTCTAAATTGTCTCAAATATTTTGTCCTCCTTCCTTGTA
The DNA here is from genome assembly GCA_963678695.2 of Diplodus puntazzo. Lineage (NCBI taxonomy): Eukaryota > Metazoa > Chordata > Actinopteri > Spariformes > Sparidae > Diplodus > Diplodus puntazzo. The sequence goes on along the minus strand of OZ023177.1, from coordinate 6,503,259 downwards.
TTGATGCTGTTTATGTTGCAGTGTGTGTAAGTTATGTTGTATTATCTATACTTTCCTTCAGTCATGTCAATATGAAAGTCTCCATTCGGGCCTCGGGACCTGCCAACATCACTGTGTTGCCAAAAAAGGAAGGTAAAGCATAATTTTCTACTACTGCCACCACCGTCCATAATAATAGTTCAAACTGAATATGTGACAGTCTGTGAAAGTAAAAAAAGGAAAAATCAATTCATCAACTCATCACTTTCTTCTGGGTAGCGCTGTCCTGTTGAGAGATGTATTCAGGTCACTTTGAGAAGAGTACTTGGAGCATGGAGTGTGAGGATCAAAGTTCATGAACATGACACCAGCTGTTCCCAGTGTATCTAGTTTCTAAGGATGCATTATACAACATAGGATTGTATAATGAAATGAAAGCTTGTCGCTCCCTCGTGCTACACAAACATAGACTATATATACAGTTATTTATATACATAAACACATAAAATCGTGAAATAATTCTGTCGTGCATTTCTTAAATTTTCATCCGGGCAAATGTAAACAGCAACAACAAGATGGTGACGATAATATGGTCACCAACTTCGAATTAAAAAGTTCATCATTAAATACATTTTCACTGCATTTGAGCAGCAAGCATCAGTGAAACACAGAGTCCACCTCTTATTGTTCTGCCAGAGTCGGTAGTTTGATCCTCAAATATTGCAGAAAGAACATTGCTTTAAAGGATTGGGCTGATAATATTCTATATTTTCCATATTGCCATCAAATCCCATGAAAAATGATTCTTCTAACAATCATCGCATATGAGGCCAAAGCCTGAAATATGTATTCCTCTGCCATGGAGCTCCGCTGTTGTTCAAAATCAATGAAAAAAACTCATCAGTGGGCCTCTGTTATTGTCAACAACTCTCTTATTGACAATAATGATAAAGTAAAATAACCCCTTTGTTACTCTTTGACTTATTCTCAGGTCAACCAAATGTGGAGAGCAGCATTGTGAAGTCTGGACCTGCTGGCTATTATTACCAGGGTGTGTGGCATGCACTAGGTGGATCAACAGTTCACCAGTTCAACACTGTCACAATCACTCAGTGTCTGAAAGGCAAGGTCGTCTACATGTTTGGAGACTCCACCGTGAGGCAGTTTTTTGAATATCTCAATGCTGAACTACCAAGTAGGTGATCCACAAGGATTTCTGGTTACAGTTTAATTTTGTTCACACTGAATCCTAATCTGTTTCCTCTCTAATACATTTAGATCTAAAGGAGTTTGACCTGCACAATGAGAGGAAAGCTGGACCTTTCATATCCTTGGATTATACAAACAACATCTTGCTGAAGTACCGCTTCCACGGTCCACCTATCCGCATTGTCCCTATCCCAACCAGTGAGCTGCGTTACATGGCCAATGAACTCGATGGTATAACCGGAGGTTCCAACACTGTCGTCATTTTTTGCATCTGGGCTCATTTCGGCACTTTCCCCATGGAGATCTACATCCGCCGAGTGCAGAACATCCGCAGGGCGGTGGTGCAGCTGCTGGACAGGGCTCCAGACACACTGGTTATCATCCGGACTGGGAACCCCAAAGAACTCACACTTACTGTGGCGCTAACCAACAGCGACTGGCACTCATACCAGGCTGACAAGGTGCTCAGAGCCATGTTCAAAGGACTGAATGTTCATTTTGTGAATGCCTGGGAGATGACTCTGGCCCACCACCTGCCCCACGACCTCCATCCAAAACCCCCCATCATTAAGAACATGATCAATGTTATCATGTCCTACATGTGCCCTCAAAAGGGCGGCTAGATGTGTGGGAGAGGACTGAGGATTCAATAACACACACAGAGTATAAGAGTTTGATCTGTGTTTCTACCAAGTAGAGATGTGGACTTGAGTCATTGTGACTTGGACTTTAGTTGACTGGAGTAACTGTATTAATTAATTAATTAATTAATTAATTAACTTGACAAAAACATGACTTGAGACTTACTTGAGACTGGGACCAAATTACTGACTTTTAGTCTCATGTTTCAATCAAATCTATTTTCAGATTGGGATTGAGCGGTCAGGTATCACAAATAACCAGTGCTGAACGCAATGCCCCATGTTTTTGGATTGTCAAGCAGCATTCCGTGTGATACAAGAAGCCACAGGCCACATCTATGAAATTCCTGTGTGGTTGTAATTGTAGTTAGCTGAGATTTGAGGACACTTATCCCATTGCTAACTGTCTCCCTCAGGGTGAGCCTGTGCCTGCCTAGTTTGACTCCCAGGTACAAGGAACTTCACATGTTCCCTGTTCCTCCAAAATCATTATTAATGATAATAATGCGACAATCATTCCAACTAACCAAAAAGTGACAAAGTCCACACAGGATGCAGGCCTGGTGGATGAATGGGCTAAGTACATGTTTGTGTTCTGTGTAGAACTTACTGTTAGATTGTTGACTTGTGAGACATATTAGACATTATGACATAGATATTTTTCAGTTTCTGTCGTAGTTTGACAAGTTGGACAGTGTTAACCTAGTTTGTACGGGTGGACATGTTCATTTTCACCCTTTTCTGGCTCGATGCTGTTACGCACGTTGAACTTAAGAGCGGTGGCTTGTTAACACTTTGCCACTAGTCTCTGTTCAAGCAGCACTTGAGTCAACGCTGAGTTTGAAAGAGAAACTGAAGTAAAAGATGTTTAAAAGTTACAAAGTCAGTGGCTTTATTGGCAGGACCTTAGCCTTGCCAGCTGCCTGATCAGTACTGGGTATTTGCAGGTCTAAACAGTGGTGAGGAAAAAAGTTAGATTCCTCACTCCATAGCCTCTTTTATCATCAGCTATGGAGGAAAAAAAATCTATGTGTTTAATTCAGAATGTTATTGACTAAGACTTTTTAAACATGTTTAATATCTTCTGGAAGTAGTCTCTAAGTAGTGATTTCTACTGTCTTTCTGGTGTGTTTGTGATAGGAAACTTGAAACAGACAAATGAGAGGAAAGGAGACTCCTCTCATGGCAATGGGAAAGGAGTAAATCACCTTTTTTTAGCACCTTTTAAAAGTGTATTTGTGAGTTTGAGGAATGGTTTGCAAATTTTGTTACAGAGCAAGGGTAGCAAGGGTTTTCAGTCTTAATGCTGTGCTAAGCTTCCAATACAACAGCTCTGCCACATATTCTACCACTATGAAGTAGCCAGTTTTTGTTTCAGAGAGTTGCAAACTTAGCTACATGTTTATTGCTGAAGTTGTAATAAGTGGTAGTGATGTACCACTTTGTGTAAGAAACATTCCTTCCTTATCATTTTTGTAAATGGGCTGGGCCAAACATGAGAAATACCCATCACTTTATTGTCATCCAGTTCAAGACCTCTGCAAAGTACAGCTTTAATAATGAACATATATCATAGATATATTCCTTTCTGAGTGAGTGAACTGAAAACTGAATAGTAACTTTGTAAATGTAGAAACCCTGGCTGAGCTGTTGTGTTGGCATGCATTTGAGTTTAAATGTGTGCCCAATAAAGTGGCCACTGTGTGTGTATGTGTATGTGTCATCAACTCATATATATATATATATATATATATATATATATATATATATATATATGGCATTGTATAATGTTGATTAATTGATACGAACTACAAATGCAATGATTCAGTGGTGATATACCAGAATCACTGACGAAAAAATATGTGTTAAACACAGTAATAGGTCAGTGAAAGTGTATACCACGGTAAAACTCAATGATCGATTAAATTCTGTCCCTCTCCTGAACTTAGCTGCCGGCGAGGGTCACCAAACTCCCAAAACTTGAGTTCTGTGCCTTCAGTCTGGGGCTGGATCCTGCAGATGTCCAAGTGCCTGATGTATACTTTGCAGCTCTTAGTGTCCCACATTCCACTGTGCCCTTATCTCGTTGTTCAACACAGCTTTGGGAAATATGTGACTATGTATTTATAGAAGATTTGTGGTCGTCCATCACTGGTACATTTACTGGTAGCTAGGTATTTCTGTCGTTGTCTGTGCTCTCTCTCCGTGTTGTAAACGTGGATGTGTGCCAAGTACCAGACTGTAGCCTGCATTACTTCAGCTGACTGTTTCCTGAGTGTAGCCAATGTTCCATTCTGCCCACCACTAAGTTTAACAAAAGCATATAAGACCTGTCTGAGAAGGACTAAGATTGTGTATATATCAGATACTGCCGTCATCCAGCAGGGTGGGAGTTTCTTCCATTCAGTAATAAAAACTAAGTGGATTTAGTGATTCATGTTAACTGCCTTAACATTAAATGATATCTACTCTACCTCAGCAGCCATGTATGTATGAAAATCTGCCTTGAGAGATATGAATGTGTTTTTAGGCTCCAAAGAACCGAAACAAAGACTGTTGATGTGATGGGACCATAGGCGGCCTTACCTATGTTTCAAACGTTTCAATTGAAACGGGCCCCGGCAGGCTGCCCACAAAAAAAAAAATGAAACGGGCCCCGGCAGCCGAAGGTATAGCTGCGCCGATCCCGTGGGTGCTCCGGTGCTCGAGCACCCACTGACAACGTTGAGCACCCACTGGCCAATCGGGATGGCCGATCAAAAAAAAAAAAAGCTTGTGCGCGAGGTATCGGCTGCTGTCACCGCTGTGCCGGAACAGGAAAATACTGGCCTGCAGATGTTGAGCTACATCTACACCAACAGCCTGCTGGACCTGGACCCAAACCTCAGCATCGCCCTCCGACTGATGTTGACAGTCCCCGTGACTGTAGCAAGCGGAGAGAGGAGTTTCTCTCGCTTGAAACTAATTAAAACGAACCTGAGGTCAACGATGCTGCAGGAGCGGCTGTCAGCGCTCGCTCAAATCTTAATTGAGCACGACGTCACAAGATCACTCGATGGAGATGACATAGTTAGAGCATTCTCAGCACTGAAAAACAGAAAGGGCGGATTTCTGTAAAGGACGAGTCTGTCTGTAGCCTGTCTGTTCTTTTCCTGCACGCTGTCCGTGGTGCTGAAATAATGCGGAGCACGTTGCAGCTTACTAGGCTACTTTTGTTGCCAATTTTCAAGTTCATGATTGTTATAGGTGTTACAGTTTTGGATTGTAATAAGATACCTGTTCGTGTCTTAAAATGCACATAAAAATGAAAAATGCATTTGCATTTTTGTTGAAAACCAACTTCAATCCTCGTTTTTTTCCCCTGCTCATTCCTGGTTTCTTGCCCTATAGAGATTTTAACACTTGGTCACAATGTATCAAATTATATGTTTCTGATTGGACCAAAGTGTCAGTTGGACTTCAGAAGGGCCGGAACTCAAACACTACTAGAACGGCCGTAAGCGGTCATTTGGACCGCTAAATAATACTAACTCTATATTCTCTCATGTAAATACCCAAATTGAATGATGAATGCATTCATTGTGTCATATTTTTTTAAATAAACGAAATAACACAAAAATGTGCATTTTCACAAAATTAATTATACATTTATTAATATTCATATCATCGCACAGTAAACTAATTATTTCATATATTTACACAAGATTTTAATAGAGAAAAATCAGAACAGGAAAATTAACTATTAAAATTAACTTAACACTTAATAATATATGATAAAAAATAATAATAATAATCGATAAAGCTGGAAACGAGCTGATCTAAAACAAAAAAAATATCCGTTTTGATCACTGGTCACAGTCTACAGATTACCTCCGCTCTCCTCGCACAGTCACCACATACGGGCTTGTGGCATTTCAAGTGTCCGACGATTGGTTCCGTTTGCAGCTCTTTCGGACCGGCACTGCCTCCGTGTCCGTGTCTGTTGCTGCTGCTGCGGTTGGTTCCGCTGCTGCCCACCTTGTGCCGACTGCCGCGGCCGCTTTCCCCTCCATGTATCCAGGTTTTGAAGGCTAATGTTAAACTTCCAAGTGCAACACACGAAGAAAGACAATAACTTCCGATTTTGATCCGAGCAATAAATCGAAAGTACAAAAAATGAACCGTTATTTGTTTTTTGGTATCAGATTCATATACGAATAAGGAAATAACAAACCGTTTTTTCATTTTTCGATTTTGGAATCTCAATTGAATATGAAAAGAACGAATGATACACGGATTTGCATCCTTTCAGGTTTCAATGCATCAGAGACGCATGGGCGCAAACATATCGGTAATTAAATGTTTTATGGGATAGGGCCTCATGTAGTATTGAAACGGGCCCCCAGATGCTTAAGGCCGCCACTGGATGGGACAATAACATAGCTGATGATGTCAACGTTGGTATGAAGTAGAGCTGCAGCGAATAATCACTTAATTGTGAATATTTTGTGGTTTCTTGACTCCTCTATGACGGTAAGTTGAATAATGAGTTGTGGAGAAAATCAAGACATTTTGGGAAACTTCTTCAATATTTTCTGACACTTTACAGACCAAACACTCAATGGATTAATCAAAAAAATAATTCACAGATGAATATTATAAATAAATAAATAATCGTTAGTCGCAGCTTCTGTATGAAGCTTGTTGGATCGATTTTGGCCAACACCAATTAAATGACATGTTATTTAGACTACTGATACTGTTGTTGACAGAATTATGAATAATATATGAAATGTTGACTTTGTCATGCTTGATTGTGTCTTGATGGGAGGTAAGGCAATGTATTTTCTTAGTTGTTGCAGTCTATTTTTGTGGCAAATTGGAATAATCATTAAATGGAGGCTGTAAGTTATTCTGTAATATATGTTTAAAGAAGTCAATATGAATCACGTGATACATTTTCCAACAAAAATAAAAAAAACATGAGACCAAACAAGGTTTCTGCCAACAATTTAATGAATACGTATTTTCTAACCAAGTGTTGAAAAATGAAAGAAATGCGCTCTTTGAATTGTTAACCTTTACAAACTGCACTACATGTTTGCAAAGCAGAAGTATCGGTAAAAGTACAAGTTTTAGAAAGTCATGATTAAGCATCCAGCATTAACTGCCTCCCATGCCATCTACTGTGTATGTTTGTTCAAGCTTCAACAAGGAATCTGAAGAATGCAAGAATTTTAGGGATGCCTGTGAATCAAATGATAAGCATTATTATTGTGAATGCTTTTGGTGTCTCTTAGTTCTCTGTTTTTAAAAAGGAATAACTTACTGATGACCTCATATAAAAACATCACAAACCAGATGTCAACATTCTTCTCAGCTAAGTTTCCATTTTACTTCCTCTCAACAATATTTTTTCTGACATGAAGAAAGGGCTCTTCAAAGCCCTACAAAAAGGCTTTTGAGATTATGTGAAAAAATACAATACCAGTCTCACTGTGCTACTAGCAAAGAAAGCATTTAGTTGACTTGCGTTTGGCCTGCTCACACAGACTTGATCATCATTCTGGTGGCCATTAAGGAGTAAGGAGCACGAGATTTCCAGGTCCGCCAGTGGAGGCCTGACCCCCAACCCATGTGGTGACCAGCAGGATGCCAGTCCCCGTTCAGACTGGCAGAGCCACAGTTGCTGTACCACCAGCCGCCGCTGTCTGTAAAGGTACATTCCCTTTGAGAAATGTCACCGAAGATGCACGGGGAGCAGCCGTCGTTGTCGCGGTCCATTGTGCTGAAGCCGAAGCCATTCTGGTCAATGCCTTGATAGGCACCGCGGATGGCGTCACCTTCAGACAAAAATTGGGAAACATTTAAGGTAGGCTGGATTCAAAATATAGTTCATGTAGTAACTTGCTGAACATGACCAAAAGATGATCAGCCACAACATTAAAACCACTGATAGGTGAAGTGAATACCATTGATCATCTTGTTAAATGCAATGTGCTGCAGGGAAACCTGTCCTGGGGTTCATATGGATGACACTTTACAGGAATAGCTCACACAAAGGCCATTGCATACCAAGTACAACTCTTCCTCCCCCCCAGCACGACAATGCTCCCTCTTACATTGCAAATCCTGCTCAGGAATCCCCTGAAGAACGGGACCAACATGTCCAGGCATCAACCGGGTTTCTTAATTCACCAGGTGCCAAGCTGATTGTGCATCTGTGGGACATGCTGGAACAAGTCCGATGGACTGGAGTCCCCACCTCACAACCCACAGGAACTCAAAGGGTCCCCAGCCAACAACCTGCTGCCAGACACCAAAGGACAACCCCAAAGGTGCTGTGTCCTGTTGTGGACCTATCCAATCCATGGCAAGGCCTCTATGGATGGATATGGAAGTACATGACAGAGTGCACTTTGATCAGCAACGGTGATTGGGTAGGTGATTCATGTCAGGCGTCATCTACATGAATGCCAGGACCCAAGGAATCCCAGCAGAACATTTGATTGTAGCAAGATAATCAACGTTCATTGACCTGTCAGTTGTTAGATGTTGTGGGTTATCGGTGTATATCAACTTTAAAGCCGCAGTGTAAATGAATTTTAGTGAAAGAAATAAAAAAAAAATCAGCTAATATTGTGAAAAGAATGTTAAGAAATAACAGTTCTGATGTTGTGACATCTGTGTATCTTGTTGCAGAGATATTGTATCTCCAGAAGTTAGCATGTTAACCAGCTAGCCCCAGCCCATCTCAGTCCAAACCTCCTATGCTACCAGTGTAAAGCTACAGTTTAGCCACATTTAGCAGTTCTGAACTTGTGATGTCTGTGTACTGTGCTGCAGATATCTACTGAAGTTAGCATGCTAACCAGATAGCCCTGTTCCGATCCAAAGCTCCTGTGCTAGTGGTATAAACACCAACACTCCCCTGGTTCTTTGAACTCCTGGTCTCAGTTACTAGCTGCATAGCTAACTGAGCTAAGTCGCTAACAGATGGATTAGTTAGCTGCAGTTAGCAGTTGCTCTAGTCATATGGTGCCCCATGTTTGTTTGGTGGCCATTTCTTACACACTGCAATTTAAGAAGTGTATAGCCAAATGCTAACAAGTATTAATCTGAATTAAAAAAGCTTAGTAAAGGTTTAAGAATGACATAATAGATAAGTAAATTAAACTCAGTAAATGTGGAAGTCATAAGGCTTCATTAAAGATCTTGTTAACAAGTTTCTTATAATTACCTACATCTTGTGATCTAAGAAAAAAAGGTGTTTATGATGCCATTATTTACACATAATTAATAACTAAAGCTTATTGAAGGGACCTTATGTAAACGAATATCCCAACCAGCATAAATCAAAGTGAAAAACATGGGATAACATGTATATAAAAAGCAAGGGGAAAGGAGGGACAGTGGAGAAAAGTTAAAAAGTACCAGCAGTTCCGCTGTATCTCCCAACATGCAGTTTGAAAGCTGCTTTCCCATGACCCAATCTAAAGTTCTGGTACTGGGCGTGAGCGGTGCCCCCTTCATGGTCCCACAGGTCGACCCTCAGGATCCACTTCTTGGCTCTGTTCTTGGTCAGAGAGTAAACCTTCTTCAGACCGAGCCAGTGCTCCTCTGTGGGGGAATAAGCAGAGCACAAGGAAAAGGATTGACGCCTTCTTCAGTTTATGCAGTTACCTGGAGGATGCCTTTGTTCGAAACCCTTTTTCGAAAAAGCCTTGAAGCGTTTGTCATGTTTCCATGACTTTAAAGACAAAGCGTTCGGCCCCCTCACAATAACAGGATTTGTAGGTCACCTGCAGGCAAGCCAGGCCAGATTCCAGGCACAGCTGAAAGGTCAGGCCTGTGAATTGTAGAAGTGACTGATCCTCACACAATGCTTCCCCTCACAGTGTTTAGTTTTTAAAAAAACCCAACTCTGTTATCTTGTCTTGGTCAGATATTTCCCTGGGATATTTATATAAACTGTCGCAATCATCACAAATTTAAACTCAACAAAAAGTTATTATTGGGAAATTCTCTTTCCTCATAATAAATCATGACACACACACACACACACACACACACACACACACACACACACACACACACACACACAGGATGTTAAGAAATACTTACGTCTCAGGTTTCCGAAACCGTTTGCATATGCCGCCCAGTTCCTGTTGAAGGAAAGCGCCCCTCCGCTGCGTCTCTGAAACACCGTCCAGCCTCCATCTTGTCGCATCTCACAGAACGCCTGAGCCCGTAAATACAGCCCATTAAATACATGTTAGGAAACTGGCTGCCAGGCCGTTTAGACATTACCTAAATACTGAGACATGTCTGCAGGGCTTTGGAAAATATGACATAATGTGTGAAGTAAACAAGTGACATGCATGCTCGTAGTTTTGGTTTGAAGGTGCCCTGTGTATAATTCAGGGCGATTTAGGAGGATCTGTTGGCAGAAATGTAATATCTATTTATTTTTTTTTTGTTGTTTTCTTTCTTGTCTAGTCAGCTGAAACTAAGAATCGTTGTGTTTTCAATTCATTGGAAGGAGCCTTTTATATCTACAATACAGAGGGAGCAGGTCCTCCTCCATGGAATCTGCCATTACACACCCCTCTGAATCTACAGTAGCCCAAAATGGACAAACCAAATACTGGCTCTGGAGAATGCCTTTTTCATTTTTTTTTTTTTCTAGCAGCCAGCAATAAATGAAAAACACATTTTTTAACTGCATGATAACTTATCTTGTTTTGATTTGGTATGATCTACTTTGACCAAGGATATTTTACATCACTTTAGATTTCTTTACTCCTACTACTACTATACTGTCCAACAAAAAGCAGGTGCTATGACAGCTCTACTGAAAGCCAGAATGGTTATAATACACGTCAGGTTTCAGCTCTTTTATAATACCTTAAACGGCGCCTTGACTCCAGGAGGCTGGATGACGTAAACCCCACTGGATGCTCGCGGTGAGACAGCCTTAATCTGGGTGCAGTCTGTTCCTGAGGTAAGCGCGACAGGAGAAAGCCGTGAGGATGAACAACGTACGTTTCCTTGCACTGTCTGTGCCATCGCATGCAATCAAAAGAACACTGTCAGCGTGAATAACGAGCACCCTACCTTGAGAAATAACCGGTGCCTGTTGTTTCTAGAAAATAACACAGGAAGAGTTTAAAATGAGACTTGATCTGCTGTGCATGAAATACAGAGATTAGGAAAATAGGAGATTACTGATCCTGTCTGAAATACATTAGATTCACACAGTTTTTGTTCTTACCTCAGCCTGTCCCGTGCCGCTCAAAAGAAATCCCAGGGTGAGCCACCAAAACACAACCAAACTCCTCATTTTGACCTGATTTTCAGAGTTTGAGTGCAACACGTTAGCTTCAGTAGAGAACACCAACCTGCACTCAACAGGTGAGCCTCAATGAACGTTAAATGGAAACTCTTAAATGGTGACACACTTAGAAAATTAGATAAAACCAGACGCTCACAAGACTAAAGGGTGAAATACTACCAATAATAGGAAATAATCTGTTTCTCTCACCTGCATGTTGGATGGACCTTGTGTCCGAGCTCAAATTCCACTACAGCAGCCACGCCTCCGTCATGCCCTCATGTCCACGATAAATGCTGTCTGAACCACAGACCCGGTCATCTGACTTCCCGTACTCCTCTGAAGTAACTTTACAGTCCACAACTTTCATAACCGTGACACAACACTGCTGCGCTAAGAAAGTACCCAGCCACCTTTACAATCGGATGTTCCCCATTGGGTTCTACACCTCTAAAAGCAAACAACATTCCAAGGCCGACTCAAACAAGAAATACCTGCTGCTTTCCTATAAAGCCTGACACAGTGTCAGCACCTCGACTCAAGTCATGTTATCGGGCATGTTTTTCACGAGAAACAGCAGAGGGGAGAACATTTCTACTTTGAAACCAGACCAAATTTACTCGCAGCTCTTTGAGTATCTGTACAGACATTCATGATCCCCAAAGGATGAACCATGCTGACGCTGTTGTAGGGTTGTAGTCCTCGGGATCGACCATTTTCTGAAGGTCCCAGTCTGTCTCAGACTCAGCAACGTTTTTACTCAGTCTGTACTCAATGATGGTTTCTATGAGAAGATAAGTCACCCAGAAAACCTGACCAGTATTGCCAAACATCGGCATTAATACCAATATATCTGCAACTGGTCAATACCAGCTGATTACATTGAGCAATATACTGGTCACCTTCAGAAGTGCCTAAGGTTTGCAGGTTCCACTGTTTATCGTAAGTCCGTCTCACGGTGCACGATTTGCAGTGCTCTAGGTCTCGTCTGGATCACTACTTGATCTCAGTCTAGGTGGTCTTGACTACAACAGTGTTTTGCTGATGGCGATTTTGTGAGCTGTCTGGTCAACTTGTTGGAAGAATTTGATAGAGATATTCGTGGTTCCCAGAAGACGCATCCCAGAAATGTTTGTGACCTTTTAAATGCTCATAATGCCACCAGCATCAACCTTGTCAACCACCAACAGTGTGGAGGGCCAGGCAGACTGAGCGGCAGGAGCTGCTCAGAGCCGGGTCTGATTTAGAACCAGACCCTTTGGACAGGGGGACTTTGGATGTAGGAGCTGACCTCCGTTTTCAGGTGTTTAAGTACTGTAATTTTGACTGGCGATCGGAGCTGGAAGGGAAATGTAATTTACCTCATGAAGAAATTGTTACAGACAGGAGAGGGGATAAAAAAAAACAAAGAAAGAGAGATAGATACTTTAATACAGAGTTAATATATATTATGCTTTTAAGCTACAATGGTGAACGTGGTAAACATTACACCAAACAAATAAACATTTTAGCCTATCACTGTGAGCATGTTAGCATGCCTGTAGGCTGCTGACCGAGATGTCTGTGCTTGCTCACTGGCAGCATTTGATATTAACAGTGTGTGTCAGTGTGTTATAATTTGTGCAGGTTGACACATGTCAGACAAAATAACCCATAATTTCGACAGCCTGAGTGATAATTAGGAATTCTCTTTTTTTTCCCCTGTTCATCAGATGTTACTCTCCAGCAGTGGCGCCGCCCTCTGAGAGCCCCAAAACATCATTAAATCCACCTGCACTCAAAATTCCTCAGATCGTCCCGCACTAGTGGACCGAGGAATGTGTTCCTGCAGACCTTCCACTCCGCAAATAGTTACAGAGCAGTCATCCTCCTCCATCCCAAACCCAGGGTAGAGGGGCTCAGTGAAGGTGCTGTAGAATGTGTGAAGGTGGCTGAGGGTCCCAGAGGAGACGCTGTAGAAGGACAGGGTGCCTCCTGGCCAGTCCAGGTATACTCCGACCCTGTGGGAGCCTGACGGAGGTGCTGGTATTTCCACATTCTGGTGGTCGTGCTGAGCGCTGTAGTGGTCCTCAGAGCAATACAGACTCCAGGACTGGTCTGTGTAGCCAAACCCACTGAGGTGAGAGCCCGCCCTCCGACGGATCCCCCTCACAGCAACGCCGACATCCACCCAGCGTCCTCGCCACTCCACCTCCCAGTAGTGACGCTGGGTGAGGCCCTGGTGACACAGCACCTGGGAAACGCTCTCAAACCTGTCGGGGTGATCTGGGTGCTGCCGGCGCTCCCTTACCCACGTCACCTGCTTCCCACTGTCGTGCAGATAGAGAGACTTGGCAGCTGTGTTTGTGTCCAGCGTCAGCACGCACGCATCTGTTCAAAACACACACATGGCTGTTTCAGTGTTCCTTTATTGTTCTTTGTTATTTCAGAACAATTACGAGGTCAAAGGCCAGAGTAAACCAATATGACCCAGGGCAAAAATGAACGGTGGGAACCCCAAATCTCACGGTCTATTCTTTTTAGTGAAATGCATCATGTAAGCAAGACATAAATAAATAGCTCCTCCTTTGGACAGCTTTATACTATCAGCAAACAAATCTGCAAACCCTAAAGGTCCAACTATTCCTTCAGCCTTGTTGTAGAAGCTATTTATGGACTGGTTTTTAGCTTTACTAATTCATGTAATGAAAAATTCTTCATGTTTTTGCATCATTTACACAAGTGTAACACACAAGTGTAACTGTGTCTTTATCTTTGAGAAATGCTTGTTTGAATCTTTTTGAGGGTTTAAACTATCACACCGTGGTGTCTAGTCTTAATGAATACAAAACAAAGAAAACAAAAAAGAAAGGAAGGAAGGAAGGAAGGAAGGAAGGAAGGAAACAGATCAAAGCAAATTTATATTTATTTATTTATAAATATATCTCCATACTGCCATCTGTTGGACAAATGACACTACAACAGGCCGATGCAAAAAGGCTGAAAGATGCCATCATGCTTATGACATTAACAATTGCACGGCATCAAAACTGAATAATCTAGCTGGGACCTTAAAACATAACACAGATTTTTTTGATTCAAACATGTTTAATTCATAAGGTGCTAAGATTTTAGTTGAAAACAGTCAAAAGTGTGTTGCAGAGATAGCTGCTGAAGTTAGCATACTAACCAGCGACCCCTGGCCTGTCCTAGTTCAAAGCTCCTATGCTGGCGTTGTAAACATTAAAACTGCACGGCTAACTGAGCTAACTAGCTACAGTTGCCGCCACGTTTAGCCGCAGTTAGCAGCTACTCTAGAAAATGCCGTCCTTGTGACTTTGAGAGTACAGAGCCTGATCATCAGCCTGCTGCTGTGTGTCTGCCCACATTACTGATTGTTGCTGTTTCTTTCACTAAAAGTGGATGAGAACAACAAATAGAAAATACAGTCACTTACAGTTTTTCAGTGTTGATTTCAAGTAGCACTCTGCATTATGGTCCACACTGTAGACATGAGGGTATATATACAGATATGAATCATTAAAGCACACATTATTATGTTTTATAATACTTGATATCTGATACTTGAAAAAACAATAAAAATGTCATTTGTATTTGATATTTGTGTGAAATATGATTGTATGTGCTTTAGATCCTGACTTCCTCTGTATACAGTATGGTGTTTGCTTTTCCCTGTGCTTCTGCTCTAAAACAAACTTTGCAAGGCTATGTGGCAATAAACACCACCTTAAAGGGAACTTAATCATGAAATGAAACTTTAAATCACAAGACATGTTGCATAGTCTCTGAAATACCCATCTTCACGAGGCCTGTGGTCTAATAATAATTTGCTTTCCTTATTTTCAGGAAAATTTTTGACTCGCTTCTCTTTGGCATTTGTCTTCAGGTACAGTGTTATTACCTGGTAGAAATGTTACCTTAGTTTTTCCAGTTTACAGAGCGGGTCATTCTGACGGGCAGAGATCAGCTTCACTCCTGACTCCTGCAGGTAGTTGTAGCTTAGGTCCAGCTGCCTCAGGTGGGAGAGGTTGGAGCTCAGAGCTGAAGCCAAGTGAGTGCAGCCTTCTTGTGTGACTCCGCAGAACGACAGCCTGTGTGGAGGAAGGGACTTCTCATTTCATCCAAAAATGTTGTGCAGAACTTTTTTTTAAATTAAAGATGATCTTACTTCTTCTTACCTTAAAGTCTCCAGTTTACAGTCCATACTTGCCAGTCCAGCAGAGAGGGGCTTCATTTCCGAGTCCTGTAGGTCGTTCCCGCTCAGATCAAGTTCCTTCAGGTGAGACGTGTCAGAGCTGAGGACTGAGGCCAGATCAGCACAGCATTTCTGAAGAATGCACTCATTTAACCTGCAGGTGAGGATATGTTTTATTTGAATCAGTTACTGTATATGCTACAGTATATTAAAAGACAGAACATTGCAGCTTAATTACAAATTAATACGAAGACACAATATTTTTGTTTTGTCCACTAAGCTTGCATGATCTGACCTTAGTATCTCCAGTTTACAGTTTGGACTTCTTAATCCGGCACACAGCAGCTGGATGTCTGGACCCTGCAGATTGTTTCCACTCAGGTCCAGATCTTTGAGCTCGGCAGAGTCAGAGCTGAGAGCTGAGCCAATGGGATCGAAGCACTTCTGTGTAAGGCCACACCAGCTGAGCCTGACGGATGGAAGAATGCACAACATGTGACATAGTGATCATAAACACTAATTTCACAGTCAGTTGTAAAAAAAAAAAAAAAAAAAAATGTTTAAATCAGTTTAAGTGCTCAATGTGCGATGGAGTTCGCGCACCCAGTTCAGAAAAGGTGCGTGCTGACAAAGTGGGGGAATTTTTGCATTTTCAAAACAATTCCCAAGTTACTTCAGTTGTATACGTGGCAACGTTGTTTTACTGTGAAGCTCCAAAAAAGACAGTGAGTAAATAATTAACCCTGTTCCATGAAATGACTACATGAGGGCAGCAACAAGTTCTAAACACAACATTAACATCGTCTTTCAAAGTTGATATAGTAAACATGTTAGCAGACCATTGAGCGGCGTCACGTTGGTTCTGTCCACTATTTTTACAGCCAATGCTCGACAACTCGACAGCCCCCTATACTGTAATAGAGTGGCTGCGACAACCACAGTCAAGATCATCATTTCAGTATGCACTGACCTTAGTCTTTCCAGTCTACATTGTGGACTCCTCAGTCCTACAGTAAGCAGGGATATACCAGAATCCGTCAGGCTGTTGTTGCTCAGGTCAAGAGTTTTCAGGTGAGATGTGCCAGAACTCAAAACCTTTGCCAAATCTGCACAGCAGTTCTCTCTCAGTTTGCACTGGTTCAATCTGCAATGGATTATTCACCAAAACAACAGATTTCTTGTCATGAAAACATTTATTGTGATTAATTCCAAGCAAGTGATTTAGGTTTGTCAGCAAGAATAGGGTCTAACCTCACTGTTTCTAGTTTGCA
This sequence comes from Diplodus puntazzo, assembly GCA_963678695.2. Classification (NCBI taxonomy): domain Eukaryota; kingdom Metazoa; phylum Chordata; class Actinopteri; order Spariformes; family Sparidae; genus Diplodus; species Diplodus puntazzo. The sequence goes on along the minus strand of OZ023177.1, from coordinate 6,486,651 downwards.
GTTGTGGCTGCACAGTCCCATGCACAGACCCTTCAATCCTGCTTGCTGGAAGGCATTAGCACTCAGGTCCAGTTCTTTGAGTTGGGTTGATTCGGTGCTGAGAGCAACAGCCAGGGCTTCACAGCAATCACCTTCCAGTTTACACTTGCGTAATCTAAAAACAGAATAGAAAGTGTTTTTAATGTTCTTTAAAAAAAAATTGCAAGCAAGACAGACAGCAAACAACAGTAAACCTAAACCACAAGCTCTTCCAACCACAGGATGTAGTTACTGCTGTTTGCAGGGTTGTGCAATTCTGTGGTTTATAAATGACTGCTGACATGTGTTACAAACCTCAAACTCTTCAGTTTACAATGTGGGCTCCCAAACCCAACAGCAAGCAGCTTCACCCCTGAATCTCGCAGGCTGTTGTCACTCAGGTCCAGCTCCGTCAGGTGAGAGGAGGTCGAGCTCAGTGCAGAAGCCAGAACTTCACAGCAGTTCTCAGTAAGGTTGCAGCGATTCAGCCTGGAAAGATAATAAATATACAAACACTTCCGTTTGTTCATTTTCTGTCATTTTTGGGTGAGAGAGTGATCAGGCCTCGGTCTTAACTGTCTCTGTGGCTTAGAGAGAAACAAAAAACAGCATGGAAGAGGAACACGACTGTCATGTGGGTAAACTCACAGAGCACGTGTGGAAGAAGTAATGACGGTCAGCAGCTTCACTAAACCTTCCTCTGATCTTATGTACTTCTTCAAGTCAAACTCCTGCTCTGTTGCCTCTGATGTCATCAGTTCAAACGTGAGAGCGGACCACTGGACCGGAGACAACTTCTTGGCAGCAAGCCTCCCAGAGCTCACAAAGCTCTGGACCTCCTGCACCAAAGACTCCTCTTTGAGCTCGCTCAGGCAGTGAAACAGGTTGAGTTTGGCCTCTGGTTCCTCTTTGATCTTCTCCTTGATAAACTCGATGGTTCTCGCCACATCTTCCCCTCCCTCTGCTTCCAAATGCAGAAGTCTTCCCAGGAGCTCCTGGTTGGACTTCAGCGACAGTCCCAGGAGAAAGCGGAGGAAGAGGTCCCAGTGGCCATCTGGACTCTCCGAGGCTTTTTCGATGGCAGTCTTGTGAAGACTGAACACAGATTTGGGGAGCCATCTTGTAGACACTCTTTTAAAGTATCCAAGAAGAACGTTGTCCTTTCTTCGCATGTAGGAGTGATGGGCGTACACAGCTGCCAGAAACTCTTGGATGGTTAAATGTACAAAGCTAAAAACCTCTCTCCTCCTTCTGCCCTCCATCAGGAAGACCTCTGTGCAAACTCCTGAGTAGATGGTTGCTTCTTTGACATCCATGCCGCACTCTTTCAAGTCAGCCTCGTAGAAGATCAGTTTGCCTTTCTCCAGTTGACGGAACGCCAGCTCTGCTAGCTTCAAAACAACATTGGTGCTTTCTATAGGATAGTGCCCTTCTACCATCCGGTCTGTCTGGCAGAGGAGGAGGTATGCGTACATCTCGGTCAGGGTGCTGGGGACGACTCCTGTCACGTTGTTGCGCAACATTTTCTTCATCACAGTGACTGTGATCCAGCAGAAAACTGGTATCTGACACATGATGTAGAGGCTTCTTGATGACTTCACATGGTTGATGACTCTGACGGCGAGGTTATCATCGCGCAAGCTCTTCTTAAAGTATTCCTCCCTCTGTTCATTAGCGAAACCCCTCACCTCCGTCCACTGGTGGATGTGCTTTCGAGGGATCCGGCTCGCTGCTGCGGGTCTGGACGTGATCCAGATGAGACTGTTGCCGAGCAGGTCTCCTGTGATTAGGTTTGTGATCAGGACATCGAGCGGGGCCAGCTCCTTCTCATCCCTCAAGACCTTGTTGTGCTTGAAGTTCAAGGGCAGGAGAGTCTCATCCAGGCCATCAAAGACAAAGAGAGCTTTGCATCCTGTTCCCAACACCTCAAGGGGTTTCATATCGGGGAAGAACTGATGGAGCAGCTGCATCAGACTGTAGTCCTTCTCGCCTATGATTGGATTCAATTCACGGAAAGGAAGCGGGAAGAGGAAGGTGATGTCCTGATTTTCATTTCTTTCTGCCCAGCTCAGGGTAAATTTCTGTGCACAGACAGTTTTGCCCACTCCGGGTATACCCTGTGTGAGCACAGTTCGGATTCGCTTGTCTTGGTTGGGCTTGGGTTTGAAAATGTCACCAGCTTTAATGGAAGTTTCCTCTGCCTGTACATAGCTGGACCTCTGCTGTCTGACTTCATGCTCCTCACTGAAGCTTCCCCAGGCTCCTTCGATGACGTGCAGCTCAGTGTAGATTTTGTTCAGGTAGACGGTATCTCCTTCGTCTGCATTCCCCTCATAAATGGTTTGGAACTTTTCCCTCAGGGTGGATTTCAGTTTTTCCTGGACTGCATGGTAGTCAATTTCTGTTCAAAGAACGCATTGACAAAACTTTAATTCAACTTCCTTTGTATGCGGTTCAACCTTTAATCTTGTGTCTGTACACGATATATGGATTTGAACTTGTAAACATGCCTGTGTGTCTTCCTATCAGCTTACCTGTGCCAACTTGATTGCTTGCAACTGATAAGGAAACAAAGAGAAGAGACGGCAGTTAAGTGACCGGGCTACAAACAGTCAACTTTTGTAAGTTTCAAGCATGCTTTACCTTCATTGTAATTCTTCTTCAGGGTGTCAGCTAGTAGTTTGAATTTCATCCTCTCAAGTATATCCACTGTGATTCCAACAGCATCGTCACAGCCATAAGTTTGCACCAAAAGATCTACCGTGCACAGCCTGTCGACCCCGTGGATCCGAGACTTTGGAATATGAGGGAATCTGTCGGATGGCATTTTGTAAAGGTAAAACTGGAAAGTCTTCAGATCTTCATCAACCAGCTCCAACAATGTGTTCAAGATTAACTCGGGGACAAAAGCCATATCTGTTCTCTGAGCTGGTCATGTGATCGGCCTGTCCTCTTGCTGTGCGTCCATCCTCTGAGAGAAGCAAGGCTCAAATGAAGCAATAGTTTCAGTTTTGAGATGATGTCGCTGCAGGCAGCTCACTCCTCAGGCATGCAGAGCACTGAGAGCAGCGTCGCCCGCACCAAACACCTCTGTTGAACAGTAAATACACTGTTCCTGCCTCTGTTATCGGCTTTGTGTGTGCTGGTTTACATTCTGAAACAAGTTAAGCCAGTTCAGTCAAGTGGGCTATAGGCTGGTATGGGGGGCAGAACTGTGAGGCTGAAAGAAGAGACACTGGGCAGGTCTTAGTTTCACTATCTGTTACTGTCATAGCTAGGTTCTTGTTTTAGTATTCAAATACACCAAAACAGAAAGAAGACAAACATCCTCCTACCATGTGATGCAGAAGTATGACATCACGGAAATGTTTGCATTTATATTTGATGGGCTGGTATAGATATAGTGTGGCCAATAAAATGTCCATTCTGCAGCAAATACAAAAACACTGGTTACTATTATACAAGATCAGATCTCTCTGATGGTATCTTTAACCATACAACAGACAACTCGTTGCTTTAACTTATCATTTTGAAGTGGATACTGACTGCACAGTGTAATGGCTGTAGAAAAAATAACACCATCACTTTCAATTTTTTTGTTTGGCCTGCCACACACCTGGATTTTTCCCTGGGAGGACACAGGTAGAATTACGGCACAAAGGAAGAACATCTGCCACTGCCCAACCATAACTGGCAGAGGTATTGTCTTCCAAGGTAAATATCCGGTGGAAACTCTAGACTGCAAAAACAAAATGAATACCAGTTGATGGAGGAGGCAAATCATCTCTCTGATGATACTATCTTAAACACACGGGCCCTACAGGCTTGTTTTTATTTTATTTTTTTTAAAATCTCCAGTACTATTCTCGGTGTACACCAATGAATGATGACACTGCACAGCAACTATTTTACGCTATTCAAATATGCCGATAACATGGCCTTAGTGGGTCTTTTCCATGAAAATTATGATGAATCTGGTTATGTTGCTCAGGTTTCCAAGCTAGATCAATGCTCTGAACCTAGTTCATTGTTCAATAATGTTGGAAACAAACAAATGAACTTATTTCAAACAAAGCGGTAAGTATCAATGTTACTGTGTGACCAAACTGTGCAAATAATCAACATTTCTAGGTGACAAATTGAGCTCCACTGACAATGTTGATTTTATATGTCAGAAAGCTTGTCAGAGCACACAACACACAACACACAACACACAACATACAACACACCCACTCTACCCTGAGTTTGAGCTGCTCCTCTCAGGGCAGCGCGACATAATACCCCTGACAAAAAACAGAGATCTACATGCGTTCCTTTGTTGCGAATGCAATTAACTCGCTCAACCAATTACAGTAAATTACAGTGTTCTATTGTTATCATGTTTTCTACGTAATGCCCAGGCTTATCATTTGGGTGGTTGATTATTTACTTGTTTATTAATTTATTTGTTCCCATTGCCCAATGTCTGCACTTACCTTTATTTATTTTGATTCCTCTTAGAATGAACACTAAGATTAAGACTATTGTATTAATCTCTCGAAAAAAGGGTAATTTTTACTTTTCTTTTTTGTCCGTTGGCTGAAATCAGCACTGTTGATGTAATATTCCTTTGTACAATTTTCTATAACATAAAAACTATAAACAAAGTAAAAAAAAAAAAAAAAAGATTTAAATGACAGCAGCCTGGCTTAACAAACTAACGACGACCGACCATTTTTATTCAAAGGTTGCACAAAAATGTGCGATATCACCTTTTTCTGGGTGCTGGCAACTTCCAACGCACAGACAAATGCACATACATCCTCATGTAAAGAATATTTTCATGTAGGACCACATATAAACAGTCACACTTTATTATAAATACATACTACTTGATGTTTTATTTCAAACTTTATGAAATTCTAAGAAACAAAATGGCAGCAATCTTTCTATACTGGTAAACAATTTGAAATTTCTCATATTTGTGACTACTGACATGTTGACCTTATACGTCCCCTGTCTGTTAATCATTGAGGCCAGTGTGCTCCTGGTGGTTCAGACCCAGACAGGTCATCGTGCGACTGGTTATCTGAGCCGTCATACTTCATCAGTGAATTCAGTGACTGAACATGCTTATGTATTACATTCTGACTGTGGCGCTGGTCTATTACTCTTTAACATCTTAACCGTTAAAAGATGTTAGAGAGTAATGATTTATCAGCATACTGATAAACACTGGAACACACTGGGTTATCTAACAACCTCCCTTCAGGTAGCAGGAAAGAAAGTCTGAGGTGGAGGTGGAGAGCAGCAGCAGTAGTTTCCGACATCTCATTTGCTCTGCAGCCTCTGTGGTCCTCCAGTGTGGATACGGACTTCCTTCCTCTACCTGTCCGGGAGGCTCTACGAGGATCAGGTGATGCATATTCTTTGAGCCCAGGCAGGGGGTTTCCTGTCATAGGCAGCAGTCTGTCCATTCACATGGGATCCATCTAAAGGCTCCAGCTCAAAGGCATCAGAGTATGGGTTCTCAAGAACTCTGAGGACCCTGTTGACCTGAAGGACACACATGACAACAATCAATCCTTGTGGCAAAAAAAAGGATAAAAACACAAAGAATCACGCTGCTCCTCATAATCTCCACTTAGACAGTTCAGTCCATTAATGTAACTACTGGCATCAAAGAGTTTACCAACGTCTGTGTAACTGTACCTTTGGTGGCTGTTTGTCTCCACCTAATGGGCAACTCTAATTACAGCACTGTCGACAAGGTCTACTATTTAAATTTCACACATACTGTCAAAATCCAGGCTTTGAAACGCCCCCTCTCTTGCTCCATATATAAGAATGTGTTTGCTGACAGTAAAGTCACAGAGAGGAGCTGTCCACACAAGGAAAGCAACATACCAAAACTTCATAGTTTCTGAAGCCATGTGCTTTTTCATGTGCACAGACGTATGCCCATACAGCGTTACTGAAAATACCAAATTCAGACAGAAAGTGAGGCATGCACTCGTAAAGTCTCTGTTGCTTTTTAGACCGGCTTTAACGGATCTACATGGAGATTTTGAAGACGATAGAAAACTCTTATTGGTCTTCTTACCTCTGAGAAGTCTCCCTTTTCTGCAGCCTGAATTGCATTCTGGGCGATGTAGTTGCGCAGGACGACACGGGGGTTGGTGCTGTTCATCACACTGAGCCTCTCATTTTTGACGAGAGACAAGTCCGTTGTGCCATCACACTCCATGGCTAAACGCCTCCTGGTATTTAAGTGCAAAGAATTTGTTTAAAGATATGTATCAATACATACTAATCATATATGGCAATAATATCAAAGAACATACTGTACTGTTTATTAAAGGTCCTAAATTGTTGAAAGTGACATTTTTATGTATTTTTTGATAATAAAGCTAGGTGCCATGTAAATACTGTGAAAATATCAAAACGCTCAATCCACAGAGTAATGAACATAGCCTGTATTCAGATTCTTCGTCTTCAAATGAGCTTGTTATCACCTCTGTAAGGTTGTGGCGCCTGCTCAGGCCTGTGAGAGCCAACCAATCAGAGCATAGAATGGAGTGTTCAGAAATAGGGTGAACAGAGGTGCTGCAGCACAGACGGTATGACGAAAATAATAATTGTTTTTCACAGTGATGTAAACATTTTGTATGTAATTGTTTATATATTTGGCACTAGTAAAGTTGTGGGCGTTAAAACCAAAACAACTGGCTGAAAGATGCTAAAATGCTTTGTAGATGTAAAGGGAACTGCAGCGTTCTGGTTTTTGTCCCACCTGTATCTGCTAACCCAGCGAATCCAGTCCTCGCGCTGCTTCTCCTTCAGCTCGTCCTGATCCGTCTCAAGCAGCTCCTTCAGCCTTCCCATCCGTTCCAGCTGCTGGGACACACCTGGCGTGTCTGCCACCATCCCAAACATGACTGGGTTGGTTTGTGCCATGGACAGAATCATCGCCAATTCGCTAGAAACGCAGAAAAATGCTCGAGGTAGGTGTGGTAGAGTAAAATGCTTGATGGTGACCACAAATTTAGCTCTACATGCACGCCTGCTACCGTCTATCAAATGCTGCAAAACACAAATTTAACTTACAGATTGTCTTGGAAAGATTTTTCCCCAAAATGCTAGCATTGAAAAGGAAAAAAACAGATGGAGGTGATGACAAGAGAGATTTAACAATCTAAAACCAGTATTGCTCAACTAGTATTGAATGCACTGTTATTAGGAGTATATGGTGGGGCAGCTGGAGACTTGATATGCTTATTATAGCTGCTACACATATTAAACCACCATACACTCCCTCACCGGTCCTCCATAGTTGGCTTATTAGCCACCTTTAGCTCCTCAACAGAGGCACACTGCTGTAGGATGAGGTCCACTGCTGGCCCCACGGTGGCCCGCTCACTGTCGCCCTCCTCAGGCCAGGGGACACGGCTCAGCAGGCGGAAGGTGTTGGTGAAATCTGCACCTGGAAAGACATTATGTTGGGGTAAAAATCACAAGATTGCAAATGCATAACTAGAAAAAAAATATACATGAAGCTTCAGTAGTTTTCTGACATGTCCAGTTTCCTTCCATAAGTCACTTATACCCGTGTTGTGCATGAGGCGCAGCAGGTCCGACACCAGCTCGCTGTCCTCCGACTCCTCTCTTCGGACGAGGCCTAGCTTCTTCCTCATGATGCCCAGGTAGAAGGCTTCGTACGTCGGGGTGAACTCATCCAGGACAGCCCCTGCCTGAGCTGCATCCAGCTCGGAGCCCAGCGCCTCCGCCAGGCGAGCCAGGTTCCAGCGGCACACAGACGGCTGCGCTTGGTATGAGTAGCGCCCTCTTTTGTCTGAGGCGTTGCAAACGAAATCTGGATCAAATCTAACACAGTATGACACACCATGACATAAAATACTGGAATTTTTATCTAACTGGTAAATGCAAAAGTATAGTGCAGACTTCCACTTTCTGCAGCCTACCTGTCCATGAAACCAAAGGGGCCATAATCCAGGGTAAGACCCAAGATGCTCATGTTGTCTGTGTTAAGGACACCATGGCAAAACCCAACACATTGCCACTGGGCCGCTAGCTTTGCGGTTCGCATCATCACCTGGGGATAAACATCATCTGATGAGTGAAATGCTAGAATACAAGCAAGAGTTTAAGACTGTATCACACTCACCTCTCTGAAAAAAGCCATATTCCTCTCTTTCCGGTTGCTATGAGTCTGCTGGACACAAGGATAAAAAGTCTTGATGACATAATCCAGCAGCTGAGCGCAGATGTCATGCCGCCCTGCACTGGGACCCTGCAGGCCTGAGAAATCATCACGACCCCGAAAGATCTCAAAAGATCCAAATCTAAAACAAAAGAATGAGAAAGAGGAACATAATGAACTCTCCAGAGACAGCACACGACCGACAAGTTTAAAAAAACAAAACTGAAATGTTTCCTACCTGATGAAGGAAGGGGCGAGACGCAGGACGACCGAGCAGCGTTCAGGAACGCGCCTGCCACTGTTGAGCGGATCTCTGTTGACGTAGAGGTCGGAGGTCACCAGGGAGGCTGCACGGGTGCTGGGTATCCCCAGGGTGGCCATGGCCTCACTGCAGAGGAACTCTCTGATGCTGGAGCGAAGCACCTTCCTGCCATCTCCATCTCTGAGGAAATCGCAACGTGTTCGAGATTCAACTCTGAATAATACGTTGAATGTTATCTTGTTCTAAATCAAGACCTGCAGTGGTTTGTGCTTGCCAGGTCCATTAATCTAACTGAGAATGAGCGAGACTGGTGAGTTGTATTGTAAGTATGAAAATCCAGAGTAATGAACAGTGCCAAATATTCGCTTTACTTTGTATTCTTAACAGGCCAAACCGACGGGGGAAATGTGTACCGGTGCTCCTGATCACACAGTCGTTGAGCAATGGGGGATCCGTCTGATGTGTGCCAAGCAGTTAAGCCCTTAAGTAGCTCTCCCTGGGTTAATGCATTCACATGCCTCTGGTGAGTAAGACTTGTGACAGACTTGGCTGTGAGATACTCTCACTTGGTGCGAGCAAACTTCTTCTAACATCATTTTGTTTTATAACCTGCTCCTGATGCGGATCTGATGGTCAGTGTTGTAAAAAGTCCCAAGAAGTCATACTTTTTTTGTGTGTTTAAATATCACTTTGGTAAAATCAGAGTCACACACAACTTGGGTGAAAGTCTCGAAGTATCTGATATTAAATGTACTGAAGTGTCCAAGTCCAAGTAAGATTTTATTATGAATTTAATTGCATGTATCTATATATTGTATACTATGGGCCAACCAGTTATCAGCTTTGGCAATTAGCAGATTCATTTGTCAGTATTTTCAGATGATCAGAACAAGAGTTTTTTTTAAATATTTTTGATTACTTGCTGGTTAAATTACTTAATGCGCTATTTTGGCTCTGATGCGATGTGCAAAGTAAAAAGCAGGTGAAAGAGTATAAAGAATTAAGAATATACTGTAGAATTTGCTTACAAAATTAAGTGCAGTATATAGAAGCCCATTTCTGCTAGTCCAGGAAATAACTGATGTGAACTAAGCCTCTGTTAAATAGATAGATAAATAAATAAATGCATGCCAATGGTAGGTAATAATTATGATTATGATAATTATGAGATAAATAATAGAAATTATAAGAAAGAGAATTATGAGATATAAAATAATAATTATGAGATTAAAAGTCATAATTGTGACATCCAAAGTCATAATTATAAGATAAATATTGATTTCATAAAAAAATCTTATAATTATTAACTTTTTATTTCATAATTAACATTTACTTTGGAATTTTATTTGTATTTTTCATATCAACCTTAGTTTTCCATCTCGGTGTACTGTGTATGATCACTGGCGGTGGTTAAACGTGTTGTCTTGATAAAGTTAGACGGTCAGTCACATACAGCATGTGTTACCTTGAGTAAGGTGTGACTCCGGCACCTTTCAACTGAATCTCCCATCGCCCGTGGGTGCCCGACTCGACCTCCCCCAGGTACATCACCGCTCCGTCTCCCAGCTGACCCGCGAACAGGCCGAACTGGTGGCCGCTGTAGCAGTGCGCGGCCGGCTCGGAGCCCGGCAGCAGCCTGGAGCCGCTCAGATACTCCGGGCTCAGCGGGTCACTCAACACGTCCTGCTCGGTGAGGTCGAGCAGGGACAGAGCCGACTGGGACTGGGCCACGACGGTCGGGCGGACCAGCGGTTGGAGAGCAGGGATTCGGGAGAAGCATGCCGCCGGGACGGTCCGGGAGCCGGTCTCCTCCGAGTCCTCCACCGGCAGCCGTTTCAGCGCCGTGTTGTTGAAAGGTAGCCGCTCCAGAGCCGTGGACACGCTCCGACAGGGCTCCATGAAGACTGGCGCTTAATACGAGCCGGTCAGGCATTATCAGCTCTGTGTGCCGGCTTTAATACCTCATTAATGGGCACACAAAGACCCAATGTGAGCCTAAACACGTGGGTAAACAGCTTTATAAAGCAGAAATCCAATGTTATACCGAGGCATTAAATCAGAACAAATGAAAAGACGGCAAATGAAGGACAATGAAAGCTTTGTTAAACTACAGAAGTGAGCTGAAAACACAAAAGAAGACACCAAACACACATAAAATAGTGATTATTATATATTAACTGTTGGAGCCCCTAGAAACTTTTTAGGAAAGACGGGGACACAGCACTATTTCAATCTTTTAGACTACAGTGCAAAGAATCTCCAGCAGGTGGCGATAACAACCAGAAAATGTCCGGTGCTGTTTAATATAAACAGAGAAGAAGAATAGAAAAAAAGACACTGAAAACAAATCAGTTTACCCATGTTTTATAACTGCTTGCTTTGATTAAGGTACATTTAATTAGATCGCTGGTGTCATTCGGAGGAGATGGTTTGTAGATTTAGTGGATAGATACCTCCTCCCCCCTCTCATCACCCTGTCACGATTTTTCTTTAGCTTAATGCTAACTGTGGCAGGGCTGTTAGCCTATGTGGCTAACCTCAGCTAGGTTAACCACAGCTAGTTGATCAAGTCTTCAGGTCTGGTGTGGAAGCATGGACTCGGCCGTCTTCACGCCCCCCAAAGGTTTGTTTGCTTTGAAGACAAGAATCATTACAGTTAGATATGTGGGGAAACTTTAAGTTAGCGATAGTTGAGCTAATGTTGACTTCTAACAGTGCTACCATCTCTAAGTTAGCTTTTTCAAAAGCTAGCTTGTTGGCTTCGGATTGTAAATCTTCCTTCGCGTGGTTTATTTTGCACTGTAAATCACTTCGACTGCATTGGGAGTTCTCTATGTAACTCACAGTCTATACAAGCATGGTGAAAGTAAAGCTAACTGGGTTTGAGCAACAGTGTTGTTTTTGAACACGCACCCTGTGTTTCCCGTAAGGCTGCATTCAAAACACATCGCTGTTCCTGCAACCGATACACAAAAGCACTCTGCCAGCGAGATCCTGCTGCTGAACTGTACAGTTAACATCTACTGTCCTCACATTTGCTGTGTGATTAAGTTTAAATTATCCTGTTGTGTAATATAGAAGATTTAAAGCATTTAATTAAAAAACAAATAAATCCATTAATCCAATTATTACTTTCAGGAATACCTGAGAAAACAGCTCCAGCCCCTGCCCAGTTTTCTGATCATTAACTTGACTTGATTTTTTTCCCCCCATGTAGACAGATGACATACCAAATTATTTTATTTAGGATGAATTTGACAGATGGGTCAGCTTCTTGCTCTTGTATTTCCCAGGTGACGCCTTACCGCTGGCATCGCTGCGCCTCCTGGTCCCACCTCTGCAGCTCATGACAGCCTCCATGTGGCAGGTCCTGAAGAAACGAGATGTCATGAACTACTGGAAGGTGGCCGAGTTCGTCGCCTTGGTGATGGACATGGTCCCAGAGCTGCTCATGCACAAGCACAGGACGCAGCTTAACCTGGGATTAAGAGCCAGGGTTGGTGCCATCAGACGACACAAAGCATTGATAGCTAATGTATCTCGTTTTTTTAAGACAGAGGCAATGATAGGTACTTCTAGACAGTTAATTACATTTGAGAAATATTGCAATGTGTGTGTGACCAATGTGGTTTTTTTTCTCTCCTCTTCAGTATATTCTAGAGTTGTGCCGAAGTGAAGCGCTCATGGACCATGAATTCATCTTGGATCATCTAGAGAAGATTAAACTGCAGCACTCCAAAATGGTGGATGTAAGTGTGTACAGTCTAGATTAGCTGATTTCACTTCACATGCTTATTTAAAAACTCCATCAACAGCCATTTTCACATCTTTCTGCCTCCTCATAGATCAGTTGCAAACATATGCTGGTATTGGCTGGGCAACACGCTTATCAACACCACTTTGACAGTCATCCAATAGTGGCCTTGTATCATGTGTCATTGTTTATTTCTATGTTACAGGTAAAAGAATCAGAAGAGGAAGTAGCGGCTAACTTTCTTGAGTTGATCCAGACTCTGCTCAAAGATCCTGAAGAGAGACGAGATTTCTTCTTGGTGAGGCAGCGTCAGCTACTGTTCTGCGGAGCCAAATTCGACTCGCCATGATTGATTATAGCTGAAAAATGGTAGTGTAGCTGACCTCAGGTTTATATTTATGATGTAGTAAAAAAAACTATGTTTTTTTCAAAGGAGGTCTACCCTGCTGAGTATGGACCTCAGTATGACAGCGATTTGCAGACGCTGTTTTCAGAGTTCCTATTTCGGCTAGCTCAGCTGTTGCCGGTACCTGACGTCGAGCAGGTAAGAGGTGTCATTTTTGTTATTTGGATAATAAGTTATTCCTGTGAAAGAAAATAACGTAAAGCAGTGTTTTTCAGCCCTGGTCCTTGGACACCTCTGCACGTTTTAGATGTTCTCCTGCTCCAACACACCTAAATCAAACTACCAGCTCCTCACCAATCTCTGCTAAAGCTTGATACTGAGCCATTCGAAGCCAAATATTCTAAAATTGCTTCAATTAAAGTTAAAAACATTTATCCAGAACAATTTCTCTGGATATCACTTGCTCGTAACATGTCTTTCATCCACAAACTAAAGTTCTGCTATCCTGTTTTTTAAGTTTTTCTGTTTTTCATACGTTTTCCCCACAGACTGTTTCCTGGCTTCAGCTTGGAGCTGAATGTTCTGTGTTGGAGGAGTGTGTGCGTTCAGTCTCTGAGCCTGCAGACCTGAAAACTCTGCTCCAGCATCACAAACATCTCGGGCATTTAGAGCAGCACGGTAGGTCATTTACCATAACCACGTCTATTATGTTCCACATTCATTGTTGAAGACAGAACTGAAGGCAATAACTCGTGTATCATTCTCGTTCTTTGTCTAGTGCCGCCTTCCAGCATGGGCGACAGCATCCTCTCTTCCCTCTCTGCAGTTACCTCGAGCAGAGGGACAAAACTTGCAGAACAACCGAACCAATCAGAGCCTCTGGAAGGCCTCAGTGATGACACGCACACTGTATCATTTGTTGATGACGTGGCAGTTGAAATAATCACCGTGACTGATTACGCAGAGGTCGAATTGGGTACGAGCACAGACATCGAGATGGTGATCGGAGCAGACTGCTGCGAAGTAACAGACACTATCACAGTGGCTGAAGACTCGCTGGTAGTGCTTCCTGATGAGACAAACAGGGAAGAGGAAGTAGAAGCAGGGGAAGAAGAAACACAAGAAAAACCTGCAAGTGGTTTGACAGACATCATCCTTCCAGAAGCTAACACGGACGATTTAGCATCCTCCCAACACAAAGCCTCGGGGGGGCCTCATGACTGCCCAGACTGCGAGAAGAAATTTAAATTTGCTTCGTCGCTGACTGCCCACAGGGTCATCCACACCGGAGAGCGCCCCCACCGCTGCGACGACTGCGGCCGCTGCTTCTCTTTCAGGCAGTCCCTCGACCGGCACAGGCACACGCACAAAACCGGACGGAAGTACAACTGCGCCATCTGCGGGGAGACCTTCCACTCCTTGTCAGCCCGCACGGAACACAAGCAAACACACATGGAAGACGGTGTTTACACGTGTCATCAGTGCAGCAAGACGTTCAACTGGGAGCTGGCACTGGCGAGACACCTGAAGACTCATACTGATGATCGCAATGCAGACAAGCCAACAGAGAGCCAAGACGAAGACCAAGAGGTTGTTGAAGGGGATCAAAGTGTCAGCGAGGTGACTGGTGCCGTCACTGAACCCGACAGCCGGGTGCAGGCAGATCATGATGGAGATGGTGATCTGGAGCGTGTGGAGGTTCAGTGCAGTGAGCCTGCCCCCTCTGAGCCTGAAGCCGCCGCCGCTGAAGTTGACAACGAAGTCACTAACGAAGTCATTTCGTCAGCGAAGGTCCGCACGAGTGGGCGCAAACGCAAACCGACCATGAAGATCCAGGTGATAAATTTACAGAAGCGCATGACCACTAAAAGAAGGAAGGAGATCTCCAAGGCGAGCCCTCCAGAGCTGAAGCCTTTGCCTTTCAACTGGTAAAACCATCTGTCTTTATTAACCACTTTAATCTGTTGATGTTATTACGGTTTCATCACAGACATATTATGTTAAGGTGAATATACGGTGGCTGTGGTGGGACATCAGGCAAATGTCGCATCTCAGGTTTGATTTTTCCTTTCTCTCTAACAGTGCAGAGCACTCGTATGGGTCATCCATGGTCTCATCGAAGGACGGTGATGAAAGTAAGTGTTCATTTTTTTACAAATATCATTTTGGATCCTTCTCACTACATATGCATACATTACCAGAGCGCAAACAGCTTGTACATATTTATGACTTGATTGGCAGCTTTATTTCTTTTTATATTTGGATATATGGAACTAGTATTTGATATTGAAACTCTTTAATTATCTAAGAAATTATCATTAATAACAATTTTGATAATTGACTAAAAGTTTCTGATTTAAAAAAAAAAAAAAAAAAAATTAAGCCAAAAAGATGTTTTGTTCCAGCTTCTTTGTCCTTGTTAGTTATATTGGGAATATTATTATCTTTATGTTTTGAACTGTTGGTTTGACAGAGCAATCAATGTAAATGTTGCTTCAGGATCTATAAAAATACTTTTTTCAACCTGTAATTTTGAAGGGTTACTTGCCTTACCCTTAAAATCCTCTCCAAAATGTAAGCATGTAGTTGCTGTTTCTTGGCACAGTGGTAATATCTTGCTCCAGCCTCTAATGACATTGTTTCTCCTTAAGGTTCTGTTGCAGACGGCTCATCAGCTGCCTTCTCCTGTCCCAAGTGCTCCTTCCACCACTCAGAAGAAGCACAGGTCCAGCAGCACATTGACAAGATTCACTCTGCTGAGGCTGAGGACGACAAACTTTCCCTTCATCCCGTTGCGGATGAGGAGGGACGTTTCAGTTGTCCCGACTGTGACAAAAGCTTTAAGTTCCAATCCTTACTAAAAGCCCACCAGCGCATCCACACGGGTGAGCAGCCCTTCCTGTGCTCTCAGTGCGGACGGCGGTTCTCCTTCAAACAGTCGCTGGAGCGGCACAAGCAGACGCACAAGTCGGGGCGCAAGTACGAGTGTCTGATCTGCGGGGAGTTCTTCAAGTCCCTGGTGGCTCAGAGGGAGCACAGGAGCACCCACATGGAGAACGGGGAGTACCTGTGTTCGGAGTGCGGCCGGGCGTTTGCCTGGAGGTCGGCGCTAGTGAGACACCTGAAGACCCACAGCGAGGACGCTGACAAGGTGGAACGTTCTTACAAGTGCCCTCACTGCGACCTGGGCTTCACCTGTGTCAGCTACCTCAACAGGCACCTGCAGACTCACCAAGAAGAAAGGGTGCACACCTGCAACTGTGGAAAGAGCTTCGCCTACAGGGCAGCTCTCACCGCACACCAGCGCATCCATCAGAAGGAGCGGCCGCACATCTGTACGCAGTGTGGGAAGGGGTTCCTCTACAAGGGGGGTCTGCTGAGCCACATGAAGATCCACTCAGAGGAGATGCCCTTCATGTGCTCCTTCTGCGGCAAGAGCTTCAAGAGGGAACGCAACATGAAGAAGCACGAGCGCTGCCACACCAGGGAAAACGTTTTCAGCTGCTCACAGTGCGACAAGAGCTTCGTCTACAAGGCGACGTTGGTCAGACACGAGCTGACTCACTCGGGCGAGAGGCCGTACCTCTGCTCCGACTGCGGGAAGGGCTTCTTTTCCCACGCCGAGCTTCTGAAGCACGAACGTTTCCACACAGGCCACAAGCCCTTCCAGTGCCCCCACTGCGGCAAGAAATTCACTCAGTCCTGCTACCTGACCATCCACCTGCGCTACCACACCGGCGTCCGGCCGTATTCCTGCACAGAGTGCGACAAGAGCTTTCTGAGTGCCAACCGGCTGAAAAGACACCAGCGAACACACTCTGGGGAAAAACCATTCCTGTGTGTGGAATGTGGGAAGGGATTCCGGCAGTCGTATAATCTGAAAATGCATCAACGGACACATATCATGAAGTTAACATAGTCGAGACTTGACTGACCAGGAGATTAATATTTTTGGGATTAAACAGTATAAGATTATAGTTAGTTCAGAGTGACACAAGATCTACTGTAGAAGGATGATTTTTTTTTTTTAACATTCTATTGTGCAATTGCAGTGAACTACAGAGTATAGAAACTCTTGCAGGAAACAGGTTCATGTTGTGTGCCATTTTTCTTCCATTTGAATTCCAGGTTGTGTTTCCATTAAAGCACTCTGAGCAGGGGAGTGTGTTTTTCAGATTCATTGTGGCGGAACATGTTTTTTCCTGACCATGTCGGCTCTATCGTCAAATAACGAGCAGTAGAAAGTTTTACATAAATCCAGTCTTTATTGTGGGCATGTTTTATGACAGAAAACGTAACACTGGTTTGAAAAAAGCTTAAACAATTTTGTGCGAAAAGAAGATACATTTTTTTTTTGAACAGTGGTTCCATGTCAAACAGTAACAAGAACATTCCTGTAGGTTCTGTGGAATGAAGGCTTGTGCCTCAGGTCAGCAGTAGTACAGACAGACATCACACAGCTCTACATCCAACCACAGGTCACTGTTGAACATCAGCTTAGACATCGTTACAGTATTTAGTGTTGGGTTTTAACAGAATTTAGGTCAACATCAGGGGTTTACGTACAAACTTCAGTTACATGACGAAAACAAATGGGTATTAAGAATTATGTCTGAGTCATTTCATGAAAGTTTCCTGTGAAAACTGATTGGAAACCAAGCTACTGCTGAGCCTACTGAAAGAGTGAGTTTGGGCAGTGCTTCAGCCATGAGACGGAAAGTGCCCAGACAGGCGACACCTCATTCTAACAGAGCACACTCTGGCATACATAATAGCTTTAGCCAAGTTGGAAAGGAAGTACTAAGAAAACAGCGAAGGTTATGCCAGGCAGTAGCCCTGCAGACCTGACGCTGACCTACACAGCTATGTGCAGAGTGATGGGGCAGTGGTCGCTTCCCAGCGCCTTGTTACGGATCTTGCTGTCGCACAGGCCCGGCAGCAAGCTCGACGACAGCAAGAAGTAATCGAGCCTCCAGCCCACGTTCTTATCGCGGCAGGCCATCATGTAGGTCCAGAAGGAGTAGGCGTGGGTCTGGTCAGGGTAGATCTCGCGGAAGCTGTCGGTGAAACCGGCTTCCAGCAGCTGGGTGAAGCCCTCGCGCTCCTCAGGAGTGAAGCCGGCATTTTTCTTGTTCCCCTTGGGGTTCTTCAGGTCGATCTCCTGGTGGGCCACATTGAGGTCGCCACACAGCACCACGGACTTCTGCATGTCCAGCTCGCTCAGATACGACCGGAAGTCCACGTCCCAGGTTTTGCGGTAATCGAGACGCACCAGGCCTCTGCCGGAGTTTGGCACGTAGGCTGTCACCAGGTAGAAGTCGGGGAACTCTGCAGTGATGACGCGGCCCTCTTTGTCATGCTCTTCCTTGCCTGCAGGGTTGGTAGAGGAGGATCAGTTAAGAACTAGGGCTGTACAATATGGTAAAAAAAAATAATCAGTGATTATTTTGACATATTGATTTTATATTTATATATGATTTGATTCATGATTAGTGGAAATTATCATTTTTGCAGTTATCAAATATTTTACCTGTATCAAAAATTTGCAGCTTCTGCGGAGAGGATATTTCACTTTTGCACAGTTTTGATAATATTTCAATGATTTAGCAGCCATTTACTGCAGGGATTTTTACCTCAACTGAATTCAAAGTTTAGTTGAACAACACCTAGTGTAGATTTGTATTCATAATGGAAATGAAGGCAAACAAACACTGCAGGCAAGATTAAAGAACTCTACAGCAGTATAGTGCGAGCTACTGAAAATGAATAATTGGTTACAGCTACTTGTCAGTTCAGTTTTTATGAGATCAAGAGGATGAAAAGCAAGCTCACGTTGCCTGAACTGTCTCGTGATGGAAAATCTGAGCAATTACACTGCATCTGTCCACTGTTTCCACAAAAGACAGGAAATTGGCCCATTTAAAGGAGCTATATGTAACAATGTCACAAGTTTTATGTATTTATCACTTTTTTTTTTGGTCATATGTCAGCAGATGGTAAATGAGACCTTCCCTCTCTCGGTTTCCGATGCAAGCGTGTGGGCAGTTTGTTTAAGTTGTTCAATGCTGCTGGACTGTGGCTTTATCTGTGAAGGACTCAGGTGGGATTTCCTACGAGACCAACAGTAACACAACAGTCTGCTAACAAATACTAACTACCCGCTTCCAGCACAAAGATATAAGTCCTTTATAGGAGAGTTACTTGGTTAAGGATTAGAAATGGAGGGTTTACCGAATGCCAAGATATTCTGAAATTCAAGATTCAACTCTGAACTCTTCATTCATTTCAATGAAAAACAAGTATAACATTCACTACAAATACAAAATCTTGGCTAGTGGATTCACTGTTAAATATGAATGCAAGGACATCACTCACCAATGCCGTAGGTGACTTTGATAGGTTCAGTCTTGCAGAGCATGGCCACCCCACTGTAACCCTCCTTTTCATCAGACCCAGCCCAGTACTTGTGAGGGTACTCGGGCATCGAGGTGATTTCAGCAGGGAGGGATTTCTCTGCACACTTCGTCTCCTGCAGGCACAAAACATCTGGATCCTCCTCACGCACCCACTGGAAGGAAGAACAGATGTTAACCATTAACACTAGTCTAAAAACTGAGCTAGACAAATTCATTTTCTCCTGGTCACTGTATACTCACATCCAGACCCTTCTTTTTCACCCAGGCTCGCAGCCCGTCTACGTTCCAGGAGGTGATCTTCATGTTGGCCTTGCGTCCATCTTTGCTGGTCAGATTGTCAGGAGGATCCTCGTACAGGATTGGGGCCTCTGGTTCCTTAGTCTTCTTTACTTTCTTGGCAGAAGCTGTGAGATGAAAGAAGCATACAGTCATTACAGCAGCAACTCACACACAACATGTGGAAGAATTTTATGTATTTGAATGGTCATGGGTGCCCGCTGTAGTACCAGAGCCTGTGTCGTTCTCCCCGTCTGCAGCCGCCACCTCGTCCTTCTTGCCTCTCTTCATACTTGAGCCTGCTCTGACTGCAAGCACACCTCGCAGACACACAACACGCACACACAACAACACGCGCGCCGCTGGAGAAGACAAACAGAAGAGGAATCGAATTACTCAATCGATAGAAAATGAATCAGAGCTATAATTGTTTTAGAGAACATGTCAACGGACAACATTCACTGTTTCCAGCTTCTCAAACATGAGGATGTTGCTTGTTTTCACGTTTCTTATATTTACATTTAGGGCATTTAGCAGACACTTTTGTCCAAAGTGACTCACAGTAATTCATACATACATTCATACACTGATGGCGGGGGCTGCCATGCAAAGTGCTGACCACAACATCAGGAGCAGTTTGGGGTTCACTACCTTGCTCATGGGCACTTTCTACATGCAGACCAGGGCAATCGAACCAGCAACCTTCAAGACAAGACGCTGACTCTACCCCCTGAGCCACAGACGCTTATATAACCATTCATATTCAGTTTGAGTTTGTACTGTTGGTCTGATAACTCAAGCATTCGAAGAGAATAACTTGAGTTCTAAAAAAATTGCATTTTGCTTTCTGGCATTTTAAGGACTAAAGAGAAAGTTTGCAGAAAATTAATTAGTCATTTTTTCATTATCAAATTGATTGATAATGAAAAAAGTTGTTGGCTGCATTCATTCCAATTCAACACATTCTCACCAACACATCTCTATGCAAAGTCACTGACTGCTTATCAGAGACTGACCCATGCTGGCTTTCTGACATTGACAGCCGTTTATAACAAAAGATAATGTTTATGTTGACTTAATACAAACAGTTACAGAAAACCATATTTTAAATGGATCCATTTCATTATTCAAGAACTGTGAGCAAGTTATGCAATGAGCAGGATCTTTTCTTTTAGTTAAAGGTGCCATATGTAAGAATTGGCAACCTGTATAAGGTCATTCCAAGCGCACAGAGGGCACCGATCACCAGAGCAACCGCTAACTGCTGATAACTGATGTTGCTGTGACCTAGTTAGCTCAGTTAGCCATGCAGCTAGCTGGAGGCCAAGGACGTTATATTACAACTGGACACAGCCTTAGAGGCAGAGCCCCACTCATTCCTATGAAAGACACTCAGTGGCATTTTGAAGCCACATAAGCTCGACTTCCTATCTGTGACATTACCCGGATCGCCCACATTGTTCAGCCCATAGAGTGTGCGCACCGGAGACTTTCGAAGACCAAGCCAGCCATCTTACGGTTCGGCGCCTGGCTAAGTTGAATGGGGAGAAGATCACTTAAATCGTGCAGCACTTTACTAATTTTATTGGGATGAAAACCCAAATTTGCTCAAATTATGATGGTCAAATAACTCATTTCACTGGGGTTGTGATGCTAAAAAAAAAAAAAAAAAAAAAATGTATCCACCATTTTACAGGCCACAATGTTAGCTTATGGGACAAAGTCTTTATGGGCTGAGGTAGTAATTACACAGTTTGGCCACTAAGACAACTGCCTTTAAAGCCTGGTGCTCTTTCTCGGGGCCTGCCTGAAGCTCGGAGTTGTATTACAAGACAGGAAGTTGGACAGCATGCGATACATCTGCAGCCCACATCTTTTCAATGTTCAAACAAAAAATTCTTACATATTCGCACCTTTAAAAGAAATAAACCTGTCAGTGCTCTCAGTTGGGCCGGTTGTGACAAAGACATTTCTCTTCTGTGATTTCTTGTTTTTTATTGGCCAACTATACTGATATTTATCTGTAATAACTAAATGTTGGCCTCTATATCAATGTATTTAAATGTTAGAACGTGAATATTGCTTATAACCGACAACCGTTTGGTCAGTTTCTTCAGTTGTAAATCTGACATCAACTTCAGTTTTCAACCTCCATCAAGCATGTCTGTAAACCTCAGTGGGTACCAAGACTGACAGAAGATGCAGATCAGCACTAGTAACGGTGTGGTCGATGCACCCCTACGTGTAAAAAAAATACATGTTGAGCTCCGAGTTTCTGCGTATCCTCGTTTTACACGTGGATTAGTTTTGTAGGTGTTTACTTGTCAGCCGTCCAAAAGTCGAATTAGTTTTCCACAGCTTAAGTAAAGTCTCTGACAAAGGGGAAGCGCACTGAGCCTGTATTTTGTTGCGCGTCGTTGCTGTGAGGAGCACGACGTTAGCCAAGCACACTAAAAGCAAAACATGGATGCATTTGTGACACAATGGATGCAAAAGTAACGGCACGTATGGAAAACACATAAAAACCAACAGCGGAAGGGGCTCTTTAGTCGTTACAACAAGCTATGCTAACGCTAGCTCCTCCGCTATGACAAAGAGCCCGTAGCCAGCAGCGGACGGCCTGCTATTAGAATGAATGGAGAATAACCAACCAGCTTCTAATTAGCTTCCCGCGGAGCTCATTTGATTAATCAATAAATGCAAATGTTAAATAACGGTAGAGTAATTTCTACAGGCTACGCGTTTCAGGAAAAGGAGATGCAAATTAGCTTGCTTACTTACTTTCACAACAGGATGCAGAGACCAGGCTGTGCTTCTGCTTCACACCCCCAAGCACACACACAATCACACACACACTCACAAAGCACGGCAAAGATCTCTGGCCACATGCTTGCTGTGCGTGGCGAATGCCTAAACAGGTGCCTGATGAAAAATAATAGTTTAAAAAAACTAAATCTTTTTATTCCCAATTTTTTAACTGACAAAAAAAACACACAGCACTAGCTGTTGCAATGCACATACCATTATCCCGAAATGCTGCTGATGTTAAATAATATTACCAAGCCTTTTGCTCAGGCTAAAGCCACAGCTGTCAGTTTTTGGGACCCCCGAGCTTCACGGAGTAGCTGAGCTGCAGAAGTTAACTGGGAAGTTAAATAATTACAGTAAAAGTTTAACTGTCAGGAATTTGAGTGAATGTAACCAACCGAAGGAAAGTAAAAAGGTACTTACGCCTTTTCTCTTATTCACCGCAGCGGTAATATACGCTAGTTTTGCTTAGGATGTATGCTGTCACTGCTAGCATAGCAGCTACACAGGGAGCTTTATTTTGTTTTTTCAAAATACGAACAGTATGTAACGTATTATGTGGGTTAGGTATGTATTGTGAAGTTACGTGTATAAAAGGCTGATGCACTGTGTCCTATCCTTAACGTAGCACTGTCCTTCTGCCCTGAATTTAAATTTGTAATTGTGACAGTTAAATGTCTACATGAATGAGACAATGTGAAAATGAAACAAAGTTAGATTAGTTCGACAAATAAGCATAGTGAAATGAAAAGCATGTTGCAAAGTATATTTCATTAACAAGCATTGACATGACCGAAAAGGAGATGGAAGAAGTATACACTTACGAGTCCTAGCCCTTCTCCACAACTCAGTCAATTTACTTCCATTCATATCTCCATACACTCCCATCTAACTGCATGAAATTCGATGTACTACATGTACAATTAATAAATCACATATTATATAGATGTATTTACATTCACACCCTTATATGCATATATACATATGTGCTGAACACATGTACATATACAAAAGTTACCTCATAACATATTCATACTTTATACACACGGACACATGTTTCAGCAAGACTGTACAAAATTGATATACCCACTTAGGATACGTATTTGCCCAAAAGTACTTCATTTGTCTCAAAGCAAAACAAAAACAACAACAACAACAATCAAAGAAAATAAAAATGTGAGGATCTTGCTCTGCTATGGAAGCAAATTTCTACCAGACAGAATATAGTGATGATAATTAATACTTAAAAGGTAATTCCATCAGTTTTATAAATTAAAGTGTGTTTATAGGTCAGGGGGAGTACTACTGCATATGTTGGGGAAAAAATGGTATAAGCCTTTTGTGGCTCCAGAGGAAGTTGTATGTTATCTGATAAATCACCTTCAGTGATGTCATGCAGTGGCTAAGTTGCATTGTGGGTAATGTAGGTGCCAGGTGATATATCTGCTTCTGCTGTATCTGTTTTGTTTGCTGTTTAACTGTGCTTAATGAGTCCAAAAATGTTACAGTAGCGCAGCGTTCAGTGTGGACAGCTAGTGCCGGCAATGTGTTGTATTGGACGCTTGCATACAGTTAATACAGAGTGACCGCTGTTACGTTTGATTCAGAAATGTTTAGTTGCCCTCTGCCCTTCTAGCTAACAGGGGAGCTGGCAATGACCAATATTTGACAACAATTATTATGTAAAACTTTTAATGTGTCGTCATTTTTGCTTACTTTTGATCTAGTTTTAATCATGTTTAATTTTTTTGTGGGGGTATGTTCCTTTGTCAGAAATGGGTTTCCAAGAGAGACTGAGTAATTAAAGGGATGATACACTTTGGAACAGATACTGTACTCCTGCATCAGTACGGGTCTTTGCTTCCATGCAAAGAGAACATACATTAATCTTCACTGAATGCTTCACTTGCTTTTCTCCTTCTTGAAAATAGTTTTTAGCTGCCATGACTGTCGTAATTGGATTTGAGGGCAGCGCCAATAAGATCGGCATAGGAATCATCAGGGATGGAGAAGTGCTTTCCAACCCTCGACGGACCTACATTACCCCTCCTGGTCAAGGCAAGTCACATTTCCGCTAAACCACTAATGCTACCTTTGCATCACTGCCGATACATACATACATACAACAATCTTGCGTGCAAAGTTGACAGCATGTTATTTTATCCATCAGGGTTCATGCCAAGCGACACCGCCAGGCACCACCGCGCTGTCGTACTGACCGTCCTCAAGGAGGCGCTGGAGCAGGCGGGGCTGAAGCCTGCGGACATCGACTGTGTGGCATACACCAAAGGTAACACAAGATCCTGGCTCATCACCTTGTGGTAGAAAAAGTGTTCGATGGAGTAAGGATTACATTGTACTTTTATCAGGATTAAACCTAACAGTTGTGATACATCAGGATTTAATGAAATGGAGATCGTAATGATTTAAAGTGTAGTGATAAAGTCATGATATCTGCTCCTAGACATGTTATGTCATTAAGCAGGCAACACTAACATTAGCAGCCTATCTATATGTATCAATCAATTAATTGATACGTATGAAGCTTAGTAATCATATGAGTGTCCCTAAAACAAATCTTGATTTATGTTCATCAGCGGCTGTAAGGCAACAACAAACTGACAGATGTGTTTTTCTCCCTCAAACACGGATCTAATGTCTGCTACCACTCCAAATGGACAGTCCCACTTGTTCTTCTTCTCCCACAGGTCCTGGTATGGGTGCCCCCCTGGTGACGGTGGCTCTGGTGGCTCGTACAGTCGCACAGCTTTGGGGGAAGCCGCTCCTCGGTGTCAACCACTGTATCGGCCACATTGAGATGGGCCGACTCATCACAAAAGCCAACAACCCCACCGTGCTGTATGTTAGCGGAGGGAACACACAGGTTGGTTTCTGTGCGTAGGCCTCAGTTTCCTTCGTTACAGAGCCTCTGCAGATATACTGTCAGTAAAAAAAGTGTTTGCAGAGCTCTGAGATACACTGAGTTATAAATGTATTAGGTGCAAGTGTAATGAGCCTCATCTCCATGTCTTCCTCTGCAGGTTATTGCATACTCGGAGCGACGCTACAGGATATTCGGGGAGACCATCGACATCGCAGTTGGCAACTGTTTGGACAGGTTCGCTCGAGTTATAAAGGTGTGTAACGTGATTGTTCTCATCACAGCAACTGTACAGACGGACGCGATTGATGTGTGTTAATACTTTGTGTGCAACTGTTTCTCCACTCCACTTTAGATTTCCAACGATCCCAGTCCAGGTTACAACATAGAGCAGATGGCCAAAAAGTGAGTGACAGCCACTAAGTCTCTTCTCTGGACTGTTTTGGAATGTGTTTCATGTTTGTATTTACATGACTGATATTTCTGATACTTGTTCACTTTGCTCGTTGTCCTGCTGTTAGAGGGAGTCAGTTTGTGGAGCTGCCATATACAGTAAAAGGAATGGACGTCTCATTTTCTGGGATTTTGTCCTACATTGAGGTGAGAGGAACTGATTAGGGCTTCAGCGTGATGTCTACAACTACATCATTGTTTTGGTTCATGATCCTAACAGTTGTTGGTCTTCTTTTTTCTTCCATAGGACGCTTCTCATAAGATGCTGAGCTCTGGTCAGTGTACACCAGAGGACCTCTGTTTCTCCCTGCAGGTACTAAGAACCAACACTATCAGTTAGTCAGCTAATATTGTGCTGCCCTACATGGTGGATCTGTTGCTCAGTTAGTTAAGAAAAGATCTATAGAACCATTTGTAGTAGCCATCTTGGCCTTAGAAATAAAGCCTAATTCAAACTATACAGGGTTAAACAACTTAATGATCATGAGACATTTGGTCTAAAATATCATGATTTTATTTTTGTTTTATTTTTGTATTGTGTACAAAATGTCAGAAAATTGTTTCTGACAAAACAAATTCCCTTAGGTCCAAATCTCCATCTCTTTAGATGAATATTTAGTCACTTCTGTGACTGGCCAACAGTCCAAAAACCCAAAGTCTGTTTACTATCATGCGTGCCAAAGAAAAGGATTAGCTCATCGATTTATTAGCTCGTGAACTCATGGTCTGTTTGCAGGAGACCTTGTTCTCCATGCTGGTGGAGATCACAGAGAGGGCCATGGCTCACTGCGGCTCCCAAGAGGTCCTGATCGTCGGGGGTGTTGGCTGTAAGTACATCAGACATGGATGCTCAGAGGAAACATCCAGGCTATAACCCTGATTTGTTTGGTAGCTGTGTGAAACCTAATTAAAAATAGACTACAATCATTTGCAAGCCCTTGCAACCTATATTCAACTGACCACAGTCCAAAAAGACAACATTTAATGTTCAAACTGGTAAACTGTATTTTTTGTAAATATACACTCATTCTGAATTTTTAAGCCTGAAACATGTCCTAAAAAACTCAGTACAGGAGAGTATTTATTACTGTGTTTGTGAACTGATGACATTTACTGGGGACGTTTTTTTCAAAGTTGACCTCTTTTCCATGCTTGGGTCTCTGTTGTTGTACTTTGTGCTTTATATTCTTCTACACATTTTCAATGGGAGACAGTTGTTGACGGCAGGCAGGCCAGCCTTCACAGATGTACATTGTAGGGTCCATCGGAACTAACACACCCATGTACCGTCACAGATGCTGGTTTTGAACTTAGCGCTTGAAACAATCTGGATCTTCCTTTTTCCTCGTAAGCTGGAGGACACGATGACCATGACTTCCCAAAACAACTTGTATTGTAGACTCTTAAGACCACAGCACGCTTTTATACTTTTCACAGGTCCATGTTTGGTCGTTCCTTTCCCAACTTATTAAAAAGTGTTGCTGGGCATATATTTTTAAAAAAGAATATCAGTTTGAACATTGAGCATCTTCTGTTTCTGCTGTGTTCAGTTAAACACTGGTCAAAGGGATCAGGCAGAATCATTACTCTCTGTTTTTATGTATTTTTTTTTTTTTTTTTTTACATTTTTGGATTGTTAAATATTGGAACCCTGTGAAAAACAAGTAGTGATGTTCTTTGTGCTTCTTTTGTGCGTCATTTTAATGTGTGTTTTTCTTATCATCCATTGCCAAATGTCCATATATTTCCAGTAACTACAGTGCAGTACTATCGTTGCAATATACAGGAACCTGACATATCAACAGTAAATGTCCTGAAGTGTGCGAGAGTGAGGTTTACTTTCTAGAGCTGCCTTTTTTTTTTTTTTTTTACAAGTTTATCAGTCAAACGGGACAAACAGGAGACTGTGTGCACTGTCTTCCCCCACTGTTGCACTGTACACTGTTTTAACAGTTGTGCAATGGATTGGAATCACAAAGTCACTGGAGGGAACAAGCTACCCACTTTAGTTCTGTAAAAAAAGACTTCCCGTCAGAACACAAATATTGTCATTCCTGGATGTGATAATCACCAGATTGCCAGGGAAGCTGTCCGGTTAGCAGAGCAGCAGCCACACAAAAGACTCCCTCTTAGAGGAAATGTAAGAAGAGTTTATATTCTCGAAATGATTTTTTTTTTTATGGATTTACAGGCATGCCATGAAATTAAAAAGATATTTACATTTCAAATCTATTTTTTGGCTAAATGCCCCTATCAGCCCAAACTGTTCCTGGCTTTTATTTTCCTTCTCTTCTTAAAATTTGTGTCCCTCATGATTATCGCAAGTTCACGAGACTAAGAAGAATCAGATCCACTATAAAGTGATGTTTTTCTACTGATGGTTTTTAATTGAACTTTACTCTATTGCGTCACATTGACTTTGATCACAAGCGCGCCTCACAGTTTCATTCTATCATCACTGAATTAAGAGAAGGAAGTCCTGATTAGGAACATTATTGCCTCATCAGAAGATGTGACCTGCTCGTGTCCTGGTCCTGTATCCTGTGCAGAACATGTCCTCTGGTTTCCTCGGCAGGTAACATGCGTCTGCAGGAGATGATGGGGGTGATGTGTAAGGAGAGAGGAGCCAAGCTGTTTGCCACGGATGAACGGTAAACCAGTCACTCCACGCTCACTCTCACTGCCATTTAAATGACAACAGATTAAGAGCATGCACACAAAACAGTACAGAAACACCCACGCCACCCGCCAACAGACTTTCTATAGTGTGGGTGTCCCGTGATGGTGTTAATGTTAATTTAGAGGCATTTCTAGTCTGACATGGCTGATCATCTTAATTTAAGGGATAATTATTTAATGATATGTTTTAGATTGTGATTATTTTTCCCCCTCTCAGGTTCTTTTCATGCATTTAATTAGAATACGCTATGTTAAGAAAATAATAAAAACGGGAAAATATCACAGTGTTCTTTTCAGAACACTTGGCAATAATGTGTCAAGAGGCTGAACAAGCACAAAGGTGATTAAAATAAAAATTAAAAAAAAGTAACCATATTAATGGAGAGGCTTCAGTAGAAAAAGTCCATATTAAAACTTTGTTTTCCAGGTTCAGTCTGGTTAACTGTGTTCACTCCACAGGTTCTGCATAGACAACGGTGCAATGATCGCTCAAGCCGGCTGGGAGATGTTTAGGGCCGGTCAGGTGACGGAGCTGGAGGACTCGTGGATTACACAAAGGTAGACTTCACCTCACTTGTTCTTTACATTCTGCTACCCTTAGTCTGGCACCTATCTAGTCGTCTGGCCCAAAGCGCACAGTGATGTTTATCCTGAAATTCCAAACGGGCTGTTTGTTATTTAATAATGAAGCATGTTGGTCCACAAAGTTGGAGCCAAGGTGCTTTCATGGTCCCCCACCTAAGAGACCTGACTGTTAATCATCAAACAGTCTTCACCATGCTATATTTAAAAAAGGTCCCAGAATGTAACAGACACATGAGTGTTGTGCCCATGCTGACATGAATATTTCACCTGTTTTAGGTACAGAACAGATGAGGTGGAGGTGACGTGGAGAGACTGACTAATGGACTGAGCAACATCTTGGTGCTACAGATGTTGTTGCAGCAGGTCTGTTACGGCAGCTGGTTTAGAACTTTTCCACAGACGTCTGAAGGGACATTTCACTGACTATTGGGCTTATAAGAGAGTCAAACTTTCTTTTGAGAAGTTTTTCTGTCTTCAATCTTCAATGGCCTCAGATACAGCAGCAGCGAGGGTACTGTATATTTAGATTTTCATTTTGGAAAACCTTGTCACTCCTGAGTTTCTGGTGAACTTTTGACCTCTACACATTTCTGGTCAGTAGAGGAAAGAAAATCTGCAAGGTTGCCCGTCTGATGCTGAGGTCAGCTCAGCCTGGGTCGCTGCTGATAAGGAGTCAGTTTTGTTGTTCCCGTACTTCTACATTTAAAACGTTATAAATGCAGCTACTCCCTATATAAACCTCTGGAGCTATCATTTGATGGCAAAGCCTTACCGCTTATGTTTGGTTGTAAATAGCTTGTCTGTTATTGCCGAGGGAAACATTAACAGAAACGTGAGTTTTCCTACATCGGTGTGTACAGAAGTGAATATGAACTGATAATAAAAAGGACAAGCTGGAACTTATCAAGTTTATTCATTTTTATTAAGCAATACTGTTTCACTTACATTCCTCCTCTTTCTCCAGTGTAATTTTTTTTTTATTCAATAAATTTTCTTTTCAAAAATCAACATATCGAACATGGTGAGATCCCTTATGGATTCATGAGTAACACAACCGATTAGGGAACCAAATAAAAAAAAAAAAAAGGAACACAGCATTAAGATGTGACGGGTGAACTCTACTGTGCCTTTGACTACACCCCTCTGTAAACTGAAGACACAGATACACAAGTCCTCTGCATACATTAACCATAAAAACTCAAGCAGGTACAAGACAGACATTCTTCTGTTTGCAATGGAGAAGGGGGAAATAAATCACTCTGATGAGGGTTTCTCGCACACAGGGATTGGTCACAACAGATTTTCTAGAACAAAGTGCTTGATTGACCGCTCGCTTTACAGAGGACGCAAAAAGTTTGATAAAACTGCAGCTTTCAAAAAGGGGAGGGGGGAAATTAAATTACAGCTCCTCAGATTGTTTAAAACAAACGAAAAAGACCAGTTCTACACATACAAGCTAAAATGGTAATGAGAGGCGATGAAGACAGGTCTGATTAATTAAGGCAGGCTTTCTGTAAGGCGTTAAAAAAGTCCATTGCTGTAAGATCTCAAAGGAGTTAGTCCAAAGTGTCTCAGTGTGGCTTTGCGTGAAGACATCATCCTGAGTGCAGTGTGTGTGTGTGAACAGGACTCAAAAATGTGTCCGTCTTTACATGTTTTCATGTGCATGTAGGTGTGTGTCGTGTATGCGTTTATATATGCTTTGGGCTTGTCACACTGCTAGGCTGGGTGATCCTGGGTCTCCTTGTACCAAACAACCTTTTTTGGAACTGCAAGAGAACACAACATAATGTCAGTGGAATGTCTGAAGCAAAAAAAAAACATTCACATGTCAGATAAATCAGTAAGGACGGCCTGTCACACCATTCTACATGATAAGCTTGTAACATTGATCGTTTACATCCTCTAACTTTGAGTGGATTAGCTGCTCTTACCACACAATGATTTGTACTAGACATGACCCCAAAACCCAGCTAAGTACCCAACAGTGACTTCTGTGTAACTGTTACACTCCTACTTCATAAGGCTGGTATTTCACCCTTAGACATAGTTGTAGTGAACAACTAAAGAGCTTAACTTGTAATGGCTCGCTCTCACTCTCTCTCTCTCAAAGAGCACAACTCACAGTTTAGGTGGTTTCCAAAATACACACATGTTGTGGTTCACACTTCTAGGGCTGAGGACTATTTCACAACATTAAGATGCAAATCCCTGGTAAGTGGCGTGACAGCACTGACTGGTTTACCCTTGGAGTCAACCTACCTTTTTTCTGTTTGTTGCAGATGGCATTCCATTCTGAAGAAACAAAACAAGAGACATAATGTTAGAGGTGAAACAAAGAATTACAAAAAAAACAAAGAACAGGAAAACTGTCAGGTTGTTATTCTCAAAGTTCCTCCTAGCACTCACCTCTACTGTGATAGTTCAAAGCTTCCACTAGATGGCGACAACTTAGCAGCAGCTTCCCGTTGCTCTCGTCCACCTCTGGGCGTGCGGTGGGGATGATGGAGGTAGCGACTGGAGTAGGCGTTTCTTCGGGGGGCTGGCCTGTGAGAACTGTGTCGACCTGAGGGTCTGCTGTCTGTTCGGTGTCTGTGGGCTGAGGGGGGAGGGCGTTGGCAGCGGGGCGAGTGCTAGAGCCCTCCGTGACCGGCCTCGCCTCACTGATGAAACTGAGACCCCACTGGTTCTGTAGCAGCACGCCGATGGCGGGCCGGTCCTCCTCCAGCGTCCCCGTTGCTGGCCCCGCCTTCACCTTGGAGGCGTAGCTGACGGCGGGCTGCAGCTTGGCGGGACTGTCCTGCACCGGGAAGGCAGGCGGGGGTTTGAGCAGTGACAGACTGTCCTCCACCCACCTCTCCTTTTGGTTAACCTTTTGGGGCCGCTCGCCCGCTCGGCTGACGCCCTTCTGACTTTCCCTGCGGAGGCTGCGGCCTTTGTGCTGCTGGCCCTTGCGTTCTTTTTCCCTGCGAAAGCTGAAGGTGTGTGTATGGCCGGGTCCGATCAGGTCGCCTTCGGGTGAAAGCTGTCGGGGCTGTTGCTCACCAGAGATGCAACCTCCACCCCCACCGCCTCCACAGTTGCCTGAGCCAGGAGACAAACGACGGTTGCGAATATGTGGCTCTGAGTTGGTGGCTGAAACAAGGGCTGCTGGATCACACAGGGTATCGGACTCGCACACAGTGTTACTGGCTTCCCATGTACCTGAAAGGGTAAAGAGGACATGTCCATTAGATATCAGCTGTTGTCACGCGCAGTTTCAATATACTTGAATCCTCGTTTCATATGAAACAATCATGACTAAGCCTAATAACTTATCACTGTCCTGCTCTTATTTTAACAACATTCTTGTGTCAAACAGTGATGAACATGCCATTACCTCTTTTACACTGGAAAGAAAAAACCCCACTAACATCTGGCCTGTGTCTTCAGTAGAGAAGGGTACAATGAGAATTAATTCCCAAGTCTAATGACTCTAGAGTAATCATGAGGTATTTTTAGCCCCTCCGGCTCAGACTGGCTGTGATGGAAACCTGACATCCCCGTGGATGTGGTAATTTTCACCCCCTTTCTGGTGCAATGCTATGACTGGTGTCGAAGTTTTTGGGACGTTGGAGTATAAATACATCTGTCTACGTTCAAACAGTGCTCGAACATTGTTCAGTCAGTGTTGTGTTTCAAAAAGAGAGACTGCAGTAAGAGATATTTAAAAAATATATATATATAAAAAAACACTTATCGCCATAACACAAGTCTCCATGCTGCTTTTACACTGCTGTGTTTTCCAGTACATTCTCATCTACTGGCAATGGGAAATCACACATTTTGAGCTTGTTCGCATCTATTAAAAAAAAACAAAAAACGTGTGTATATGTGCTAATTCCGGTATAAAAATGGTCTGTCTCAGAACAGGTGCTTTACATGGCATTGGTTTATAGATGATCTTTGAGCTGGGCTGATTCATATAAGCAAACATCAGTGGCAGAGGACACACTTTCACGTGACTTCATCGGGGTGGTTTGGGCAGTACAACGGTTACGGGCTGCTGAACATTTGCCAAGCTGTGCAGAAAAGAACAGAATGACTCGATACTGAATTAAGAGGACAGAACGGCTCGAGCAAAACTTCTCATCTTGGAGTATGTAGTCTGTTGACAGCAGAAACATTACGAAAATGCAAAGCTGAAATTGTCTGGTGAGTGTGCGGACATCTGTATTAGTGAAACATTTTGTTGATTAATCAGTCAATTAATAGACAAATCATTTCTCAGATGTGACAATTTACGTAATTACCCTCATTTATGTCACTGTAAATCTAAAATGTGGGTTTTGAGTGGTTGGTTGCACCAAAGAAGCAAAATGAAAACTTTTCTTTTGGCCCTCCCCAACTTAAGGATTTCAAATTTTTTGGACACTAAAATGACAATGATCGATAACAAAAGAAAATGTGATTTATGAAATAAATAGAATAAATTCACCTTGTCTTAATATTTAAAGTAAATTGTATAATTATAGAAATAGCACAATAAATCTTACTGGCCGCCTGTCACAGCTTACATAGCACCTTTACTGGGCTCGTAACAATGTTGCACAACAATCCGTCATCCAGTCACACTTGATGGCATCTTGGCAACAAGATGGTTGGTTAAATAACTTCTTTGAGTTGTAGTCGAGCCATTTTCTGTCCACATGGCATAAATCGAGCTGATGAAGTCATTGCTGTTCATTGTCTTTAAAAGGGAACGACATTTCGAAATGCCGTCTCGGCGATAAGAGCGAAACTCACAACAGGTGACCTGTTGACTGGCCACAAAATAAAGATTAAAACTCAATTTAATGAAAGAATGCACACACTCGGCCTGAACACTGTGCCCGCTCGTAAGCGCCACATTTTAAGAAGACGGCTGAGGCAATCATAGTGTAATAAATCAAGGGAGTCCGTCTCAAGTACCGTGACAGAAATTTCGAGAAAATAGCTGACTGTACAAACTCACCAAGTTCGCACAAAGGGAGTAACTTGGCTGCTTTGTTGCAGTCTCCTCGATAACAACAACATGTTCGGATTGGTGTGTGCGGTGCTGGCAGCTAACAAGACGGCAAAAAGCTACCAGCCAGCACCGGTGTTAGCAAACTTTGATTAGCAGCGTCATGGTGCGGCGAGTAAAACTCGACGATTTCATCCGACCGCCGTTACAACATGATACATTTAATTCAAATATGTCTCAAACACAAAAGCTGTCGTCGAGGGGATGGCTTTATTTTTAACCGTATCGTGAAATTAACAGCTAGCTAGCATGTTAGCCGAAGTTAAGTTTCGTAACCCCCCATTCAAAGCGGCGAGCAGGCTGCTGTCGATACCGCTAGCACGGTTGCTAACACCGTCGGCAAGACAACAAAATAACAGCGCTGAAAGTGAGGAATTTCGGTCCCGTGAGTCAAAAAGTCGTACAAACTTACCTGTTTTGATATGCATGTCTTTTAGTTCAATGTGTCGCGGGAGCTAAACCGTTTAGTAACTTTTGTTTACAACGTTAAGATAACGACGGTTCGCTGGATGAGTCTTGTGTGGCCACCCGGAAGCGACACGAGAATGTGGGTGGGACAGGAAGTCCCTGTAGATAAGCGGTCCGGCGGGAAACTAGGAGGGAAATTTTAATATTCAACCCTCGCCATAATTATTACCCATGTGATAACCACGTGGTAACAGGGATGACGCTTCTTTTTTCTTTCAGAGTCAGATTAAATCTTTTGACCTCTTTTGTTCATTATCGGTATCAAATATATAAATATAATTTAAATGCTGTAAATAATGAAATGCTGAAAATGATAACTGGAATGTTTACTTGGTACACCATTTAAAAGTTGTAGAATTGTCCCACACTCACACACAACCTGTGTTAACATGATTTACACCAGCAATCATTAGATGATCGAATTTCCTGAAACGAAAGATCAGGAGGAAATCTACTTTAAATAGTGCTGTAATTACAACCTCAGGTCACAGACTCCTTGTGTTCTTCAACCTTGAGTGGATTACACACCTTCTGCTCTTGTACCTCATTCCTTTCATTGTTTTCTTGAATGCAACACCCTTTTTACCTTTAATCGGGTAACACATAAACCCGTAATCCATCACACAGTGGAAAGGAGAGAGTCTGACCCTCTAACGACCCTGCATGAAAAGTTATCCAACACAACACAGATCAATGAGCTATTAAAAATCACAAGTCATTTTTAGAGAAAAACGTTACCCAAGCAGTCGTCCCCCAGTGCCACGTGTTGATCAGTGGTGCCATCTTTAAAATCTTTGGCCTTCTCTCTCTTCATCACAGATCTTTGTGCTCCCTCTCCACTGTTCCTCCTCTGCCTTTTGTTCACCCACCTTTTCATAGCTTTATACCTGATCATTTGCATTCCTCTCCTTCTTTCTCATTTTCTTTGGGTCCTCTGTGGACAGGTTGGCCTTGATTCTGGTCCTGTTCCTTCCTGGAGCTCCCGTCGGCCTTTAATCTCCGCTCTGCTCTTTGCTTTGCTTTATCACTTTTTCCAAACACTAATCTCCTGCCACTGTCTTCCAGAATCTCCATCTCCTCTTTGGTCTTTGATCATTCACCCTTCTGAATGTATTTACTAAATGTTATCTACCAAAATAAACTTGATTCCGGGATTGTTTCAAAGGCATCCTCTTAACCCGCCTGAGTAGCTTTGTAACCCACGTTTCAGAAGTAATGTAACTGAAAGAAAGACTGTAATTATTAACCAAGTCAACTGGTGCTCCTGCTCTCCTTCTCAGACTCCCTCTACCTGTCGCAGTCTTGGACTTGGTTTGCTAACGTCAAATCAGTCTGAGCCTCCCGCTGGTTCTGTCCCTCTCCCTGAGGTCTGACCCACCTCAGGCTGAAAATGGAATCTGAGGTGTCCTGAGATGACTGTAAAAAATGCACAGAGCTACAATCATTTTTTTTTAGATTTGTCAACTTTCCCACTTTTAGCGTATCTGGATCATTTGACCTCTTCAGGCCCCCTACATTATAATCATTTGGTGCTGGATCAGTTCATAACACACAACATGCATCTGGTGACAATGGGTCTCAAGTAGGCAATGCTTCATTTCAAAGAGTCGCAAGCTACAATACTTGAGAATCTCTCACCTAGAGCACTTTTTATTCAGGGTGTAGAAAGTGAATGGACAGATTTTTGTGGTAATTAACATTTTGCATTAGAAATTGAGGGCCTCCCCTTTGAGATTCTGTTTTAAAAAGACACCCTAAGCACTTTTACTGTAGCACTGAACATACTCTTATTTTTGATGATCAAAAACATCTAACTCTTGTCCCATGGGGCTGAATAAACTTACTGTAAGCCACTTTAAAAAAAGCATTTACAAGTAGCGAAACCTTATCATTCCTGTGGTCACCAAACCAGACAGAACAATAGTTTTAATAAAAGGAGCATCACAACAATAGAAAATAAAAATGAAACTATCCAATTGATGAAGGAAAGTTTTTATTTGTCTATCTTCGACATCTTTAACTGTCAACTCAAAGACTAAATGATTCTACAACGACACCCTTCTCCGTGTGTGTTCGTGAGTGTCTCTTCAGTCTCGTGGACGTAGAGAAGCTCTTCTTGCAGAGCAGGCAGCTGTGAGGCTTCTCCCCCGTGTGTGTCCGGACGTGCATGTTGAGGTCAGAGGAGCACCTGAACCTCCGCTCACAGTAGGTGCAGGGATAGGGTCTTTCTCCTGTGTGGATCCGCTTGTGGAGGAGCAGCTCACCGGAGGTCAGGAAGGTCTTCCTGCACTGGGAGCACTGGTGGGGCCGTTCCCCCGTGTGAGTCAGGTTGTGCCGGACGAGCGAGGTCGACTTGGCGAACCTCTTCCCGCAGTGGGCGCATGCGAATGGACGCTCTCCCGTGTGTGTGTTGAGGTGTTCGCTCTGAGCCCGTTTGGTCTTAAAGCTCTTTGGGCACTGTGGGCAGCCGAACGGCCTCAGGTTACTGTGGCTGCGCTCGTGTCTCACCAGCTCTCCGTGCGTGAGGAACGTCTTCTCGCAGGTGGTGCACAGGTACGGCCTCTCGCCTGTGTGGATCCGTTCGTGGCGCGTGAGGCTGGCCAGCTGGGTGAAGCTCTTGTCGCAGTAGGAGCACTGGAAGGGACGCTGGCCGTTGTGAGTCAGCAGGTGCCTGTTGAGGATCTGGAGCTGCGTGAAGCTCTTCCCACACTCGGTGCAGGGGTACGGTCGCTCCCTGGTGTGGATCTGCTGGTGCTTATTCAGCAGCCACACGTGCGTGAAGCTTTTCCCACACTCGCACGCAAACGGCCGCTCGCCGGTGTGTTTCATCTGGTGTCTCTTGAGGTCCGACGCTCGGCTGTAGATCTTCTCACACTGGGAACATTTGTACTGGCGCCTCACTACGTGTCTCTGCCTGTGCCTGAGCCGCTCCAGGATGCTGCCGAAGCTCTCGCCACATTTCTGACATTTATACTGAGCGCCCCCCTTCGGTGATGACTCCTCCACGACCACGACCTCTTGCGTGAACTCAATGGGAGGGTCACAAGCCTGACCGCACGCGGTTCTTTCAAAATGCAGCTTGAGCAGCCCCATCTGCGTGAACCGCTTGCCACACTGGGAGCAGAGGAAGGGCCGCTCTCCGGTGTGAATGCGCTGGTGTCTGGTCAGGTCCCAGGAGTTTTTGAAGCCCTTCTGACATTCACCGCAGGTGTACGGGCGCTCCCCCGTGTGCGTCCGCAGGTGGCGAGTCAAGTCTGAGGCACGTGTGAAAGATTTGCCACACTCCTGGCACATGTTGGGGACAGGCCTGTCGTGTATGGGGAAAGGCTTTGGGAACTCGGGACGCTGGATCTTCTTCTCGGGGGCCCTCGGTGTCTCTGCGGCCTTCTGGAATCTGCTGTATTGCTCGGGGTGACTGTGCTCCATGTGCTGCAGCAGGTAGGACTCCTGCATGTGGAAGAACGGACACTCGGAGCAGGCAAAGACCTGGGTGGACATCTCCACGGCGGTAGCTACGGATACACAGAAAATACGAGTTGCTGTTTTATGTTTTACTCAAATATAGCCAAGTGTTTGCATGCAGCATGGCTGGGTTCAGATGCCAGGCAGAGGCTGTGGTTTCTGGACTACATTTGTAAACACAAGTCTGCACTAGTCATTTTTATAAAGACCTCCATCCACACAAAAAAATACCTGAACAATAGCAGAAGTGGATTAAAGCAGATTAGAGGAAGGGTTCACAGGCATGACCAGTGCATCTGGTTACCTTGTGTTCCGAGGTTCTCCAGAGATTTGTGGTGCTGCAGGAGAGACCTCAGGTCGTCTGGGCTGGAGAGGGCTTGCCAGCATTCCCTCAGCACAGAGGGGGCAGAGGTCAGCCAGGAAACCGTCTGTTTATGGACAGAAGTTGACGTGTCATCAAGAACGAGGCGCTTCTTGCTCAAAGTGATCGTTCAGACTTAGTTTAGACAACATTCCATCCACCATGACACTTCTCTGTAAGACGGTGACGACTACAACTGCTCCTCAAGGATGATAATCATCTGCACCGAAGCTATTGGTGACTACAGCCTGACCAAGATCATTAGGTCAGTAAAGACATTAGCATTTTTCCTAATGATGGAATCCTTTGAATTCACTATATTAAAGCCCATTTGCAAACACAGCTTTAAGAAAACAAAAAAAAAAAAAAACAGAAAATGTTCTCAAATTCTTAAAAATCTGTTTTTTTTTTATCAGAAATAGAAAGGTTGGAGCTAGACGAGCTTCTAAACTTCAATTATTTGACTTATACTGTATACTGTCTTTAAGAGGTATGATGTAGCAACTGCTGCTGTGATGTCACTTCCTACCTGACTGAGGTCGGGTACCGGCAGGAGCTTCTCCAGTTTAGAGAGGAACTCCGACACAAGGAGCTGCATGTCCGTGTCGTAGCTGAGACCGTATTCTGTGGGAAAAACCTCCTGAGGAAAGAGTTAGCTGTTAATCAAAAACCCAACCGTGACAGAGTGCAGCTACAACCAAAGTATGAGACTCTTTAAATGGACGGTCGGGTCACATGTGCAGTTGCCTTGCCTGGTAAAAATGCTCCCTCTCTGCTGGGTCTTTCAGCAGCGTTTGGATGAGTTCCACGAAAATGGCCTCCTCGGCATCCACCTCTGCATCTCCGCTCTGAAAGACACTATCACTGTAACAGAGACCGATCTCCAAACAATACTTGTAGGGTGCAACTATTATTAATATGTTTGTTTTTTTAATCATTTAAAAGGTGCACTGTGTACTTTTCTGTTCTAACAGTTTTGGTCGGATGGTCTGATATTCTTCAGCTGAAGGACACCTACGTGGATCTATGTGCTGATGTTGTTCTCACCATGACCATGACATAAGTTGAGTATATAAAAATGTTAGAAAATGATGAAAGATAATGATCAGTGTTTCCCAAAGCCAAAGACGACGCCCTCAATGTTGCCCCTCAAGGTTTACTGTCAAAGGGGAGTAAAGAAACCAGAAAATAGCCACATTAGGAAGCTGGAGTCAGAGAATTTAAACTATTTTTCTTAATAGAATTCTCTAAATAATATATTTGCCGATTAGTTTAATAACTGACAACTGATCGATGAAATAAAAGCATATCAGTGCTCCATCGGGAATCCTTTTAATGTGAAAACACTGCTCTTACTTACTCCTGTGTGTCCTGGTGGGCGGATTCGTGTCAGGTGAGGCTGTACGGTCGACACGTTGGCTGTTTCCTCATTTTTGCACAACTCAAGAATCATCTGAAGACGCAGACAGAAGAGAGAGGTTTCCCTACAGCAAGACTCTGGCTCGGCTGCCCTTAACCCATGAGGCTTCGTAACTCGATCTCACATGCAACCCACTGACTCACTTTCGCTCTCAGCCTGAGAAGCAGCCTGCCCCGCTGCTTTGGGCTGAGCAGGTCTGGGACCGTGGCCGTCACCAGCGTCACGAACTCGTCGAGCTTTTCGTAGTCGAGGACTTCTCTCCGCTGAGCCACCTGCCACATCGCAGCAGAGAGCAGCCGCAGGGGAGGGATCAGCAGCCTCAGTGATGACAGCGGCAGGAAGATATCTGCACAGATGTGGACATACGAACAAGTGTCTTCTCATTACATGTCAATGTGGCAACGACAAATGAGTAGTAGGGATGCACTATATGGATGTTTGTCCTCCGATGTTTGCCTTTCAATGCCGACACATAGAAAAAACTGATAATTACTCATCTTTATATATTTCTTAAAGTTCCTAACCTGTGGTTTGTGCACACAAGTGTTAAGACTCAGATGTAAGGGACGATTTCATATACGTCCCATAGTTTTGATAAGATTTGCTGTGTAAAACCCAGAGACTTTTTCCCCTCCTCTCCAAACACTTTGCAGCACACGCACTGCAAATGCCAATCGTGTTTTCTTCTCCTGAACTTGTAAAATGACTCCACAGCAGCCGTCGCTGGCATGTGTGGCTCTCGTCTACATTCCGTGGCTCTAAAGGTGTGTGGGTTCAACATCATGAGCGTGACATCATGTTGTCCTTCTTCACTGTGGCTGCTCACAAACCAACTTTAAAGGCGCAGGCCGCCCACTACTGTGTGGAAATGCCGCACTTGTTAAGGCACCAAAAGCTACGTGGCTTTGAAATATCGGCTCTATTCAGTGGCTATTATTTCATGATCTGCCGATAACTGATAATTCATCGGTCCGATATATATCGAGCATCCCTGATAAGTGGTCCAAACCTCTGTGCACATTTTCT
The DNA here is from genome assembly GCA_963678695.2 of Diplodus puntazzo. Lineage (NCBI taxonomy): Eukaryota > Metazoa > Chordata > Actinopteri > Spariformes > Sparidae > Diplodus > Diplodus puntazzo. The sequence goes on along the minus strand of OZ023177.1, from coordinate 6,446,192 downwards.
TACAAACCAAACATTAACTTGTATACAGGGTCTGTTGTGACTGTTAGGCTGAACAATTGAGTTTGCAACATGCAGATTACACGACAAACAGCATTGATGACTTGTTGGTAGAAGGCTGTTTTTACATCACAGCTAACACTATATGGTTCATAGCGCAGTTGAAAAGTGATCAGAATGAAAACACATTTTAAGTCTAAATCTCACGTGTGTTGAAAAATGTCTTGAAGATATGTGACAGCTCTCTTCCCAGCCATGTTTTGTGTCTATGTTTACAAGCGTTTCATGCATATCATTCCTTTAGTTTTTCTACGTTAAAAACAGTGCACCTCACTGTTTCAACACTGTACAGGTCGTATATAAGTTAATGTAGTGCACCAAGAGTTTCCTCTCACACATCATGAGCTGACAGCAACAACTATAATCATTAAGTTGTTTTTTTTGTTTTTTTTTTTTTAGCTCAGTTAGCTGCTGCACATAGCCACAGCCCAGCCACAAGGGAACATAAATCCTTCCGTTTGCTCAAGAACAATGTTGAAGTTCCTACATGTGTTAAATGTCGCCTGAATTTCACGTTTTGCTGTGTTTACGTGAGCTAATGCTAGCTACCAGCTACCACTGCTGTTAGCCAGGGATACAAGCTATCGACACAATGCAAGGCAGCTAACTAGCTAGCTGCGACCGAATTATTTAACGCTCCAATGAAACCGACCTGTGTTTTCCACTTGGCAGGCACTGCCAACCGTTTCCATGACTGAGGCAATGAAAAGTCAGTTTGAAAAGTCACTTCAACAACCAGAAGGCTGCAGGGCATTGGTTGATAGCTGCTTCTTCTTCTTTTGATTAAATTAAGGGCACGACTGGGCGTAGAGGACGCCCACTGCTGCCCTCCTCGGGTCGCTTGTAGAACTTCAATGAATTATTCGTAATAAATCCATAGTAACATCATTATTAGACTGAATTAAGGTTTGTGTTGGCTCTTGACAAAGCAGAAACACGCCTTCAAATACGCTGAACACAAACACTGTAGTTTGACATCAGCTTGTCAATGTGGACAGCAACACAGTATAGTAGGTGGAACTGATAAATAAACAGTGTATTAATGGTCGTTGGTTGTGTGTGGTGTGTATTTAAGCCTAGTATTGTACTGAATGAGGTTTTACATAAGAGATAATAGAACCACTTGGAAGGTAGACAAAACTCTTTATTTGCAGTGTTTCCCATGGGCAAACTTTAAGACTTTAGTGTGCTGGAATGATACGTGTCATTTAATTGTTCTTCATGGCATGCAAGTAAAATCTTGTTTCTCTGCCGTCGTCACACAACCCACCCCACAGCGCTGGTCAGATGGCTTATTAGGACAAAACTAGCGTTTCCAGATGTGAGATCGGACCTCAGTTTTGAGCAGGATAACAAGCAAATTTAAAAAATATAACTCAACTATTTTAAGATAGAATTCTATACAATTTGTCTTTGTCAACAGTAACTTAATTGGAAACACGACTGTTCTACTGAGCGACATTCACAGTGTTAAGACTTGGAATCATTTCTTAGAGACTTTAGTAGGATTACAAGTCCTGATGACTCAATTGCCACCTATAAATAGAAATACTTTAAATATATCTCCTCCCAATCCATCCATCCATCCATGCTGAAAGACAGTCCACGAAAACTGGCATCAATCTGCTGAGGGAAGGAGATCTGTGGTTCAAATATGTGTCTTTGTATAAAATGTGCAGGTCCAGGATCCAAGGAGTGGAAACTTTGGGATGTCATTTCCAAAAATGTGGTGTTAGATTCAGTCGAAGCTCGTTAAGCATGTTCCCGAAAGCAGGACAGGACCAGCACTCCATGTCTTCAGGCTCCAGAGTCCCAGGAACCTTGAAGAAAAGTGACCAAATTTCAAACTAAAACTGCATCATGAGGACAAAGGGACACTCTGTATAGCACACTGAATGACAGCTGATATGATTGTTTACTGATTTATAAGTGGGCAAACAGATAAGAATGAGCAAAACCAAATCTTTACAATAAGTTAGTAGTTGGGGTAATTTTCTACTTGTCAAACATGATGATTAGCTGCATTTCTTTGTTTTCTTATAACAGCAAACTGACAATGTTTACATGTTATTCGCATCTGTGGTGACCTCTGCTGAAAACTGAACATACATATAACGTTAGTTAATATTTGGTATCAAGCAACTCCACATAAAGGGAAACAGTAATTAAATGTGCATTTACGGAGTACTTAGCGGGTTTTAAGTGGTAAGTTTAAGTGAAATACAATTTCGGACAATTTCAGCGCTTAATTTAATTAACCATCACTTCAGCAATACCAGGGCAGCTAATTAGTTTAGCAACTTCCGTAGCCGCCCTCTCGTTAGCTAGAAACTTCTCCGGACTGCCCCCACTCACCTTTTTACGGCACTATGTAATACATGAAGAGGAAGAAGGCGATGTCAAAGACGACGAACGCCCAGAAGTCAAACCAGTAGGAGTGTTTCGGTAAAGACACCGTATCTCCTTTACTTTTGAACATTTTCAGGTCGTCTTCAGACGCCGTCACGGGAGTTGCCCCTGCTCCCATCTTTGCGTCCCCGGAAGAGAACACACGGCACGTCAGGTAGTCTTTCAAAATAAAATACACCTGACGTTATGTTATGATAATATTCGTTTTTTGTTTTGTTTTTTTAAATCTGCATTGACTTTAATTAAATATAGGACTTTTGACGCTTGAAACTGGAGTTCAATTCACATTATAGTCCATCCAATCTTGAGTTCTGTGAAAGTGTTTCGACCATTTCCTTTTTTTTTTCTGTTTTACTGTATTTATATTCTAAACAGATCAGAGTGAGAAAAACTTTACAGCTTGTTTGCTTCTGGTCTCCAGAGATCACCTAACTACACATGAGAATGTTGCCCTGCCTCACATAGATTCATTTAGCGTCATCACAGGTCAGACATATGCCTTGTTAATGTCATTTCCAAGCAACTATTTGAGTTTTTTAACGACTCACATTTGACATATTACACAATGTTCACATTGGCAGTTGCTTATGGTATTAATGAAAACTGCTGTCTGAAAAAATCTCTGTATTTTAATTATATTTAATAATGTTTTTGTAACTTATAAACTGTCACTAATAAACTCTGTCTTGTGTCGACAGCTCTACAGTTTAGCCGTTTGTGCTAACATTGACAACAACCTGATTCAAGTGTTCTCAAGCTGAGGAGTATCTCTGTGGACACGCCGGGATCAGATGGTATAATCGACACTTGAGCTGCGAAAGTAAATTTAACACATTTGACGCTAAATATTGCAAATTATATTGGGACAATCTCTTTTGCACACAGTAACTTCAGTGTCTTGTTAACCTCAAACCTTATAAATATGAAACATTTTAATTCATTTGTCACCTGTTTGTTGTTACTGACACTTAATTTTCAATTTTTGACATTGCTTATGACATTGGTACCTGAAGTGATGTCCAGGGACCCCAAGGTCTCCCAGCGGGTGTTCTAGGGGTCTCTAGCATAAAGGGGAATACGTTATTTTCACTATAATTCCATGCAAAAGTGACATAATGACAGAATGTATCACAAACCTATTTTAGGTCATGAGTTTTTTGATCAAATCTGGGTTTGTGGTCTAAATGGAATCAGTTTACGGGTCCTTGATGTGAAAATGTTTGAGAACCACTGACCTATGAACTTCTTTGTCAATAGATGCTTATATACTCTGACTCAACTCATGATTTTAATGTGAACACTTACCTCTACAGTGCTTGGCAACTCGTTGCAGAGTATACCACTACAATTGTATTTTTCTTCAGGTACACTTTTTGCCCACCTACCTCTGTTGCCTTTCCACTCCACACCACCAAAGTCCAAAACACGCCACAAACACACACACACACACACACACACACACACACACACACACACACACACATTGAAGACAAATGCTCAGCGTGTTGTTTGCTCGTGTGACACCAAATACCATTTATTAGGGCTTTACAAAGACTACAAAATCCTCCAGATGAGTTAAATCACTGTCTCTGTCTATTTACATGATATGTTACATACAAATGTACAAAATATAAAACATTTAAGGACAAATGTTTCACCCAAAAAGAAGAAAACTTTCTCTCAAACCAGAGTAAATGCTATGGTTTTCAACTGAGATGTAACTGCAAAGTGTAAAGTGGTGAAAAAATTACCAGTTGATCATCAAGACTATGGTGTACACTGTTAACGGTGTTAACGCTCTGCTTATGCGGGAACTAATGGCCTACAACAAGAGTGTAGAGTAGCCGAGAGGGTGAATTGTTGTTGATCTACGCTCAGGTTTGATACGTAGGTGTAGCCATAACAAAAGAGCAACCTCTTACACGGTGACTACACCCTTTTCATGCAAGTTCATACCCTTGCAGACACGAGGCTGGCCAAGTTGGCCAGATATATATGCAGCCATCAGAGGCTTTAGCTGCAGAGACACCTATGAAGCTGAACACAGGTAGGATTGTAGAGGATAGGATTGTCCTGAGGTTATGACAACTTGACTTCTTGGTCTCTGGTGGGTTCTGACTGACCAGTAGCACCTGTTGGTTGTTGGTAAATGTATACAGTACGGTGTCAGGTCAGCTTCGGTGCCTCGAACAGCTGGCGAGCCTAACGTGGCGTTTTGGGTTAAAATGTCCAGAGAGGAAGTGCTTCTAAAGGAACAACAGGCATTCCAAGAGATGGAGGGGATCCAGAGAGTATTATGGCAGGATGGGGGGGTAACCGGAAAAGTGCCTATTTTTTGTTCTGAGTCTGTGATTTTAGTGAGTTTAAAAAACAGTTTCTTACTGTACACCGTATGCCTCCTGCATAGGCAAAACATCCAATCACCACAAGACACACACCTGTTTCTGACAGCGTGTTGAGTTTTTGCATTTCTTTTTTTTTCTCTCTGTTTTCAAAGTACAATAATTTACTCAGCGGGTTAAGCATATTGTAACATCAACAGGGCAGAATGCATCTTTGATTCACTGTGCAAGACTTAAGTATTTACAACCCACCCCCACCTCAAAGTGTGCAAAACCAACCCACTCGTTAAACAAAGAGAGGACAATCAAAATTCAAAATGGCTTCCGTCCAATACACGCATACATAACGATAAAGGTCTCTTCTCAATGCATCCCCCTTTTAAAAAGCTTCAAAACATGCTCGTCAGGCTAGAAAACCCAAAACAGTTTGGTTGTGCTCCTGTCAGTTCAAGTGAGCCCAGCTCAACTGGGCGAGAAAAGAACTAAAAAATACCCCACCCCTTTTTTTTTTAAACTGTTTTTACAATATTGGTCAGTTTTAAATTCAAATACAGCATCAACTCTTTTATACTTTTAACTGTCAGAAACAAGAAAGGGCGGTTTGAAGGTAGAGGGATAAAAAAAAAGAGAAAAAAACAAAAACAAAAAGAAAGAGGCTGTTTTTATGACTACAAGCAGCCTCTTGGATGTAGCAGGAAGCAGATCGTCATCATCATCATCATCATCCACCATCATCTTCTCACTATAGCCAATGGGAGCAGAGGACACCTCCCAAACTTTTGCGCATTTAAGGCAGTGAGAAAGCACCAGGATCATTGTTCCCGTAGTCAGCTGAGGCTGATCTGGTTCACTTGCATTTGAAAATACATTGGGTTGTTTTTGGTACCGCATGGAGACGCTTGACTAGACTATCAAATGTCGGCTTGCATCATTCAATTCAATATTACTGATCATTTGTGGATTGGATAGTGTCAAAGCCTGATTCATATCTGCTGGAGTGAAAACCATCGCAGTATTTTAATTGTTGGTCTGCTGCATTCCTGTTACATTCTGCATTTCCCTGTTGCAGTAAACCTCCATCTGCTCTGTTCTCCATGCAGTTCAATGCAAACTTCACAGGAATTCAGCTTTTTGCAGTTGACGGTTAACTAAACCCTCCCCACTCTCTCAGTAACTGTTAACTGCTACAGCTGTCAAGCTTTCCATCCTCCCATTTTCAACAATAACGTATCTGCCACTGTCATTTTCAAACAATGGGTGCCTGATTTTAGACAAAGCAGGCCTCCCATTTCTAGCTGACGGCTTCAGCGTTGTCTGCTGAAATGACAACAGCTGCTGACAGATTTGATCAGCTTTAACTACCCAACTAATTAAGCTACCGATAGCTCCATGAGTTGGTTGGAAATGCAGTCTCTGGCTGACTTTTTGATATTTCCTGCCGAATCATTTATAACAATCTCATAAAACGGTCTCAAATATGCTCTTGTTGGCAAAAAGAGGCAGAGGGGTTGTTTAGCTGAACATGTTAGACTGGTCTGCTGAACTGAATGATCTTTTATGGCCCTTCTGTCAATTTCATTTTGCATTTGCAATATTCTCTAACTTATATAATGTAAACACTCAATACTTGACTATATTGTAGCCTTTTTAATCTATAAAGTAGTGTCATCATCATGATCAAAGTGATAAGTAGCAACATGTTGTCATAGAAGAGGATCATAGGGACACTGATCCTCCGTGTTCCTGAAACATTTCTTCGATAATTCAGTCTCATCTGTGCTGAGATGGACAGTCTTGGACTGATATTTAATTTTAACATAACTCTGTCCGGCTGCTATTTGACCTATTTCTTATACTTTTGTGTTTTTGTTTTGGAAAGGGCAACAAAGACCGCGCCCACCGAACTCTATAAATGATGAGTATCCCTCAGACTACATCTCCAAGCACACCTCTTTAGCATATGAGAAATCCAAAGCTTGACAGACGCGCTGTACCTAGTTACAGTTGCTAATGAGTGGTCAATCGAATGGAGGGGTTTAGCAAACGGTCAACAGATAGATGACCAACAGAGGGCGCTGCCTGCTGCTCTCATGGTGCATTCGAAGCTAAGGAGTGACAACAGGCTGTGGAGTGTGGAAGGCCAAGAGCAACTTAATCTTAAGTTTACAACCATGGTCAGCTGTGCATTGTGGTGTAAAGTCTCTGTGAGTGTATTGAGTGTGTGTGTGTGTGCACATTTGGCAGTAAATCAAAGGGAATCGTTGGCACCATTTTTTTTCCTTCACAGTAGCAATGTGGCTGGATGACACACAGACAATGCGCTTTCGTTGTGCTTGTTGTTGGCATGCAGGGCAGCGAGGAGCGGCTTGGCAGTGCCTGACACTGAGGAGGCTCAGGGCAGGAGACCAGCACCATGGGGCTCAACTGACGGGCTGTGAGCCGTATGTGCACGTCATGAAAATGTCATTCTTGGGATCCTAGTGGGGCTGGAGAGGCATTGCAAATGTCTCAAATCGAACACATCAATAAGGTGATGCAGTGGTAAATAATGAGACTAAAAAAGTGTTCCTTAGCCCTACACTCTAAAAAAGTAACGTGTGAGGAACCAGCTCGGTTAAACAGCTGACTGATGACTTTGTCAGTCATTACTGAAGCACAAACTGAATGGATCTGTGATGAATCACATTCGTGTAGTGAGAAACTCTGTTTTCTAAAAGCTGTGAGCCTCCATTGTGACCACCAGAGGGCGTTCCATTACCGGAAAACACTCACTACTTATTTGTATTATTCTACTTGCCACCGTCAATAGGTGGGGTTAGAATCAGGGTCCCAGGTGGTGTAAATTGTGCCTTGCACAAGGACACTTTGGTTGGCTGGATTGTTGGTCACATGGGCATTTGAACCAATTAAAGCCTCTGATTAAAAGGACAGTGTCCTCCTGCTGCCTGTTTTTAAGTGCATTTGTATGAGCATATGAGTGTGTGTGTGTGTGTGTGTGTGTGTGTGTGTGTGTGTGTGTGTGAGAAGCACCTCTGTAAACAAGGAAAGACATAAACAATAGAACCTTGCCACCCACTGTAAACATCTGAAGATACATCTGGGATTTAAAAAAAGAAAAGAAAAATCCAGTTTTGTCACATCTAACTCTTGGCTTTCTCTTTTGTTCTGACACTTCGTGGGATCGACGCCCACAGTTAGAATAATGGAGCGATCTGTGGCTCATCATGGCTGAGTACAGACGTGATTGACTCCTTGAACTCACTGGAACAACTGTCCCTGATATGAAAAGTTGTATTCTAAAATGTTACACCTCCATTGAAATCCTCACTATTTAATATAACAGACCCAACTTGTATGATTGTTTATAATTTTGACCACTGAGGACCAAGTTGGCTCTTGATAACATACAATAATTTGATTTAATATTGCACCATCGTTATGTAAAAATAATGTGTTTTCTTGCACATGGTGGGTATGCCATTTTGGATGATAAAACTTTTCATATATCACACATCTGTGCACCACAGCAGAGGCTGCGAGCGACAGGGGCTCAAAGGCCCCTCGGGCGGTCTGAGTGTTCGGCGTTTCCCAGCGCGATTCTTGGTCTCATAGTGCCGACTCGAGCGAGGAGTCCAACTGGTCGTCATGGTGACTGGTGCTGTCGCTGTCGCAGCTCTGCGTGCTGGAGTAGTTGGCGGCCTCCTGCAGCCGTAGCAGCATGTTCATCTAAAAAAAGGCAAGGCACAGACAGATAAATACCTTAGTACTAGACTGAGAGTGGAAAACAGAAGACGTTATGTAGCATGCCGACATCAGACAATGCACAGACATCATTTTGTTACTCTAACTAATCATTTCTGTTTTTAGGTTTTAGAAGTAGTTAGAAGTTTTCCAACTGTATGCGTATGCTATCTGTATCTATATATATAGATATATATTTTCTCTGTGAAACACTCAACAAATTAACTTGAACTTTAAGCAACGTGCAGATTTACATTGGATTTTCCGGTAATTACACATGATAGCCACAGGTACACCACGCTGCCCACGCTACACAAGTCTCTGTGTGATCTGCTGCCTATTTCCTTGAATGACTTGACATGAGTATTAGTTTGCCAATTCTCACATATCGCACCTTTGAAGTTTGTCGCATTGTTCGATTTGCCCTGTGGCTTGTAACAAACGTCACATGACACAAAGTAGCAAATGTTCGGGACAATCATTGATTAATTGATTGATTGTTTGTACCCTCCTCTTGTTAGATATGTTTGTGGTAGTGAGGATTCAGCTAAGTAAGTAAACTTTATCTATGCTGTATATAATAGCTTTCTAGGTAAGACATCACAAAATGCTCTTAAGTCTGGCAGACACATGCTGTAGGCCATGTTAACTGACACTGCACCTATAGTCCGCCAGAACCGTTTCTACTCACACTATACGGATCAACTATCCCCCAGCTGCTTTTGTCCATTGACAATTCCCCTAAAATGTATTCAGATAAGACGACTGCATCCTAAACCATGCTGACAAGAAGAGAGAAAGGCAGCGTTCCTTGTGCTACTCTACAACAACGACCGATGATCATGCAGAGCTCCAAGGTGAACACAAAACTTGTGAACTGGAAGACTGGAAACAAATCAAACTATTTTGGTCAAGCCACAGCGCCTGGTCGACAGTGACACCTTAATTTCTGAGTGTGGATTTAGGAGATGAAGAGGAGACACCAAGGCTGTCCTGCACATTAGGAACAAGTCTGGCAGCGATGCAATTAAAGACCTTTTATTAGCATTAACTTGTAATTATCAGTCATTCATTTTTAATCCCACTTATGCAACTATGTAAAACAGACAATTGAATATAGCATGATTAAATATTATCAGTGCAGCAATGATAAAATATACCTTTAAATACAAAACAGCTCAGAATGTGATTACATCACTTAAGGTTAATATTTGCATTTGATGAATAACCTAAACTCAGATTTCCAAGTGTCAAAGGAACCACTGCCTCTCAGATGTCAACATTTTCTCTCGTGTCACCCATAAACCCTTGTTTGGTGTTTCTTGTAGCGTTCCCTCTGATCTAGCTTCCTGTTTCTATCAGTGAAATATAACCCAGTCAGTAGACCACCCACCAAACTTTAAACACCTATTATGAAGAGTCCACTGGCTCACAAACTTAGTCTTTATACTTTACATGCAGCAAAAAGCACTTTTAACACAGTGCTGTAAATCACCACAATAAAACTGCAGAACTTCTCATCCCTGCTACAGAGCTAATGGACTAAATAATGCAGAAGTGCTGCTGCATCTGGCGCACTGCTTTAAGTGTTCCTAAAATGAGGCCTGGCACACCTGCGCTCAAAGTGGTCTCGCCTGGACGGACACCGCACGCACACACACACACACACACACACCAACATTGTGTTTGGATGGCTACCCTTAAATTCCTCTTGGGCTGCAATAACACACCAAATGGAAATTAATTCTTTCGCTCCCATCCCTTAATAGTTACTCTATATGTGTGTGTGTGTGTGTGTGTGTGTGTGTGTGTGTGTGTGTGTGTCCATGTTTTCAGGAGCAAATACCAACTAGCTACTTTACAAGCTGATCATCAATATTTATTGTGTTTTTGACTTGGAATAAACCAAGGTGAATCATCCAAGGTTTCTATGGAAACAAGCATTCTTGAATTGAATAACTTCATGAATATGCACCATGTACTATTGATTTAGTGACTTAAATCATTTAGTTTGGTTCAAAGTTCACATGTGGAGGACAGATATTTATCTTTATTCTTTCTTATCATGTTCTTTTTGATAGTCAAGTCCCTCCATATAATCCTGTCTTGTTGCTTGTCTCAAATGATATACATACACTTGAAGCTACTTAACGTGACGGAACAATCTCTAGAATTGTTTTGCGTGTGTCTTCCTCACCAGTGGGTCTCCCTCGGTGTCGCTCTGAGACACCTGCTTGGATGAGGCTCCCTCCTTGGATGAGCTGTAGCCGTCGTATCCCACATCCTCCGGCCTCAGTTGGAGCAGCGACTGGCCCTCCTGCTGCAGTGAGGCGGCGTTCCATGGATACGTGTCGTTCACCCACTTGGATGGATCCTCCCACGCTGCTCTTTTGCCGTAGAGCTGCAGGTGTGCCAGAGAGGGAAAGCAGTGAGCACTAAGTAGTGAGTTATGGACAGGGACTAACAGCAATTCAAGCCCACCTGCTTATCTGTATATATATATCTATATATATATATCTTATATATATATATATATATATATATATGTATATATATATATGTATATATGTATATATATATATATATATATATATATATACATATATATATATATATATATATATATGTATGTATATATATATATATTCATATACTGTATGTGCATCTGTGCAGCGAAATGTGTGAAGTGAAATAAAAATGAGAGTCTGGTGATTATCATTATCTTCTCAGTTTTATCACTCGACTCGTGTCATTTAAACAGCTGTGCCAGCCACAGTGGTGCATGAAGAAAATGGCCGATTAGCTTAAAGCTGCTGTAAGCATTATTTTCTTATTAAAGTAAATGCTAAATAGCTCTATATTCCGACAGTAATCACTGTTGTGGTCAGAAACCCATGTCTCTTCTGCCCCTGCTCATGCAGTAAAAGACAAAAGAAACTTTCTGGTATCCCTGCCCACTTTATCCAATCAGGACAGAGAACTCCATTAAGCAACAGTCCAGTCTGCTCGGGGGACGTGTTCAGAGCAGGATCCTCCTGTTCTGGTTCCTACATTGGCAATGGTGGAACAGGGATAAAACTACAGGGTGCAGTACATCACCAGAGCAACCAATAACTGCTACTCTTTGCTAGCTATCCCTGGATGTAGCTAGCTACCATTAGCTTATTATTTCATCCCTGCAGCTATGTGGCCCTATTAGCTGACTGAAGTCTGCCTAGACAACAACCTTGGATCCCTTCTGCCAGCCGACATCACTATCAGACTGATGCCTCTTATGATACAAAGTGGTATTATGAGAAAGTACGGGCCAGGGCTAGCTGATTTAACTTTAATCTGTAACATAATAATAGTATTATAATCACATACAAGTATAATAATTTATTATCGTATGGTTTGCATTTAAAACCTTATCTGAGAAGACTTGTATAACTTCAGCTGTTGAATAAATCTAGTGGAGTACAAATTACAGTATTACTTTCTGAAATGCCGTGGAATAGAAGTACGAAGCACTATATTAATAGAAAAATAAATAACTTTTGTCCTGGGTGTCAATAATAGTTGCAAACAGAAATCGGTGACAGTAACAGTGACTGTTACTGCTGTTACTGACTCTGTAACCGAACAAAACAGCAATTAAAGTCACACAAAGCTAGCTAGAACGTACCTGAAGCCCTTCCCTGACAGCCTCCAGCAGGTAGGGCACCAGGGAGTAGTTCCACAGGTCAGTGAACCAAACCCGAGAGCCTTCCACGTCCATGGGACAGGACAGAAACAGACGGGGGCCTGTAGGCACAAAAGAGCCAAGATGATGAGTACTAGATAGACGACACATGTGTTGCAACGCACTTGTTGCATAAGAGTGGGGGCAAAAGTATTCAACAGGCTTACCTGATCACTTTATTGACTAAATGGTTCATTCTCACATAATCAAAGACTCAATATTGATGTGTTTAGTAGACAGACAGTAGATGTGTGTGTGCTAGTGTGAGACTGACCTATGGTGACATCAGAGGAGCTGTGTGCCTCTAGGAAGCCGTTGAGGTGCTGCCATGTCTTGGGGATCCAGTCGATGATCTTAATCAGGTCATTGCTGCGCATGTTCTTATCGATCTCTGTCTCTATCAGCTTCCGCCGCAAGAAACGGCCCAGGAAACCTTTGACCGGCTCAGTGTGGTTGGTGCACAGCACCCACCTACACAGGGACAGATGATCAATGGTAAAAACAGAAGCGGAGGACCTGATAAATCAGCTCAATGTTAAACCAGATTTCTTATCAAAGCAGCTGATGTTAGAGACGATGAGGCCGTTTCAGGCATTTCTACCATAACAACAACCAGTTTTCATATTCATATTAAATTAATGTCTAGCTCATGATGAGCTTTCCCTAATGACTTTATCTTTGCTAAATCATCAGCTAGTCAAACATGCCAAGCAGAAATGATCCTCACTCAGAACATGCATTATAGTCGATTCATTTTCATTTAACGAGGCTAATTATACAAAAGAAGTAATTACAGCCCTCCCTCTGGAGGAAGCCCTTTAGTTTACAATCTGCAAGAAACAACATGGTGACACAGAACTCAAATCAAACACATTGTCTGGCAGGTGAGATGATGCAAAACAAATACAAAATAATTTCTCTGTGGAACCAACATCATCTGAACACATTACAAACAATATAACATCATAACATGATGAATATTTTAAATCCACAACACTGCTGTATTATAATCTATATTATACTTTCATAGAAAGTGCTAACAGTTTAGACATTGACATTTCTGTACAAATTAAATTGTCTGTCACAAACCTGAAGTTGTGGTGTAGCTCAAGGTTAGGAGAGGTGGACACTCCCTGGTTCATGGTCCCAATCACATAAGGGCTGCATAGAGACAAACTCATCATAATGACTCACAGTCACAACTGAGCCACTTCAATAACTGAGTGAATAACTAAATAACTGAGCAACTGCTACTGTATGATATCTGAGATAGTTAGGAATGCATTGACATGTTTCACTACATTGTAATTCTGACTCACCATTTGTGGTACTTGCAGTTGAGGAAGCCATTGAATATGTCACTAAGGGAGCCGATATGGTGGAGGTTGTCCAGGATGACCACAGTGGGGAGCTCTGTGTCCGTCTCCTCAGAGTTGCACTGTTCTGCCAGGTTGGACAGGTACTGCCGCAGGTCCTGGGGAGGAAAGCATGAGCAGGTTTACATTTTGATGCGATATTCCGAAGGTAAAAGACTTCAAGAGGAGGTTTTGATGCATTATAGTTTACAGGCAGGCAGCAATATAGTCTGAGACCCAACTGTTCTCCCTTTTTATTCATTTTAAACTCTAGTTTTAATGCAATAAATGCAGCCTAAATACAAATGAAAGACAGGTTTAGTATTAAAAACACATGCTGATATTTCATTATTGTAGACAATCTCCATGAGAGTTTATTAGCAGCCAACCTTTCACATGTGATGCTTAAAAATGTGTATGCTCACTCCTGCTCAGCCTTTTTTTCTCCCTTTGGACAAACTACAACCGGTTAAGATTTAAATATTTTTGGCTTAACATAAAAACAAAATCGATGATGATGCATGTCACATTCTGAGGCCCAGGATTTAAATGCTAGTATAGTTTTTTTCTTTCTTCTTTTTCTTATGCTGAGGAAAATGCCAGCTTGTAGAGTCAGCTGGGCAGAATCCAAAAGTAAAGAGCTACAATTTTGTAGCAGCATTTAGTAATCATACAGGGAGCGTAAAGAAAGCAGAGAGACCAATTTACACACACTCAGAAGCAGAATATAGAACAGGGGTCATCAACTACTGTTTTCTGATGGGCAGAAATATAAAAGCAGACACGGTGAGAAACCAGAAAAAAGAATACACACACCTTTACCTTTCTTACAAAGTTAATGTTATTTAACGACCCTATATCAGTGTAGACAGACTCTCAAAAAAACATGGGAAATCCATTAAGGTAACTTGATTGCCTAATTAATTGGAAAATGCTGTCAGACCTCGAAAGGAGGCAGTCAGTGATCAATCCAAAACCACTTCCAATTCAACGACCAATAAATGTTCCTCACAGGAAACAAACAAACAAAGGTTGGCAAATGAAAATAAACTAAATAGTGGCTCTCTTTTGATGCACTATCACTCCCCTCTGGGTTGTTGCATTCTGGGGGATGCAGGAAGACACTAAAGTACTCCAGAAAAAGCCAACTCGGTGAGAGTGAATAAATCAAAGAAGAACAGCCTCCACAACAAACCCAGCATCCCAAACTGCCATGTCTGAATCCCTCTTGATCCCACCTTGCTGGAATTCTGGTCCACGTTGAAGCTGGCCACGTTGTGCTCTGTCACTTCCTGCCCCATCTGGGAAATGATGTACTCTGCCAGCTTGGCAGCCATGAAGGACTTGCCGGTGCCGCTGGGTCCTGAGAGGATGATCCGACGATGCTCCATCAGCAGGTTGAGGTACCTTTGGATAATGGGTTTCGGGATCAAC
Source organism: Diplodus puntazzo (assembly GCA_963678695.2). Lineage (NCBI taxonomy): Eukaryota > Metazoa > Chordata > Actinopteri > Spariformes > Sparidae > Diplodus > Diplodus puntazzo. The sequence goes on along the minus strand of OZ023177.1, from coordinate 6,431,133 downwards.
GTGTCAAACACCAGACTGTCGATACTGTTCTCCTTCACACCTACAAATAGGAAGGGAAGAGAGTAGGGAAAGAATGGAATAAAATGCATTTAGCTCATGACCAACTACTACAAAAGATTTTACTTGAGAATCTCCGCCTGGTTTCTAAACCAACTGTAATACTGAAATAGAAACTCCATGTTTTCTCGCAGCCATACCTTTGAGGTTGACCTTGATCATGTTGTTGTCGCCCACCAGGTAGCCACAGGGCAGCAGCTCAGGCACTTCGGAGGCGTGGGAGCGGACCACCTCGCCCATCCTGTAGCAGACGATGCTGTCTGAGCTGAGACCCAGACTGGTCAGAGGGTCCACCCGAAACACATACTCCTGCAGGGAGGGAGGGGTGAGAGGATGTTGAAGAATCGCACTATTGATTGTGCTTAAATATAGACTGGGATTCTTGCACATATTTTCTAACTGACAGTGGAACCATGTGTGTCTGTGAATCTTACACACAATGACAGATGCAAAACCATTAACACACAAAGCTGATGCTGTTTTCTATGATTTAACATACCTGATTAAAGTTGAGCTTACCAAAGCATTGTACATAAATGAATATACAGGCTGTATTGGAAGCAGTGTGCAGGAGGTTTTTATTGTGGCTTCCTCCGATGCACCTGTCACACATTCAGCTGATTTAACTTCAGATGATTCAACTAATTTCAAAGATGAAAGAGTCTGTCTCTCCTACACGGGTAAGATGGCATACGGAATCTAAATCCAGGCACTCAAGTGGAATACAATGTCTTTAATAAATACAAGCCACAGTGTGGCTCTGTGGATACAGTGTTTGTAATGAGAGTGCAATAATTCCCCTGTTGTTTCGTTTCAATTTGAGACTGAGAAGCGCTTTTTCAATTCAGCAGTGTATAGCATTTGATGTAATTAAAACTAGACAAATGCAAACAATTAATTCAATCTCAGCGCCTTTTAATTGTAGTTGCTTGGTAGCATTTGTTCTCCTTATCATTAAAATGTGCTACACAAGAGAAACTCCACTTATATTATCATTATTTGGGGAGAACTACTGCATATGTGAAAAAAGCCTTTTGTATGGCTCCAGAGGAAGCTGCATGTATCTAAACAATTGCCTCCAGTGATTCATTCAGTAGCTAAGTTGCATTGTGGGTCATTTGGACATGAGGTTTTAAAAAAGGAAGAAGAAAGATATCTCTGGTTCTGCTGTGTGGATTTTGTCATTTGTTCATAAGCTGTTTGAACATTGTGCATACATTACCCACAATGCAACTTATTCACTGAGTGACATCACTGTAGGCAATTCATCTGATTACGACAAGCTTCCTCTGAAGCCACAAAAGGCTATCAATATGCAGCAGAACTCCCCTTGACCTGTAAACACACTTTAATGTGCAAAGTTGGTGAAATTGTGAAAATTAACATTCTAAGTTACACCTGTGGTTTTCCTTCTATGATAAAAAAACAACCTAATATGTGCCTGAATAACTGACAAGAACTTGTGAGCATCGGTCTGTTTACCTTGAAGAGGCGTCGGATGACCCCATCCAGGACATCCCATTTGGTTTTGCCACTCACACCTATGGATCCAATCAGGTAATCCTGGGTTTGTATACCCTGAAGAGATGTCAAACAAGTTTATTTAAAAAACAGCAATCAGAATAAACACTATTAAAGTGGTTTTACCTGGAGAAAAAGAGAAATAATGGGACATCATCTTGCACTAACCTTGGTTGTTTTTGGCCCACTGCTGATGGTAACCACTATCCGCACACTCCGGCCCTCTTTGCGTAGGTTGCCCTCGTAGCTGTCATCTAGCAGTATATCTGAAAGCAAAACTTTCTGTCAGGAAACGCAACCAGCTTTAATCTGTCAGAGATTTGATTCATTACAAACAAACTCTGCCTGCTGGCAAATTAGAGCTGGAAATGGACAAACAGACCCCAAAGTAAAGGATAGCTAATGGGTTTCTTTCATGTGATAATGAGTTTTACATTTAATCAATGTTTTCATAGTGAGTGCTCAGAATGGTAATGTAAGATCGGGTGTGTGTTTGGAAATTAAATACCGTACAATCTGAGGGAGAGAGAGACAAAGACTTTTTAGATGAATAAGTCAAGATGTCGCTTCTTTCTGCAAAAAACAGCACGGTAAGAGCGGTGAGAGTGTACTAAAATGGTAAAAAGTTGCTGACTGGAAAACCAAAACAATGAGCTGAAAGATGCTACAACTCTCAGGAGATTCAGAAATTTGGGTTTGCTAAAATGAGTCCAACTTTTCATATGCAAGTACAATATATGATCCATCCACAAATAATGATTATAGCAGCTTAAATGATGAGCCACTACTTAACAACAAGCTTCACAAAACTGCAGCATGTAGAGCTCACTCCAGTTCGTCTGCAGCTGTGTGTCTATTTTGTGCAAGTTTGTCTTATTTGTCAGCTTCCTGCCACCTTTAACCTTTGATAACTCCCACCATAAGTCTCTCTTCATTCTCTTTTTTCCCAGACTCCATTTTGGAGAGGGTAGGGGGTACTTTGTATTCGGCTGGCTTCCCTTAGCTGAGGGCTCTGTGTTGGGGTGATAACGGCCCGTTGGCCCACTCGTCTTCCCACGCGTCACTGCTCTCGGCTCATCCCTCCATCAATTAATGAGGGCCCGAGTCCTCGGAGAGAGTTGTGCCTTCTATGTTAATTACAGGACAAGAGAGAGGGACGGAACTCTTTGACTTCTCAAACGGAGCGGGCCTGGAGAGACTTCCAGCATGTTCATATGTATGTGTGTGTGTGTGTGTGTGTCTGTGTGTAACAGGCTCCTGCTGTGTTGTGATCCTTCGCTGTAGAGAGAGCAGCTATTTCATAATTTCATGCGGCTCCTCCGCATCATTTCTCTCGGCAAACACAATTCTCTCACATTTATTGAGGCAAGTATAGACAGAGCTAATCCAACCTGATGCCACAAAAAAAAACTTCTGCCCGGAGAGTTGCTGCGGAGCATAAAATACGTCCTCCAGTTCAGCGAGACATAAGAACATGCCACTTACAATGGCATTCTCGGAGGTTTAATTCGTATAAGCTGAATGCACCTGCCAACAGCTTTGAACGAAAAAACAACTTGTCCCAAAACAAGAAAATATTTCTGGGGTATTCTGTTGAACGCTCAGTCCTGATTGGCTGGTAAAAGCGTTCAGGGATGTATTATTTTTAGTTTCTCAAGGCACTATGTCTATTTCACTCACTTCCACCACTCCCACACTTGCTGCTACACAGACACTTCAGACCAACGTGTTGCTGCAGACACCAGAGCTGACACTGAACTGACCTGACATGATGGTATCTGTGATGTTGAGGTTATTGAGCGACAGCCCCAAAGACTGACGCGAGGAGGAAGAGGACGTGCTGGAGGTCTCGGAGGGCGGCCGGGCTGTCTTGATGGGTGTTGCTGTTGGTGTGGCGTTACCGCTGGACTTGAGACGATCGTTCTCTGCTTTCAGAGCCTCAATCTCATTCTGTAGAATGACAAAAGAATAAAAAAGACTAGGTAATAGTCTGATGGTCATTTCCCTGCATTTCCGCTGGTCACTGTTGTTATTCTGAATCAGTGTTACTGGAGTTATGGGCTGTAAGCAGGATTTTGATCTTCAAGGCTCTCTTTTAACTGAATTGTAAGTCTCAGATAAGGAGCCTAACATGATCCCCAGATCTGAACGGAGACTATAGGCTTCTACAGACAAGGCAATCCAAATCTACAAAGACCCACTCAACGGAGACATTTATGGTGTTCTTTGAATGTGTGCCTCTTTTAAGAATAGGAAATGACGCAGCACCTCTGAACATTATTCTTTGAACTGATGTGTGGCGTCTCATTGCAATACATGAATAGGAATTATATGAATAAATTTAATATGTGTATTTGAAGAGATAAAACTTTATTTCCTATCTTTTTTTTATTCGGCCTCATGGGCAATTAAACAATTTCATTCGACCTTCCTGAAGCGCGTTCACCTTGACTTTAAAAAATAGACACTGAAAGTCATTTATTAGTTGCCACTTTTAGAGGTGATACAGCTCAGTGTGCTTTGTGATAATAGGAAAGCTAGCTGGCAAGTCACAGGGGCTGGAATTCTCCCATTATAAGGTTCAGTGTACAGGACTTGAAGAAATGAAATATAATTTTCATGATTATGTTTTAATGTGTATATTATCAGCTGAGACTTATTAGAATAAGCCTACAGAAGGAGCGGATCCTTTTCTGTCGAGCCCACCATGATTCTAAGATAGGCCAGAATGGACAAACCAAACACTGGCTCTGAAGAGGGTCTTTCCTGTTTTTGGCGATAAAGGAGGCTAAGACGAAGGGTGTTCAGTTGGTTGCAGCCTGCAACCTCACTGCTTGATGCCAATAAATCCTATGCACTGGACCTAGGAATAGTAATCAATAGTTGATATTTGGGAAACACTTCAATTTCTTGTTGACAATTAGATGAGAAGGTTAAAACCACAATGAAGTTTGAAAGGTACATTTGTTGAAAAAATGACATATGTTACATTACACAGTTACTGGTCCAGCAAAAAAACAGGGAAATTATTTCAGGTAAAACTTCAGATATAAAGTCTGAAGTATACTGGAGCACATGGATTTAGGCAACACACTTTATGGAAGGTAACATTACGACGCCAGGTACGTCTTTATCATAGACAAACATAGAGAGACTCACATCCTCTTAAATAACCTCCCCTGATTTAGACCTCATTCAGAGCAGGCAGAAAAAATAAGGTTGTTGTTGTTGTCATTTTACAACAGATTCTTGCACAGTTTAAACAAAGAGCTATAACATGTTTATTGGTGAGCATTAGAGGTGCTGATAGGAGAATGTTGTTACCTTCTGATAAAGCATGTCTCGATGACTTTCCGCAAAGCATAGCAAAGCTCATTTAAGCTAAACTAAGCAGCTGCTGGGTCCAACTACATATTAACACAGACTTTAATATCTATCTCTCTACAAGGAATCAAATTAGTTTTTTCCCCATAATATCTATTATGTTGATATTATAAATCAAATTTATTTCCTCACTGCTATAGCTACATTTTCATCTTAGAGTGTGAAATCTTTTCTCAGATTAGAGCTGACTGGGAACAGTAGTTTTAAGTTTTTCAACTTATGAGTGTAAAAGGGGCCGTCAGGTGTTCTTGACCACCTGGAGAGAATGAAGAACAATAAGATTATCATGAACTACTTGCAACAGTTTGGTGAAAAGGTGGAGTGGCTCTGTGTTAGTGTGTGTGTGTTTGTGTTTATACTGTATGTGTGTATGCGTAATCAGCTAGTTTGCCTTCAGCCCTCCTGGTGCCCCGCTGGTGCTGTCAGCCATCCACTAAATGCATTGTTAACTTCCTAACTGGTAGCTGTCAGGCTCCAGTGCCTTTAGGGAGAAACACAGCACCTCCGCCCAAATAAACCGGACAGACACAGTGACAGTTTGCCTGTCTGAATCACAACCAAATGTACTTGTCTCTCTATGAGATACAAGAAGGGTGAACATAACTGATGGCAAAGAAATAATTCATGTTTGGCAAACAGAACTAAAGACAATCTGAATGTGATCTTTTAGTGTGAGTTCTTCACAACCATGGTCTCCTGAAAAAATGGGCAAATTTGCACATTTTTCTGCTTTGACCTGTGTCAAACATAAATAGATGCCCACTGGTTAGTCAGCACACACTTGGCCTGCGTTTAGCCGCAGAGTGTGATCTCACCTGCATGCGGTTCATGGCCTCTCGGATCTGGTCCAGGTGGTGGGCGGAGCTAAGCGCCTCCAGACGGATGTCTGTCAACTTGAGCTCCTTCTCCCTCAGCTCGTTCTTCAGCTGGAGGACAATTTCAGCCTCTGCTTCGGTACATTCGCACAGCCTGCAACCGGGATTACACAGAGGGAGGAGGAGGGGGTCACCTCGAGGGTTATGCCAAACACTCACACACACACATTAGAGAGAAATAACACACACTTAAAGGAAACAGAGTTGAAGTTAAGAGGGAACTGGAGTCAGTGATATGAACCGCAGAGGCAGGTACGACATGGAAGTGAATGAGGTACTGGGACATTTGGGACAGCGAATCCTTCCCATTTTCAATTTTTCATTATTTTTCCAGCCGAGCAATCTGAGGATCAAATCCCACAATGAGCAACTAAAGTATAAAAGTTGCAGTTATATTGAAGACCTCCTTTAGCATGAAGTATACAGAAGGTGCTGGCGAAGCAGTTACATTGTTGTGATTTAGTTATGTTCCTACTTAACAGGCAGAGATCACAACAACTACAGTTAGATGCTATGCTATTTTGCACAAGAATCTGTCACATTCATGAAGTTCACTGTGTGACATTCATGTTCACATGCCCCTGAGTAATGCCATCTTAACAAAGATTTCACCAGCTGCTACACGGCTCAGCAGATGTGTACAGCACGTGCATGCTTGTTGGCAAAATGGCCACATATCATCCCTTTGGCAGTGACACGGAGCCGATGTTGCCTGGTACGAGTCAGAAAATCACTACTTTTTTTTCTTCTCATACTTTAATCAACCTACTGCTACATCACTTCAGAGGTCATGGTCCAAGTTAGCGGACCAACCTCCGACATGCTGAGCTAATTATGGCATTAGGATGCAGAAGTCACACCAACACACCCCACTGCACACACACTCCCTGGGAGCATGCCACACAGCGCCCGTTACCGAGATCTGTGCTTGTAGACCATGTGACCGTTTTGCTTTTTCTTTGTCGTCCAAATGGGGGAGGACTTGCTATCGCAAACGCACTTTCTATAGCAGGTGGGGAGACGTTAAAGAAAAGGATGAAGAGAGGTCGGGAGAAGAGGTTAAAGAACAGTGAGGTGATGATTAAAGGATAGTTTTGAGCGAAAGAAAAACACAACAGTGAAGAGAATTTAGACATATAGCAGAAGAAGGAACAAAACAGCTAACTGTACATGTTTTTCAGTGTATGTACAAGGGGAGGGAATTACCTGTGTATATATGAATGTAAGAGTGGATGCACGTGTAAAACTCACTCTGTGGTGGAGGGCGAAGAGCGCAGCGTGGCGATGCTGCCTTGCCTGTTGTCGTGCTGCAGCTTGGGCGAGGATGGCAGCGAGTCGGTCATCTCCTCCATCTCGTCATGGGCCGACTGGGATTTGGTTTTCTTCTTGCTGAATGCCTGCTTGAAGGAGCTGCGTAACTGTAAAACAAATAACACAAAAACAAACAAGGCCAAAGGCGTCAATATCGCCACACTCCGACCTCAACAGTCACAACATGTCAGCTCTGGTGACATCACATCCTGCCAGATCAGGAAGTCACGCCGTGCTGTTTCCAAGCAATGGTCACTGTCTGGTTTAGGGTAGAGAGGGAGGCAAAAAGCAAGGCCGTAAGTAGAGATGGAAATGAAAGCGAGAACAGGTGATGAGGCTTTTTAATGACCCTAAAAAATAAGGCTGAACAGGCAATCAAAATGAACAAGGGAGGAGGAGGGAGGAACAAGGGGGCAGGGGAGGGAAGGGGAGGGTTGCCCTATCCATGCCGACGTTTCCAGAAAAGGAATAGAAGAGGTTGCTCTGAGAGGGGAAAGAAAGAGGAACGAATATGGGAGCGCAGGGGAGGGGGAGGATGGGGGACAACCACAGCACACATACAGAAGACACTCTGGGAGCCACTGACCTGAGCCGGGATGGAATCAGCCACCTGAAGATGCAGAACACACCCAGCGTTAAGCCACACAAACACACACTCCTGCTCATGATGAGTGATTGGCGCTAAAAGCTGCAAAATGTGTCAGATACAGTTGTTTTTGCGCAGATAGCAATAACAGAGATTGCTATGATTATGTTTACGATATACTGTATATGTATTGTCAACTGATGACTGCTTTTCCTAAATGCTTCGTGGCATGACAGGGAGGCATATTACACGTTTTTTAAAAGTAGGGGGACATGCGGTACTCATCAACTTTACATTGTAGCTGATATGAAAAGAGTCCATGAGATTTTAGTATCCATCCTGTGAAAGTCCTGATGATCCTGTGATTTTCCCTTTTTCTCTTGACATATTGAAAAATATTTCCTATAATGACATTTTTCTGCAAAACAAAGCCAGTTTGGTTGGTACTTCATGTAACTGAATTACAGTTTGAGTTTGGCAAAAAAAAAAACTATGTGTTCTGATATTGTTTTAAAGTGAGTCCTACAGTGTAAGCACGGTTTACAGCACCAAACAAGCAGACAGTAAAAAGTATGTACTACAAGATTCTGGATAAAATCAATAAGGCCCTCATCATGCTAAACAGAATAACTGAGTAATAGTAAGTTCAAGTAAATACATTTAGTAGAAGTAAATACATTTAGAAAGTTTTCAGTCCCTATCCTATTTAATGATATATTTTGAAAAAAATGGCCAGAATTTTAAGGTAGCTTCAAAGCTATAGCTACTTCAGCAGGTCAGATGGTTGCCGGCACTGAGTCCCAGCCTTAATGACACTTATAATTTTTTCATCCCCTGGTGCCACTCTGTTAGCATGATCTGCTGCTTTTCTGCCCACTCTTCACTTACTCCTCAGTCACCTCAGCTCAACTCTATCAGCGTCTCCATCCATGCATGCACTGAGGCACAATTTATGCAAATGAATAATTAATTACTGCTTAAATAAGGGATTGATTTGTATTCATGAGCCTGACTTGAATTTTTTGGGGGTCTCACTTAACATAGCAGGCTAGGGTGTCACTCTCAGTAGTGAACTTTTCAGCTGTTAGCATGCATTTCAAGGGCAGGAGTTTTGCATTGCAGCAGAGACTGAAAACTGGCTCTGGCTCTGTGCTCTTTGGCGGGGACGGAACTTCTAATATGTCATCTGTCTGACTCAGGGGGCTGCAGCAAATAACAGCTCTCCAGCCAGGGACACTGAGCTGCTATTGCATAGCGAAGCAGAGAACAGTGAAATCAGAGAGAGGAGACTGAGCTCTGTGGTTGTGTATTGCATTTTTAGATAATTTGGCTTTGTTGTTCTGATTTGAGGGTATTTGTGAACACAGTCCCTGGTAGAAATGGAAATAGGAGATTGGCATTGCATAAAGCAAATGTACGAGGCTCCACTGCATCCCTGAATCAGTTGCAAGTACATCTTGGACACTTTAGCCATCAAAGAAACCACGTTTTCCCAAAAGGAAACAGAAGTTAAAAATGAACTCTTTGGGAAATAAAGATGCATCTTAGACTTTTAAACTTGGGCAAGTCCAGTTGAGTAGTAAGTAAGAGTCCTCAAAAGTACTTTAACAGTTGATACTGAGGGAAGCGAGAGTGTTTCTCTTCTGTCCAGACTTTTCCACTTGGAACAGAGATTCAACCAGCACTTCTCTAACCTCTGGGTAGCGGTTGCTCTGGTTGTAAGTTGAACTCCAGCATCGATGATGTTAGTGGCCACTTTGCCTTTTTCCAAGCTAATTTACATGCTGTTGTGAACAAATCTGAAGTGTGTCTCAAGCTATAATTGCAGGGTAGTTGACCCTCTGGTAGCACTCTCCGCCGAATGGTACCTCAGCTTCTCAGCTTACACCTTCTCAGCACTGTAACCAAGCAACAGGGGCTTGATAGGGGTTTTTAGGAATAGTGCAGATGAGCTATGAGAGTCCCAACATGCTCTGCCTCCAACTTCAGACACAAACAACACTTACAGTAAGAAAGTAAGTACTGAAAGCTGGACCAGTTGTACACAGTTGCACAAACGCCCACATTAAAACCAATCACCAAAAGGATGAAAGAAGAAAGAAAAATGGAAATACAAATCAAAACATTAACACTGTATTAAAAAAGTATTGTGGCTCAAAAAGCTAGAGGCAGTTATAATATCCAACACATTCTATCTTTACTTTTGAGGCATTTAGCTGCTTTTGAAGCATTTTCAGTGGGTGCAACAGTACAATAAGCTGTATTTCATTAATCCATGGAAATGCCCTTATCTATGTAAAGAAGGCATTTAATCTCTAAATACACAGGCATATAGAATATATTCAAATTAGCTTTACGGCTACTGAAAAATTCATATGTTTTTGAATTAAAAGGCTTTCACCACCAAATACACTTCCTAAACAATGACTAGAAAACTAAATGTAAAACTCTAAGGCTTCTGATGTCTGCTGCAACCAGATGGAATAGGTCTGAGATAAAGAAACCTGAGTTGCATAATCGTGGGAGGGACCGGCAGATTGCCGTTAAGATTTTCTGGCATTTTATGCAGAAGACTAGTTGTATATCTGTTCCAATCTTTCTTTGCAGTGTTTCTCTTATGATGCCGGCAGTTTGTTCACTCACCCAGCTCTTCTTCTTCTTCTTTTTGTCCTCAGCGTCCTTGCCCAGACTCCCCATGCTGGAGTGACTGGCTGCACTGTTGATACTGGACATACTTTCTGACGAGTGCTGCCGTCTAATCCGCAGGTCTGGAAACGACAGACATAATCTTCCTTAAAGCACAGAAAAGATGAGAAAGACCTACAGAGCTGACGGCTATACCAAAATGTTTCGGTGGTAGCGAAAAATAAACACTTGTTGAGATAGTCAGAAATACAGCACAGCCAGACAGTCTCACTTTCTTTTAACGGTGAGTAGTTTTCCACACATATTTTTAATGAATTATCACTAATGACAGTGAAATAAATGTGGTGTATTTCCTGTGACTTCTTCAAAATGGAAGCCACTCTGTGTTTTACAAATAAAACTTAACTCTATCTCTCTGCTAGTGTTGATATTTATATCTAATGTGTACATCCGGCTGCTGACATAAGCATTTCCCAACTTGATATCAATAAAATATAATGAAATACAAAAAATCTCTCTATCTATACAATTTACATTTACATTCAGGGCATTTAGCAGACACTTTTGTCCAAAAGGATTTACAGTACTGCATACATACATTCATACACTGATGGCGGTGGCTGCCATGCAAGGTGCCGACCAGCACATTAGGAGCAGTTTGCGGTTCAGTATTTTGCCCAAGGTTACTTTGACAGGCAGACCAGGGGAATCGAAACCAGTGACCATCCAATAACAAGAGACCGGCTCTACCCCTGAGCCACAGCGACCCAATCATTTATCTATCTTACACGTGGGCATAGTTTCCCTTGAATTGTTTGTTAAAACAACTATATGAAGACATAATCCCTCAATGTAAATACACTTTGTATGGCTTCATTGATAGGACAGCTTCAGAGATGACAGGGAACAGGTTGAGAGTGCGGGGGTGACACGCAGATAAGGGCCCAAAGGGCGCCCCTTCCTGTATGTTTTAGCAGTGAATACTTTAGTGTTATGTTACTGCTCTGTGGAGTCAGCTGAGCTTGAATAAGCAGCTATGAGGAGACTGAATACTTGAAAAGGTCATATCACAAAATTGATTACACATCTGATTCAGGCCGTTTCCATAGCTAATTAAGGATTTTCTAAAACTGACCTATGCAGCACAAACAATTCAATTATGAGGGGGCTCAATTCCCCCGGCGACCAATCAGGCTAAAAATGCATCAGCTCAGGGAACAGAAAGGCCGCCTCAGAACATCAGATGATTTGAGTTTGGCCCAACACCCCTGCTGGTTCCACAGTACCTTTGTGTAAGTGGTCCGGGCCATTGAGCGCCACCTGGATGGCAGTCTGGGCGTCTGTGTTCTGGGTCTTCAGCGTTTCTATCGTCTCCCTCAGCTCAACCAATTCAGACTCCTGGAAAGAGAGAGTGCATTTTTTATACTGAGAATGACACACCAAAAAAAACTGCTCTTCTTTTGGCCAAATGCGTGGAATCAACAGAAGAGCAGCGTCACTGGAAACAAATTCTTAAATTTGGCAATTACAGTTCTATCAGCGGGAGGGAATAACAGACAAAAATTAAGGGTGGGTTATTTTGAAGAAGATAGGAGCCCCCCCGAGGATTTGCCCCAACCCCGGCACCACCTGCTCAGAATGAAAAAAGCTCTTCTCTGATTAACCAACACGATCAGATAGAGGGAGTCTCCTATTCTGCCTTGCCCGAAAACCCACAGAGGGCTGCAGATAGGGTTTCTCCTTTAATTAAAAGTTGTTTAACAAAGACATCCCACCAGATCCCAGTCTGCTTTAATTTATAGAGGATTAAGAAGCTGCCAAGGCTTGTCAGCATTCTGTGTGTGTGTGGATGTGTGAACAGAGGGAAGCATTCATAATTTGGGGTAGGGATATATGTTTAAACATATTGCTGCTGCTATGTGATCAGCGCTTTAGTGCCGAGCTCTTTTGAAACCTCCTGTCAGTAAAAGACTTGTAAGAAAATATAGAAAAATAGGACTCGGAGTAGACAAATGTGAAAAAATTGTCAGGGTTCACTGATTTGAATTTGTTTTTTGGGGTTTAGGTTCATGTTATATGCTGAACCATTGCATGCTCGTGCAAATATGGACACTTTCACCTGCCTGTAAAGCAAAAAGATTGGCAATTTAAGCAGGTCAAACAACTTTAGTTAAAGTTAGGAGTAAAGTTAGAGATATATTAAGGCAACAACTAAAATTTTAATAGGAAAAAAACCTGTGTGAAAATGGAAATGTCAGTAGGAAACCTTTCACATGAGTCAGGAACTGAACCTTACAGATAAAAATATCCATTAATCCAGAACCACGACCTTCTCATTGTTACTTTCAGCTGCACTATTCCAGTGTCAAACGGTTGCCTGTTTCTAATCATTTCTCCTCCCTGTAATCCCTTTGCCATTGAGTTCATAGGCAGTACATTTCAGCATTCAGGACTAAGCTCTTGTACCTTTTGTTCCGCAGTCATGGTGAGGCTCTGCAGGCGGCAGGTCATGTTACTCAGGCTCTTCTCGAAGGCTGCCACCAAGTGAGCCTGCACAGAGACACAAAGACAGTCTTCAGCTTCAGTCACTCTCAGATTTCAAGGAGAAGTTCACATCAAGCATGTTCAGAATGGTTCATTTGAACAGGGAAGTTGTTAGAAGCGTCTTATATGACTTCACTGTTGCATCTTCGCTGTGAATTAACCATCATACATTCACAAGACGGTCTTCCCACCCTGACTTCCTCAGTCACCTGAAGTTGCAGAGGCGACACGCTGAAGAATGTCAAATGTTTGGCGAAGTCATACCATCTGCTGTGTATGTGTCTGGGTGTGTATCTGGATTTGTTAGTGCATGTGTTTTTGGAATATATGTTTATGTCTGGATGTCTGCTGAAGCCTTATGTTCATGGTTGTGTTTCCTTGTGCAAATCTGTAAAATCTGTGCGTGCGTGCGTGTGTCTGTGTGTGTCTGTGTGTGTCTGTGTGTGTCTGTGTGTATACTGCCAGCTCATCCTCCCTCCTTAGCTAGAGACCCTGAGACACCTGTCAGGCCTGGTGTGTCACACAGAGGTGGGCAGCGTGCCCAGACAGATCAGACAATCTCTGCTCAACACAAACACACACACATGCACACACATACAAATTTGCATCATTATTCTTGTGAGAACTTTGATGTACTTAAGTTAACAGCACCTGTTCTTAAATCTGCAATCCATCCCAAAAACATAAAAATGAGAAAATTCCTCATTGTTCTACATTTGAAGGACTTAAGGACCTCATAAATCTAGAAACACAGACACACACACAAAACACACACACACGGTAGCACCCTGTACTGCCTCTTCCACTCTGTGTCCCTGGCTGAATCAGCGAAGGTCTTGACCTTTAGAAATGCCAACTGTTCCAACTCATCTCTCCAGCTCCACATCTCTTTCCAACTCCACCTGTGCGCTCCAACTCAACACCCCCTGCCCACCTGTCCGCCCTGTAGGAAGCGCTGACCAGACTCGAACGCGTCCCACGGCTGACCCATCTGTCCTGCTCCCGGGGCCCGGCCCAGGCGGCCACGCTTAGCCCCTGAACCCCAGTTTTTCTGACCATCATCCTGATCCTGGGCGCTGGGATAGAGGTTGACGGTGGGCCAAACCAGTGAACTGGAGGATAAGTTGTCGGTGTTGGTGCTGCCAGGCGGCACCGTTAAAGATGCGGATGACATCTCAAATAGATTATGTGTTGGTGCAAGACGGATGACACAGTCACGACTACAGTGGTCAAAGCCAGCACCTACTGCTGTTCTACATTATTTAAACACTACAGCAAGAAGGGGAGGGGACAAAAGAAGGATAATGAGGGATACAGCCAAAATGAGGGAGGAGGAGAAGAATAAGAAGACAGGGAGGGGTAGGGCAGGCTGAGCAGAAAGGGAGAGCTGACAAGGTCAGGGTGACACAGTGAAGGGTGAACAGAAAGAGGAAAGAGATTGAGAGGGAGGAGGGGTGCCTGTGTGAACTTTTAAACCCGATTTAATGTAGGAGAGGGCTGTCTCCCCCTACATAGACTGGAGGAAGAAAAAATACTGAGTCGTACAATACTCCCACCAATTGGGCATCAGTTTTTCTTCTAATCCCTCTGACAGGATGTTGGTTTTATTAATTCTGCTCCATTTTGATCGAACAAAGCCAAAAGCAAACACGCAGTTAATCAAAATGACGTCTGTGGAGAGCAATTAATCCAATATGACAGTGCGACAGGAAATATGTTTGTAGTGTGAGTCAGTTTCTATGAGAGCATGCTGCAGATATTGACAAACCTGCACGCTCTAAATCAAGATCCAAATTCGATAACAAACAGATATTCAGATCAAAAGCTGTAAGTAATCCTTAAGTAACCAGGTAAAGTAAGCCCACCCGTCTCTATGCTATGAGGGGATGGAGAAGGGGATGGCAGGTTATACAATTTGGGCATTTTGCTAACAATGGAGTTGCCATCCACCCTCATCAAATCAATCAAATCACATACTAATCCTCCCTCTGTGCCCTCAAAATATACATTCTAACATTGCAATGACTTCAGTTTTGATCTACAGTTTGAGAACATTTGGATGCTTGAGGCTCTTTCTAAATTCACAAGATAAGGTCAAATACGTAATGCAAGTTGAAGTCACAACCCAAGTGAAGTGAACTTTTCGCTAACACACCTTTACATAAACGTATTAGGGAGTAAATGGCAAAGAAGTTATTGTTACATAATATCATATTGGGGAAGAAAGATACTGTCTTCTTCCTGAGAAGCTGACATTTTGAAAATACCAGTTTTAGTCTCTGTGGTGACAATCTGGAAGTTATCCCTGCACATCAAAGCCTCAGTGTGAGTGTAAAAGACAGAGCGTTGTCATTGTCATTGATGGTATGTGTGCTATGGAAGTCTCTGTTATGTGAATGCATGTTTAGGCCCACTTGTATTGTTTAGCCTAAATCAATGCGTAAGTTTCTGTACGTGTGTTCTGGTACATAAATGCTAAAGCAACTTCACAGTGGGTGTCTCATTTTGGACTGTAGATGGGGATGACATGAGCTTATAGCACCAGCAGCCCACCATGCTGTCATGTAGATACAGTGTGATGCCGCTCCAGTAGTTTTTTTTCCCACCGGCCTCCACACTGCCTACTCACTGTGTGCCCACCTCCCATATGTGCATTACAGCTCCCATGAGTAGGAGCCACAAGCACATATGGATTTCTGCTGTTCAAGTGTTTGCATATGGCTTGGCACAGTGAGGCATGAGAATGGTAGCCTTCTCCACTCCTGTTTTGATGCTCAGTAACCCTGTTAGCAGTCTTTTGAAATTGTGTTTATAAATACTTTGCTACACAAAGAACACGCTATAAAAGTATAAAGGCTAAGCGTAAATTGTTATGCACCCTCACCCAGCCATACTTGATTAGTCCATGAATGTTTTTTTCTGCTTAAGATTGTAGCAGAATTACATCATATCCTTCTCATTTGTTGCAGGATGAAGATGATGAAAATCCTGCTAGTCTCAAACACTGTACATAATGATGCTGCATCAGCAGGTTTTCACTTCACTATAACTATACTGAACTGTGAAGAAATATAACATTCTCAATTTGTACATTGTTGTTAAAAAATTTTTACATAGAATGTATATGCACTCTACACTCCCCTGTACTCCCCTTTAGAGTTCCCCTTTAATGTACTGAATGAGGTTCATCCAACTGTGACTATACTGGAAATGCAAAGCTCTGTGTGAATTTCACTGTCGAGTAAATCCACATGACCTAAACAAAGCAGAAGTTATCTGGCTGTCCCTACATAACTTTTACACAAAGTTACATCTTCATCTAGTATTCCTCAAGTTTTCCTGCAGTGCATTCTTGAGTCTCAGCTCGGTACAACTTTGTGATCAAAGCGTCGGACCGAAGCAAAGACCCCGTCTGCCTCCTCGCTTGATCAGGCACTTGGCATTGAGGGTTGGGGGGGAGGCGAGTCACAAACTGAGACTTGTCGATCTATCTGCATCTGAGCACAAAGACAGCTCCGTCTTGGGGTTGGAGGTCTCTGTATCTTACTTGGTTTCACCCACGCATGACGCACTTGAGTCTAGATTCACTTATCCTCATCTCCCTGTTCCCTTTCTACGCCCGTCTACCTCTATTTGATTCTCCCTGCTTGGGTGAATTTGGGAGAAGCTCCTGTTCTCGCTGAGACCCCCACCGGCTGAGACAAAAGCAAAGAGACAATCCTCTCTGTACCGTAGACACACAAACACAATACAAGAAAACACCCCATCTGAGGAAAAGCACACAGATACACACACACCAACAAAATCAAACAAGTAAGAGCCTAAATACACGCAGGGTGGCTTCAAACACAGAGAAAAGGATTTGGTGGGCGTCTCAAAGATTTATATTCCTCCCAGAGCTTCGATAGGCAACGCTTCCCATAAAAGCTCTCTGACAGCAGGTTATAATGCAAATGAGCCGACTGTTTGGACGGTGTCTTTTGAAGTAAACAAACTCACATTGGCAGACAGCTGAGATGTCAGGGTTGCCACCTTCTCCTGAGAGGCGTCCAGCTCCCGACGCAGCTTTCTGATTTGCTGGTTAGGGAAGAAACAGAGGTAAATGACGAGTTAACGCTCCTGGAGGAATACATAAGGAAAGTAACTATGACTGTAATGCAAAGAGGTGTTGAACTTGCAACTCCCATGTTGTACTGTAGATAACTTTGATGTAAAAACTCTGCGGTTACATAGTACAACTGTGTTAAAAGACACTGGGGTGAGATGTGAACACAAAGTGTGGGGGATTACCGTGGAATTTTGGACTGTTTGGCCCTTGATTGAAAAGAGAAGAGTAAACATTAACACCATGTTGCATGCCTCCATCAAACAGCATGTACTGATGTGGCTGGAGGGAAAAGAGGTTATCACAAGCCACAGCACTGGTTCGGTCAAGGTTAGACTTGAGCAGGGAAGCTAGAGGTACAGTAAGTATTCCTGTCCTCGGTCAAACAGTATCTGCAAATACCTGATTAACTTTCTAAAACAAGCTAAGTGCCAGATGTGTCAGTTTACCAAAGTGGACAACACACTGCAAGAAAGTATGGACGGTCATGAGAAAGGATTCACCTCACACAGAAGATTTCCATGCTTGGTTTCAAATTTTTGTCAACATCTGAACTTTTCTACTTATGTCTGTTTTTGAAGATAATCCATATGACAGAGGACATATTACACTCCTCTTTCCAACACATTTCATTGACAGTTTTGACATTTTAGGAGATTAAGATTTTGAGAATTCCAGTTAAGTCCTGTTTATAATTTATTTTCATTGTTCTTCCTCATCCTCCATGCCAACGCTGCTGAGCCAAATTGCTGTTGTGCCAACATAACGACACATGTCTCAAGTGAATGATGACAAATTCGAGTCATGTGAAGGTCACCTGTCTCAGGATCTGAAAGTAGCAAACATAAAATATGAGTGAAATTTGAAGGAGAAAGAACCAGAACTGGCTCAATTGTGGTACTCCACAGTGACTTTAGTGCTTGACTGTCAGCTTGCACTGTGTGAGCTGTCTCAAAGTGCTAAACTCCACCCATCTGGCATGGTTAAAACAAACCCCACAGTATATTTATTTGACATTACTGTCTGATCCAAGCTTGAGCTTACAGCAATGATAAACAAGGACAGGGAAAAAGAAAGAGAAATCAAAAAATCAAAGCAGAAATCAGGAAAATCAAAGAAGAATCAGTGATAAACTGAACAGGATTGTTGAACGAAGCCAAACAAAAAAAGAGCCAAAGGGCAGGGCATGCATTACATATGTAGGCTTTAGTGTTAAGTTTTCAAATGAGCATATTCTATATGCTATGAAGCACAGTAAGGCTTTGTGGTTATCAAGATGAAATAAATGCAAAGGTTTACTACTAACAAAAAGCAATGCAACATGGAGTTAAACCGCTTTATTGAACAACTTGAAATCATTTCATCCACCATCACTTTTGTTGTATTTATGTACTTTTTTTGTTCAAACCGATCCTCCATAATAGGCCATATTTATCTGAATAAATATCACTGTTTGTACTTTGAATGTAGGTGCAGTGCAACAGAAAGACACACAAACATAAAGACTGACAGACACCGAAATACAGCCAGGAGTCACCAAATGGGCAGCAAAACATGCGCGTGACATGGAAGTTGTCACGTCATTTTTTAAAGATAAAATCAGCTGATTCAAAATAAATCTTGAAAAACTCCTTGAGGTAAGATGTACGAGTAAGTCACTTAACCCCCACCAACATCAGCAGAGCTGATCAGTGGCCAACAGTGCAGCACTGCAGCTCCACTGAGCAGCTTTAAGATGCAAATTGAACGAATGTGCAGTGGGAAGGTGGAGAAGAGAAGCAGACATGCAGACAGATGGAAAATCACCCATCCTTACCTCGGAGTGTGCCTTCTCCTCTGTCTGCAAGGAAGAAGCATAAAGAATTTAAAAAGATATTGGCTCTGTGGGTTTTATTCACACAGCATCTTTTCAAAATGAAATGAAGGAAAGTGATAAAATGGCCAATGCATAGACGATGAGAATTAAACCAAATTTGGATCAAATGAGATTAAAGTGACAGACAATATCACTGGTGTTGAAGTGCATAAAATCATATAGAAAATAACATTAGAAATGGTTTTGATAACCACAAAGCAAACACATTAATTCGACCTGAGGGAAAACTTTGTAAACAAAACTATCTCCATCATTCATCCAGCCCTTTACTCTGCAACTTTGTGAGCGCAATTGGAAACAGGCGGAGGTGGGTGGTAATCGATCTTTCTCTCTAAAACTAATCTGCTGCCTCACTGAACGTGCAGACTGGAGCACTGCCTGTGCTATTAGAAACCAAACACTTGTCCAGAGTCTTATCTGCCAAAGTTATGTTAGAAGCATACAGCGATGGAAAGTAATTTCTTTAGCTCAACTGAGACAGAAGGGACGGGACAAAAAATATTGGATGAGAGTGTGTGTGACATTTAAAGCCTCTCTGCATGGAAAAGCTGACAGTTTTCAAAAATCTGGTTATTTCAGTCTTAAAATTGGTCCTCTTTTGCATGCAGCCCTTAATATTAGCACTGAACCTCACATTGAAAAACAAAATCTCACTGCCTCAAAAGTTCCTCTTAGCCTACGGTTGCGTGTGAGTTGATTGACGGAGTTTTAAAACAATGAATTGAGACATTTATGATATTGAGGGTGCTGTTTGGAGAAATGAAACAAAATAAGAAAGTGAATCTTTAAAGGTGCATCAAATGTTTTGTTTTTTGGCCACTTGGGGACAGCAAGACAAGATGTAAACACAACATTAACGCATTATCTTCTTATAAAGTCGTTAGGGTAAAGGGTAAGGGACACACAGCATTATTAACAATCATTTGGAGTTGTGTTTTGGGCCACCTTATGAATAAAAGTCAAATATTAACCACTGAGACTCAACCACTGAGATGAGTGGAACTGCAAAGTTACTTTAAATGCATTTGTCACTACAAGCAACTACTTTCATATTACATACAGTCAACTGATACATTCAGAATCTAAAAATAATGATTTGAACTTTAATGAAGAGTTTACACAATCATTTACTTGTTTTACATATGCAGCACCTGACAGTAACACTGATTCTACTGTCCATAAGGAAGGAAAGCCGGCTACTTACCGCAGAGTACAGTGAAGATGTGCTGGAGACCAGAGATAAGGAAGATCCGTGGACTGTAAGCAGACAGGGAGAGTAATGATGAACAAGAAAGGTTTAGAAAAATGTAATAATGTTAAAAGTGCATCAGTTAGATGTGACCATACCGTCTTCCATCTTTTCAACTGCAAAGGCTTATAGACAACAATAGCAACTTTACAATACACATTTGCTTAATACACGGTTCATAAAGCATTTATTGTTTGTTAACAGTGAAATAACTATCAACCAAAGTTTAATCAATTTGAAATTGACAATTTGAGTTATTATCGAGTGTTACAAAAATTCATCTTTATTGCTTTCTTATTTATTCTTGTTTACCCAGATGAGTGATTAGCACTTTATAGCTATGGTAACTCATTCAGATGATGGGAGTTGTGCACAGTCATAAGGAGGCTGTGAAAAATCATGATTTGCTTGTTAAAAAGCTGACCTCTATATAGAAAGCAATCACAGAGCCTCTTACATCAGCCACAAAAAGATCCGAACAGAGCGAGCCATCAGCCAAGTCACTCACAGTATGAACACACGCGTGAGCCCATTAAATCTGGTATTAAAATGACTGATGGGGCTTTGCTTTGGTAAATGTGGCTTTAAAATTATTATAAACAGCTCTGTAGTACTGAGGTCATTTTTGGAACACAGTGCACTCAGTGTGTTTAAGAGTGTGTCCCAGAGTGTGTCCTACCTTCGTCAGTGCTGTCCCTGAAGGAGCCAGAGCGGCTGATGGCCCTTGGTCGATCCTCCAGGGAGGTTGCGCTGCCACCCAGTGGGTGGCCCTCTCCATACAGGTCAAAGGAGTCCTGGGCGGGGATACTGTTGGAGCGGCTCATGCTGCTGCTGCCTGGTGGCAGGTTATACTGGCTGATGTTAGTGGGGCTCACTGCACGGAGGAACAGAACACCAAAATCAGAGTTATAATTTACCCCTGCTACATTTTTGCATGTCTATAATGCATCAATAATCACTCATTCATGCAGGAAAAATAACCTATTTACTGCTAGATATCATCGAATAATGTTGCAAATGTTGAACTTAAAGATATATTTAATTGCTACATGAAAAAATTATTCATTTAATCAGAAATTTCAGTATCATACAGTTATTTCCAAGTGAGTTTGTCTACTGCTGTATCCCATTTCACATACAGCATTGTCACACATTTTAGGAACATACAAAACATTTTAATTAAGAAATTTGAAAACATGGTTCAAACTATTTAAAGATATTCAAAAATGTATATGTATTATATATACTATATCATTATCCAGAAGATATAAATATATATACTGTATATTTTGTTCCATTAGAAACATCTGGCAGGCCAAATCTGACCATATGGCTGGCTGATTTTGGCACACAGGGCCCACTTCGACCAGCACTACTTTACACTTACGCAGGTTGGAGTAGTGGTATTTTCCAGTGGTGGTGCAGGAAGCTCCAGGAGGAGACAGTGGGGACTGGCTGCCAGTGTCCTGAAGCCCCCCTGTTGAATGGGATCTCAGCCACTCTTTGCCTTCCTCGTGAGATGTCTGCCGGGAGGAAGGAGGGTACCTGAAACCCACACAGACACAGTAAAGTTTAGGCAGAAAACACACATTTGGAGGTCCCAGTAGTAACGCTCTGTGGTGATGAATTAAGTGCCGAGCTACATAACACAGCATGTGAGCGAATGGTAAAAAACATGCAGCCATAGCAGAGATGCTCCCATGCATGCATCTACACACATACAGTCTTGTATACACGCACTGCCTTGGCTCAAAGCTGCCAAACACACTGACACTGCCGTTCATCTCCTCTCTCCCCAGCTCTAAAGTGGCTCAGCAACACAAGGCCCCCTTATCGCAGGCATGACAATCGGCCATATTTAATCCTCTGAGGATGATAATTGAGTTTGCACTCATCCCTTTTCAGCGCTGTCTTCCTTCCAACGCCCCCATTACTACGCTTGTCACATCTGACCCTGCTCCAGTCCCCAATGCATGCTTCATATTCTCCCCAGCAGGGATTGGGTGTCTAAGAGTGTGTTGAATGGTGTGACACAGCTGCATTCGTTGCTCTTTGGAGTCGAAATGGAACTGACTGAAAAATCCAAGGGTCAGTTTTTGACACTGTCTACTTAGTGCTTACAAATTGTCTTTAAGCAGGACCAGTGCGTGTCTTTATCCGACTAAAGGGGGCTATTAGTCTTGTAAGAAATCTAAAGATCATGCCTGGTTTCAGATGTAAACAGACAGTCATAAATAAATATTGCCAGAAAAAAACTGTTCAGAGGAACAAGACACTGCAGTCTGCACTGAACATCACACCCAGCTGGCATAAAGTATGATATAAGATCAGATGCTTTTAGGTCCCAAAAAAGCACCGTATGTGGCTGAAATGAAAGAATGGTTTGAAACCAGCATGCCCCATCCAACCCCTCTGCAGCACTACTGCAAAATTGGCTGGAGAAGTTGTTCCCTGTAGAGGTTGTGCCACTGTGATGAATGGGTTATGGTATTTCTGTCTCAGCCCCTTTAGTCCCAGCTAAAGTCAAAGTATCCATTCTACTCTCCCCTCGGCAAACAGAAGAAATGCTATCAGGAGGTTAAGTCCATTTTTGGGAGCTGAGGAAGAACTGCTCTGTCATGGTAGCTGTGTTTACCGCATTTCTAACAGTGCTTGAGATGAGAACCTGATGAGGATGCATAAAGTAGCAGACATACACACAAACAGATCAACACATGCCTTTCTGATCATCTCAGCAGTCATACTGCATTACAATGTTTCCTCACTTAAAGAGTTATAATCTAGATTTATAGATCTAGGGGTTTGGAAAGTCAAAAACTAATACTGAGAAGGCTACATGAGGTGACCAAAACTTTTGCAGCAAATATGTCAGAACAGATGAAACTGTTTTTTTATTTCTTCACTGCGTAATGTATTTCATTCTGAAAAAAATCTTAATCCATAGCTGCTCTGACATATGCAGGAAATTTGATCACGCAGTGTAAATGCCGCTGAGATGATGACAACATTTGCTAATCTAGATCAGTGGTTCCCAACCTTTCTTTGTTAAATGTATATCCACATCCCTGTCAGGTGTTTTTCTTTTGAAGTCATTGTCTTTTTTTTTAATTTAAAAAAAGGTGCATTTAAACCCCACAGGAGCAAGAGAGCTAACTGTTAGCTAACTGTTTCAAATGTTTATTCACTACTTTAAGTTAACCATTTTGTTTACCCAATATTTAAAGCTTTTTTAAATTTGTATCCATCATTTTAACCTACATAGTGTAAATCAAAGTAGCCTATCAATTAGCCTTCTTTTGGCTAATGTTTTAACTGTTTATCCTTTGCTAACTAGTTTAAAGATACATCCATCAATTTCAGATGACTGCTTATTGTTAACGCCTAATGCTAGCTATCTATTTCAACCATTTATCTATCAGTTTTGAAAATATGATTATAGGAAGTCTGAGGGAGTTTTATTTACATTTCAATTTCAGTTTTTTCAAATTGGTTAAGCTTCTTCACAATCTTTCTACAAAGCCTCATTCAACGTCTTGGTGTACATGTACCCCCGGTTGGGAATCACTGCTATAGATATCCATCAACATGCAAAGTACACTTAATATCAGAATGATTATTTTTGTGTATGATCTATGTGAGTGAAAAAAATAAGAACAGTTGAGAATGATATCTGGCTGCAGATGTGTTGTACCTCAGTCCCTTTTTGGGAAGCGTATTTCTGTCAAGAGGCATGCTGTTAAAAACACAAAGGATGAGTGAATTAGATGAACACCAGAAAACACTTGTTTTTACGATACATGAGAAAAAGACTTGTCACATTTTACAAACTTTTAACACACACAAACACACACAAACACACATATGTAAAGACACACACAATGGAGAAAACAAGACATTACCAATGCATCACAACACGACAGACAAGAAATATATAACAGGCAATTTTTAAATCAATTGTTTCATTTTTGAGACATACAGCTAAACTAGTAAGGGAAAGTAAACTTTTGCCCTCTTTATTTTTATGTCCTGAGATGTATTGCATGCAGAGTGTGGGGACAAAACGATGGAAACATCCTGATAAAGTCTTCACATGGAAGTGAGCGTCTGAAATGATCTGAAATTTATTGTGGTACTTTTCTGGCATGACTGTGGGCCTACAATTAATATTTTCTCGACTGTGTTACATTCTATTAATGATGATCCCAGAAACACACTCTATATGCTTTGACATAATATTGGGAAGCTACCAGTAGGACTGCTTCATGTATGTCCTTACCAAACTGAACTACTGCATCTACTGATTTTAGATGTTTCTTTTTATCAGACCACACCAGAAAACAAACTTAAATTCAACAAAACTGTGTTCTGGATCAACGGATATTTCTTATTATCAATCTTCTTATTTTTCATTATCAGTAGGGCTTCCTTTGCATTGTATTATATATTTAAGGGTAGGGAGATACAGTTTTTGTCTCTGTTGTCAAATGAAACAATGAATACGATTCAGTCCAATCGTATTCCCTGTTACTCACCCCTCAGACAGGGTGGACTTGACACTGCCGGTTCGTGTGACCTTGGGCCCGTGGTGGCCCAGCGGCAGATCAATGGACTCAGAGCTGGTGTGCAGACTGGTCATGCTTTGGCAGCTCAGTGTGTCCTTGCTGCCAGCTGAAGAGCTACAGGCAGGCCAGGGCCGAGCGTTGGAGGGCAGGGAGAGGCCAGAGGCCGGACTGGAGGCCGGGGAGTCAGTGCACAGGTCTGGGGTTTTACCGTACAGTGGGCTGCTGCCACCACTCAGGCCGCCGGCGCTGCCCAGGCTCCCCGTGCCAGAGGAGGGCGAGTCCAGACTGGCCTGCCTCGCCAGCGTGCCGTGGGGGCTGCCCAGTAATGAGGGGCACTTGCCAGAGTCGGGCGTGCCCGGGGAGCTGGCCTTGCTGCTGGCTTTGGTGCCAAACAATCTGGGGGTAGAGAGGTGGGTGCAGTCATTTAGAAGTGCTCAAAGGGCTAGTGGTGAGCATCTGCAAGATCCATACTGGAAAATGAAAGATTTTGGTATACTCTGGGGTTGAGAAAGTGGATTACATTGAGGTTATCCAACATATGAAACTGTATTACTGCATTGGTCACACGCATCAAGAAACTCAAGGATCAGTGAGGTAGAGTGAAAACCAGTTAGTAAAACATCCCCACATCTTTACTGTAACGCCAACTGTAAACTACAGATAAAAGACTGAGCGAACATTTATTCCTCGCAGCAAACTGCACCTCATTTCAGCTGTGAACTCTCAGTAATTTACATCGACACATCTGCTTCCACAGCTTTGCCCATTTCAACCCTGTGACTTTAAATAACCTAATCTGTTAGGCCACTCAACTCTGTTTGCCTCCCACATATGCTCTGACAGTCTGCTACCTATCCTGCGCCTGTCCCATTCTGTCATCGCAACCACATGAAGCATATAGGTGATGCTGTCTTGAGTCAAAAAAAAAAGAAAAGCTTGAAGACATGCAGATGAAACGGGTTGACTTGACGGATCGGATGGGACAGATGTTTGGACACGCCTGCCGTACGCGTGCTTCTAATGAGTCAGGGATTGGCATGCCGAGAAACTCCTGTCTCCTGTCTGCTCTGATCAAGACTGCTAAGCTGGATTTGCCTGACCTGCATGGAATGCCATCAGACCTTCATCTCTGGGACAAAGATATGTTTCATCTAGAGTAGCTATCACACACACACAAGGGAACAATCTACATAATGGCACCCCTTGGCTGTGCAGCCGAGTTAACACAATCCATTTTTCTTTGAAGGCACTGAAATATGATTTATTAAGTGTCTTATATTCATTTTGTGCACCCAAACATATCTAAAATTGATAGATGACAGAGTATTTTTTCGCCATGGTGTGACTCTACCACTATGGATGACATCTTCAATAAATGCCCCTATCTGTTACAGGAGTCTGGGGAACAGCCTGCATCAGGGAAACATCACTGGGCAGCACAAACATCAGTTCATCATGATGAGTGAAAACACTGTTTAATTCTGAAATAGATGTGTCGATGACTTTGTCTGAATCTTGATAAAATAAGACATAAAACACCTAAAGGCATGCTTACTGCACTGTAAGATACATCCTGTATTGTTGATAATCGAGGGACTGAAGAAGTATGTGATGAAATGTCTGATTCACATAGAAACACACATGGTGAGGGACAAAGACAGAACACAAGCTGTAAGCAT
Organism: Diplodus puntazzo; assembly: GCA_963678695.2. Lineage (NCBI taxonomy): Eukaryota > Metazoa > Chordata > Actinopteri > Spariformes > Sparidae > Diplodus > Diplodus puntazzo. The sequence goes on along the minus strand of OZ023177.1, from coordinate 6,404,738 downwards.
GTTTTTGTGTGTCTGACCTGCGGAACGTCGGAGAGGCAATGTCAGGGTACTTGGAGCCTGGTTGCCTGAGGCCTGATTGGCCTGTAGAGCTGGACGTGGGGCTGGACTTGGGGGAGGTGGATAGTCCTGCTGCTGAGTCCTGGTCTGAAACCGCTACTTTCTCCTTGTCTGTCTGGTTAATGGTGATTGGACTGGAGCGGTCTGAGCCCATTTTCCCGTCCCTGCGTTTGGCGCCCGCAGGTGTCGCTGCCCCTCCGGCTGACTTGCCGCTGACGTTTGAGTCGATGCTGCTGGAGCTAGAGCGATGCCCGCTGCGCCCTGCTGCCACCCCACTGGAGGATTTGGCCGGTCTGGGTAGAGAGCGGTACTGCAGGGTCACTTTAGAGCCACTGCAGCTAAGTAGAATGCCATCATCCTGAGGCTGTGAGCCATCCAGGCTGGTCTTACGCACACCACCGATGCCGGTGCCTTTGCCAAGGGCAGCAGAGGACTTGGGCGCCTTGCCCAGGGTGGCTGAGCCACTGGTGAGTGTTGCACCACTGGAGGTGATTAGGGCGCCAGTAGGACCCGGGATCTTCTTGTATCCAAAAGAACCGGTGGTGGGTGGGCGTGCAATGCCAGAGGGAGGTTTCTTACCTTCGTCCCCACTACTCTTCCCAGCATCTGAGGGTGAGCGCTGGATGCCAGCTGAACTCTTGGAAGGCGCCTTGCCCTTCTCAGAGGCCTTAGCATCATCAGTTTTGCCTGTCAATTTGCATAAACACTTATTAGCACAAATACAAAAACATTAGCCTCAGCAGATTCTTGGCTCAGCGCTAGTTTTTATCACCTGTGGTGCCACAGGGTAGGAAATTAGTGTACATTTTGGCCAACAGCCAGCTGCATCGAAAACCAATACTTATCTACAACACAGCTGCTAACCTTGCTGAGTGGACTGAAAATTTAAGAGCAATTTTGAAGTTGCCAAGCACAGGTATCAGGGAGGAAAATCATTAAATCATCAGTTTTCAGGTAAATCTGCTGCAACTCATAACTCGTAACTCCAACTTACAAAACATTGTTCTTCCAAAATCAATACACGGGAAGTAAAAAAAGTGAAGCACATTATATAAATTTTCACTAAAGACATTTTGACATGCTGTATGGGTTTTACATGCTCTAGTTAAGTTTCTAGGTTGTTGGACTCCTTAATAGTTGAGGCAGTAAAACAATATTATATCATCAATATCATCAATATAATATAAATATATATATATATATACATACATATTATATTGATGATTGTTGATGAAGCATGAACTGTTTGATAAAGTCTTAAATAGGAAACATCACAATGTGTGCAAAGTTAAGTTAAACTTAAAGTTATGTTAATGGCATACAATAAAATAAACTTGAAAGAATCTTATCTGAAAGGAAATTAACCTCAAAGGAGCTACAAGTTAATCTTTTTTAAAGAGTAGTTTCAAGTAGATGTTTGTACATTAGGACATGAAACATATTCTTGCTTCACATGGTTTATTGAAAAGGAGACTGAACCTTGTTTCATCACTAATCGATTTTGACACACTTGTATCAGAAAAAAAACAACATAGCCAGAGAAAATGGTCTCACTAATGTCCCACATGGTGTGCTATTTAATTTAACCACTATACAGTGAAAAACTCTTCTTCTTTTGGTACCTTGTGGCTACGGATAGTTTGCTTCACATGCAAAACTTTATGTTAAAAGTGCTTTTTTCAGGAGAGACTTCAGATATAAGGTCCCAAGTGTACTGAAGCACATGATTTAGACAATCTTTATTAAATGACTAATGCTTCAATGCCATGTGTGTCTGCATCAGGGCCAAGATGTTTTTTTGCACATTGAACTTTTCCACCCTTTTTTCCTACTTCAAAATTCAACTGATGCACCTTGTATCGAAGACAATTATATTTTGGGTCAATCCCAACAAACCCATCCTTGCACTAAGTGTATTACTGCACTTCATTTCTTACATAAAAATATATGTTGCAGGTCCTGCCTGGTGTTTTGAGGGTAGCAGAGGTACCTTTGGATCTGGGTGGCGTGATGCCCACCTGGGCTGTCATGCCCCTTCTCCAAGAGCCTGTCTGGGACATTTGGGCCAGTGCGGCGGCCTTCTGACCGGCCTCCTCGTACTGGCCCTGGGCTTGAGAGGAAGATGAGGATGAGGAAGGCTTCCAGCGGGAGGAGCCGCTGCCGGGGTCCATGCTTGCGTCCAGCTCCTCCTCAACCTTCTTCAGGTCCTCGGCTCCGGCCCAGCTGCTGCTCACCTCCTGCTCGGCATGCTTGGACCTGCTTCCTCTCTGGGACTGGAAGGTGTCAAACAAAGCACAAGAAGATATTAATGGAAAGTCAGGTAATGTGAATGTTGGAGTGATCTTAAATGCACTAGTTGAGGATATTTAGAAAAGGTACCTGCTCATCACTACAGGACCATATATTAAATGTTTTTGGGTTACATATTTTCTTGACATACTGAAACAATTGCAAATAATAGTTTATAATAATAGTCTCAATAAATCGTTGGTATGACCCTATAAGAAAGACTATTTTACCACACACAGCAGCCACAAAGAGATATAAGTCCGTGAACAAACAGAGCAGCAGGGTGTGTGTATGTTTGTGAGGCTGAAGCTATCTTTGGAATCACCCATGTCCAGATCTTCTCTTTTGGGACGCATACAAACACACCCACACAAACACACACACGCACACAAGCAGCAGTGATAACTACCCTACCTTAACAGATGGCCAGTCTCCCTAGCAACACCAGAGTCTCTTAAGAGCGCAGTCTGTTGAGTATTTGATGAGGGGCCAAAGATACTTGGCAGAATACAGCAAAAAACCGGTGAGCAGAGCTGAGCGGTGGCCTTCAGTCTGCAGTTAATTCCCTCAGCTGTGATGTCAGAGCTCACACCCAGACCGGCACTGATTTCATGCTAAACCAACATGCTTCTAACTTATTATTGAAGAATAACTTTAGTCAGATGTGGCAATTCAGTTTGTTTATCTATTAGTGGTCAGCATCTGTAATTGCATTGTATAACTTGCCTTTCGTGTTTTGTGTTAAAGCCGTACTCAACCTACAAAAATACTACCTACTGTATGTACATCAACCATTATGTTAAACAACGACTCTTTCAATAAATCCTCCCAGCCAATAAGCCCACTTCTTGTTTCTAATGCAGTCTCTTTAAAAAAAAAAAGTCTGGGAAAGTCATGAAATGCTTCAAAAACACCTGGTTGGAACATTTCACAGGTAAGCAGGTTCATTGGTAAAAGGTGTTAGTATCATGATTGGGTATGAAGTGATCCTTGACAGGCTCAGTTGTTCACAAGCAAGGATGGGACAAGGCTCACTACCTAGTGAAGAACATTATTTGTGTGAACGATATTACTACATGGTCTGGATTCACTTATCTTTTACATAGCACTCCAGCTTTTCTGGAATAGGGGTTGTGTTTGGTCTTAAACCAAAATACAACAGAAGTTGAAATTTCGACCTGATGATGGCGACAGAGTAGGTATTTTGGTCTGCACCACAGTGGTGGACTGACCAACAGACCACACAATACTGCCATTCTCATTCACTCTTTGACCCTTAGTGACATCAGACCCCAGGTGATGAGGAATGTTACTAGCGGTTAATGCTTACCTGTGCTCCCTTGCTTTTGCGTGATGAGCTGACAGCGGTGTAGGCGGGTGTGTTCAGATCATCAGTACTGATGTTGTCCAATGTGTCGCTCAGGCCGCTGCTCACTGAGCTGCTGTCGTCCCAACTACAGGAGGAGAGGAACAGAGGAGAAGGAAGAATAGAGTTCAGTAAGGTCCCGCTTCTGTTTCTGATTTGAAACTTTCTAGTCGTAAAAATAGCAGTGGTAGTTATGACAGGAGCAATACAGCAGTATTAGCATTCTTCTAACCTTGCACAGCAGTTCTTTGTGCTTGACTAACAAGCAAACTACCTGCGCTCCACCAGCTTCTCACTCTAATTAAAACTTCAGTCCACATGTCACTAAAGGATTGCAGAAAAAAGAGCTGGAATGAAGCACACATATAATTCTAATATCACTAGCTCGGCTAGCAGACTTGCAGAGCATTTGTAATTGCCAAATTTGTCTCTACAAACAGCTGTGCTCCTTTTGAGTGCCCCATTGACTTGTGGGTATTTGAGTTCTTTTTTTCCTTTTTTTTTTAGAGAAAAAAAGAGGCACTGGCTCATTAATCGTTAAGCTCCTCATTAACTCTGAGTGTGTGGAGGAATAAAGGGAATCTTCATTAGCATGTCAGTATTTAGCTGTTGTGGAAGGCTGACAGACACCGAGAGCCCCCTGAATGAGGAGCGTATGGATCGAACAGCCATCGTCTCCACACACACGCTCTTTAATTACACCCAAATTAATCGCTCTGAAAATTCCTGCAACATGTTTCTCTAATCTGGAAACCCATTTTCAGCTATCACACACAATAAATCACCTTCAATAATAATATACCAACGCTCATTCCCTGCCATTGTCCTCTCCTCTCTCACCCACACACACATGACATGACAGTGAGCCAGCACTGCAGCTGTGATGGCTCACACACACATGTACAGTAGAGACACACAAAGAGTCCTCACTAATTGGTTTCCATGCCAACATGTCAAGTCTTATCTGTATGTGTGGTCGCTTTTATGTATTGTGGGTATGTCTATGTGTGTGTCAGACTCCACCCTTAATTTGCATGACAAATCTGACCAAACATCCGTAAGGGTTTCATTTAAATGATGCAGGAATAACGAAAACAGAGAGAGATGGCAATCAATGCGACCACACACTGTGATCGGAATCATGGTAATGGATAACAAAGAGTTTTCGTACAAACAGCCAACAATTGCCTTCGCCAGCGGATCCTACAGGACTTTGATGTGAATTTTCAGTCTGATGGATCCCTAACACGCCCTGCATTTGAAATGATTTTTTGACATACAAAATCTGAAACAACTTCCAGAAGCTAATTCATTTTTTTTTTTCTCCAACGAGTCAATTCAGGCTCGCCATCTATAATTCATAGCAGACAAGGATGAAACCCGAAGGCAGGCTGGAAATGAGAGAATAATGAGTCATTTTCTAAAAGGCTCACAAAGGAGGACGGGAGGGAAGTGTGGGCGAGCGGGAGATGTGCGGACGTGTACAGGAGCCCTCCGCCGAAAGATAATGGCGGAATTGATTTTCTAAAGTTTGTTGAGAGAAAAATCAATAACCATAAGAGTTGTTATGCTTAAAACAGGCATGCCATTCATTTGCTGTATTGGATCCTTTTATTTAAGGGAGTGTTAATAGTCGTAAAAGTGTAACACAAACCTCTTAATGTGAAACAGCATGGCTATCATAAATGTGAACCATCCTGTCTTTGCAGAGATGTAAAGGTCAGTGGCTAGATTCTGAATGCAGAAGTTAATATTCACCTGACACCTGTGAAGGGTTTGTAATGAATGTGGTGCAGAGTAGACACCCTGAAACCCAGTTGTCCACTGGTGCAGAGCAAAATTGATTTGCTCTTATGACTGATGTAGAATGAGCAGCATTTATCTTCACTGCCAAAATCTGACTTCAACTGGAGGCTTTGTTTTCGATGGATGGACTACTTTAGCTATTTGTGATGTGTTCAAATCAGCCTCAGTCACGTAGCTGGAAAAAAGAAGAGAAAAGAAAAAAACAAAAAAAGAAAACAAGCAGAAGAAAACAGGCCTATCTGTTATTGAACATTGTACCTAATCCTTGCTTAATCTTTCATTCGGAGACTTCATTTTCCTTCATTTCAAGCCCATTATCGGAAAAGTGCCTCAGAGATGGATGCTTGAGGCACAGACTAGCTTGTCATAGAAAAAATAAATGGCATCTTTGCTGTCAGTCCGAGCGCTGACGTTCATGTATCTACAGCTCTGCTGCAGTCCTTTAATAAAAAAGAGGCTGCTGTTGAGCGCTGCGACTCGAGCTCTGATATCAAACACAAGTTGAACTGAGTGTTTTAGTGGGTGTGTTTCTGCTCACACAAGGCTTTGACAAACAAAGCCTGTGGAAATCGATGGCTTTGAACCATGCCTGGCTTGTTTCCCTTTAATCATTTCCTCTCATCTGCACTTAAGCCTGTCTTTGCTGATACCGTGGATCTGTTTTGAGTAGAGGAGGGGGGAGGGGGATCTTCTGACAGCATGACAGTTTGAGGAATATATCGGAGTGTCGAGGCTAAATGTGCGGTCAGTGAAGTTTCAGTGATGACAGGGGCTGCCGGGTCACCTTGACAATCTGATTTAAAGTTAGCCCTCTGCTCAGCTATACTTTCCTCAGAAGTGACAGGGGAGTCGCAGTGCACTCTGCAGCTTCCGCTGAGACCAGCCTTCAGTGCGTGACAGACAACAGGGGCAGATGGAGCCAAATGTAATGCTCTCAACAAAATGAATCAGTCCAGAGTGACTGAGCTGCAGATGAAAACACAGATTCTGCCTGCAGATATACAGAAAATCCTGTCTTTAAGAATAACTCTAGTCGCATGGTGTAAAAATATTGTTTCTGAGAGTATGGAAGAGATGAAAAAGAGTGAGATGTAGAGAGGAAATTTAGGAGAGCTCAAACACAGATGGTCTTTTACGAGTGCTGATTGCTCCTCATGCCTGATTGCACATCTCAAATATTATTCAGGCTTCTTTTAAAGTGAGATAAGGATCAATTTTTCCATATCACCTGGTAATTTCCTCCAAACTGAGACAAATTGAACTTGATAAAAATGAAGCGCTGCTCATTTTCTTGGGTAGGCTAGTACAAAAAGGAGAATGGTGAAACAGCAATGAGAGGATGGTTAGTCGTGGTGACACGAGTGAGTAGAAGCAGATGGCTGTGAAGAAGCTCATTGACTTCCAATCCTTATCTAAACCTGAAAATAATCTTGCGCAGTTTCCCCTGGCAGCAAAATATCGCTCTTTCCTCCGAGGGTGGTCTCTCTAGTGCAGTGCTGGAAATCTCCATTCTGGAGAATTAGTCTGAACTGTGGGTAACATGATTAAAACTATTCCGGGGTAATTCTTGCTTCATTAACATAATGAGTCACAGTGAATAGCTTGTGGAGTCACAATCACACAGTAAAGATGCCCTTCAGCTTTTGCATTCTCTTCTGTAAATGTTAGTCTTTCAGCAAAATCCCTTTAATAAAATAGTTTAGTACAATGGAAGACAGTGAAAGACAAAACTAGCTTGCTCAACTGAAACGCAAACAATGGATAGATTATCATGAGGGTACTCAGTGGAGGTATGAACATTTTTTCTTGAAACACTGATAATGATGAAGAAATAGTGACAGAGATAGACGGCAGAATACATGTCCACCATTGATACACTACTGAGAACTTCAAAATATCTGAGTTATGGTGTAGTAAAAAATAATATATCAGTCGACACACTGTTGTCCTTGGTGTTTACACACTGGCAATGAAATATGAAATCAAAGTCTATTTGTGAAATTATGGTCAGCAATTTTCTGCACTTACCATTCGTTTGTTTTTACATGTTGTAATTATATTTCAAATTAGTAGTTTTTATTGTCAGTCACGGGGTCCGTCATACCCGTTACATACTGGCTTTAATTTGCTTTGCCATCATATACACGAGAGATTCACAGGAAACTAAACAGCATGTAATCAAGAATTACCTTTGGTGCTTTAATCTCATTGATATCAGCCTCACTGTTTACTGTTCACTCTCTTACAGCTGTGCATGTAGGACTCTTCAGGTACTGCTAATCTGAACCTTATGTTTCCTACGGCAACATATGGGGTGGCTTTAATTGTGAAGTGTTTTGTCGCTCAGGTTTGTGCCGATCACAACTGTTCGTTTAAAATAATTCTATAAAACAAGACAGTCATTTTGGGCAATTTTTAACACTGGATCAGTTTTGATTATTACTGATTTACTGTGACTCACTGTTGTGTGGAAAACTCTTCCACCTATGTGCATCATTATGCTGCCCCCAGAAACTGGGAGCTAAAATGGTAAACCAAATGAACCGTTACACACAGCAACAACAAGTATCGGCAAATAAACCAGGACTGAAATCGTAATGCTTATGACTTGAAGATATACTATAATTAAATTCTAAAAACCCAGACAAACAAAAACTAACACCCAAATAAGAAGAACATCTCAAATCACAGACGACAGCGCTTGGGAAACAATCTCAAAAAGTAGTATAGGGAGCACCTTCAAACTTCACACTTGAGGAGTCAGAAAATCATTTCCGAAAGCCAGATACCCCCGGACAAGGTAAGGTAATAGTAGATTCATCGATATCGATCAACTTCCCTTCAGATAAGGCAGGAAAAACCTTTCTCACTGCACCATCAGTGCTCCAGTGAAGCTGCTCAGTGAACAGTAATAGACGACTGTGTTTTGTCTGAATGAATGGGACGCTGGGGACTACTGAAAAAGAGCATCCCTGCTCTGTGGATTTTCCTAGGATAAAAGGTTGATGAAACAAAAAGAAAACAAAAAATACAGCGCTCCCCCTCCTGAGAAGCCCGCCTGACTGTAACGGGCTGAATATTTTATCGGGCCGACTCTCCGGATCAGCCCCGACTGCACTGACAGGGCAGAACTAACCGAGCTCCTCCCCTCAGACCAGCACACGTTCACGTCACCACTTCTCCTTAAAAATGGCACAGCCGAACTCAATAACCCTACAGCGAGGGAGGGTGAGCTGGACTTTTGTGTCATAACATCTTAAATTAACAATGAGCAACAATGTACAGAGCAGAATGCCTGCAAGGAGACTGCTGTGGAGGATATTGGCTTCCCTCCCATGTTTCATAAGCGCAGAAATGGGCAGATGGCGCGAAACAAGTCATCGTCTCCCCCTTCAGAATCCTTTAGAAAACACACTGTATTTCCCTTGTGCTGATTCTGTTCAGTGGACAAACACAACAGTGATGCTTTAGACTGTAACGCCCTACATAGTGCAACCTTCTATCAGTCAGTGTGTAGCAGGGGCGGTATGGAACTGTATAATAACTCGTGCTATAAAAAGGTATGACCTGTTTTTTCAAAACCTTGGACCCGTTTGGAAAATCTAAGCAGGCAAAATCTATATGAATGACTCTCCTCCTCGTCGGATGCAGCTGAGGTACCTTTAGCAAGGCACGTAACCCCAGCAAAGTTTAGGAGAGCTTATGAGTCAAAGGTGGGACAAAGACAATGACAATGTGAATCGATATCTAACCTTCCAAATGTTTTGATTTCTTTGCACATACTATTTCATGTCCTTGATTTTTTTTTGCCTCCCGCGTTGCCGCATTTAGCTGCTCCCATGCTATGAATGCACGGCTGTGGCTTCACTCAGCCATGCAAACATTATCTCATGCAGTATTCAATACGCTGGGTCTTGTTCTTTCAGCGGCCCGGAGGAGAAAATGTCATTAGCAGCATGAACAAAGGATAACACCGGTGATTACACTGTATCATGGAGGTAAATGAGATTTTGATGAGGGGATTGATAAACGTTTGGAGGGAATGGTGTTGAAGGAAAAGAAGGTGGGACGTCTGCAGATGAGAAAATGCAACAGTTACTCAGAGGACCTCTTGCATAACAAAACAGAAAAAAAAACAACAAAAAAAACAGTACACGTGATGGCATTTGAAGACACTACGACTAGTTTAATTGCTAATTAATTAATAATTAGCTTAATTGACATGGGATCATTATTATGACAATCTCAAATCCATTTTTTTTGTTTTTCTGCTTCTGTTTTAGCTAAAGGAGCACTTTAGTAATCCTCTATCTGAAAACACCTGTCTTATGAAAGCCATTAAAATCCTTCAGACAAATTGGAAAATACAGTGAGAACAAGATAAACATCCAGGAAAAAGAATTCTCATCCGACAGCAACTGAAGTAGAAAAACACGTGTGATTGAACTGCCGTTTCCTCATCCTTTGATCGTCGACAGTGCAATAAGTGTTTGTGAACAAATAAACGAGTCTTTGTAGAATAAAGAGAGAGGCTTTTCCTGCGGCTTGATTGACAGCAAACTGGAAGTTTACAGTCTGGACTGAGAATTTCTAAATGAACAAATATTTACAACAGAAATACAGCCTTTAACTTAAAGCTCATGCCAAGGTCTTGGCCGAAACTGAAACTGCATTCATTTAAAGATTTCTTTATCTGCTGACTTAGGAGATTGGTACTTCATTGGTTGCTAGAGCTGTTCATAATGTAGAAAATTAAGTCTGCCTAAATGTGTTAATTTTCTTTATGGACCTTATTAAATCACACAGTCTACAATGACGTTGTCACTTGTAACAAAATAAAATATCACATGGTCAAAGAGTACAACAAAAAAGCCAAACCCTAAAACAAAAGCTTGTCCAATAGCTGCGAAGTTGGTCTAACATACATAAAAGCAAATAATAAATCAGATAAAAGCCCAAAAGGAAAACTTAAACAATGTGTTGCTTTTGTGTTTTCTGAATGCTTGCTTTAGGTTCCATAATAGATGACAAAGTCTTAGTGACACATCATGAGCACATCAAGTGCGCAGGGTAGAAAACAGAAAAGCCACAACAAAGATGTCCTTTTCCAAGCATCATGGCAACTATCTGTCCCACACAAAACTTTGAAATGCATTCTCTCTCTCTCCCACACATATAGTATACACACATTTATATAGCAGTCCTCACACATGACTTTATGCTTCTTCCTCTGACAGTGCTGGCTCACTTTCTATTTGACTCTGATGGAGTGCACAAAGAGAACAAGCTCAACAGTCTGACTCAACTCCAACACGCAAAAGTGACGCCAAAGCGGCGTCAATCAGCTGTTTACAGGTGTAGAAGAGTTCCTAGCATTGCTGTCAACTCACCTCTCATGTGGATGGACACTGCCTGTCGTCTTGTCTTTGGTCTGTTTCCCTACCGCGCCTACTACCACAGGAGGCAAAACCCCACCTGCCAGAGAAGCTAGTGTAGAAGCTCTGAGATGGCTCGGAGTCCAGAGACGGAATGGGAACGAGAGACAAAGAAAGAAAGGACTACCTCACTCTTCCACTTTCACCCCCTGCTGCTGATGCTGCTGCTGCTGGCTCCCCCTCCTCTCTCTTCATCTCCCCTCCCCTCCTCACCGGGGCCCGTCAGCCCTTGGAGAGGCAATCAGACATGCAGCGAGCTACCAAGGGTTAATTAAAGGAGGATGACAATGCAGAATCGAGCCACATCAAGGAGGAAGCTGGACGAGAGCTGACTGTGCCTCGTCTTTGCCGAATGCCTCTGACTGGAAGTGATCTCATTCATAATGCGTGAGATGCTCAGAAAAGTCGGTCCATACAAGCCTCGTGTTGGGACATTATTCATGACTCTCAAGCACCGAAAGAGCCTAATGGCGGGCAGTACAGCAGGCGGAGGATGATAAGCTGTAGGAGTTATTCGCCTTTATTTCTCCAGGAAGACTTCATCGGCGCCATCTGAATTCGCAGTCACACAGAGCTGCCCAGTGTCACATCTTTATCTCCTGAGGTCTGGTGTCAGAGGAAAGTAAATGCCACTTGCATATCAAGAAATCCCTTCCAAGAGATCACATCCTGCTTCATCCTCTCCTTTGGGTTTTTCTTTTCACTGCTCATGCTTACCATGCAATTCTTCTTTTATTACAATAAAACCTCCGTCTCTAATGCCAGAAAGTCCTTTTTCTTAGCAAAGAGCTGAATACAGGATGAATCACTACTGTGGGTACAGGGTGATAGGGAAAAAAAGCAAAGCAGACGTTGTAATAAAATAAATAATCATTTCAAGGTGTTGTGTCAGGAAAAAAATGTGTTTTGCATGCGGACAAAAAAAAAGTAATCTGACTTGTCATTGACTGTGAAATCCAATTCAGCTCAGCACAACTCAATTAATGAAAGGAACAGAGTGACCTTGGAGGGACGGGCTGCAAATGCGCCTGTTGCCAAGCAGTGACAGACAGCAGGACGTCAGCGCTGCCCGCCTGGGCTGGTAAAGACGTCCAGGCTTCCTACTGCAATGCAGTCAAAGACGACAACAGAAATCTTTAGCCGCTTGGCAGTGAGGGGTTCCCAGCAAGCTAATACAAGCCAGCAGGGGTTTGTTCGAGTCTATGGCAAACTGCTGGTGAATGTGCAAACAAACAGCCCACATAAGTGCTCACAACCCACCGCCGGCCCAACCGCTAACCTCCTCCTGTGGCCTGAAAGGAGACATCAGGACAAAGGAGTACACTGTACTGTACGGAGCATATCTGTAATTTCCTCTTCCTCTTCTTTAAAATAAAAATACTATTACTTACAATAATTAAAATGCCTGAAAACTTGAAAGAAACAATTATGTAACTTACAAATGTGATAAGGGATGAACTATCTAAAGGGTAACTCCACCAATATTACACATTAAAGTGTGTTTACAAGTACTGATGAACTACATACTACATATTACAAAAAAGCAATGTTTATACTTTTGTGGCTCCAAAAGGAAGGATATAATGTGATAAATTGCCTCACAGAAAATGGATACGGCAGAACCAGAGATTTTTTCTCAACGTATTCTTTATCCTTTTTAAACCTTGTGTTCAAATTACCCACAATGCAACTTAACATTGAACATGTCATCATTCACTGTTCTGGCACATGATATTATTTATCTTTCTCAGATCATGGGATTACAAACTGAAGCACAGTGGCAGCTCTCCCAAGCCCCTCAGCTGAGGTTTGAATCCCTCTACCAGGGATCTTGGAGTGTGTCCAGAATCAATGAGTCATCCCAGGGTCTCTACGGGACACAAAGCTGATGGACTTGTCACAATTAGCTAACAACTGTATGTATGTCCTGACACTTGACACCTAAATAGAAGATCCATCTAGGCTTATACCTCTTTTATTATCTCTTTTAACATATGAAAGTTGCAAATTATTTTTTCAACAACTCAAAAGCAAATTATCTGAGGTTAGAACCAGATTGATGTAGCGGATAAGGGTTTGATTGATGTTTAGACGAGTCTTTGTTTACTGATCAAAAAGAGAAGCACAAACAGTAATGGCTCCTGTGCAGCTTCATAAATGTTTGGCTGCTGTAATCACACCGTAACACTCGTCATTTAACAAGATTACATTTTCATAATCCACAACAGAGTCAGGCTCCACGGCAGTAAAGTGAATTAGCAATGATAGGAGCTTTGTCGATTCTTATCTTCACAAACTCATTAGGCCTGTCAGATGACGAATGGAGACGTATCCTAGGAACTTTTCAACCAAATGAATTGATGCAGCCGCAGCAGACGTCCCCCTGAGACCATTTATCCTAAAATCTGTCCTGCATTAGCACTATAGACACTGTTGAAGGCATCCTGGCTCAATCTATCAGCAGAACTGTTATCTACAGGCACACTGGTACTGTAATACCAAACTGAAGTGTCTACATTAAAGACTTGAGACCATCCCAAGTCATCTCCCCTTGCAGAAAATATTGCAAGATAATCATTCCAAATGCTCTATTTGTTTTTTTTTAAAGTCATGAACAATGAGCCAAACAGCTGATGCGTTTTTTCTTTTGATCACAAATTAGTGCCAACTGCATAACAAAGAAGACGCTCTAACTCCAAAAACATGCAGACAGTTGAATCTTTAAAATTCATTTCCAAACCGAGTAAACTCTCAGGGGCTCAAGCTCCGCATCAACAGTCAAATAAGCTGCAGCTTTCCCCTCTGTACACACTCGGCCTCGTAACTACACAAACTTATTCGATTAAAAGTTTGAGACCACACAGCATGTTAAAGACTCGAGATATATTGGAACCATTGGGGTTAATGGAGAGAGTAATTCTTTTTCTAATACAACACTACATCACTGCACTGTTAAGATCAGCTGGTCACCTTCTCGTTCTCTTCTAACATTACATCCCATTATCTCTACATCACATTACTTATTATGTATCTTTGTGGCACAACATATTGACCCATTTGTGGACATCTTATAATCCCATCCTTATACTCAAGATAAATAATTCCACGTACAACTGTCATGCATCTCTGTTTCCCTTAAATCTCAAAGAGATAAACATAATCGCCTTGACAATGCAAATCATTTCACATGTGGTGTTGAACATTCTTCATGTGTGACCTCTTCAGCACATTCATTATGCACTAGGGAGGGATATAAACGTCTTACTACCCTCTGATGTCACCTTTGTGTCTCCTTAACGTGAGTCATCATTGTGGTGTCAGTGTTTCCCATAAATCACATACAGTCAGCCCTCGCACCTCTTTTGCTGGGACAATCAACAGAGGGTATAGAAATCTTTGTTCAAGATTTTGTAGATAGTCTCAAGAAACATGGCGAAAGAGAACGTAACGAAAGGAAAGGAACAGTTATGAAAGTTATTAGTTGGGGGAGAGGGGGAGGGTGTCAGTACATTATATTTTAGCCTTACCCTATCAAAATCATTCAGCAATTAGTATAGTTATAATGATTAACAGTCAAAATTATGATGTCATACATGTTGCGCCTCATTATCAACCCAGTCAAATAATACATTCTTATGCTTTGGTTCTAATGCTGAAATGAGTTATACCAACTCAGGGTCAGAGAGAATATTTATGACTCTGGAGAGTTCTTTGTTTTCGATAGAGTGAGAGTCCCTGTACTCCCATACAACCAAACATATGGAAGGTATTGAGGCTGAAATGACCCATGTGAGCTGATCTAGAACCAGACCATATGGGTCTTGTTTATGAAGACAGGCAAAGAGAGACAGGTCTGACCTCACCCAGCATCGGCTTCTCAGCCTTGTCACCCTCGGGGTCCAACCTGATAAGTCCAGGTGGACAGATCACCTATGGGACCTGGGACATCTTCTTTGTGTGTATCTGATGCCATCTGTATGAGTGTGTCTGCTAAAGTTGAACCTTGCGGCACCTTGAACACGAAGCTGAATCTCTTCTATATTGTAATATCTTGTGAATTATTATTAAACAGTGGCTGCTGGTGGTTCCTCATGAAGAATTCACCAAGTGTCTCGTCTACAACGTTTCAACACACTACTGTTCTAATACACATATAGACATTTGTATGTTAGCATGGTGAAAACTAACAAAGAATTTCAACTTAAATCATTTGACAGCTTGGGATAAACACAAATCTACCGTCTTGCTGAGAGTTCGATACAGTTAGCCTGGCTATGTGTGTAACAAAATTCATCTACTAGCACATCTGAACCTTGTTTGTTAATTAGGGCACTTAAAGTGGTTGGTAGGTTGTTTTTTCACCTCTGGACAGAAGCAGGCTAATTTAATCTCACTACATGACAGAATATAACTGTAGCTGTAAGTAAGCGAAGCATTTGGCGTGGCTGAAATGCTGTGATGTGTTTACAATGAATGAAATACCAAAATTAGAATCATTTAAGTTCATTTCTGATTATTAATACTGTAGAAATTTAATGAAGAGGGCCCTAGAGGAATTGACTGACTTGTAAAGGCAACCGAGAGAAATGGGAAGGTCTCATTATTTCATGTCACATTACAATCCATTCACATATGGCCAAGTAAAAAGTGATTAATACATGTAGATCGCTACAAACGCTTACATCGCGCTTTGATGGCAGTTTTTTAATAATATCTAAATTAGGTCTCTCAAAACCACTGTCTTTCACCTCTCAGACTCAGCAGATGACTAACCTGCCCCTGACAGACTGAGCTGTGGTTCACAGTCAGAGGTGCATATGGACCAAAGATCATCATGCTGAGAGTCAGGTTCAGAGAGGGAAAACGTGCCTTAACAGAATATACTGACAGAACCCCGCAAATGTAAAGTCAGCCCTCTTCCACAAAGCGTGATGCAAATGAACAGATATTGAGAGGACAAATGTATCTACATATTGTGATATACAATATTTAAGTTGTATCTCAGTCAATCGTTTTGAAAGATAAAAGACATTTAATCAGGGAGCTATTTCAGCGTGCACACAAACAAACACAAGGCAGGATGTTTTCAATACAACTGATGATGACAAACATTCAGCTGAAGCCAGTTTAGACCCAAATAGATGCAGCATTGCTTAACTTGGAGGCTCATACAGTATTTAGCCTGGCAAACAGCATCTGTGTATATTTGAGACTTGGAGGAGAAAATCTAACTTTGGTCTTTTGAGTGTAAATGTCTTCAGCAGTGGGACCGGCTTTGCTGGACTCAAACATACATTCACAAAAACAAAGTAGGGCAGGATGTCTTTTTATTTCATCACTGCCCATTCTGTCACTACTTGACTTCACTTATTAATTCAGTGAGTACAGTAATTAATGGGGATATCAAGCTTCCCCTGGAGGAAATATTCAGATTAATGATAAATACGGAGAGCAGCATCCAGTATGGAAGACAGAGTTGAATCAGTGTCAGAGAATAAGAAATGAGAGGAAAACTTAGCTTCCAAAAACATGCAAACTTTCCCACGAGCTTCTCTGAATGAAAAGATGGCTAATTAGCGTGTGTGTTTGTGCGGGATTGCGATTTTTTCGGCGAGGAAATCTATCCGTATGCAAGCACCTGCACAAGTGAGGACGCCCACATTTGCATGAACACTCACACACAAGAGCCAGAAACAGCTGGGTACTCAAATCGCTGATGAAACTTCTCCCAATTACCATCACAGTTTGCTAAGTTTAGTCAGTGTGCCTGTGTGCTCTTCATTAAGGTGGAAAAAGACAAACATGTGAGAGACAGAAGAGAGACTGACGGGTGCCAGAAAACTTCTCAAAGCTAGAAAGCAGAAGCGTTGAGGAGCTGTATTTTCAGGTGCAACGTGAGAGGATATTTTCTTCCTAAGCGGCGCCCCTGGCAAAGATGAACTACACAGGAACTTATATAACGACTGTCATTGATGGCAAAAACCTTCTCCTCCAAATCTCCTCGCTGCTTACGGCAGCACTGATGAGCCGTTCAGCCTCACCACGACTGTCAGTGTGCTGCGGAGTGACAGCCGGGATTCTGCTGCTCAGCAACACACTGCACACATGCAGAAATCTGCACACACACTCACACTTAAAATGTAGTCCAGGACATGCACACAAACAAGCTCTCTTTTTGTCAAGCATGAACACCATAACACACATTCACACACCCAGTCTTGTCTCCAATCCCCAAAAGCTTCACATAACAAAAAAACGCCGAGCCAGCTGCCATCGTCCAGCCCTCAGACAAGAGAGAGCGAGAGAGAGAGCCACACACGAGACACCGGGATGCTAAAAGCGAAGCCCTGTTACTTATTCATGTCTCTGCTAAGAACGGGAAGCCTGTCGGTGTCAAAACACTCTCCTCGGGCGTCTTTTCTTGACAGTAAAGCCACGAGCATGCGCTCATCTATGTTGCATGACAGGAGGGTATTTTTAGAGAAGGGCTTTTAGCCGAGGCTGAATTCACCATTGTTTTATAACTGACTGATCAGAAGAGGAAGCTGAGCTTTTGTTGTTCAGCTGCTCTGGGGCAGATGGTCAGTTTCAGGACCACTGCCAAAAGTAACTGTCTCTCTGACTCCCTGAACTGTACTTCAGTATCTTGTCACACTTGAAACTGGTGGTTAAAAGCATAGAGTCTGTATCCATAGTGACGACCAAGGCCCTGTTCAGAGCTGGTATCAACGTCCCTCCTGAGTGATTCCATCACATACGGACAGGTTTAAAGGCCCCCGACATGCACTGAGGATGCTTTTGAGATGCAATTGCTCAGACCACATTTGGAGGTGGTCTGGGATGCACGTGAACACATTATTTAGCCTTGAGTATTGCACATGTATTCTGGATACACAGTTTAATGCCAAGTGTGAATTGATGGACTTAGAGCTGTCCACTTGTGACTTGTGGATCACTAAGGATGGATGTTAATGCCAGGTCTGACAAAGGCTCAAAGACACATCAATCTGGACATCTGATCCTTTTCCTCTGCCTTTCAAGCAAACCACCTCCAGAAAAAGACTGCGTCACTTCCTCTACAGCTGAACAGGACACCCATATAGCTGAACTGATCAATAAATGGAGATTAGCAGTATCTATTACCACCTATAGTCACATCAAGTGCATATATCATGTAAGGTTTCTTGCAGCACACTAAGCCCACACTGTTCTAGCCCCAGATGGTCCCAGTCACCTGCTGGCTGTGTGTCTCGATCTGATGAGTCATTTAGATGCATTTCCTCAGGTGAAGCTGCCATGGACGGCAGCCGGGGGGAGCCGTTATGGACGGAGTAAAGCGTGAAATATAACGAGCCTCGTGGGAACTGAGTTTATGTACACAGACCAACTCCCGCGTTCTGCCTTCCAGGAACTGTGTCTACTACTGCCAGTGGCGGGAGAACAGGGGACAGGAGGGATGTGTTCTTTTGTATGTGTTTATGCTCGGTTGTCATGGTGCATTAAATAGTGTGTGTAGCTGTAGTGTGTAATTTCCCAATTATTGTTCATAATTGAGAGGAAATCCAAGAGGCGGATGAAAAGAGAAGAAGGAGGCTTTTAATGCTCAGTAATTATTTCCGCCTCTGATAAAAAATAAAAATATCCCAATGTCCCAAAACTCTGCTTTAGATCTAGCTATCACTCCATGCCCAGCTGCCAGAGGTAAAACAACAAAATAGACTCCCTGAAAAACTTTCAGAAAAGTTAAGTGAACACAACAATTAACAAAAAGGCTGTTATATAAACAGTAATGGCCACTGTAGTTATGTCTGTTTATGCACACTTCCCGCAGCCAAGGCCTTAATTACACACTAATTATGTGTAACACAAAGCCTTACCTTCTACTGTGTATCCACAGAGACAATCTCCAAAAAAAAGGAGCTTCACTTCTGTATGACTGCAGGAAACATTTCAGTCAACGCTAACAGTCGCTTAACAATTTAGTTTTGAAGACATTCTGCTTAGATGATTCTTAGAAGTTTTTTTTTTGTTTTTTTTTTGTTTTTTTTTACATTTTTATCAAGCTTCCTATCTGTTTTCCTTGATTTCTAGGCTCTTTTGTGTATGTTTTATACCCGGCCCAGTTGTAATAACCGCTTGGAGAAGAAACAAAGAACAAGAGACCAAAGATGAGGCGGTGTCATAGTAGCAACTGGATCAAGAGGCCCAAGACCAGAGATGATGGAGGGATTTCATAGATGGCCAATGTGCCTTGTGGAATGCGAAGGCCTAAGTAAAAGACATACAGTATGCGACACCTGATGACTAGTTGCATCAAAGGAAAAAAGAGGAAAACGTGGCTTATCATTTACAACATGTTGTCTGTGATGCATTAGACACATACAGCAGTACTGACATTGTCAGTTGTTGTTGTTTGAGCAAGAAACTAGTTCTGTGCCCTCCCACATTAAGAAACCACATCCCAGCACTGCCACAGGTCTGCTGATGCAAGTTTTTTTTCGGAATTGCTAGTCTTCACTGAATTTTCCCAGTAAAATGTACTTCCAGGTTTTCAAGCCTTCCAGAAGACACACTTTTTCTGATAAAGTGAACAGAGCTGATTGGTTGAACAGAATGTCTTTCTACTTCTAGTCTGACTACAACAGTTACTAGATCTAAGATATAGTCATAGTTTATATTTGATCATTAAAATTCTCTGATTCGGAAAACCAACAATTTCTTATTCCATCTCTCTAGACTGGTAAAAGATGTTGAGGGAAAATTCCATTTAAATAAGGTGTTTGATATTCAATTCTGAAAACTACAGCTTCTACCAGAAAATAACTCCTGAATCTCACCAACTGAAGACACACTATACCATACCGTTCAAGATGGCTTCTCCTCTTTCGTCAGCTACTTACTGCCATATTCCTTGTATTCTTCCATCATTTTTCTTTGGACAAGGAGGACAAAATAAAGTAGCAATTGGGCAGACGTGCAAAAGAAAAAGTATGACTGATGCAACCTGCCAATTACAAGAGCAGTCAACTTCTTATTTTGGTTAGTTGACAGTGAACACAAAGATTCCTCAATATTAAAGACACCAGGGCAGGAGAAACCACAAATCCTTGGTTTGACTCACTCATAATCTAAGGGTAAATGCTTTGCCAGTGTTTGTTGTTCCTAGAATGCCAGAATTTGCATTTGAGAAGATGAACAGTTCTTCAAAGTCAGCGAGCAGATAGTTTGAACTTGGGCTTTATCCACTACTCATTTCACTTAAAGCCAGTGGGGTTATGGGGAAAAGAAGACGAATGCTTTGGGATAAAGAAGGAACCAATCATGGAAGGCAGATCTTGTCCCACGGAGGGACCTAAAGCCAGGCAGAGGTGTGAAGCCCGGTGAGCAATCGCTTCGGAAATGAATTTCCCCCCTGAGCTTTGTCGTGTGTCAGCGGGAAGTGACAGCTCGGCTTCTGACAATCACACATGTCGGAGGGAGGCAGGGGGATGCATTAAATGTGTGTGTTCTTGTGTGTGTATGTGTGTGTGTGTGTACATTTGTGTAGTTTTGTAAGAGGAAATGTAGTAAGGAAGGAAGGAAAACAAGGTTTGAGGGTTCAGATTCTGATCCAAGCGGGAGTTTCTTGCCTGGAGGCATCTTAGGGGGAAGCAGGCATCAATATTTGCTCATCACCCCTGAGGCCCAGAGTGCTAACACAGACTTCAGCTGAGAAAAGCTGAACATTTTTGGATTTATGTCAAGGCAAGGTGAGAGACACTTTAGGCAAAATATTCAAATGCAGAGATAAAAACCCATGCAGGGTGATGCTAAGACTTGGCAAATGGAAGAGACAGTTCACAGGGTTCATAGTTATTCTTATCCTATCCATCCTTTTGCCTGAGTGTCAAAGTCTGACTGGCAGATCTGTCTGATGCTGACAGGCAGGTCAGGTTAATCGCCTATTCTGAACCTCCGGTCAGGTCTAGCGTGTTTTGACGCTCGGCCGATCACAGATATGATCGGACTCGCCCCTGGCTGATGGGCTTGACTGACTTGTTGTGACGAACATGCTTGTGAGACTGAGCACGTAACCCAGACACAGCAGGATCGTCTGGGCTGTCAAACAATCGGATTATATAGACGGGTAGCAAAAACAGACACAGATATCATCAGCATGTCTGCAAGTTGTACTTCATCCGGTTTAAATTTGCCTCATGTTACCATGCACATTCAACACATTTGTTTTTCCTCAGTAGAATCCTTAAACTCAAGCCTCTCTGTATGAAAAAGAATATCTCACAACTAAATGTGGCTCTAAATTAATATTTTTACAATAATTCGTTGAGGGCTGTCAGGTTGGCTTAGTGTGTCTTTAACAGCACTTGACTAATCCCTATAACAAAAGCCAGCTAATTCATGAGAGCCATATCTGATTGCTCTCCAAGCCTCCCACTCCTCTAAACACTGCCACTCATTAAAACGTTGGCAGAAGTTGGAAGTTGCGACACTGTGAAATGTCACTGCATCAGTCGATTTTCCCAGCAGCCCCTCTGAGGACCTGTCATCACAATCTTAGCTTGACAGCGTTCAATCGATAGAGCGCCTCCTCCTTTTCACCTCATTGAATCTCGGATGTCCCTGCAGTAGGGGGATGCCCAGCCAGTCATCTCTGAAGGACATCAACTTATTTTCTACTTTTATATGAGGCTTTGTGGTTTTTTTTTTTTGTTATTACTAAAAAAAAAAAAATTAAAAAAAATTGACATATTTGGTGCAAACCAGATACTTTCACCGGCTGAAAGCTCCCCGTCCATGTCACTTTGTCAATACTCTATCATCATTTCCTCTCCCTCATATCTTGCCTTGTGACCTTGTATTTTGAGAATGTATGCAATGTGATTGTATTTGAAAAAAAAAAATACAAATCAGAAAGAAAAACAGATATTCGCACAATCTTTAATGCTCAAGTGTACAGGGTTCACATGTTGAACCAACCCCATGTTTTTTCGCACATAGCCATCTGGCAAGTTATCCTTGGAAACTGTTTGAAAATGGGCAGGCACTTCCAAAAGATACTTGCTAGGTGATGGGATACACAATTTGTCTATCACTGTCTATCAAAGGCTAACTTCAACCTATCAGATCAGTAGGGTAGAGCTACTGCCAGTGGAACCACATGGTAAATCAAACTTTTACCGAAGCGCAAATAACATTTTCCATGGAGAACATCCTTCAATGCTGTTCTTTGCTCCCTTTTCAATTAAGAAATTCAATTCTAACATAACAGCTAAGCTAACCTCTTGTTGTTGTTATCAACAGTTGCTTCGTCACTGGTCTTTACATCTAAATCAAGCCCATAGCTGCTAGTAGTTCCTCATAGGACGCTGATTGGTTGAACCACTCTGGTTCGGCTATCCAGCTGCCTCGTAAGGTGAAATATTTACAGGTGTAAATACAGCGTTCATGTCGTCATCACAAAAAAAAAAGATGTACAGATGTACATGATTTTTTTTTTTTACGACATTAGTTTTCCAAATGTACAAGTTTCTTTAGCTTAATTGCTGATACTTCTTCTCCACCTCCATGCTAATTTGTTAGCTAGGTCACAGGATTCATGCTTTACTTGCCCAGTAACTTTGACTCAAGTCAACTGGCTCTGAGAGGAAGTGGCTGCAGTTTCTGCTTGAGAAAGTTGACACGACCTTTCTGCCACTTTCATCGCAGCGTACCACTGTTCTCACGCACATGCACCACTGACTGGAAAGCAGTCACAGCACAGTCTGGTGGATTTGCCCTTGCAAACATCCACCTGGCCACAGCTGAAAGTGAATGTCAACAAGCAAAGCCATTCAAATTTGTACTGTGGAACTTACTGCAGGTGGGGAATTCAAAACTTTCACACTGTATGCAAATTTGGATATAACAATGTACTTTCATGTAAACAGCGTGTCCTTGCATGAATCTCAGATAGACCTGGGTGCGGTCCACACCTACATCAGACTCACATCAGCAAAACAAGCATTGCCGTGTGACTGACAGTCTCCATTCTTACCTGTCTATGTCGCCCTGCATCTCTTTGCTCCCTCTCTGGGATACTTCTCGGGAAGAGGCCTGGTCTGTCGCTCGGCCTGTGTTCCGCGCATACAGATGAAGGCCGCCGTCTGTAAGGTATCTGTGAGAGGAGAGTCAGTTAAAGGGAGTAGTTTCTCAGTGTGGCATACAAAAGTCTGAGTTATGTATTATTTTTTAACACTAGAATAATTCAACTAAACCATTAGAGATTATACTGATTCTTGAGCAATGTTTAGGCTGTGTATACATTTTTGTAAACTCCCAAAAAAAGGTGCATGCACATATTTCTGTGTATGAGGCAGGGAATAAATGGTAAGATTTGAGGCTACAGCCAGAAAGCTATCAGACACGGCTGATAGAACATGGAGATCATTAGTGTTGAGCTAATTGAGCTAATAATTCAGCTAATCACCTATCCCTCCCGACGTGTTGTTACATTTTCTATCCTGACACGTCTTTAATCCTAAAGATGCTTTACTCCATCACTCTAGCTCAACTGCCCCTCATAGCCGCCCCAGCCCCCAAAACTCTCGTGAAATCTCAAATGCATCGGTGCCACATGGGAGAGTGTGTTCGTTTGGGTATGTGTGTGGATTCCTTTTCCAACACACCTCCCTCTTGCTCAAGGCATTTAATGCTATTAAATGAATGAAGGTCAGAAGCCCGCACAGACGTTGTGATGTTTTGTGGGAGAAACTGACTTATCTTTTTCATTCAGGTAATCTGTCAGTGTGTTGAAGTGCCCTCAAGGTTAACGCACACCTACCACCTGAATCTTCCCTTTCAAAGCATGTCAAAACTATGATGTCCTTGGTGGGCATCAGCAGGTGATTTGTATTAATACACACAGAAAGATGGGGAAGGCCTTGGTAACTGTATGAATACACAGCTGACCGTGAATTTCACAGATTTTTTTTTTTACTAAACCCATCATGCATTGCCAGATTGAATG
Organism: Diplodus puntazzo; assembly: GCA_963678695.2. NCBI lineage: Eukaryota > Metazoa > Chordata > Actinopteri > Spariformes > Sparidae > Diplodus > Diplodus puntazzo. The sequence continues at coordinate 6,380,779 of OZ023177.1, read as the reverse complement.
AAAATTTGTCACTTAGACCGCCTTTTACGCAGTAGTTTACATCAAGTAGTATAAATGATGCAGAAGGCCAATTTTTTTTTACAGCTGATGTCTTCTGCCTCACAAGATAACACTTACTCTTCCTACAAAATCTTATCTGTCTGAGTGGGTTTTCAAATATGTAAGTAATGTGTTCAATGCATAAAAAGAAAACACATTTTTATCTATGAGTATGTCATGCATCATGTGGTAAATGATCTATGAACAAATACCTACCCTAACCTCAATCAAACCAAATCCTTTGCCAAACCAAAGCTTTACCTGGCTAAAACAAATGCTAACATGTCTTGAATAAGCTTTATAATCAACAGTTGGGGGACGTAATACACCAAGAAACATAGTAATGCGTCAACACAGAAGAAGACTAGTAGCAAGCAAACATTCATGCAAAAAAATGTAAAATTTAGAATATTTACCAAAATGGCTTTTGGAAATTTTTATCAGAAAGGACATGCGCAAACAAAATAGTTAGATGCAATAATACATTTTGGTGAGTAACATTAAATGTGAACATAATTTTGCTGTGTTTACTAGAAATCTTTATGGGAAACCTTTAAGCCAGGGAAAAACTATTTTCAGGTATGATTGACACGAAAGTAGACACAAAATGCTGATTTCTCATCTAGAAGTCAAACTTATCAGTTATTCACAGTGGGGTCAAAAACAATCTAAGACCAATACTCAAAATACTTCAGATTCAACTTTTCCCTACAATTGCAAAACAATTAGAATGAAAAGTTGAATTTCAGAGTATCTGAGTATTTGGTAAATCCCCCTTTTGCTGTGATGATGGCGTACACTCGAGCTGGCATGGACTCCACAAGTTTGTGCAAAATCTGCTACGATAACATGGGCCATCAGGTTTTACATAAACTTGTCGAGTCCATGCCAGCTCGAATGCACGCTGTCATTAAAGCAACATACTCATACATATTCAGAGATTTATGGACATTTAAAGATTTGTCTTTTTGAGTCTACTGTATGCAAATGTACCTGTAAATAATGTGGTCAAATGATTGATTAGGCCTTTAAAGCAGAAACGTGTAATTAGTCAGTGTATTAAAGGAAGCCAACATGCTTTGCACTAGTCATCCTACCCGCTGGTGATCTCATCCATCCGGCCGTTCTTTCCTAGGATGTCCCCATCACTCATGTACCCTGCCACCTCCATCTGCTTCCCTCCTTCCAGCCCTCCTCCTCCCTTGTCCCCCTGCTCCGCCCCCCTTGCCCCTGCTGCCGCTCGCCTCAGGGGGGCGCTGAACACAAACCTGGAGGGGTCCGAGTGCCCGCTGTAGCGCCCTGTTGTGGTGCCAGCGCTCGTCGTGCTCGCCCTGGGCGCAGCATAGCTGCTGGGCATTGAGGGGGCGTCGCCTGCCTGAAGACGTGGGGTTTGCGATTGGCCCAGACGCCAAGCCATGGGGGAGGAGCGTGTGGTGAGGGCTGGTAGACTCCGCCCATTGACCTCAGTGGTAACTGTGGTGTCAAAGGTTGTTTCTAGTGTACTGTGGAGAAGGGTCAAGAGAGAAAATAAGGGAATTAATTCTAGCTCCGGATATGATAGAGTGAAAGCTGATAATTATCAGCTAGGTGTTTTCTGACAGCTAACCCTCCTCAAAGGTTGAGAGGGTCTCAAGAAAAGTGCCTCTAAATGAAAAAAGACACTGAAGCCATCATATCAAGTGTGCTCCTGTGCAAAGGGCAAATCATTCAGGTGAAAAGATCAGTCACATTGGCAGCACAGAGCTGTCTGCCTCAGTAGAGTGCCACTCCCTTCAAATCGCATGCGGTTTCCTCAAACATTGCTTTGTGTGTGTGTGTGTGTGTGTGTGTGTGTGTGTGTGTGTGTGTGTGTGTGTGTGTGTGTGTGTGTTTGTGTGTAAGTGCGCGTGCCTTTCCTAAAGTGCTGTTTCTTCCAGTGTGTTAACTTGTGAAGGCTCCCATAAGAATATATGTCAGACCATGACGGCATGTCACATAGAGATGGAGAAAGAGAAACACAGAGAGAGAGAGAGAGAGATAGTTCTGTCTCCATCAAGGGTATTTCAGAAAAACTTTTGAAATGTCACAGAAAATAAAATCTGAATTGGGTGCATGTCTGTAGAGTTAAGTACATAAACCTACGAAATGTCAGAAAAAATCGTTAATGTCATATTACACATAACTGCTGCTTTAAATGCCATTAAATTGACTAATTTACCATCGAGTATTCAAAATTATTACAGTCTTCATGTCAAAGGCAGACTATATATTGACTTATCTTCACAGCATTTTGTAGACTTTAGAGATGAATTGTATATGATTTTGTCGTTTCCAGTCAGGTTGTCTAAATTGTTATATCGTCATTAGCAAAGAAACAGTGGGATGAAAAAGCATCCTGAGAAAGTGAGATCTTATGTGAAAGAGTGTGAAAATAAGTGAAATGTTAGCAAATAAATGCAGCCAAAACCAGAAAGAAACCTGAGCACTGTCATTTCTCTAATGTTGTCGAAGGATCTAATTGAAGGAACGTCTGTACTACACAGTAATCCAATATTTCAAAAAATGCCCTGTTAGATTAGATTGTTCAACAAAAGAAAAAGAAAATTCCTAATTCTTCTTGCAAATTTGCAACAGAATGACAGAAATGCTGCCCATTAGTTAACAGAAAACAAAATAATATACTCATTGCCACTCGCACACCAAGCCCCGACACTGGCTGTACAGTATTTGGATACAGAGAGCGAAACATGGCAGCAGTGGTACCTAGCTGGAGCTCTCTCTGCTGGGAAAAAGAGTGCACTACATTCACATGTAGCAGAGCCAGAAAAACCTGACGGATAACCACAAAGCTGCTCTAAAGTCTAGAATAATTTGCTAACATGTATTCTGGTCACATCTCACACAAAATAACGGTGTGTTGAGTTAAATATATATTGCCATGGAAACAGGACTAACACATGGAGCAAGTGTAAACAAGATTAAGGCTTAACATGTGCCTGTGGGCTTAGATGCCAATTCTCACATTTGATTTTCAAATATAAAAATCTCATGTTTGAATGTTAATAAGCTCATTATCTGCCAGTACTCACTTATAAATGATTTGCAGATGTAGCCATTACAAAATAAAACACAAAGTTTACTGCATATTTGCTGCCAGACTGCTGTAATATTGCTTTTGGAGATTCTGTTCAGCTAAATAAATTATTCTAAGGGAAGATTGTATCTGATGATGCCGTTAAAGAAGAGGGCAGTAGCTGGATAGGTGCACCTATTTTGATGCCTGCCATCATTAGGTGACAAAAGCAATGACATCTTGGAGCAGTGTCTCACACATAGCAGCGAGAGAGGTGTGAGGTCAGTCGTGTGTGTGTGTGTGTGTGTGTGTGTGTGTGTGTGCGTGAGTGTGTGTGTGTGTGTGTGTGTGTGTGTGTGTGTGTGCGTGTGAGTGTGTGCGTGACGGCTGAGGAACTGCAGAACACCGCACCCCTGTGATGCCAAGTGCCAACATGAGAGGGGCAGCGATGCCAGCTATATTCACAACACATCTCTATCAACACCTCCTGAGATTCACACACACACACAAACCCAAAGACACAGACATGTCATAGTGCCGTGAAGTCAAACGAACAAACAACGCAAGCAAAAAAGACCCCAGCTACTTATCTGACAAGCGATCACAGCGGAATATGAAAATACAGAAATTAATTTCCCACGGTATAGAAATCAGAATCATTTAACCATTCATACACAATGTAGCTTGCTAAATCAGCTTATCTTTATCTCCAGGCAGCAGGGGAAAAAAGACAGATAAACTGAGAGAGACTGTGTGTGTGTGTGTGTGTGTGTGTGTGTGTGTGTGTCGGTGTAGGTGTTGAGATAAATGAGCATGCAAACTGAAGGATATGGCAGAGCAGCAAGAACAGGAAAGGTGCCGAGATATTTTACGCACTCCACCTACCACATACGAACACACAGGCTCAATTAAAAAACACACTTTAATACATTCTATAATATATGTCACACTCCTTAAACTCAGTATGTCTCAAAATGAAGACCACATTTCCCACAAACCCTGCTTTATGAGAATCTCTGCATCACCACACTATCTGGTCTAAAGCAGAACCAATCCAAAATAAATCCAAACAGAGGGAGAGTATGTTGTGTTTAGCCAAGAGCTCAGCAGGAGAACAATCCATGTCGACAGCAGGGGATCGGTTATTGCTGAGTAATGATAAATATAAACACGCAGGAACTTTCTCCCACTGCTGCTAACGAGGTCTGAGAGTTTAGCAGTTAAACGCGTGTTTCTCCTGAAGGTTCATTCGCTGATCTCAGTAAAGATGGTATTCTGCAGTAACACTTCAAAGGCTCCCCACACACTTCATGTACAATATTAACAACAGTATTTCTTCATGAAAGAAGTTCTTTCATATTTTACAGCCACGTTGTCTTGTTACTCCTGACCACAGATCCAAGTTTCTAATTAACCCATCTACAATAGCAGCATCTCAGATTCTCTGTTAAAATGCACCAATTGGTACTGTAGGCTTGTGAAAAGATTTATGATGGCGGTCCAATCTGCCCTTTGAAGGCAGAGAAGAAGAGCAACCTTTGAAAGTTCATAAAAAATATTGTAAACCTCTTGTCTACCTGTCCAATATTATCTAGTTATGACAGACAATTAGTTGCTGTCTTACAAGTAACGATCCCGACTAAACCACCTGAAAGTCTGAAGTCTGGAGAAAACCTCAGAACCATGGCAGAAAAAAGTAAACTTTCTATTAATTTACTTATTGCATATCAATGATTTGTTACATAATTTGTGCAATATGCTATCAGGTTATAACTGTTGCTGGTTTCATTTTCTTGAAATCATGAATCTGAAACATGTCCAGTTCCTTATGATATAGCGCTTAGAATAACCATGACCTGGATGACTGAGAACCTTCATCAACAAGTCAGGTAAAGTAACATCTTAATGATATCAGGGAATGTACTGGTGCAGCAAAAAGTCTGGGACACACTGCCACAAAGCTTCAAAATTCAAACAGCTATCAACATGTTTAATTACTTCGTAGATGCTGTATTCACATCACAACTTAAAAGCTCCTGAACACAACGAAGTCAGATGAATGATTTGGCAATGTGGGAAATGGGACCATCTGAGGAACAAGTGAATGTAGGGTAGGTCTCCCGAGTTAGTGAGATGACTGTATTTTGGAAGACTAATACAAGTTTTGGTTCAACAGTGGAAAGGTCCAGATGCCGTGTTTCTTGTGCAGACTCTTCTTCAGACTAAACTATTAATGTCATCATTATGGCTCTATGGGAGTTGGTATTAACTCGAGTGCACTGCGCATCATAAAGAGAGAGAGAGTTAAATCAAAGAATAAAAAAAAAGTCTGTTGATGGCTGCATGCAAAATCACTCACTTGTTCAGTCAGATACAACTGCCTCTATAGCACTCAACTGATTATTAACTCCATAGTGAATATTAAATCAGCTTTTCAGACACTTCTTGTAAGAATCACCACTTTGCATCATGACTGTAATAGTTGAACATTGCATTTTGGTATTGTTAGTAGAAGTATACTCTCAACTATGCATAGTGCACTATATTTACTGTTCACCATTTAATGTTTTATACGTTTATACTATAAAGTGTGCTCCATTTAATATTTTTTGTGAATCTGTGTACACTGTATGTGTGTGTGTGTGTGTGTGTGTGTGTGTGTGTGTGTGTGTGTGTGTGTGTGCTGACAGACTGGTATTAGCACTGGCTGATATTAAACTACTAGGTTGAGAGCAATTCAGAGTAATTGCTCACCACCATCACATCACAGATCTTCAATCTGGACCCTGAGAAAGTATCCCCGCCCAATCACCAACACAACCATCTTTCACACCCATGCAACACACACTCCCGCCAGAACAGCCGAGTCACTTTCTGTCCTCCATCACAAGCTGAAAACTCATCCTGTCAAGAAGTGCCTCGTATTACCTTCCTCCAGCTGAATCATGTCACTTCTCCACTCAGTCTGAACATTGTCAGACTGGCATTGAAAAGTGTGTCTGAATTCGACCCATCATTACTCTTACGTCTTGTCATTTTGGTGCTTCAGGACTTTTCTCTATCACTGCACGGTTTTCAAGCGTCAGCTAAATGGAAAATTAACGAAAGAAAAAAACTCGGCCGTGCTTGAGAATCCCGGACATGCACGCAAATAGGACCAACAGCTATCTCTTCACTTCCAAAGCAATGAATAATTTAGCCTGCCCAATTCTTTCTGTCTTCGAAATGTAAACACAAAATAAACAAACTCGCCCGGGTGAAGCTATTATGTTCAAATGTCATCTGGCGGTTGCTGAACCCCCACGGGACTAGACAGAGATCCCTCAGGCCTGAGCAGGCAGGGAGACAAGAGCTGGGTAGATTTCCCTTTTCTGTTTGCTGTGCCAGGTTCGTCCTTGAAGATCAAAGAATTTCTTCACACATGGAGCTGTTCTTCCCTTCAAATGTCAATCAATACCATTTTTCATTGTCTGGATGGAGAAAAACACAGCGGAGGGAAATTAAATGTGTTTTTTGATCAATAAAGATTGTCTGGGGCGGCCCCCAACACATCTGGATCTCTGGAGAATGTTGCAGATGCGAATTGAGCTGCCATGATGACTGCCGCATCAAAGCAGCAAGGTCAGTTCAATAAGAAAGGGACATGGTTTCAGTGCTCATGAAACCGTAGCCCAAGCACATAGAGCTTTTTCAACTTGGTCAGTCATTTTAGGTAACATTAGCTGCCGCCAGCTTCCAGCAAGCTGCACCTCACTGTGGACCAGTCCTAAGTTTTAGTCAGTTTTAAGCTACATTTTTATATTGCCTGTGGAACGTCTGTGTCTTTCTGGAGCAGGGAAATGTAGCAGAGAGGCCAAGCACATAATGATACAACATTAATGATGGAAAGTAGGGATGTCCCGATCAGGTTTTTTTTACCCCGATCCCGATCCGAGTCCTTTAATATTTAGTATCTGCCGATACCGAGTCCCGATCCGATACTTAGCCTGAACTAATATTTTCCTGGATAATACAGCTGCATTAAGAAAAAAAGTACCTGCAACCGAGCTGTTCCTTAATAGTATTTTTATTTTGTTGAAATAAAGTATATACTTTCATATGGCTCTTTCTTATTCTGCATATGGTATTACAACATCGGCGGACCACCTTCCTTGTGTTAGCAGGTGAGTCTGTGACGCTGCACTGTGACAGCAGCTCGTGTACAGCAGCTGAAGTGTGAGAGACGCAGCCCACGCTTGGTTCCTCCATATCATCCACTGCTTTTTACATATTCCTTACGTTGACACGTAAAATGACCTGGACGTGTTGCTTATGACCTACGAAACTGGTGCGCATACCGGCGCATTGTAACTCGAAAGTGGAGTCAATAATGTAATGCAGAGATAGTCGGGCACACCGGGGATTCAAAAACTCCAGGTGACAAAGAAAACCCCGATCCTCTCCCACGGAGATAGCGGAGAATTCAGTTATCTTCTCTGTAATATTTGTGGCCATGTCGCTGTCTCGAGGATATTTCTCTTTCCTTTAGAAAGTATCCGCGAGTGTTTGCTGCTTCGGTGTTGTTGCCTGTAGCTACTCTCGAGTGAACACGTTGTATTCTCTGAGTTTTTGTTTTGTATATGCCGTATCAAATGAGTAGTAAATGCAGCTCCGTGAAACAGCCATATTGCAGATGTTTCATGTCGCCGTTGGACTACTTTCGCTTTCTAATTGAAGTTATTTCCACACTGCTGACATTTTATCCACAGGTTTGCCAGAGTAACGTTACACACGCGTCTGCGCTCTGCCACTAATTGTGCACTGACGTTAAAAAAAAATAATAACAAAAAAAAAAAAAAAAAATCGGGCCTGGGTCCACGTTCAAAATTGCCGATTCCGATCAGCGGAAAAATGCCCAGATCGGCCCCGATCCTATAGATCGGATCGGGACATCCCTAATGGAAAGAGTAGATATTAGTGAGCTACATAACCACTATTCACACTCCACACTAGTAAGTCTATTCTAACCACGCCAACAGGCCTAGTTTTCTGACCCACAGTTTACAATATTTTGAGTTGGTGTTTGGGTATGTATTTGCATAAAGCTGGCCTTCTGTACTTCAGTGTAATCAAAACACAGATGGGGAAAACATCGGTCTGAATGTATTCCTTGTCAGAAGCTGCCAAAATGCAGAAAATGACAATGCCGCACACATGTTGTCCTCGTGGTCATGTGGCAAGTAACAACATCCAAATGTGACAGATGGCCGAAATTTCACTGACAACTCCAAGAGCAACTGTTAAATTAATCATATTGTACCTTAGTTTCATAAATATTCAAGCTTTTTTTTGCTCCATTGCTACTAAGAACAAGCACACCCTCCATTACAATAACTATCATTCATTCTAGCATATATGAAAAATTCCATGTAGGATTGAGGAGTACATGGCAAGCAGTGATCTGTGTGTGGTGATGGGACACACAAGCTTCAGGGGTGACAAGGAACAGAGATTTGATGGCGCTGACCATGAATTGCAGTGCCCCTGGTTAGCCTCTGGGCACCTTTGATATTCCATCTCTCTCTTAAATATATGATATGCAACATGTCTGAATTAAAATTTCCAAAATGCCTAGACATTTTCTGCAGAAGATACATATTATTGATTTAAGAGGAGATATTGAAAAGTAACAGTAACACTGCATCGGGTGCGTGGTTGTAGCATGGACCGAAACAAATATAACACCAGCAAAAATGGACGTAGTACTATCAGCATAGTAACTGCTAATTTAAGAGGAAACTATGGTGGCTGTTACTGTAGTGGCGGACTGCATGGTTATGTTCTGAGCGTTCCTGCTGGACATTTGAACATCCGGTCTGCATGAATGGGGTCTAAACAGGTATAGAGGTGGAATCCCAAAGAGAGGCGACAGAGAAAGACACAGTGATGAATATGACGGTCATGTCTGCTCGAGCGTAACAGTGATTAATTACTTAAGGTGCTTCAAAGCTGCATGGTGATTACAGCCGTTTCTTATCCGGGGGAGAGATTAGAACGGTCTGGCCAGGCTCTTGTCATGGACAGAATTTGTATGCATACTCTGAGGCTATCCTTACATTCAGGATATGAACAGACCCGACATGACCACACACACTCAGGAGCCCACTTCCTCTTTTTCCCATTAAATCTAATGGCTGAAAACAGTGCAGCAGCCCTTACACTATTTCACTGGGCCTCCTGCCATCTTAAACCAGTGCTTACTACTTCAATGCTCCGCATCACACGCACACGCGCACAGACACATCGTTATTTGATGCTAATGTGCAGGCATGATGATGCATTTTGCACATATTTCATGCTGACTGTCCTTGCGTGTCTGATGCAAGTGAATGAGACCTGGAAGTCTCAGACCAATCAAACACCTCCCACCCCAACTCCCTTTGGATTAAATGTGTTGGTAAGACAATGGTGCTGTATTGATCGTGCCCGGCTGAGTCTCCTCAGAAGCAGAAAACAAACACACACATTTACGTGCGCTCACACACACACACACAGACACACACGACTGCCATCTGTCATGGCTGTCGGCAGCCTGGCCACCATCTTCCTCTGCAAATGGGGCAAAACACACAAAATAATAGACTGAGAGAGAAGGAGAGGGACGAGCAGAGAACCACTGCCTAGGGAGCTGACAGAAACCAATGGTTAGCATTTTGTCTTCGCCTGAGCTGGAGTCTACATTGTTTGATTCTCTGTGTTGCCCATGGGTCACAGATGGGACAGCGTTTCAAGGTTTTGGTTGTCCGTCAACTCCAGAATGTCATTACACGTGTGCCAGCTGGTGAGTAAGATGAAGCCTGTTTTTAATTAACTCCAGGAAACGTGGAGAAGATGGCATGGTTATAGAGGGAACATCATTAATAGTTGGAGACATATCTCCCTGTCGGATCAGTGTGATAAACTGCGGAGGGTGAGTTGGAAATACCCAAATCAGAACTGCTTTTATTTTCCAAGGACAACGGATGCATGCGGAAACTGACTGGGAGGATTGCTGCTGAGATGCAAAACTGTGTTCACAAAAGAAACTCTTCTTCTTTTTGGCTATTTTCAGTGGTTTGGTCGTGACATGTGTGGGTCTTTTGTAAAGTGTGTGTCTTTTGTTTTGACTATGACGCACTGAGGAAGTTAAACATGTCTCAGTTTTAGACTCGCTACACACACTTTGTCAGTGTGAGGCAGGTCTATGTGTGCTGCAGCTCTCGGACGAGATGACAAAATTCTTTTGCAGGAAAAAAGGGGGACATTTAACCCACAGTCTTTACATTTTCTACATGTGCTTGTTCCTGTTGAGGGTTACTCAGCCATTACTATCTTTACCAGCAGGCAGCATTAGAGGTAGTCACTGCAGCTTTGCGGACCAATGATTACAATGGATGATGTGGGTTTTCTTCAGTTCCATGGGGTGTTCAAGCATCTTTCAACTCATTGTTGTGGCCTGCAAGTATATTGCCTTGGTTAACGTTCAACACCATTTGTGTTAGTTCGAGATGCAGCAGGCAGCTGGATTAAGCCAAAAAGCTTTAAAAAACAAAGAGTACATTACACCACCAATACTGTACAGATTGTAAAGTCCTTCCCAAATTTGTTATAAGCAACTAGATGGTAAACACAGTGATGCATTTTGCAGCTAAAGGGCCAGGTATTTCCCTTAGGGTATGATGGAGATAAATACAGAGCTAAAAGAATGAAAACTGATGCATCTCTGTCTTTGCTGGCTGCATAAATAAGTCACTGTTTACTGGTACATTCTCCATATCAACTTAACAATAGGTCAGTGTTGTGTTGTGCACATTTTGTTGCGTTGCCGCCCCCCCGCGTGAACAGAAAGAAAATAAATGCAGGTTTAAACTTTCCATGACGTCAAAATCAATGCTTGTGTGTTTTTGATCACGTCTTCTTCAATATCTCTCCAATGTTGCAGTTGCAGGCCAAACAATAGCAAAAAGGTGGCAAAAACAATACAAAAATAAAATCCTGCACTCGAGGGCATGTACTTAATTTGTGTCCAGCAAATGCTCTCTCAATTTGAAAACATTGTAACTTAACTGATACATAATTTCTTTTCTGACTTGGGTGAACCTGGATCATTTTTCATAGAGGAAATACATTCTGCTTCATGGGATTTTTAAGGTTAACTAGCTAACACTAAATACATCTAAGACCAACTAAGAGTAGTTGGTGAGGGCTTGACTTACTTGTGACTTTCAGGGACTTTATTTAAAGCTTCATTTGTTGTTAATTGAGCAGAGTCACTCAAAGAAACCAAATACAACAATCTTTACAACAAATGTTACTTTTCAGATGAACAGCACACTATAGCTGTAACTGTATTATAAGTCTTTTCAAAAAAGGTGTGAGTGTGTTAAAGTAGCTACTGGCAGCCAAATCATTTTTGCCTTCATCTGATTTAGTTCTAAAGCAGTGTCTGAGTGAAGCTGCACGATGCCTGCAGTGAGCCAGGTGGCCAGTTCAATCTTTGAAGCTGACCAGGCAAATGATGCAGTCATGGTCAGACATAACACACAGTTACACTCATCAGATGCCAATAAAAGCAGAAATAATTAAGTAAACCACCTAAGAAGCAGATGGGATAAGTTTTTCTCTGCTTTTATGAGTTATAAATGATCCACTTTGAGGTGTTGCATTACACTATTGTCGTAGCTATATAATGTAGAGGCTTTAACCAGGCTTTGTAGAATAAATCACTTCAACCCTGAAACAAGTCCTTTGGGTTAAACTTTTAAAGTGCCTTTAAAAATTCATTCTGATTGGTGGAGCTTATTGAAACCTCATAAATAAAAATGCCACAGCCGAATCAGATTGACGGTAAGAACAAGGAAGTTAAACTGTGTTTCAGGGGTGAATTTAAATTTCGCTTGTGCTATAGCTACAGCCCTGACAGCTCACTAAGCTTATGGCTGCAGGGCTGATGGACTGAATATAGGACTGGCTGAGAAAATGTGGACAAGGGGTTTGAATGGCTCTTTTGTGAGATCTACTTGGGCAGACAAATGTCCTCACAAATTCTTTGTCGACATGGTATTGAAGTTTTCTTAACCAAATACCACACCAGACTCATTTAGCATGACTTGTAAGTAATGAGCAGTCCCATCTATGTGCCTACCTGTGGCTGATCTGTGTCCCCCGTAGACTGGACATGGTTTCTTCCAGGTTCTGCCGCAGGTCAGCGATGTTCTTCACCGTCCTCATGCGTCTCGCCTCAGGATCCTCTCCTGGGGACACACATTTTAAAGGATTTACCGACATGTTTGGACCACACACACACACACACACACACACACACACACACACACACACACACACACAAAGAGAGAGGCTCCACACGCACAAACACACAATACAGAAAGTGACTAGGACATCTGACATTCAGCATTTTATTGGATGTCACCGGATGTCCGATCAGCCAGCATGGCTGCATGGCCCTAAACCCCATGTTGACAATTTGGAAGCTATACAGTGAATCTGTCTGTCAGGCTGTACCACAGCAGTTCCTTTAGTCTAACAAAGTGGATACATTATTTTACGCAGTACTGACATATTTCCTTCAGGCCAAAGCAGAAATGTCGTGCCATGACACCGTGCGCTCTGTCAGTTAGTTTGGGACACAGTCGTGCCTGTGAAAGCAAATTCTGTAAGAGCTCCTGTGCCATCATGTCAGAAAAGGCTGCCACTTCACTCCATGTCTTCCTACCCCGCCCTACAGCAGCATACAGCTCTGAATGCACTTCATGTGTTTCACGTTCTCCTCAGTGATTCCAGATGAAGTGCTTGTTTCATGCAGGCATTCCACCCATTCTGAAAGAGCTCCTGCTAATAAGCACTGGGTGGGCAACATTTCATAAGTGTGAGCTGTGGGCGCACCAAAGTATCTGCTTGTCTGCTCCAATTAAGCCTCTCTTTTGGCTTGTCAAGTTAGCCTATATCCGCAGGCAGGAACCACAGAATGGGTAATTAACAAGTGGCATGAGACGTACAGTAGAATGGATGCCGGTCACACTCCATTCCAGTTCTAAGGTGATCTCAGAAGGGAAACTGGTGAATGAGCCGGCAGATCTTGTACTACAAGGCGACAATGTAGTGTGATGGGAAAAGAAGCTGTGCTCTGTCACCGTGTGCTGATTCCAGCGCTCTGAGCAGACACAGGGGCAAATGGGTCCAGACGGGAGTATTGGTAGGCTGGAGGTTTGTAAAGGCCCCTGGTTACTCCTGCAGCACAACTCAGCGCCAGGAGGAGAAAAGAGATGAGATGTTTATATGGAGGAATATATGGCAGGTTGGTACTGAAAATAAGCGGATAAGCCAAGCTGGTTTTCCCTGTATAATTATAGAAATCAATTTCAGAGTTGACCTCAAGGTATCTAGATAAACTCTCGAGTAAAAACGCATACTGTATACATTCCATTCAAATTAAACTCCACAGTGTGCAAAATTGTGCTCTGCATTGTGTCTCTGCAACTCTACACACAGACTGAAAATTATTCGATTCGAACGGGCTAACACAATGCTACCAGTGTGTAGCTGCACACTGACACCAATCTTCCTGTTTTGTGTATCCTCAGTGAAAATGTGCATTGTTAGAGTCACTAGGCACAATGGATGGGCAGAAAATTGCCTTGGTGACACTGACAGTGAATCTATTCACTTCTTTTATAGGCTGCAAGCGTTATGCTTGATGCAGCTCTGTCGGCCTGTAGAAAGACCTGCTTAAATTAGCGCTGAAACAATTTTTACATTAGTTATCAACTATAAAATTAATTGCCAACTACTTTGATAATTGATTTATCAAATCAAATTAATACAAGTCAAAATTCTCTGATTCCAGCTTCTAAAATGTGAACCTATAACTCAGTAAGACATTTGATGTCATCTTGGGCTCTGGAAAACACAACATTTAATGGCCCAAACAGCTAATCGATTAATCAAGAAAACAATCAACCAATTAATCAACAATAAAAATAATCCTTAGTTAAAGCCCTTTTTGAAATAAAGGCTTAATCACTGAATCATGAACAACAGGGTCAACTGAACCTAATTTTCGCTGGATTCGGATTAATATGTTTTTTTCTTACATGCTACCCATTACAAGATTCAGTGCCGGTTAACATTGTCAAAGAAACAATGATGAAAGATCTCACAGAAAAAATCAACACACGGCAACGTGAGCATTCAAAAAATCTCTTTTCAAAATGAAGACAAAACTCGACCTCAATTATACTGTATTGTGCAGTGAGTGACCTCGCAGGGTAAAGAGCAGTCTGGTATAATTGAGGTCATGTTTTGTCTTTGCAGAGCAAACAGACGGCAGGTTGCGTGAGGTCGAGGTGGTGCCTCATGTTCTTAACCTCTGACCCCATATCAGATGTCCGCTCCATGGTCAGTAATTACAAATCGAAGAGGAACATATGATCTTGGTCTGAAAGTTACTAGAAATACATGAAGTCATTGTGACAAAATTGGGCTCATGGCCCATGAGCAGAAGTGTCTGCGCCTTGAATTTCTTTCTGTCAGGATGGGAAACATCTGAAACAGCACCAATAGGATCAGAAGAGACCATAGCTCTCTTTTGAAGCACAGGATGGTACGATAAAATCATTTTTCAGAAGGTTACAACCCTTCAAGGAAAGGACATCCAGTCCATAAATCTGACAGGAAATGGAGAGGTTTTCTTTCTTCTGTAATCCTTCTTCCTTTTCTCATGTCTTCCCTGCTCCTCTCCTCTCACCAGGGCCCCTTCCAGAAAGATCCAATTACAGCCCCATTATAAAATGATATGAGGAGATCTGGCCCTGGAGTTTCCAACATGAACGGACACTTCATGCAACATTGAGAAGCAGCCCAAGGCGTGTGTGTGCATTTGTGTTTTTTTGAGTGCAAGTGTGTGAGCGACTCACTGCGGTACAGGAGCAGAGGTCTCACCTGCACAGCTCAGTACAGAGGCGAGCAGAATTTTCGGCAATACAACAGCATCCCACGGCCAAAACAACACTTTACACACACACATGCCCACACACACACACAGGAGGCTTGAATTAGAAAATGAATATTCATTCTAAATACAATGTCTGTAAGGAATTTACCAACTTAGCAGCCTTTTGTGGATCAAATAGAGTAACAGACAGTGCACAGTTTGATGGAGGATAGGGTTTGCCCTCTGGAGACTTTGGTTTGTTGCCCGTTTGTGACAAAGACTCAAGAGTTATTTGTTGGCATACGTAAATGTTAAATAATGTTTATTATTATTATCTTAACAAAGTACAATCTTTTTCTATACCTAACCAGACAGTGGCCCTTTGACAAAGTTCATAACATTCCAAAAGTCATAATATGTCATCATACCTGAACTGTTTGACAGCACGCTTAATTTTTAAAGTCTTCATATGCAAAACTGACACTTGAGTGGTGAGAAGAGGGTCATGTTTCGAAGCTTAAGGCCACTGACTGCGCTGCCATATTTGACGAGATGATAGCAATAAAATCTAAAAATATCCTAGTTAATCTGTGGCTGCAACTAATGATTATTTTAATCAAAGTTTAATGTGTTGATTATTTTCAAGATTAAGTGATGAATCTGTAAAAGTATATGATGTCGAAAAAGTTATGAAAAAAGCTGATCACAATTTTATCGGAGTCCAAAGTGATGTTGTCTTCAAATTTATTTTGTTGGCAAATATTCGAAAACCCGAAGAATCTGCATTTACGATCATAAATGACAAAAAGCAGCAAATACTTAATTGAGAAGTTAAAGCCACCATTTGTTTGAAACTATTGTTTGACTGAGACAATTAATCAGTTAACAAAACAGTTGCGGATATACTATACGCTCTAGCTCAGTCCCTTACTGACCTAACTAATACCATAATGCAGTGGCTGTTTATTCACGTGTACAGCTGGTGTTTCCACTTCACCATCTAACAGTACAGAGAGGTGAGAAAGCCACAAAGCATTCATTTGAATTCAAGCTGCTGCCCAGCTCTTGGCCCTGTGACGCTGTTAAGCAGCCAAACTGAGACCAGGGGCATGGAAGGGAGTAAGGTACACACACACAAACACACGCACGCACACAGAGACACACACACACACACACACACACACACACACACACACACACACACACACACACACTGTGGTGCAGAACCAACGCTGCTTGAGAGAGAGAGTTGACACAACATAATGCAAATAACTGCAATTTTGGGACTGACACAATTGTACACACACAGCTTCCCACACACACATACACACGCGCATGCACACACACACACACATACACACTGTACCAGTGGGTGCTTCAGTGCCAGTTCACTCTCTCTCCCCTTCTCTTCAATAATGCATGTTAGCTGGTACTGATGCCACTCGCCTCAGCTGAATACTATTAGGGAACCATCCCAGTCATCCAATTATAATACACACACATGCATGCCGGCACACACAAACACACTACTCGACATAACTGTAAGCTAGCTCTACCCATGTTGCAAATCAGCCTTAATGAAGCTTTGGCTGTCAGTCATTGGTGTATGGCTACTGCATCTCTCTCTCTCTCTTTCTCTCTCTCTCTCTCTCTCTCACTCACACACACACACACACACACACACACACACAAATGCACACAGATAGAAAGATCTCCACACGCAATCTTCTGGCCCTGTTGCTGAATGTGTTCCCTCACAGGCGTTGCAGCACATTGAGAGCTTGTTAATACGTATCAACGACAACTGCTCCCCGAGGCTAAAAGCGCACACTGCCACCGCAGCAGCTGGATACTGGGAAAGCCAAGTTTGAAGTGATGAAAGAGTTATTCAAAAATGTAAATGGCTTTGCAACTATCTGGACAGATCTCCAACACATACATAGAAATGCACGCACCTTGAGGCATGCATGCGGGCAAAGAGATTAGAAGCACCTGTTTGCATAAACAGAGTGCAGATAAGCATTCACACACAAAATTAAAGGTGCTATAATAAGGTATTGATAACGTTGGCAGTGTGACTCAGGCAGTGAGGGGGCTGTGCTTTATCAGTAGGTGAGGTGTTGGTTTTTCACCATCTATATCTCAAGGTATTTCTGCTTTATGCTGCATCATGCCTCTACCTGCTCATAGGAATACAGCGATAATCTGCTCATTGCCAAAGCTCGCCCTGCCGTGCTGTGCATCTTTATCTGCACAGTCACAATAATCATCTCCGCCGTCACCACTACCTAGAAAACGGTCCATCTCATCAACTGAACCTCCCCCTCCCACATCCCCTTTCCTCTCACGTCAAAGCCAGGTTTGTACACGGGTGCTCATTCCAAAAGCAAAAACCACACTCTCATGGCAAGCTATGGGTTTGACTCTAGCTGCTAGTTCAGTACAGAACTTAACAATGCTGCAACCACAGCAGAGTGCTTCATGTGTAGGCTGTGACAGTGTGACAAAAAGGATGCGTAAGAGTAAAAAAGCTATCTTTTTATCTGCCTCTGTCCATGAATTCAAACTCCTGCTGCTGCTTGTGTAAATCTTGTGGGCGAGGACACATTAACAACACCGTGCACGAGGAGGTGTGTGTCCTTTCACAGCCTTGTCGCACAAATTGCTTTTAAATAATGTCTTAAAATGCTAATAGTGTGCTCTGAGAAATAGGTTTCCCCATGGTGAGGATTAAGAAAATAACCAGCTTATTGAAGGCGTTTTCTGCTCTGACACACTCATGTTGCTCAAGCTCGCTTTTTTCAACAACCAAAACCTCACTTTAACCCAAGTTCTTTTACTTCCTGTACAAAGTGTCCAATTTGTGGTGTTGTCAGAGTAATCCCTTATATTAAAGGCATGTAATCCCAAAATTAGTAGCATCTAAGGTATGTAACGCCTTTCACATACATGGCCATTTCCTGAACTCTACTGATTGCGTCAACTTACGTGGTGGGCGAGGTTGTGTGTGCAGCGCCTGCTCCAGGTCGCCCAGCATGGTGAGAATCACCTCTTTATCCAGCTGAGCTGTTCCCTCACGAGGACCTCCCCCTGAGACCTCCTCCTCCGCCCAGTACCCCCCGTCCTTCTCCTTGCCCGCACGCTTCCCGCCACCCCTTCCTGCTGCTGGTTCCTCGTCTGAACGCCCGCTGCCTTCTTCATCCGTCCCGCCCTCCCCCCTAGACCTCCGCGCTGGTTCAGCCCGTGGGTGGCCGCTGTATGACGCCCGTTGTGGCCGCCCACCTGTGCCCGTGCATCGCCAAGGGACCGGGATGAGGGAGTGCTCTGACTGAGAAAGCACCTTAGTGAGGGAGAGTGACAGGGATCGAGCTCTGGTGCCCCGCACACCTCCGCCCCTTGCGGTTGCCTCCTTCCTAGGGCTTCCCTGCAGGCTACCTCCTGCCCGCTGCGTGGAGGAGTACACAGAAGAGTTCTGAGGTAGGGAAAGGCGAGAAGGTGGTTCGTCAAGCTCGAAGGCGTAAACCCGCTGCTCACCGTCGCTGAGCAGGGTCAGGTTTGTGAGTGAGCGCTGCTTGATCCGCAGGTTGAGGTTGTCGGGGAGAGGCTGGGGAGGCCGGCGAGCCGGGCTGCCCCCCTGGTACACCGAGAACTCCGCTCCTCTCTTCATCTCTGCTCCCCTCCCTTTTCTCGGCTTACCTTTTCGCCTCTGGTGGCTCGTGGAGTGAAACTACGCGTGCAAACGAATCTACCTGTCTCCGTTTCACATCTTGGCTGTCACTGAGAGAGCAGATGGAGGGAAGGAGGAAGCGGAGGACGGAGGAGGCAAAGAGATGTACCACGCCTCCCTACTGAGGTCCAGTCTTCAGAGGGATGGAGGGAAAGCAGGCGCAAGGCGAAGAGCGGAGAGAAAACCTCCCTCTCAGGCATGTAGGTAGAGTCCAGATCCATCCTTGAGCCAGAACATACTCATGGTCAGACGGTGAGCAAGACACAAACACTCATTTTCCACTCCTTCGCCTGTCTCTCTGTCTTCTTGGCTCCTTTCTCTTTCTCCACCACAGTCAGGGGCGTGGATGAACGAGTCGCTACATCTCCCTTTCCTCACAAACACGTTCTCTCTTCCTCTCTGCGCTCACACTGCCTTTATCTCTTCCCCCTGTTAAATGACAGTCTCTCCTCATCCACTCTTATCTCTTTCCCTCCACCTTCTGTCTTTCCTTTAATTACCACCTCACTGCCACACTTCTCCTGCCTCCCCTCTGACTCTCTGACGGTCCCGCTCTCCTCGCAGCGGAGAATGAACGGCTGGTGAAGCCGGCGAACAGGCTCACGTAGCTCTCGGTCTGCTTGTTCATTCCAGCATGCAGCCTGCAGCACTCTCTCTCTCTCTCTCTCTCTCTCTCTCTCCCTCTCTCTCTCCCTTAGCCCTCCTTCTCTGTTTATCACCCTCTCTTCCTCTTAATCCCTCTTATTCTCTCACTTTCTGTTCACTTCCCTCCTCTTCCTCGCCCTTATCTTTTCCCCGCTCACACTATCCCTCAGCCTCCCTTTCTACCTCTATCTTTTTGCTCACAGTGTGACAGTGAGTTGTTTGGACAGTGCACCTGTAAGCTCGCAGCCCCTGCTGCACCACGCCAGCCAGCCGACTTAATTAAATGCTACCTTGAGGAGCAAAAAAAAAGCGAGCCCGCAGCTTATCATGGATCAACAATGAGACCACAGAGCCGACATATCCCCATCAATCAATGCAGGCTTTATTAGCCCTTATTAGTCACAGCTGTCTTCCACACATTTCTTCATGCTGGTTACTAGTAGCTAAGAGCTGGAAGCCTCCGAAAACCATCATCAAGGTTATCCTTATCATGTGTTCACACTCAATTACATATTAGTCTGCAGCTATCAGTTCATCACACATTTATTGTGCTGTTTTTGATCCAAAATTAACAGGCGAACAGATACAAATCAATCAATTGACTTCAGAGCTTACCCTCAGCTGTTTTTACTTTTCCGTCTAAAAATAAATTCACAAAATCTTAAATTAACATGTGGACAAAGACTTTATATAATGGTACTGCCCTGATGTTTGGCCATTGTCACTCCTGACATTGGTTCAGCCTGTGTATGTAATACGAGCAGGCTTGTCATGTGGTATTTGCGGTGCGCGTCTGCTTGAATTTCCCTCTCAGAGACTCCTTTCTGCCCCTCTATGGAGAGAGAGTTGTACAGAAGGAGGATGTGCACCGACCATGAAACGTGTGACGACAAAAAGCAAGTGTTTGAAATGGACCCCAAACAAAGGGAATGGTCAGCGCCGCAGTCTAATTTTATCCTTCAAATGATGGGTTTCGTAAAAGCCGAGACCAGAGCAAAATGTCTGGAATGTCACTGCCGACTTGACAAACCAAACCAGCAATCACACGCTGTTGTTTGTGCACACTGGCACTTTGAACTTGACATCTTATTTTTCACTGAGTTCAATGTTTGTTTGATTTATCGTCTTCATATTTCCTGTTATTACAAGGATGAGGTTTCATTCAAAGTGGCCAAATACAACATTTTAACTATTTTCTGCTAAATGTAAAATCCAAATTGTTCAAGGAAATTTTGATTGGACATTAAATCAGTGACAAAAGAACTGTGCTTCAGACAGACTACACAGTCCAGTCAGGATTGCCTGATTAATGTCAGAAATACAACGATCTTCAATGTAAAACAGAATCAGAGGAGTTCTGACACTGAAGTCTCCATTTGAGCCTGGCGAAATCCATTCGAAACAATGGAATTTCTCTGTGCCAGCGGTTTGTGTTTTGATGGTGAATTGCCTGCCTTAACCTCTCATCTTGCTCCTTGTCAGGAATTTCACTTTATGGTTAGAAACTCCCTCAAACCGGTCAAATGTCCCTCGATCCTGACCTCTCAGCTCAATTGCACAGATGGCCACTGACTGCAATTACAGGGCAATAAAGATGTTTTCTGTCTTCGCAAACAAACAGTGGGAACAGTAATTTTTGGTTGTATAGGTGTTGTGACTCGAACAGGATCATAACCCTTGAAAATACAGAATGTATGTAGAGGAGAACATACTGTTAATTTCCATCTAATTCTACTGTCAGTGTAAAGGATCACAATTAATGCAATGTCTTTGTTGTTGTCATGTTGATAATTCTTTATAGATTCAAAGTCAATGTTTCAGGTAAATTCCGTTTCTGAGTGATGACAACCTGTCTCTCTCAACACAACCTTTGCTAAATGAATTTCTCTGATGTTCTTAATGCTTAGAACTCCTCTTTACCCACTTTTCACGCTCCATTGTAGTTTCTGTGCGAAGTCCATCCATTCCTCCATCTGGCTACGGCTCCAATATCTGAACTAACACCACTGTAGGGGCTCTAGATAAAAATAGATATCAAATTTGCAAAATCCATTCCTCTTCTGTGACCGAAAACAATAAATGATGTGTTTGCACTGACGATGATGTGTCATGTGACTGGTGGTGATGCAGCGCTGGGATTGTAACAGATGATGTCACCCCGCAGGGATGTAAACAAAGAGCCGCAGATGCTCCCTGTGTCCGGCTGTCAGCGCTGACCTTTTCCCTTCGCTACATGAAACCAGTGTGCAACAGGGATCACCCCAGTAAACACAAACACAAAACACGTCAGCACACGCACATACTCATGAAAAATACGCGCACACACCAACCGCACGGCACCAGTGCATTGTGCCATCCACAGCAGTAGTCTTCGAAACCTCTTCCGTCCTGCAGCTACCCTTTACCTATTGTCCATTAGCACTGACACAGAGCCCGAAGCCTGCTCCAACTCTAATTTTAGGTAGAGCAGCTAATCCATAATGTAATACAACCATCTTAATGTCAGCTAAACCAATTTCTACTTCCTAAAGAGGGTAAATGCATTGTCAACTCTGGGTAAACAGATGCTGAGCAGCAAATGAAGGTTTAACATAGTATGATCAAGATCACAATAGACAAATGTTAATGCACAGAGGCACGTGCACATTCACACACCCACACATAGAAATATCACATATGCAGAGCCCACAGCACATGTGACGATGCTCTACCTGATATCTCCTCCAGGCACTGTTTGGCTGTCTTGCTGTAGACCAGCTCTCCCTTGGTGGGGCTGAGGCAGGGGTCGGCTGGGGCCACCATGGTGCAGTCGTTTTCTGAGAATGTCCTGGAGGCACAGAGAACAAATAATACACAGCAGTTACACAGACAGGCTGAGGTATCGGTAAAACTCAAGCTCAAGGAGAGCTTCTATGGTTGGTTCAAAACAGCAGCGGGGGGAGAGTTTTCAGAGTCATGTTCATTCATTCACTGTGAATCAGTGCAATGACCTGATGAAGCAGAGAAATGTTTTGAGCTGTTTTCTAATGCACTACTTTACATGGCACAATCAAAAAAATATTAGGCCCTCAACAAACAGCACCATTATGACTGACATTGAAATACAGAAGCATAGGCCTACCCTGTTTAGCTAGGTACTGCTAAAGTACTTGCCACTTGCACTCATGCTCGGTTCACTTTCACCTGAGATATTCTCCACCTGTTCCCCACTTCTCTTCCAGATAGTTCCCGTCTGTAACCATGTTTTTGAACCTTATACTTCAATACAGCTCACTAATGTATCTTGCTCCCACAGTATGTATGAGTTTAGCTTGTAGATACATGCGATGAACAAGTTAGTTAGTACGTTTTTAAAGGAATTTATTTAGTTTCTAAAAAAACATTTGCAGGATTAAAGAAAAATAGAGGGACAATAAGGAGCTAATGTAGCATCAGTGGTACTCGTACCATAGTTTGAGAATAGTGGTTTTCATGCCAGTCAAATTAATGTTGGAGGTTGTATTGTTTGTATTGTATTGTAATATATCTATTTAACATAATTGTGTTGCCTCCAAATATGGTGAATAGTATAACTACTATCAAATGTACCATTTATTAATGATGTGGATTATAAAGTGTTTTCCATCTGGAAGGTCATACAATATTTCTATGCTCAGCCATTCACACTACCAGTCACACACTGATGGAGCAGCCATTTGGGGCTCAGTAACTTGGCCAAGACCACTTCGGCATGCAACTAGAGCCTGGATTGAACCAGACCCCCAATTAGAGTACGACCTGCTGTATCTCCCGAGACACAGCTGCCCCAATCTCAAGAGGATGTTGTTTTGTTCAAGGATGAAAGTTCCTTTTGTACCCTGGTTGGAGTGTATTTGGCATCAAAACAGCAATCACGTTAAAAATATAGTAGTTCATGTACACTTTATGGCTTGTGGAGTGGCTAAAATGCTACAGTACTAATAGAGAGGCAAGCAAATGCATTGGTTGGAATTTAAGGGATCGAAAAAACAGTAACTGAGAGATTTTAGTGTTTTATTTGAAGCGACAGTCAGAATCTCCCTTATTTCTTCTGTTCATTGCGTTTCTGCATGTTAAGCGAGAGTAGTGTTTTAATTTCTAAGTTCGTTTTTGGTTTGAGTCACATATTCAACAGATGGACACCTCTAAACAGAAGGGGGGGACGGTCTCCGATGAGTTGCTATCTGTGAATGGTTCTTTGTGTGTGTGCAGGCAAAAATGTGTTTGTGTGCATCTGTCTCTCCTCCTCAACCTTGAGCTGCATCACGCTTCACTATTTGTTTGCTGATGTGAAGAAACAAGGATAGAGTCCAGTGCACTTCCTGAGATAACAGTCCTACACACACACACGCAGGAAATAACAAGAAAAACACAAAACCAATGCATGTAAAAAACAGACTGGCAATGACACAAACACACAGTTAAACACAATGACAAATGACACACATGCAATTAAAAAAAAACAATTAAATGCACACAGACACACGAATAAAAGCATGTGAACTATCAGTTTTAACCACATAGACATGCAAACCATGAAATACACAGTAAATCTTGAATAAGCAAACACAGAGACGGATATAAGCTCAAACTACTCTATAGTTTCATGCCCTCCCATACACACAGCACACACACTCCAGGGACCACAACCACCACCACCTGCAGAGCTGCAGATAAAAATTGGCTCCCATTTGCGACAGCAGCATCAGTCTGTGACTTCGGCTTGTGTTTTTCTTCCTCCCAGCTTCCCTCACCTCAGTGGAGTCACAGACGCAGAGACAGAGATATTTGGAAGCAAAATATGAAAGCAGCCTCATGGAGAGAAAGTGACTGCTGCAGTATTGAGTAATTATTCTGTAAAAATTGATTCGGCCACTTTTGAAGGGACAGGTAACTTCACTGAGATGACTCAGGTATGGCCTGTCTTTAATGTAGGATTCAAACTGTAGCAATTTTGAACCCAGCTTATATGTGTCACTGCAGTATTTCTATAACACCTGATACTGTTTCTGAACTCCGGTCAGTTCAGACTATAAGAGTAGAGGACACATAGGATACAGTTAACGGCATTGCAACTCTGTGTGTGTGGGCAGCAAAGTCCTACAATCACACTGGTCTATTAATCTTGGCAGAGGCAACAACTTGAGGTGGGCGTAGATCGAGAAACAAGACAAGGATGTCTAATTGGGCTGAAAATGATGGTAAATTGCAGCACTGCAGGAGGCCTTTACACTTACTGTCTGCATGCTGACGGCTGTGGCTGAGGCCTGCTGGTGAGGATGAACATTTATAGCAGAGTAGGGGAGGTAGAAGATGGAGGCTACAGAAATATGCCTACAAGGAAATGTTGCAAAAAAGCTAGGGGGAGACATGAAACTGCACTGTGTCTCAAAGTCATACCCTCTTTGTTTCAGTGTACAGGCCAGGACACCGACAGTGAGGACTAGTTTTCATGTATTATTATTTAATGTGTGAAAATATCTGTCTAAAGGCCTGAAACACACCAGCATTTCAAAGGGCATAATCAAGATAAAATCAATGATCAGTGGATTCTCTCGTGGGGTTAAAGCAAATCTGTACAAATCTTTCATGGGCAGGCTTGCTAGGTCAGAGAGGTTTGAGCCCTGCAGGAACTCTTATTGACTGATCTGATGTTCAGTTCCAAGAGCAAAATGCCAGGGAGAGTAAACCACCCGGTACAGTAACAACAGGAAAAAAGCTTCGAGAGCACCAACCTTCAAAGACCTACTATTTCATGAGGATGGGGGATGAATTACTGATGTGACGGAGCCTTAACTACAGAAGGTAAGAAGCTGCTTACAGCCAAGTTGTCCCACGTCATTTGATCCAGTTCTCAACTTGGTGCAGAGTCATGTATTCTTGGATAAGTCACGTCTAAATTGCAGAATATGGTCATTTTAAAGTGAAAAGAACGACGTATAAGTACCTGTCTAATATTGATATATAATGTCCATATATATATAATGTTTGTAAAAGTTTATATGTTTAATTCTTAATTTCTACTCGATCAAACAAAAAATTCCATCATTTTAAAGAAGAAGAAGAAATTTAACTGAAAACATAAAATAACGGAGACAAGTTGTTCAAGTCATTATGTCATAAAGTCATGTCAAGTCAAGAGTCTAACTTCCAAGCCCAAGTCGAGTCTCAAGGCATTCTTTTTCTTTCATGTGGCATGTCATCAATACAGTCAATTCAACTCAAGCTCAAGTTTACAGATCTATCATTGACTCTTCAGAGTTTGAAATCCAAATAATCATAGATTGTTGTTAATATTTGATAGCCACAAGAATGTGTTGGTCTCTTAAAAGTGTAAGCCTTGTCTGGGAGTAGCTGTAGCATAATATAAATGGCGTCAAGTGGTAAAGCTAAGCCAAGGCTTCAAGAATTCCTTCAGAAACCTGTGGCTGATATCACAGATGGTACACTTTCTGCACTCAGTTTTTTTCCCTTTACTTTTTGCTCACTGAGTGGGCTGTGTGTGCTTTGCACTTTCAGTTTTGGTTCTCTTCCTCATAACTGACTATCACTCACTATCTGCCCAGGACCGATAACCGCAGAAGTTTTAACTTGCTAAATGTGTGGGATTAAAGTAATGCTAATGCTCGAAAGAAGCACCACTGAATGTGGCAGAGCTGACTGTGCACAACGAAGGAGGAAGACGAGAGGGAAAGAAGGGTTGAAGGATTAAGTCTTGTTTAATGGGATTCCTAACTCTCTTTCTCTCTGAGCACAAAGGCTTTCCAGAGACTTTGGCGGCTCCTCCATTTTTTTTCCCCCTGGATTACCTCGGCTGTTGTAAGAGAAAATCGGCCCTGCTGGGCAGATTTACCCATTTCCACCTCGGATGGCTGTAACGTCAGGGAACCACGCGCCAGCTGCATGCATCAAAACAACACCGGTTGAATGAAGAGGAGGGGTAAGGGGTTCCTGAACGCTGCCAATGTCTGGATTCTCACATCAAAGATGAAACCCAGACAGTTAAATAATAGGCTTTGGCAAGCGGCAGGCAGTGGATGTTAATTTGTACTGTAATGACTGTGAAGAGATGTGGAGGCGAGAGCAAGATGCACGGTGGGGAGCGCCAGCTGATCACTGGGACTGCTCCAGGATTTCTTGGGGTGTGTGTGAGTGGATGCATAGCGAGTGTGTGTCTGAATGTGTGCAGACTTTGACGAAATGGGTCAATATATTGACCTCTCTGGGCAAAAACAATGTATGGGAGAGATGGAAATAAACAAGTTTGCTCATTTAGTTTGTATCCCAGAAGTGTTGCAGTGCATACACACACCTGTACATGAAGGGGGCAACAGTGGCAGTATTGGGATGGTTGTGTTGCTGCTGCTGAGGAAGCTGAACCACTCCATTCCCTCCGAGTGCTGCTCCTCCTCCTCCTCCAACCCCTCCTCCAACTCCTCCACCACCCCCTCCCAGCATCCCACTGGACCCAGATAGGGCTGAGGTGCTGGTGGAGGAGGTCATGCTGGTCCTTTTGCCCTCTGGGCCCCCAATGGAGCGCTGTATGTAGAAACTCCCACCCTGCCCTCCTTTGGTCAGCTTGGCCCTCTCCACCTCTCCGCCCCGCATGTTGCCGCTGCTGTTTAAGGCGGCCTGGCTTTGGCTCTGCGACTGACTCTGAGACTTGGACGTTGTGGTGGAGGGAGCTTTAAGTCCTGACTTAGGGATGCCGCTGGAAGCTGAGGAGACGCCATCTTTCTTTCCAGATGAAGGCTTCCCTCCCTTGGGGATGAGGCTGGCGATTTTGGATGTCTTCTTGGTGGGGTCAGCATACGACTCATGCTCCTCTTTGGGTGGAGAGCTGTCCTTAGAAGATTTCCCAGACTTGCTTTTGTCCTCTTTGACTTTGGACATGGATCTGCTGCCATTTGCAGAGGCTTTTGAAAATGAAGATGAAGGGGAGGAAGAAGAGGAAGTCTTCCCTGGTGTGGCCAGAGAAGATACAGAGGACTTGGTAGGCATTTGTTTGGCTGTAGCACTGCTACTGCCACTACTGCACACTGACCCCATGGGCATCAATCCATCGTCACCATACTCTGACAGGTCGTCCTCTTCTTGCAGAGCCATCTCTGCCACAGATGGCGACGCTCGCGAAGCCGATCTAGGATTAATCAGGCGGAACTTCTCCAGCATGGACCTCTGGGGTCCACCGCCGCCGACTGTCCCTACTTTTGATCCATCGCTTCCGTGTTGAAGAAGGCCTTCAGAGCCCTGGGGTGAATGTGTGGGGGAGGGTGAGTGTGTGGGGCTTGCCAGCATGGACGAAGTGGCACTGTGCTTGAGGTTCATGGACTTGCTGCGCCAGGACTTGCCGGCGGTGGGTGAGGGGATGGCAGAGGCCAGCTGCTGCCCGCTGAGGCTGGTGGGGACCGTCCCTCCAATACCGCTCCCATTCATCCCGCCGGGTGCTGGGATACCCCTCACCGATTCTGAACCAAAGAAGAAGAGAAACACAACAAGGAGATTATTAGTTCATAATTGCTCACTCTCATACTGTACTTTGCGGCAGCACTTCTATTCACCCTCTGTCTGAACGCTCTTTTTTAATGAACATTTCTTTCAGGCCCCCTCTAAAAAAAAAAAAAAAATACAAAAAAACCAAGCTATTCTGGTTGTCAGCTTTCACAGGCACGAGGAGGCACTGGCCACTATATTTCACATCGAGTCTGTAGGTGATATTGCGTCCCCTGCCATGCCATGGCTGCGGCTGGTGAACGTATAATTGTGACATCACAAACTTAAGTATCTCTTGGCGGCTCGTTTGAAGGCACAGTTTTTCTGATCATGTAGAACATCTAATACAAAAGATTTGTTACATTTCTATTAACTATAACTTTGACATATTTTGGAAACATTCATATGGATCTTAATAAAATACGGGGGATCATGCATGTACAATCAGTTATATACAGTAGCAGTATTCACTGTGGAGACTCAAACTGAACACTTTGGAGCCTCAAGACTCAAGTTGTATTTGTGGCAAACTTTTTCAGTTATTTCACATGAGAAATATTTTCTGAGTACTCCACAGTCTTCCTCTGTGGTTTTACACACATTCAGCTCAAAAGCAAAAAAAAAGGGAAACTCAGAGGTTGTCAGCGTAAAAAACATTTTTATGTTTTGATATTCCCAATCGGCAGAATATCAACAGCAGGTTGGGTTAAAAGGAAAGATTTCACTGTTATTATTACATTGGTGTCTCAAAGCAGTTTGAATTCAAGCACGCTGTAGCTTCCTGTTCAAACTTCCAACTCCTGATTCACACTTCTATGGTGGCCTGTCATAGCAGGTTTGCAGGTGGATGACAGTGGTTAAAAGGGACAGGCTACAATGTAGTCGTCGTGACAACAAAAGAGATCACAGAAGCCATGTTAACATGGAAATAAAGAAAATCATCAGCTCACACATCCACTGTTCATCATCATCCTTTGATGATCAGTAACTTCTAGATTTTTTTTTATTAAGCATTTTCGTGAGGGAAGTTTCGCTGCACCTAACTACTTTTTAACTTTGATTTTCTGCCTTTCCTAGAATCATTGTGGGATTATGCTGAATTCACTCATGCTATACATGTAGGTAGTGAGTGTAGTAGAAAGAAGAAAGTGAGCTTTTCCACTTAAAAAAAAAAGAGCACTGCAACCTCAAGTCAGAAAATGTCTTCCATATCGAGGCTGTGGGTGTAGAAAGTGGTGTCTGCCTCTGATCCCAGGATTTCTCTTGCTATGATTGTTCAACACTGGTGGAAAATGGCAGCTCGAGAAGAAAGACCTTGCTCTCTCAGGAGCTCACATCAAAACCAAAATCGCTGACACATTTCCTGCTATCAAACTCAAAGCTGCTGGAAATATCTGGTCACCATGTCATCTACATTTAAACATAAATCTACACGAAGAAGAACTTTTGCAAGGTACACTGCAAAGCTTAGTTTTAAGTTAGACTTGTAATAAAAAATTACCCAATGGAGTTTATGACCTCTAGTAGTGGTAGGCTATCTGGCCAAAATAATCACAGTCTATTTAATGTAGCCATAATGCATGATCTAAATTATGCTTTTTTTCCCCTCTACATTTGAAATAGCATGTAGACTAGAGCCAGACTCAAAATATCTTATGAATTTACACCATTAAAACACAATATTGCACTTAAGATAGTTCTTTCTTGGCACAAGCTCCCCATCCACCACGCTGTCAGCCATATCTCATGTTGTGTTATCTTAAATACATAATATAGGAGCAGTCACATGTAGTGGTAACAAGTTATTCATCCAAAGCCATGGAGTTCACTACATCACTGTACTGGTATATTCACATCGGTCAGAGTTGCTAGTTAATGAGGCTTAATCAGGCAGAAATAAGAGACCATAAATGACAGAACGCAGTAAATCTTTACACATAAGAAGCTGGAACAAAATGTTTTTGACATTTTTGCTAAAAAAAACCCACAACAAAACAAAAAACAAGGACCCTCAAGATAGTTTGTTAAGAATTACAAAATTTTGAAAACATTTTACCAACAATCACACAATCAATGTCACATAATGTGATAAAAAAAGTCAAAGGCTGTTCAGGTATTATTAGATAATCAATTCTTCAAATGAATTATGTAATATATATGTCTAGATGTTTATTATATGTTATCACATTCTTTCAAGCCTTCTAGATTTTAACTGCTCATCACATTCACTGGCATTTATTCCATTACAGGCCTGAATGCTGAGCTATGATGCATGACAAAGCTGTTTACTTGTAGCAGATTTTCTGTGAAATGGTGTTAGGAAAATATGACATGCTGAGCCAAACCTCACACACATACGCACAGAGCACATAAAATAAACATCCATCAAGCGTGCAAAATAAAAGTTTTAAGGTCTGCCACTGAGCATTGACCTTTATACACACACCCCACTTTTCCTGGCTGGTTGACACTCTGGCCATCAGCACTTCTCCTCTACTCTCTCTTAGACACACACATAGACACACAGAAGATCCTCAACCTGACAGATGAGTATAGGCCTTGAGTAAGATGGACACAACAGAGGACAGGGAGGAACAGACGGATAGAAATGCATCTTCAGGATGTGAGTTATGAGGAGGAAGAGAGGCAGATAAATAGAGAGGAAAAAAAAGGAAAAGCAGAATCAGAGATGGAGCGGGAATAAAGTGGAGAAGGCGACGGAGTGACAGCATGAAGTTATGCACCATTAGACTGAGTGTCTGTCTGGCTGTCAGTCAGCACAGTGAGCAGGGTTCAGCTGGCTGTGAGTCACCTCCAGTCTGCAGTTTAAAGCCCCTTCAGGCAGGGGAAGGGGAGGGGTTTGGCTTCAGCTGCGGCTGGGGTCGAGAGACTTTAGCCGGCTTACACTTCTGACAACATTCTCTAAAACCTTAAAACATGCCTCAAAAACGCCTCAGTGCACTGTGTCACATCCAAAGTGAAAAGTGCAATCTGTCAGAATTTAACAGAGACGTTTTTGTACATTGTGGTGTATAAAAATGGAATCCAGCACCCAATGTGTAGTAATGGTCAGGCTATTTTATTAACTTCATTCAAGACAGGATGCTGTTATTCTTTATTTCTTCACCATTAACACAGCACTCATTAGGACTGCAAGAGAGAAAAGCAGCGCTATTTCTGTGAAACTTCTGGTCCTCATGTTTTTTACGATTGCATTTTATGACTGTGGCCAATCAACAGGCGTAAAACTACTGCTGCTAACGCTGATGGCATCATGAGCATCCTGCTGAAATCATTTCAGGACACAATCCAACAAAACCAGCTGGCTACTAAAATATATCGATCATCAGCTTTGCCAACAAAGCATCATTACGTCAACTGACTGAAAATCACTGAACATATTCAACATCTATATCTGAAGCATTAATGATACAGGCCATTGACATAAATCTAAAGTTTTGTACCCAACATTTACATACTGCTCCTCGGCTGTTGCTGGTTATCGGGACACTCTTTGTAGGTCCTGTGTTTAAAGCTAGGTTTAGCACCTTTTTGTTTGTTTAGCTTTTTGTTACATTTTTAAAATGCCTCTTAACATCCTGACTGCAGTCAATCAATCAAATCTTCTGACAAGAGGAAGTTGGATTCGTTTAGTGGTGATGATGATGTGCTGCACTCATGATACGCGGCTACTGAGTCAGTTGTTAGCTAACTCAGTAGTAATAAGCATATAGATCCTGCGCCAAAAAAGCGAGTGGGAGGCAGTGGTAGTGACAAGACCGCTGTTCAGCCGCTAACTGAGTACAACAAAGCACACAACCCCTGACCCCATAAAATGATACACACATATGTTTGCCCAATGCACACACCTACAGCAGTAAGGAACAACTATCATGCCACGTAACCCCTTTGGACAGACGTACAGTTATGACAACTATTTTGCTTTTCTTTACGTGAGTTTATTTAAGTATTTTTGAGACTAGAGAGGAAGCGGGCTTGTTTGAATGAAGCAACCTAGCTGCTAATACATCTCCCAGCTGTCTAGTGAGATGCACGGGGCAGTCTGTGTCGTCAGGCAGTGTGTGTTAATGTTCTGGAGGAGTGGCTTTTAAGGGAGAGGGTGGGAATTTTTCAGATTGATTCTTTCATAATAAAGCTGAAGACTATGTGTATGTATGTGCACTACATGGACCTGTAGGTATAAATCTGATTGTATGTGCATGTGAGGACATGTGAACTTGTGTGTTTACATCTAGTCATGTACATGATATAATATCCCAGCACGCAAAAAAGTATGCACACATCTCCTCTGAATGTGTCGGTAAGTTGTGTGAAAGCGTGTTCGTACAACAGCAGAACGCCCCCTAGCTCGTATATAAATACTGTTTCTGCATATTTAAAAGGGCAATGGACTAGCAGACAATCCTTCTCCTGTGATGAGTTAGCAGGTTAAAAAGCTGAGATGAGTCAGAGAATAAAGGGAAGGTCTCAGATAAGCAGAGGTTAGTCTTCACCAACAAACCTCCAGCAGATAGACTCGCAAATCGGCTGGCTTACAGAAACACCACCCTATTTTGTTAGTCTAGACAGCCATTACACCAATGTGAGAAAGCATCTGTTCTTGTGCTTATGTGTTTGCATGTGTGTCCTCTGTATCACCCTTCATCTTTTGAGATAGCGCAGCGGCCCCTGAGGCAGTTTATGAATGTGAATGAAAGAGGTTACAAGCATTTGTGTAACTCTGCGTATGTGTGTGTCCAGTCAATTAACCCCTCTCTTAAGATCCCCCCCCCCCCCTTCCTGCTCCTCCCCCCTCATCCCAGAGGCTGTTTTGTAGTGCCACCACACTTTTCACCGTGCAGTGACTTGCCGTTGCCATGGCAACAGACTCTTCTTTGCTTTTTTTCTTTTTTTTGCCTCACCGGCCGAGGAATGAAATGTCACTTCTTCTGGGCGGTGGTGGACCCTCCGCAAACAAGTACATATGTACTGTTTGCAATTACAAGACTAAGCATGGATTTAAGGAAAGAAGAATGACACATGCAAACACGCACTGTACATTCACATACAGGTCCATGGACATACGTATGATGCCAACAGGCTTTTCTTCGCCTCTACCAAACTTTGCAGCTCTTGCTTTGTAAGGATTCTGAGACACAACTCTCAACTTTAGCTGCTCTCCCCAATTACATCACTGTCAAAGTCTGGTTTCAGAATATCCTTGTAATTGTCATCCTACAACCAAGAGAGCAATCAACAACTTTCTTTTGTCCATTCTTACGTACAACTAATAAACCCTGCCCTTTCATGCTTCAATTTAGTTGCCTAATTAGGTAGTTGCATGGCAACAAGACTGATGCAATGCTCCATGTGCCCTTTGAGCTCATGTTCTATTTGGTCATAGATTCACTATGTGTGAGTAGAGAAACAAAACAACACTCTAAAGGCTTCGCTTCATCACCATGAGGCGATACATGCCTGTTTGTAAAAAAAAAAAACTGTTGAAACTTGCAAGAGACAACTGATTTCTCTCTAACTAATCATTTTGAAGTGAATACTGATTGCACAGTGTGATGGCTGTGGGAAAATGACACTCATCTGCTTGTAGATTGACTATAAACCTCATGTTCACTATTCTTTCAGTCTGCCACCGGGCTGGATTTTTTTCTCTGAAAAACAAAACTTGAATGTGGATTTTCTGTGAAAACTGTCCACTGCAAAAGAAAAAGAACCCCTGCTGATGGAGGAGGCAAAGACGGCGAAGAGCGAGAGTGATAGAAACCGAGGTAAAACCAGAGCGAACAAGCATTCACTTGATGGAGAGCGCTCCGGTGCTGTGTCAAACTCTGTTCCCCTGTTGATATGTGTTTCCTCCTAACACTATGACCTCAGATGCTTAAAAACCAGCGTGCTTTCCTCTGAATCCCTAAGATACAACACCTGCCTACTTATTAATACAACCAGGTGTTAAAGCCAAAAGTGAAACAAGATGAAAGGAAGAGTAAGAGAATGTGTAGCCTGACAGGGCTATGTGAAACTTGGAGAAGAGGACAAAGAAGAAAAACTTGTAAGGGTGTATTAAATGGCTTGTGGCACACACTTCCTGTATCCATTTCTGTCTTCTGCTCTCTCTGCTACCTGCTTTTGCCCAGAAGGTTCTGTCTGCATTGCTGACATTTCCCCACAATTGATTTTCTTTCTCCTTTTACTTTAGACCAAAACACTGTTTCATCTCTCCTGCAGCGAGGCACCAACGCCCGTTGTTTTATCTCCAAAAAAAGTCAAAGTTTGTCTTCTGGCAGGACTCAGCTGCACTGTGTGAAAGGTCCAAAATGAAGAATCCCCCCTTTTAAAAAAAGCAATTTTCCCCAAACAATAAAAATGAAAACTAATGCATTGAATTCCTTTATGATGAGGTTTGCTCACGGACAAACCTCCACAAGTCACTGATTTCTTAACTAAATTAAAAAACTGAAACCGGTTTCTCAATCATTTCTGCTTCCTTTTGCTCTCTTTTCAGCTACAAACACTTGATCACACACTCCCTGTCCACGCTCTCATTTCCATCATCACTCCCTCTACCTCTGCTTGAAGAGATTGCAGTTTCAGAGAGAAATCAGAAGGCAGAGTACACATCTTTTGTAAGCTTTTAGGATTTAAAGGAAGACAAAAAGACCAATTTAAAAAGGAAGTTTGCTTTCACTACTGCCTGATGCCCCTCACTGCATCTGTCACCTCCACACCTCCATCACCTCCTACTGATCTCCTCGAACTCTACAGACTAAATCCTGTGGTGTCTGTCCTCAGTGACTGGACACTGCTAAAGATTAAATGCAAGTTCTTATTAGCTTTAAAACATTTTATGATTGTATATATTGTGTGCCAAAGCAAACGGTTGTCATTATAATGTCATAAACTCCCCAGGAATGGCTTCAATTATTAAAATGACTGTGAGCAACGGGATAGGTTTTAATTATAACAATCTATGAGCCAATAAGTCATGATGAATATCCCGAGCGAGCCAAAGGCAATTCTTAAAGCCAACAGCAGCAGATAAGTCATTCAAACATTGCGTGCTGATACATTTACTCTTCACAACAGGAAGAGACGAAAAACAACTATTTATTTGTGAATAATCAGTTTTGCATTGAATGAAATGCTGCACGCTCTAACTCAGCTGTTGTGAGAGCCTTCTCTCAAACAGAATCACTCTCATTAGCGTCACCATGCTCGACAGAGCAGCAGCCTGAATTTGCCCCTTCGGTCATCTCTCAAATGGCTCTCTCCACAGTGTGAAAATGTGTCTGCGCCTCCACTTAATGGCATCTATTATAAATCACTTGGAAATAAAGAACTGGGGATGATTCAGCAGACTGGTGAAAGCTGGTAAAGCAAGTGACTGGACTCCTCAGCAGCCCTTGGCCTGTCTGTCTGAGTCGGTGGTGCCACCAAGTGGTTGGATGGAGAACCATCAACTCCATCATTCATTACAGACCTAACGTCTGAAAAGTCTAGTGTCTTGTAGTATTAAAGACAATAATATGACATTCTTACCTCTGTCGTTGCCACTGGCATACTGAAGAGGCTTGCTCTTGTCGATGCTGTTGAAGCTCTGGCTGCGTCGGTTGAGGTTGGATGAGCCCGGGCTCCTGGAGGCCCCGCTGCCTGCAGCAGGTACTCTGGAGGGGCCTGGTAACCTGTAGGTAGAGGTGCAACAGAGATGGTTTGGATATTGAGATACAATATTGGAGGTTAATCTTTTTAGAAAAAGAAGAAGAAGAAAAAAAGCATTGAGCTGAAGCTCCTCTGGGGGCAAAAACATCTACGGTCAAGTTAAAGGTCAGTGTGACACCATCATTTCTGACCAGGAAATGAAAACCTATGAAACTAGAAAGACAATCACTTTGGAAGTTGATATAATATATCAACACTAACTGTTCACCCTGCTGCTGCCTGGCAAGAGATGCAGAAGTATCCGCTGACCAGACCAAAGAATAGTTTATTTCCTCAGGCTGACAAACTCCCTAGTTCATCCTTAACACTCCATCATGAAATGTTTATTTTTGTGACTTAATTTTTTATCCAACAGTTTGCATAGTTTAATTTTTTTGTGTGTGTTTAGCAGAGAGAACTCTATTGTCTATTTTATACTGCTGGGGCATCAGTTCTATGTGGATCCCTTGAATTACAAGTACTTCTCTCTTTGCAGCCAGTGTGCATAAAATTATAGCAACCAGTACCTCTTTAACTGTTCGTGGTTGCGAGTGTTGTTTTAAGAGACACTGAATTGAACATGAAATTGAGCCCTGGATGGTGTGGGAGTAAAAACATGTTTCACTATGGACTCAAAAAGACAGACTAAAGACCCTCAGTCAGGCCTTTAGTTGTGCTGTACAGACTCTATACAGTACAGGCAGTTCTGACCCGGTACTCAGTATGTGTCAGCGTGCAAGATGAAGAGATCAAGTGTGTGTCGCAAGACTGAGTGTGTGTTCCCGTGTGGGTTGAGGAATATGGAAGAAAGAAGGAACTGAATGTTGAGTTTTGGTGGGACTACGTGACAGAATATAAAAAGACACCTAAGTTTGCTTGACGACAGGTTGATTGAGATCTGTCAGCACAAATCAATATGGGAAAAAACAAAGTGGAAATACACGAAAAATAGACATTTGAGACCAATGATATGTAGTCACTATTCACTCATTTACCTCTACTGACAGTGCATAGAGAACCAGGACTGACACTGAGGAGGTTTGCGTTTTCAGTCAGTCTCTCCACTCGCTCACACACACGCACACTTTTCGCATAATCTTTTTCTCTCGACAGAGTCAAAGCTGCCAGTGTCAAATGTTGATTTGCCATGCTGCAGCTGGAGGATTTGTACGACTCCCTCGAGGACGCTAAAAGAATTATCTCATCAAAAACCTGTTGTTATTGTAAAATAACTTTACATGCATTTTGCCAGATGCTTTCACCCAGATGTTTGTTGGTAAGTTATTTTAAAAAACAGATTTGGCATCTGGTTTGGGGATGACAGGATTTATGACAGCTTAGATCTATTTTCCACCATTAATCACTATGGTTATGGTTTGATGTGATTTTTATGAAGTGATTCCAAAACCACATTTTACATTACAGTCCATGGTTCATACCTGGCCTCCCCTTCCCTCCGAAACTCTTAAAATTACTTCCAAAATGCATGTCCCATCACAAGAAAACAGCGCAGAAACATCCCATGTCTCAGAGTTGACACATTGCTGGAACATGACAAAAAAAAAAAGGTGGGATTAAAGGTGGGTAATACAGAAAAAAATAGGCATTGAGTGAAGGCCTTTCTCGCATCAGAGGACCGTGGGTGGTTACATTCACAGCCTGGTCTGTGTCAATATTAGGAGGGAGGGAAAAAACCTTGAAGGGATTCTAACAACTTGGTGTCTTTCTGTCTCCCGGCCTGAAAGCTCTCGTGACGTCCTCTAACAAAGATAATTGATTCGCTACGCTGAATATGTCACTCGGTCTGTATTGCAGATGGAGCCGAGATGTCGGGGAGGAAAGTTTTTTTTGAAGGGTGAAATCCTGAAGTGGTCAAAAGCCCCAGTGGGGGGAAAAAAAGAAAACAGATTTCATATGTTCCATTTTGTCTTTAAGGCCTTTACTTAATAAAACCAGACAAATAGTCGATGTGGAGCATAGATTAAAAACTTCTGTATTTTTCAGAAATATCTCCCTAACTGCAGTGCATTACTTTGGCAAATAGTAGTAGCTATGATGAACTTCGTCTGGAATAGAATCTTTTCTCTGTAAGTCAGTACAACATGACTTTTCATCTACTGTCAGACATACCACATGAACAAGTCAGGTCACCTTTATTTTGAAACACTGATTCTGTATGTGAGGGGGCATCAAAGTATCAGTCACCAGTAGGACAACCTGGACCAGATCGAGACAAGACAAGTCCATGACCAAATCAATAAAGGTAGTGTTGGGGAGTCTTTCATTTCCCTGAACTTTCCTTTGAACACATTAAAATTATCGAAAGAATGTGCTGACACTACAGTGTTGACACTATGTTAAAGACATCCATGTATTATGTTGCAGAGATGTCTAGTGAAGTTAGCATGCTAACCAGCTAGCCTTGGCCA
Source organism: Diplodus puntazzo (assembly GCA_963678695.2). Taxonomy (NCBI): domain Eukaryota; kingdom Metazoa; phylum Chordata; class Actinopteri; order Spariformes; family Sparidae; genus Diplodus; species Diplodus puntazzo. Next base: position 6,342,695 of record OZ023177.1, on the reverse strand, counting down.
GTTCTGTCTTATAATACCATTTTGTACTTTAAGAGGTCTGACTGTAAAGTTCATGCAGAGTTAGTTAATAGGACTGCTAGCTGAATGGCCAACTGAGCTAACGAGTTAACTGATGCTACAGTTAGCAACGTTTATCGTAATTAGAAACTTGTCATCGGGAAAACCACTGTTTTCCTATAGTGCGGAGCATCTAGAGCGCGTCCCTTTCCTGCACTGAGCGTCTTGTTTTTTTTGCGGTTTTAAGAAGTTGCAATATTGTAACGTTTCGAGGGCAAGCTGCAGAATAGTACTGCTTTTTCCATTAATTCTATATGATGGCTGATTAGCACGCAGCCGTGGTCCACAGGCGCACCACATTGATTCACCCAAAACACACTTTTTCAAGGCGTTTGGAAGCAGCCTCACCTGTAGCGATGATGTCTCAGCGTGATGGGGGGCCTGCGGCTGTATGTTGTCTATTTGCTTGGGGTATGAATTGACCAATTCTTACATACTGCATCGTTCAGTATCGTTTTTTGGAAAATATTGCTCACATAAAGACGCAATTCATTTAATCTAGGATATTGCTCACATATCAGACAATGGTAGATAAAAGAGAAATATCACCTTGCCATACTAATACTCTAGGTTCGTCTTTCTAAAACACTAAAACAGCTCTTCGCAGAGGAAGGCAGCTCCACTAACTGATATCAGCAAGGAAAATTATGCTTTAAGCTGCAGGGCTCATCAAAATAACCATCCGCTGCATTTTCTGATGAAACAAGAAACACAGAAAGCGTGCAATAACAATATTCAGCACTACTGCAGCAGAGGGACCTGAATGGTACTGTGTGTAATTGCAGAACTTCAAGCTTGCTTTGGGTGCCTCCCCTGAAATATAGAACAAGGCTCAGCGATTAAGCAACCTGCACAGCATGTAGTCAGAGCAGAACTGCCTAATAAGTCAACCCATATGCTGAACCATGCAGACATTGTTTTAGATAGACAACTGTGCAAAAAATAAAATATGCTTAAGTGCAAAAAAACACTGACTTGGAGAAGCGGTAAATGTGCCAGTGCTGACATTCAGTTCCTCTGAATGTTTTAGATCCTAAAACATCCGGCTGTACATCTACAGTAGCGACACCAGCAGACTGTTTAGAGATACTGATTTAGTTGTGAAAGCAAAGAATTGGTGCTCTGCCTGAGTGATCACGCTGAGCTGCAGCCAGGGGTGGTCCTCAGCCTAAAGCGGAGGCTGCCATTCACTGGGCTGAAACAGATGGGCAAGTAAATGCGTAATAAAGGGAGAGAAAGATAGAGAGCATATAAATGACAGGGGGGAAGAAACAATACTGAATTTTAATGTACAAATGACATACCTCACAACCATAAAGAGGCAAAAGCACCCAGAGACACACACACATGCAGAGCTATAGGGCCCTTAGCTCTCACAGGTATAATCAACAAGGAAAGAAACAAAAATAGACCACACTTAAAGGAATAGAGAAAAAAAAAACTAAGAAGAGATGAAAAAGAACAAAGGAAGAATTAAGAGAATGGGAGTGAAAGGGAAATAGATGCAGATAGTCAGAGAGAAAACACTGTAGCGGCAAAGCCAGACGAGAGAAAATGAGAGATAAACAGAGAGGAAAATGAGGGTGAGATTGGGGCAATTCAGATGGAAAACAGAGGCAGTCCCTTTTATCATGAGATTCTTTCATCTTCCAAAACACATGTTTGATAATGCATCAGCAAAATGGAGCTTCGGAGGGAGCTGTGAAGTATATTGTGGACAGTCGTTTTGCTTTGGGACAGACCTGGGGAAGTGTCTTTGAAACGGAGGATCTCCTGCCTGACAGTGAAGAAGAAAACTGCTGGAAGGCCACATTATTCATCCTGTCAGTCATCAGCCATACACAATAGTTCTGTTCTCGGAGAGGAGAGAGTGCCTCATATTCATTCCCCCTGCCAAAGGGTTCACCAGTGACCTCTTTGCTGTATTATGACAATTTCTACATCAACATCCTCCGTCTGCCCAATTGCAGGTTATTTGGACCAGCTGGTCTGGAATTCACACAACCTTCAGGGCGAAGTCGGAGCTGCCTCGGGCTCATTAAAATGGAAGAAGCAGACTACATGGTAGCAGGTGGCAAACAAGGTGTCAAACATCACCCCCTGCTGCAAAGATGATGAACTTTAAGGACCGCATCAGTACTGCAGCCCATTTAGGACAATAAAGAGATATATATTTGACATTAAATGTTGACAGAAATTAATCCAGGCTTGTTTACTTAAGCAAGGGTCAAGGGTGTGTTCACTGAGTGTGTATAAAAATCTGTGCAAACGATGGCTGTAGGACAAATATGGCCAAACATCTAATCTAAAACTGCAGAGCATCTATTCATAAATGGTGAGCAACAATGTGTAATACAGAGCACAGACCATTTGTTGTACAGGAGCTTAAACTTGCAAACACACCAGTATTGTCTTTTAAATGGCATAATGTAGCCCAACGGTACACACAAATGTTCAAGTAGAGGCGACCCCAGGGAATAGTAAAATCACTTAACCCTGGTAGAGTTGGAGTATGTTCACACCAGCTTGGCTTATTAGGATCTCAAAGAGATCCACAGTGCAGTTCATCAGGAATAAGACAAAACTGAGCGCCAACAAGAGGGAGTAACCCATTATGAAAATTGTACAAATGCATGAGAAGTTCTATATTGGCGCACAATAATCACCAGTTACTCATCGTCGAAAAACCGAGCATAAACAAATGAGGGAAACCACTTGTCTTGGAACTGTAAAGTTGTTTCTTTATGAATACTTAACTGGTATGCACACCAACGATCACAAATAACATCAAAGAAAGCCCTCTCAACTGGGAAGCTAAACTGAGTATAAACCTACCGCAACGTCACACACTGGTTGGTGGAATGCAATTTTAAAAAGCCTTGAGTTTGGCCTAACGGTTGTCGCCACCTTAGTTTAGGCGCTACAAGTGATGGAACTTGGACCGGACAATACAGCTGAGGAGGGTACACAGTAGACATGTTTCAGCCCGTTAAGAAACAATTGATGGAAAGCATCTATGAGAGTCACTGCAAGTGAAAAGTGCAGTTGCTGCTATTGTAAGGAGAGCATTCTCTTTAGCTCTAGCTAACGAGCGGAATAAAGAGCTTAAAGAAACTCCAGCACCTGGAGGGAAATACTCTTCATTCAGTGCAGTATGAGAGAGAGAGACATGAGTTGTTTTCCTATTTTAGAACTGCTAAAACTTTCACGCTTCAGGGATAGGAGAGGAAACAATTCACGGTGATTAAAAATAACTTGCTGGGATTGCAAGAAAGCAATTAAATGTGGTAATCAGGTTCGTATGAATGGGAATCAGACAGCTACAGGAGAAAGGTTTACACTCACTGACCTGCAGGTTTTTGTTTTTGTTTGTGTTGAATGTGTAGCTTCATGTGTGTAGGAATTAGTGAGCTATTTCTGCAGAGCAGCAGCAGCAGCAGTGAGGTTTGTTGTCAGTGATGTGAGCGAGCAGATTACCACCCATAGAGCTGGAGCTGCTGGCTGAAGCATTTTTGCCATTGCTCAGTGGCGGCTGGAGAAGAATTATTTGCCAACACGCTGGTTCCCACTGCATCTGAGCTGGAACAAATGCTGCAAGCATCAGACAACTGGACCCTGGGGTGTGTACATACAGTGTGTGTGGGTGAACGTCTCACATGTATACAAGTACATCTTTTTTTTTGCTCGTATGAACATTAAATGTTTACGGTCGGTGTGTGAACCGATGCTAGTGCACAAACACACCCAACTACAAGACTAAGAGCCTACATGTTTATGTTAATGGGATAGTAGGCAGGTCATTGTCCCTATATGTATATGTGGGCTTGAGTTTACCAGCTCACATGACACTTTCAGAAGCCAGTGGTTCCCTGACTGCGAGCTACAGCCCAGCGCTTGGCGAGAAAAAGTGTCATTATAACACTGTAGCTTATTTAGCAGCAGCTTCTTTGCCAAGATGTGCAAAAGGGCTATTCCCAAAGGACACATCACACAGTGCAGCACTTCTCAGTACCAAAAGCGCTGGACTGAGCACAGAGATTAACAGACTTAAAGTACAAGTAAACTGCTTGTGTGAAAACTTTGCAGTGATCCTCATTTCCCCTTCTTTTGTGACTCGAGCAAACACTTCTGGGGAAAATTTTTGAACGTTTTTCAAGACTTGCCAGGTCGACTTGTCAGTCAAATCATTTGGACGCAGATGTTTTTTCTCTTGAGTTTCTGAAGGTTGGTGTTAAATCTTCATGTACTGAGCTGTGGTCGCCCTGTTTTTGCAACTTGCAAAGTGTTGATTAAAGTTAGTTTCAGTGTGATTCATCTCAAATTATACATTGTCATTCATTCTAATTAATCGCTGAACACTCAGCATTTGCTTGAATAAACATGGCTCACATAGAAAAAGCGTGTTATGAAAAAGCACTTTTGCAAGTTTATGTCTATTTGGCTGCATTAGCCTTGACACAAAAGAGCAGTAACAATTTTCAAACAAGTTGGGAGGGGGGAACAACAACCTGGGAGAGTTGCGAAATGCTCTAAAAAAACACCTGTTTGGATGATTCCACGGGTATACAGGTTCATTGTAACAGGTGATCACAGGTAACATGATTGGGTATGAAAAGGAGCGTCCTCAAAAGGCTCAAGTCAATTACAAGCAAAGATTAGCAAGCACTTACTATAGTGTTGGTAAACACAGCTTATTGGCGAATAATTGCATTCTGTTAACCCTAAGCTGTTTTGGAATCGGGGCTGTGCACATTGCAGAGGTATCCTTGAGCAAAACAATGAACTCCTACCAGCTGCTCTTAGCTGACCCTGACCTCTGACCTCCCCGAGGTGCCACCAGAGTATCACAAGAACATGTAGAACAACGTAGAAAGTGTGAGAATCAGATTATCCAGTCTAATAAAGGAGGTCCAGGAAATATTAGCCATATTTACCTTGTGTTTTTCTTCTGTGGTGACCCTATTCCACTGTGGCCCGGAGGACTTGCATATCGCGCTGTGAGACTGAGGAGAGAGCAGAGATGACAGACGGACTGTTAACTCAGTCACAGGAGGAATGAGACCAGCGTCTTGTTGGAATTTTTTTTTTTTAATCCGTGCCTTAATGTAATAATGTCAGTGAGAGGAGGTATTCAGATAGAAGCAGAGCAAAACACACACACACACACACACACACACACACACACACACAGTAAATACAGTACTGTAAGACGCCAATGCACATTGCTTTGATTTCTCACATGATGGCTCACACATGTTTACTAGCACACGCTTGTGACTAAGCCAATAACATTTCCCAATCCATTTATAGGGCCGCCAAAATAAAACGGCCCGAAAGACTTTCACAATCAGTGTCGGGGTGGCACCGTTTAAAAGAAAAACCCCAAAACCCCACAACACACGACGCAGAGGTGAAGGAAATGCCCACAGCACCAGTCATAGTTTTATAACCCAACACTTGCTGTTAGTCATTAACGGAGACGGGAATTAAACGTGGGTCTCTCCATTCATGCTCTACAGGAAGTAGTTAAGCTACTTGTAGAGTGCTTCACGAACAAAGCAATGCCTTTAATCTCCATACGCACAACCTGTAAACAATGCAATGTCCAAGGCCAGGCGGTAAAGCTGTTGTTTACTCCTGCCTGTAAATGCTCAGAGTGTAACGTCCTGTGTGAACTGTGTGACTCGCGGGCCATGTGAGTGTTTCTCACTTTGTTGTCATGAACTGAGTGAACAGTGCCTCTATTGAAAGTTTGCTGCTCTATCAACATGACACACAGTATCTTCCCTTTAAAAGTAGTTCCAAATGCCTGAAGAAATTCATGTTTGTGGCTGACTTTAGAGCTAAAAAAAAACGCATTTGAAAACCCACTCAAAGCGACAGCATCACTTAAATTTCTGCCTGTGAAGAAAGAAAGACTTCTCCAAGACATTTTGGCTGAGTGTGCCTCAGCTAGCATAACATTAGCACAGCATAATTGACCTTTTTCTGCTTTGCTGTGCTCATTTTTCTCACTTTTTAAAAAACAAAAATATGTTTTGTGTTGAAAATAAAGTAATAAATCATGATTGTGGCTTACTTTAGTGCTCTAAAATAAGCAAGTGAAAACCAACTCAAAGCAACAGTACAATTAAATTCTTCCTATGATGAAAGAAATATTCCTTATAGACATGTGGGCTAACTGTGCCTCAGCTAGCAATATGTTAGCATTAAAAAGAGTGACCTTTTCTGGTATTTTTCACTCTTTAAACCAGCAAAACAACATTTTCCCAAGCAATTACAGACACAAACCCACACAGAGACAGAAAAAAGACAATGTTGAAAAAGCAACATAAATATAGCTCAGGCAGTGTTGTGGTAGGTTCAGCTAAATGGTGCTCACATTGAATAAGCTTAACAGACTTTTTCAAAAGTAGAACAGGGAGCTTATCAGAAAGCTGTTGTTAGCATAATTAACATAGTAAATTATTTTTAAACACAGTCACTTACAGAAATATAAATATAAAGAAAAAAATGATGAAAACGAACACTGGAAAATGGTTGCTAGCAAAAACAGTTAAGCTAGGCTATCTGGTGGACAGTGCAAACTCACCCATAGGATGAAATACAACTTAAGTATAACAGTTTGGTCACAGAACCTTGTCACAAAAAAAAAGAATAAATTCTGAACACAGTGCTGACTCTACTTCCCGCCTCATAGTAGTGCATTCATTAATATGCTAAGTTAAATGTCAGACATGCTGGCAGCTATCAAATTCCCTGCGTCAAGTGGTTTTAAATAGAAAAAACAAATTCTTTTTTGACTGAAGCCTGTCTTCATTTTAGACTTTCACTCCTACCTTCCGCGGGCTGACCAGAGATAGTTCCTTTTGAGGAGGGAGCCGCTGAAGTTCAACTGTAAAACCGCCCTCAAACTGTCCTCTAACTTCCAGTGACCGGAGCTGCCGAGCCTCAGCTGGAGGAAGCAACTAAACACCAGCCGTCTGTTTAGACGTCCTCCTTTTCTCTGACAACGAGGAACAACTCGTTCTCTGTTTTGTGACTGTGGGCTGCTGGTTTGGCGTCGGTGAGTGAGTGGACAGAGACAATAAACTACCTATACTGGGTGGCTGAGTGACGCACTGCACCCGACACATCTTATTTTCTGCTCCGTCTGCTTTTCAGCGAGCAGCTCTCAACTTTGCATGAGGCTGAAAGGCCCCGGTTCTCAAAACTTCATCTCTTACGTTTCAGCGTTCCACGCATTTAGCTGGCACTGTGACTCAGAGTAAAATACAGTTCGGCAGAAAGATTATTACTAGAGAACCAACAGTAGGCCTATTATATATCATTTTATTGAAGGAATTACACATCCCAGACATAAAATCAAGAGTTGGTATTATAAGGAATAGGTTTTGGTACAAGTGGCTGACTTTCATAAAAAAATCTATTACTGATGAATATCTTGAAGTCTCTCATTCATGCATAATTTTCTCTTATAGAGACGTACAATTAAGGGAGGCTTGGTGCAGAAGCTTCAGGCTCTGCCGAGCTGATTTTGAGTCCATATCTGGAATACATGTCATCGTTCTGCGATATCAAACCAGCAGAGAGACCAGAGCGACAGCGCCATATTTAATACTTTGTTGGGAGAGGTCGAACTGTGGACGACGAGGATCTTTCGAGTTGGTGGGCAAACATTTAAATTAGCTGTCTCGCTCTCCCAAAAAAGTGTGATGTGATGCACACACACACACACACACACACACACCAACAGTCGTCCTCTATTTACATCCCTCCCCGCGGACGGTTCGGCTCGTTTCTTTAAAGCCACCTGTGATGAAGTGCCCAGTCACGGCGCGTCTCTAATTGACCTTGCCGGTTTTCGTGACGCCGCGTTATGCTAACGAGCTTCGGAGCAGACAGCAGAACGCGGGGGAGGGGGGACAAGTTCAGGGCAGTTTGCCATCATAGCGGCTGAGCGTCTTCGTATTATGTTATTAATGAAGTATATGATACATGACACGTCGGTTAATGATGTCTAGCGACTAGAATCGCCCCCCCCTTAGCCTCCTCCTCACCACAACCCAAACCACATCTCATCTCCCAGCAGTATGTTTTGTGTTCTATTAAATACCCTAAATGGCACTTAGCACATGGAAAAGACAAGCTTAGACGGAGATTAATGGAGCCTGTTGCACGCTAAAATGCTTTTTCAGCTTACTGTTGGGGGAAAAAAAAGAAAAAAAGACCTTACATTTGTGCATTACGTTCCTCTAAAGGAATATAGCCTCTGTCCTTCTGCTTTTATTCTGCCTATCCTCCTTTTTTGTTTGTATTCAGAGCAGGAGTGAAGTGCAAGGCTGCTATCAGTGAGGGTTAGGTTTGAGGCAACAAAGGCAGCGCGAGTCTCGGAGAAGTTAATGTCAGTGCAGCCCTACAGTTTGTACATGACAGTAAAACACATCAGAGGTGCTGTGGCGCACATTTTTTTTTTCCACCACCGAGACCCATCCTCCTCCTCCATCGTTATAAAACGCACTGAAACATGAAGGCTATGGTATAGATCCCCCCCACCCTCCCCGGCCTGGAGTGCTTATCCAACCCACAGCATTTAAGGTCTTTCCAATGTCTGGAAAAAGACACCAGAACACATGAGGACAGGATTCTAGGAGTGTGGAAAGATGAGGCGGTGGCGGTGGTGGTGAGGAGGAGAAGGAGGTGGGGGTAGTGGTCTGTCGCTTTCGATCTAATACAACATACATCAGCGGGGCCTCCGTCTAATACCCCGCGACGCTGCGGCGTTGAGTAATATCAGTTTCAACTTGATTGTAGCCGCAGCGCTGAGGGCAGACGCAAACTGATGGGTTTCAGATCCAAAATGGCGGGTGCTTGGGCATTGCGGCCGGCGCGATGACAGCAGGTAATAAGATGTCACCTGACCTCTAGGTTAAGGTGGGGGGGGGGCATGTGACACAGTCAGCTCTACTGATGCTTGTCATGTGGCCACGTGTTGCACCGCAGACGTCTACAGGTCGCTGCTCTGGAAACTGTTCTTAGTGCTCTTTACGCTGCACCTTGCCTTGCATTCATTGTGCACACAGGAGTATCTACAGTTTCTGGAGCTCTGGCACTCGACTTGCCCCCTATCCTGTAGTACCAATAGATCAGCAAGTCCTCCATCCTCAACAACAACAAAAAGTTCATTTGGTCGCCCCTGCGGAATAGGGGATCCGGACCATGACAATAAAACAGCAACATCCCTGGTTCAAAGGCCGGGTTAGGCTAGAAAAGACTTATTTGTCGTTGAGAGGAAAAAAGTCTGCCTCTCTGCCAGTTACTTAAATATGTGGCTAATGGCACACATTTTGAGACAGCCTCTTCTGGAAGATGATCAAAGTGTTGTACGAATGAAACAGATGGTTGTGCAACAAATAGGAACAGGGCTTGAGAGACATATTCAAACCCCAGCTACTTTCACGCCTGGCCGGCCTCGACATGAAGTGGATGGGAATGTCAGATTTTGGCTTGAGGAAACTGCTGGATGCAGCTTCCCTGCTTCTGGTGGAGTGGAAGTCTGAAGGCACTCGACCATCTGGCAAGTACCCCCGAGGAAGTATACCGTCGCCGTAAGTCAGACTTGGGACGTTTTTTTTTTAATGTACTATCCCATATTTCTCTTGCTTTGTTTCCTGTTTTTTTTTACAAAGCAAAGTGAGAAAGTCAATGTATTTCCCAAATTCCTGGATTTTCTGATCTCGATTGGAGGGATGTCATTCATCAGTACCTTTAAAAACATGTACAAAAGTTTGGTTTGGTTTGGTTCAGGAAACAGAAAATTGATAGTTTAAGTTGGAAGGGATGATCACGATTAAAAGAAACATCTCCTGTTTGCAGGATATGCCATTGGACACAAACAGTATTGTCTTGATCTCCCGACCCATCCTTCCATCGCGACTTTCTGCCTAGAAGATTTAGAGGGACGTCGACAGCTACACGACACGGCCCACTTGCTTCCTTAGAGACGACGGCCATTATTTGCCGAGCTACAAGAAAGTCCCAGAAGCTTAAACGTAGATCATTTTTGAGTGGTTCCAGATAACGTCAGTCTTCGGCATCCAGTAGGAAATGATACATTCCTCTACAAATTTCAAGACATCTATCAAGCAGACAGTTGCTGAGCTAAACATAAAAACCAGCCTCCGGGCGACGAGGCAAACATAGAGAACTGGTTCAGCATACGTGCACAAATCTCAACAAACAAGCTGTTTGCAGGGCTTATCAATGACTTCGACACATCTCACTGACAAGCATCAAGGTATTTTTCATATTTATCGATGCATTAACTGTCGTAAAAAGCCAAACAAACAGGACCAGAAGAACCAAACCATTTACCAGTTCATGATGCCACTGACGCTAATCCATCCTCCTCATATCATCATGTATTCTCAAGAAAGATCCAAACTTTGCTGCCTCAATGCGACCACACTCACACACACCACACACACACTGCACAAACTAAAACTGTACCTAGGAGACGAGTCAGGCTTTGCCAGGCTGCTGGCTCTCCCATAGGGCAAGCGGCTCTTCCTGTCGCGAGACACGGCGGTAGGCAGGCGAGACGAGCGCCAGACCAGAGGGTCAACTTGTTCGCCCCGGGACATGTTGAGCTAAAGAGGGAGGGTTGTCGGGCCTGGGCCCCCCCCTGCCTTCTAGAAGCACTGAAAACGTCCTGAGGCTCCGGGCTGTCGTGATCTGTCCAAAGGGGAGTTCCCCTCGGACACACACACACACACACATAGTCACACACATCCCATCCCCTGCCCCGGAGACACCAGTTAGGCTAGCAGGTGCTGTCTATAGAAAGCTCCATACCACAACTGTAGATGTGCAGCAGGACCAAATGTGTAAGCGTGTGTTGGAGCGCGCGCGCGTGTGTGTGTGCCTGTCTGTGTAAATCTGCGAGACAGATAATTTGATAATTTGAAAAGCTTAACATTTTTAATTTAAAACATCCATTCTTCTGGCTTATCTCCTATTTTATGAAGTTACTCAGACATGCTAAATCTTCAGGGTCGGCTAGAGCTTACACAGATTCATCACTGTGGAAAATTAGAATCCGAGCAGAGTTTTTTTTTTTTTTTTTTTTTTTTCTGAATACATTTAATTACATTTCAGTGTTTCCAAAGATGCCTGCATACCAGCTGGGTATGAAGCTTCAAACAAAAGAAGATTACAAATCATCAGCGTAATTTAAAGTTTACACGGCGCGATGTAAGAAGTGCAAGGAAGGCCGACTTAAAGATCAGCTGCTTTGCATTCAGTTGATTCTTCAAATAAAGCCATTTGTGCACAGCCTGGGTGAGACGAGCACGCTGCCTTTGTTTGATTTAAAAAGGAATGAGCAAAAAGGTATTTTTGCCTTAAACTAAGAATCTCGCTTTGCCATTAAAAGACAATGCTCTTCTTAGCCGTTTCTCTTCATTTCAATGTGTCGGGCATCGTTGCGAAATCCGAATGAGCGTCCGCTAAACAATAGGATGTGTTAAAACAATGCATCGTCGAGAGATTCCGTCCCCTTTAATCTCCACACTTTCCCTTTTATTTGCTCTTAAGCAACTGTAAGGTTTGAAGTATCATCTTTCATTCCGCATCGTGACAGCATCATAGACATTGTGTATCGTGCTGCTCCAGCTCCTCATTAAAGCTATGTAATCTCTACAGTGGGTGAAATATTCAAACCCAAACTGAAAATGTTGCTATCAAATTAGAATATTGTCGATGTGCGTACACACTTTCCCAAGAGTCAGCCTGACATGTTTGATCTTCTTCCCCCTTATGAGAATCTGTGGTCTCAGCTGGAATTAAAATTAAAGCTCTGCGGGTTTTAAATGATGTTTGACTCCAACCGCATGAGTTCATCATGAATGACCAACCAGTGAGTCAGCTGCATTTAAGAGGTTAAAGGGGTAGTTCACCCAAAAATGAACATTCGTTCCACGCAGATGGAAAGGTCGAGTGAAGTTTTGTCAGTCCGCAAAACATTTCCGGAGCTTCACGGCAAAAACAGCCTTGCAGCGTTCAACATAAACAGCTGAAGTAGACGAAAGCCTAAATCGATTTCAAGAGATGTTATTGACACCCTCTCAGAGTGCAGGCGCATGCTAACGCTTTTAGCGTAGCAGCTACAACGTAGATTTTTGGCATGAAAAAAAAGGTCTAAATAACATCTTTACAAATCAATTTGGGATCTCAGGAGACTTAGATTACCCCAGGTAACCTGTAAGGAGTGTTCGTATGTCTTATTTTCCAGTTGTTGTAAAAAAGCATAGGAAAATGCTGCAACGCCGTTTTGCTGTGATGCTTTTCGTGGGCTGGGAAAAAAAAAACAACCCTTCACTCACTTTCCACCTGCATGGGTGTGAGTAGATAATGATTGAATTTTGGGGAGGCTGTTCCTTTAAGGTGTTTTCTGAATCAGAATCAGAAGATTTTATGGCGAATCTTTCCTTTAAAACTGAAGAAATTGGAAGCTGTTAAGACAGTGTTTTCCTTAATTTAGCTAGCAACGGAAATTAGAGCACGGGATCCAAATCCCAGAGCCAATCATCTGTGTCTGACTCACACACTCATGATCATCTCATTCTGGTTCCACCACACACACACACACACACACACACACACACACACACACACACACACACACACACACACACACACACACACACACACACACACATGCACACACACACACGCAATCGAAGGTCTTACTAATTTGCACTTTTTCCAACACAAGTGCTTTATATTGAAAGTGTTTTTTTCATCCACTTCCTGAACAGAAATGATGAAAGTCATATTTTCACACCTTTCCAGACTTTCTTGAGCTGCAGAGAGAAGGTCGGGTAGACCCAAGCGTGCCCAAAAACTCACAGTTTAATAGCTCACTTCATCACTTGACAGACACGAAGTGATCCTCTGACCTCCACTGTGGCCTTCAGCATTCAGATGTGATTAACTTATCAGCCCAGAGCAGTGAGACATTACTGAGGGCTGTGGACAGCGAGGGCAGGGGGTCTTGGTGAAGAAACCTCAAAGATCTCTGCAAATAATACTCACATATCTTTCAACCAACTTGTCATCATACACTTTATTGTGTGTGTTGGTTTCGACATGTCGGCCAAGCTGGACCGATGTAGCCGATACGTTCCCGGCTTCACTGCTCAGTGTGTGTGTATGAGAGGGTTCGCCACCTGTCGTTTGGGGGTGGGGGGTGGGGGTTAGGCGGCAGTGTGGGAATGGGAGGCAGCTGTGCCCCTAATGACCCCCCCACACGCACAAACACACGATACACTGACCCCAGCGCTGCAAACTCCCAGCTCAGTCCGAACAGACTGAGCCTAAAGCGTTCGACAATATCATCTTACTCGCATGCCCTCTCCTCAAGTGCTGAGACTAACTGCTCTTATTGCGCTGATTTAACGCACATATACTGCCACAGACTCTATCACACACACACACACACACACACACACACACACACAGCACAGCCAAACAGAGCGGCCGTGCTGTAACTTGATCTGGTCAAGGGGAATGCTGCTCATGTGTGGCATGTCAGGCCTTTCTTTAGATGCTCCTCTAAGGCCTGCTCTGTCTATTTACATCACACGGCGGCCAGCCTCCTTTGCCTTTACAGCCTTTTACTGCTTAGCTGTCCGTGTGCCAACACTTCTACTGCACAATGTCTTCATAATATTGTACCTCGCAAAAAAAAAAAAGAACTCCACTATTTAACTACTAAACTTAGGACACCTCACCATCACTGAAACACACAGTAATTTCTGCCATAACAAAACAAAAGACGTGCTGGGGATCATGGGAGTTGTTGTCTTCATGGTTAATAACAAAATGCTGTCCTAGACCAACTTCCTTCCTCGCTCTCTGGCTAATCATCTGATGTTTTGTATCTGGTTGTTCTCCACTGATTTAGCATTGCACTCACATAACATTGTGGATGTGAGATGGACACTTAGAAAAAGAAGATACAGAGACATCCTCAACATACTCAATGATATTCTTCCTCATGTCTAAACCTGTCACCGGGATTACCCACAATGCAAGTCAAATACTGACAATTCAGTTTACGATTTGGTTGTGTTATGCTACGAGCGGCTAATGTAGCCTTGAGCCGCTAGCATCAAGCAAAAATGAGAAGCAGGCTATAGATACCAAGATCAGACGGTCTCATATCTGTCGGTTAAACGTAAGGCTACCACTAACAGCTATCTGATTGACATGTTATATAATCTTTAATACGTACAAAAGTGTAGAAATGACAGTTTGCAGTATGGGAGGTAATGTTCTGGACTATTTGATTTAAGCAGTTAACAAGCTTTAAAGTTGCGGGAGGTGGCTGTCACCTGTAAAATGGCGAGGCTACCAGTGTTAAAACTTAACTAAGCTAACAGGCTGCTAGCTGAAGCTTTTTGGCTAACGAACAGATTTTCAGTGGCATCAATCATCTAATTTATCCCTCACATCAACCAGAGTTATGTCTATTTCCCCCACAATCTGAGGCTAGGACGCCGTTAAAAACGTAACGTCTCTCCTCTGCAGTCAGCCAGCTTGACTCTTTACTGTCAAAACTTACATATTGAGCTGATGCAGCAAAAGCACTAATGAGAAGCATTTACGGTGAAGGCTGTTAGTCATTTTCAACACCACCGAGAGGCGGTCATATCCATCAAATTCCTGTTTACAAAAGCTCTAACTGGACCTAATTAAGCATCCAAAGGCGATAAATCAGTGCAACCCCCATCCCAACATGGATCCTAAAAAATAATTGGTCCACTAATTCAAACCAGTGACATTGGCTCGCGTCTGTGACCTCTAGGCTACCTCTGCCCCAGAGGACAGCCGAACTACTGGAAACATGACTGAATGAAGTGCAACCCACCTGGACTGCATCTCTTGTGTCTTGTGGCTGCTGCCGGACGGTGCGGTGCCGCTGGTCTGCTGGCTGAGCTCCACCAGGGACTGGTAGTACTGCTGCTGTTGCTGCTGCTGCTGCTTGTAGCGCGACAGGATGAAGAAGAGACCCAGGATGCTCTTCAAGTTGCCATTCCTGATCTCTGGAGGAACAAAATGGAAGGAAAAAGTGTCAGCGCCTGCCTTTACGCTGTACTGCCGCGCCATGTGAAGACTCCCTGTAGCCATAGATTACAGCGTGTACAGTGAGACAGCGCTACACTGCATCTATGCTACAGGAGAACAGATGCGTTTTCTTGGAATAAAATCAGTTTAGAGCGGGGCTGTGCAAAGCGGGGCCATACGGTTTGATTTGGCTGCCAGATGGTTCTTGTGAAAAAGAGGAAAGTATGAAAAAAATATACGATTTGCAGTTCACGGTTTATTCTATTTTTTGAGAGATAAAAACGCTCTATAAATATGGAAGTTCCCCTTTTTTTTCATAATCTGAGCACAGTGTGCAGGAAGTCATCTTAATTAAGTGAACTCCCATGGGGGGAAAAAAAGAATCAAGGAACTTGATTCAGTCACAAACACAGGAAAACAATTTAAATCAGATACTAAAAAAAATCATTACGAGAATTGTTTATTCCCCTCTTTTGCATCTAAAGGCTTCTGTACACTGTAGTACCATTTTGCATGTGCACAATACAATACACCAGGCGTTTGCTTTGGGGCTGTGGTACACCATTAAGCTTCAGTTTTGCCTCACCAAGGGAAAAAAATGGCACTTTCGTGTTCCAAAAGTGTTAGTTGTTTGTCTGCAACTAAAGCAGTGTCCTGTGAGGCTAAAAATGAATATTTTCCAGATCATTTATTTTATCTTTCAAACACTTAAAGTGAACATATGTTGAATTCTTTAAAAAAAGGCACTTGGGGATACAGCTCATGTGTAGCTGTTGTGAAGCAAGAATATGAGTTTAAAATAGTAACTATACGATGACTTTAGCTGGCATGTATATTAATATAATTTATTTAATGTGCAGAGTCACTTAGCTGTATTCAACATGAAGTAACACTTGCAAATTAGGCTGGCTGCTCAAAGAATAACCACTTGTAATCGATCCAGACTAAATCATCACACAGCTGCTTCATTTAAGAAGTGAAGCTCAGCATGGGAACTTCTGGACTGACGTATTAGTCTGGTGTGAGGGTAAGTCTGAGGCCAAACAGCCAAAAATATACAACAGGAACTGCAATTTCAGTTCTGCTTTTGCCATGAAATGAGGAACCAGTGCGGCGGTGGGATGATAGCAGAAATGACACATTCTTGTGTTTCGATAAAGGTGAAATCATCTAAAGGCATGAGATTGAAATGAAAAGTGATAACAAGGAAGTTGGAGTTCACTATCTGAAAGTGAAATAAGTTACAGATAGCAGCACATATAAGAGCAGGAAGATAGATAAACCGCAGTGATCCAAAATATATTCACACTGGAAATGAACTCAAGGTAATGCATGAGAGTTAAAGAGATTATTTCCCTGTCCCGACCACATGATCTCCAAGAAACTGCAGCCCTGCAGATAACGTTACCTTTTAAATATGCTGAGCTGGCAACAGCAAGAAAGCTCCTAATCAAAGAGTAACTTTGTCTGCGCGTTAATCTCATCCTCAACAGTTCCTGAGTTTATCTCCGATAAAACTTAAACTAATGCATCTCTCACTGACTCCCTCAGACACAGCCGAGAGGGGATTCAGCAGTCACAGAGGAGGAAGAATTGATCACTGTGGCTAACGCACCCATTTGTGAAATGGACTTTTCATATCAAACGCTCAGTGAGAGCTGGCACACACAGGCACAGGAAGGATGGCAGCGGCTGACGCAGGGCTTTTTTGCTCGATTTTTCAATCTGGCGATGCTCAAACATTCTCCCCAGCCATCCATGGCTATGCTGTTTGGAGACTGTGAAAGTTGGAGAAGATTAATCTCTTGGGGGTGTTTTCCATTTTCTTACACCCAGGGGCAGTAATTTATACTGGGCCTCAGAGAGAAACTTGAACAGCAGCATTTTCTGTGCTTAAGGGAGAAACAATGTTGCAGATTCAGCCGACCAAGGAGCCACTGCGGAATGAAACTCGCAGCAACTGGTAAAAGTAATAGAAATAATAATGATGAGGAAACAGGGAAGAATAATACTTCATCGTTGCCAAAAGGGAAGTTGCCCTTGAGGTCAGGGTTGGCTGTATCAGAGTTTTTCTTACTCAAAGAAACTTTAGCAGAGTGTATGCTTGCGCCAAGCTTACATTACCAACTGGGCAATTCAGCAGCTGTTACCCCAGAGCTTAAGCGTTATTGCTTTATGCTATTATATTTGAGAAATTGCTTGGCATGTGCACCACGGAAGCAGAGTATTAGCTGGCATGATGAGGGCCTTCATGTTGTTTCTACAAAGTCCATTTATCCCTATGAGAACCTCGATAGTTACAGACAGGAAACAAAGCTGGTGTGGAAATGATACCTGATCTTCAAGCCCTGTCTGGATGTCCGTATGTCAAAAACTGAATTTTCAGAACTTCATCAATTCTGTCTTGTGCTTCAATGTTGAAAAATCTTGCAGTACTTTCTTGTGTCTGATCAAATTAGCCACCACAAATCTTGAGCTAGGTAACGTAGCAAAAACTGCACATATTGTACACAGACTAAAAAACGGTTCAGTAATTTGAGAACGGTCTCCACATTGTACATTATAATCATTAGCATCATGTAGAGGTTCAATCAATGCTAACATAATTAGTATTTAACATTGACTATATAAAGGATCTAGAGAATTTCGAGTATGAACAGGGTAGCCTTAAACCTGCATCCTTTCTAATGGTAATAAACGCAACTGGTTTCAAAAAGAAGTCTGATCGTAATGTAAGCTTATGAGAAAATAACCCTACCTCTCACACAAACAATTTTTTCATGAGTTTATGGTCACAAAATGCTAGGTTAAAGTCTTCTCTGATACAGCATGATCGGTACAATAGACTATAAATCAGGGTACGCTTAATGGCAAGGCCACCTTGCCAATGTCAAGAGCCACCACAGCAATTGTCAGTAAGAATAGAGGTGAAGCCAAGAGTGTGCACCCCAGCTCCACTTTTGTAAGTTTGCACCAACTAACTTTCCAGCAGCAGTAGCAAAATATGTATCTCAAATAGTGAATGTGTTTGTTGTTGATCCGCTATCATTTCGAGAACATGGAAAAGTAAAAAGACTTTTCTAAAAGAGTAGAGAATCCGGCCCTGATACTGTCTCATGGGAGAGGTTCAACCCTGACACAACCTCTTCTATCCTCACTCCATCCATTAGCGTGCCCACTGTTGCTGTACACAGATATAGTCCACATAAAAACGTTTGCTAAAGTGGTGATGCATTTCTGGCTCTTTGGCACAAGAACATCAGGGTGCATGGTTAGCCAGGCATGATTTTGATACCGAAAACCTGAGATCATGCTCCAGATGTGGTTGGGGTTAGGCGACTGAAACATTTGTTGAAGGTTAGGTAACCCTTGTGTGATTAACAAGGTAAGTTCACCAGTGCACATATATGTTTCAGTGTAACATTCAGTGTAAACATTTCATCATTATGTTGAAATAAAATATACTATATACTTTCTTCTTGACCATCAACTGTCTGCAGCTCATCTTGTCACCTGGCCAATGTTCTGTTAGTGTTCCATCCTTTTCCTAGTTTCTGAGTGTTCTGGGAGAGGTAATGGCAGATAAATGGATAGCTGGATTCTGTGAGACAGCAAGAGGACATTGGGAAAGCTCCCATTAGACATTTTTGTCAGCAATACAAGGCTAAAAGCAGGAGGGCTCTTGCTGCTAGCGGTGTAGAGGCTAAGTGTTTTTGCTTGGCTCACGCTCAATGAAAATGTGCCTTTGCTTCTGGAGGCCTTTTAAGTGGTTGACGTGGTTTCATTCAATGTTTCTTTTTTTCCTTTGTGTTTGGAGAGGTTAGTTCATGAGTCACAGAGGACTTTGGAGGAGGTGAAGGAAAGGTTTCATTACGGCCGGTTAATACAAGAAGAAGACCAGCATTTAAGCACTATTTATTATTTCTTTACCTACTTAATCAACCTGGGGTTTAATCCTCAGACAACACATGTCCAGCCAAGGCCTCTCTTTTCAACTCCACAGCTGGTTAATGGCTTTGCTTCCGCTGTTGCCCTCAGCGTCTTTGTGTAAACTTGGTTTTAATGAATTCAATTTGGTTCCCAATTAACTTTTCAAACAGCCATTGTTCCACTTTTATGATTTGTGTTTCTAGCCCAGTTCATACTATAAAGTCAGCCATGCTTTGCTGCCAGAAGGCGTAGGCAACACACTGACATCCCCCTCGACCCAGGCCTCACCTTCTGGTCAGAGAACCAGGGTGTACCCCTTGATGACCCAGCACAGGTGAGTGTTTAAGAAGCCCAGTGAAATCAGACCGATTTTTAACAACATTTGCACCCACTGAGATCAAGCAGGAGGGACTTTATTGCGGTGAGCAGGTCATACTGTAGGTTTCCCTCTAGCACTACAACGACCAATGGGAGCCCGTTCTGCTGAGGTCTCAGCTGCAGAGGCCCTGCAGTGGAAGGAGGCTTTAATGGCCTGTTGTAAGGACCCCTCACTGTAACCCATTATCAACTGCAGGAAATGTGTGTTTTGGAGCTTTACACCTATTTTTTAAAGGCTGGTACCGGTAGACAGAACTTCCTGTCGATAATTATCACATTTCAAGCAGTAAAACTTTTTTTCTGTTGTTGGTTTTGATTACATTTTTTGTGCCGAGGGGTCAAGTGTGAGTTTGAGTTTGAGTGGGCGGAGCTTTTTTCTTCATAACAAGATCCAGAGCCTCCAGCCACGCTGGTGGCTCTGCTGTGCTTGTATGCTTGGAACTAAATACAGGTCAACATGCCGATGCTTAAGCGGGTATTGTGTTAAAATATTATCTGGGTGAAATGTCAACCTCATGTTTGAGCTATGAAGCTAGAGGAAAAGCTACCAAAGTTATTTAGTTTCATCATCTGGGAACCAGATGGGGTGGCTGTAACTCAGTGGGTAGAGCCGGTGGACTAGTGATCAGAAGGTCGCTGGTTGGAATCCCCGGCACCCCCGGGGTGGGACTTAGCTACATCTCGAAGTATCCTTGAGCAAGATACTGAACCCCAGAATTGCTCCTGATGTGCAGTTGGCACCTTGTGTGGCAGCCACTGCCATCAGTAGTGGTCCTGCAATGAGCTGGCGACTCATTCAGTGGTGTGCCCTGGCCTACGCCCATCGAGTATAACTAGATTTGGCCCCAGTAAGCCCCGCAACCCCTCAGGGGATAAAGAGCGGCAACATCCCGCAACCCTAACGGATAAGCGGAAAAGAAAACGAACGAACGATCTGGGAACCATGAATGATTTGACACAACATTCTGCCAATCCATCCTGAAGATATGCGGGGTATGTGAAACAAAACTTCGACCTACTGGTAGTAATAGATGAAAAGTCAATCACCAAAGTCATTGGGGTTCATCTTCTGGGAACCATGAATGTCTATACAAAATTTAATTACAAGTCTGAAAATGGACTTCAATTCAGGAGACCACTGTTAGTGTTCGGTGTGAAACCAAAAGTCAACAGTGAGTTATTTTAGCCAATGTCGGAAAGTTCTGCAAGTACATAACATAACTGCAGTTACTGTTGTAGGTGAAGGTACATGAAAACCGTCATTAGTAATTCAGCGTCAGTTGGTTCCTGCTCATTCCCCTGATCATGAGATTCTTATTGTCTGGATTTTGATCGGTTGATGTACTAGTCTCAAACCCTGCGAACATATGACAAAGTCATACTTCACTGTCATTTTCTTTACTTGTGTTGAAAAGAAAAAAGACTTTGGACTTTTCATTACGGCCTATAACCTCCTTTAGTGGAAACATCTGAGGGGAGCCGTAACTCTCTTCAACAAGATGAGTTTTTCCGGAACTTCGGTTTACAGCCTCCCACCAGAGAGATGCAAGGAGACTTCTAGAAAGGTTATTATAATAAGTAGGCTCTCTCAGGAAATGCGCCTGCGTGCACATCAAACATTCCACTTTGTTTTATTCCCACGCCTTGTAAAGATAATAAAGACTGCACATGCCAGCAAACAGAACCTGGAAATCCCTGGGCTGATTCAATTAGACATAAGAGGGCGGACGTGGCCATCCAATTCAACTCACAGCAGACACACACACACGCACGCAACGCAGCACATGCAGAGTTAAGTCTTGAGAATGAGGCTGACAAAGGCAGAGAGTGAGCGAGAGAAATATAGACTGAGTGAAGGGAGTGATGAAACGCAGCAGCAACAGCGATGGGCAGAGTAACCCAATAGCCCATATATTTACAGATCCACTTTGAAATTCCAGGCCTAGCGAGTCACTTTGCTGTTTTTAGTGTGGTAGTGGGGGGGCATGCTGAATTTAGAGCTGTCGGTCAGTGTGCCAGGCTGTCAGACTATTTCTGCTGCTGGAGAGGTCAAGGGCACACTCACCTCTTTAATGTTTAAAGAGGAGCAGCGACAACATGGGGTCCGGACGAGTACAGGTCCTAAATAACAGCTGGAGGAATTTTCTTCTAGAATAATTGAGACATGCCTGTATGTATGGGACTCTATGAGAAAACTCAGTCAAGTTGAATGAGTTTAGTTTTTTTTTTTGTTTTTTTTTTAACAAAAACCGGCTGACATGTTGATTTTTAAACACCAGTGGTTGACAACATGTGTCAAATCATCCAAACCTCTTGTTCATCATGTAATCCTGCATGCTGGATATGCCACTGAGTTTTCCATTTCTCACTGTTGACACATGGTAAAGCTACAGAAAAGCAGCAGATTAACACTTTATCCCTGTCTGGCGAAGCCAATGGACGTACTCCATTTGAGGGATTTTTAAAGCAACAAAACGCATCTTGTTGATCGTTCGGTCTGATCCCAAGACCGTCAAATACTGACGCCTTGGCATCTGACCCGAGCTGCCAACCAGTCAAAAAGGCCCATTGTGTAGAATTTAGTGGCATCTAGTGGTGCGGATGCAGACTGTGACCAACACACAAGTCGTTCACCCTCTCCTACCATCGACAGTTAAAAACAAAGAAATCCTCTGGGGTCAGTGTTTGGTTTGTCCATTCTGGCCTACTGTAGAAACATAACAATGCAACATTGCAGACTCTGTGGAAGTGGGGGTCTCAGTACATTTAATGGTCTCAGCCAGTTATCCTATAATCTCTGTATTTAATCTCACATCTATGTGCATCTAAAGTCTGCCTTGGGAAAAACAAAACAAAACAAACCTTTTAGAGGTCAGGTGATATAGTATAAAGATGAACAGAATCTTAAAGAGGGATTTCAGTTTGTGTCCCCTGAGTGGTCAGAATGTTTGTTTGTTTGACTTTTACCAAGCCACAGTTCGGTTTGGTTCAGGCAACAAAACTACTTGGTTGGGTTTAGGAGTGGATCATGGTTCGGATTAAGATAACAAATCAATGTTCACATTTTGTTCACCAGCGATGATCAAACAATTACGGACGTTACAGTTACAAATCTCAGACGTTACAGGTGACAAGACGCTTGACGCAAGCTAAGAGAAAGCCCATCAGGCACACAACACTCTATGTGATGCAGGATATTAGGCACCGTCCCAGATGAAATACAAAGACTTAAGGTAGATCTGTGGAATACCTACTCCCTCTGTAGATATAAAAGGCTCTCTAACACAATAGACCTTTAAGATAAATAGACCCATTTCCATTAATAGTTTTCAAAGGAGAGCAACAATTAACTCTTTAGATTAGGACATTCTAGCTACTGTACCTTGACTCTACATTAAATGTACAGCAAGTCAGGTGTGCACTCGAGTCTACTAATGGGACACATTAGGACCACATCAGTTGTTTGTTTCTCTTTAGACTTCACAGAAGCTCCGGACGTGCATTGAAAATCAGACTACAGTTGAGTTCATTTATATACTTGGAGGGGAATCTTGGGTTCCTCCTGCAGAGTAAATCTCAAGTGAAAAACAAGATCGTGACATGTAGTCTGGAACCTGACTGTAATTTAAACCCCGGCCTCGTGATACAATTTTAGCTTATCATTTAATTTGGCCGGCAGTCATTCGGTACAGAGCACTACTGTAGTCACGGCTGTCATGTAAGCCGTGCACTGTGTACCCTGATGGTCGGGAGGCGAATCCCTCTCTGGAGTTTCTATCCTCCCACAATCCCCTTTGATGCCCTAATGATTGCCTACGCTGCCATAGTGAAAGCTGGAGATGGAGAAACTCTGCGCCCTGTCATGATACCGCCGTGGTAAATTCCATTGCCGTGAAGTATAATAGTATGTCTTGGAAATAGGTTTAAACCAGTTTTTGAAGATATTTGGTGCTGTGAAGAAATGGAAAGCTACCCACAGAAGGTTGGGTGGCGCTGGAGCCAAATGAATTTTCCAGGTCCACAGATTAGAAGTACAACAGGGAGATGCCTCTTCTGCTGCTCCACTGACTCAATTAAGAGTTCGTCAGGCCTTGAATTGAGTATTGTTTATTCTTCTTACCTTCTGCTGAGAGCCCTTGTACATTCACTCCTCTGGCGTCCAGGAAACTGAGGCAAGCGTCCACATTCTCGATCTGCGGAGAGGACGGCACACAGTCAGCACAAAGGACAGGCGCAGCAAGAATGCGACCACACTTAACATTCAATGAGCCTAAATGTCTCGGGCCGGAGGGCTGAGAGGACGGAGACGATCAGCGTTATTACCCATAAAGCACGTCATTGTGTGGTTATTACCCGACCCCCGCTCGACCCTGGCACCCGGCTGCGCGACTTACTGACCGCACTGTGTCGCCACCTACACAGCCCGGGTATACAGCCTCATTTGGCGTGTCACACACATGCCACATACATCTACAATGGCAATAATAAGTACATACAGACACAAATATACAGTAGATTCACATCCACATCCACATACACACACATTTGTAGATAAACGCTGGGGGTGTAGGTCAACGTGGCCCGATCGAGGCCTTTCACAGCACAGTCAACAACTGTCACCCCTGCAAACTGCCATTAGTTTCACAAAGGCCCAGTGAGATCGCAGTTATTAGGGGGATTTTTGCATTCCTTGACAGCGGCTAACG
Source organism: Diplodus puntazzo (assembly GCA_963678695.2). Classification (NCBI taxonomy): domain Eukaryota; kingdom Metazoa; phylum Chordata; class Actinopteri; order Spariformes; family Sparidae; genus Diplodus; species Diplodus puntazzo. The sequence continues at coordinate 6,318,495 of OZ023177.1, read as the reverse complement.
GGTGGCTGCATTAGCATGGTGGCCGGCTGCCAACGCCCCTCAGGAGGTCCGTTATGACGAAGTCAAAGGTCGGAGCGCTCCGATTCAGCGCAGTGTGCCAAGGCCACACAAAGGGCAGGATGGGCAACTCAGCCAGACGTCCAGCGGGGCAATGATGATTCATGAGCTGTAACTCCCCTCAGCTCTCTAAAGCTTTCTCTCTCTCTCTCTCTCTCTCTCTCTCTCTCTCTCTCTTTATAATTAATGCTCTCTGCATCTCTTTATTAGTGAGAGACTTTGTAGAACCGGAATAATGAGTCATATCTGCACACAGGCCGTTTGGATCCTTGCTGATTCCTCTCTTACTCCCACTGAGCTGAACTTTATTGTTCCCCATGGCTTAATAATGTGCACTTCTGTGACATTTTATTCAACTGAGAGATTTAGCTCTCTCTTAATGTACAGACAGCCAGAGAACATTGGTAGTTTTGTAGCGTTTTTCCTCTCATTCTGTAGTAGGAACAAGCTTGGAACAGTATATGTGAACGAACGTAGAATATGTATGTATGCAGACATGGTGGCACTCACTGAAGATCTAACTAATGTCAGCGTAGCCAAAAGAGCGCATTGGAATAACACAGCAGTAGTGAAATGGCAGATTTAAGTCGGCTGCTCACTTCTCGCTGACTTTGTTAACTTGCGAGTTGCGATATCTACTTCACGGGAAAAGGATTAGTGGCTACGCATCCTCAGCACCGGCAGTCGTTGAAGAGGAGCACCTCCCTCCTCCATCACTTTCCCTCCACAGACTGATATGTTTACATTGGTTGTATCAACAGGGAGTCCTGTGCGACCAGAAGTCACACACGGAGCTTCTCCATCTGCCCGACACAGCTCGCAGCCTCCTACTTCCCTACACCACACACATTCCCGCAGCAGGCGCCGAACGCCCTCACATGTGGCTTTCCACATTCCTCTCGAAACATGCTGCACACACAGGCCGACACATGTGTGCCCGCTGCTCGCCTGTTTGATTATCCCACACAAACTCTCAGAAGTTTGTATTGCGGAGCGACATGTGCGGAGCAGCGTTTGTGAATACCTCTGTCTTAATTAGACTGACCGCAATGGCGATGTGGGATGTAATGGTTCTCCGAAACAAGCCTACACGCACGGACGACATTTAATCAGCCATTTTTGCATGATAACAGTCTTTTTTTTTTTTTTTTTTTACCAATTTGACTCCTTCAGTTGCAAATATTCATGACAAAAAGGCTCGGGAGTCCTTGCTGTCGCATTTGGCATCTGTTCCGTAGCCGATGTGTGTGTTCATGTGTGTGTATGAAGGCTGGTTTAATAGATGATAAAGACAAAACGGAGGGATCTCATAAACACGCAGTAAATCTCTTTTGTTGGACACATCTCTTTTAACGGCATCGCTGGTGAAACCCGTGCCTTCTTCTTCTTCCTCTAAGCCTTCAACTGACACCCCGACCAGAAAGTCTGAGGCTTTTAGACAAAACCGCTGTTTGTTTTGCGCCCGCCTTAACTCCAAAATGACGTAAACAAGCGGAATAATGATTGAAGGCGTTGATGACGGCCGGGGCATTAATGTTCCGCAGGGCTCTGGCGATGTTTAACTGCTAGTTTGGTGGGCTGTTTGGCTTTGTGGCATCCTGTAACAGCCTCTCAAGAAACCGACATCATTTATTTTTCCGACGCGGGCTGGCATCAGTCGGATCCGCATGAGCCATTAAAAGCAATTTGGGAAGGGACATTTTTGATGAGGCGCACTTCGCCCAATCGCGGAGCACTTAGAGCAGGAAAAGGGGAGCGCGTTTTGAGGAGTGACGGGAGAGCACATGTGCGACACGTACTGTGGGAAGGAAACTTGTCACCGAGCCTGGAAGAATAACGAATAGGAGTTGTTAATTTTCCGCGATAATCAGTTTTGATTAGGTGACGTTTCATTCACAGGGCCTCGGTACAAATCCAAACATCACGTTCCAACTCACACAGGCAGCAGAGTGGAATAAAACCTGGCTACGGCTGGATGATGACACTCGGCTCGCAGATTACAAAACCGCATTCCCTGCTTCAACCTGTCCTCTACAGTCTCCTCTAAAATCACTCAGGAGTCTGCATTAGTACTTTAAGAAAGGTGTAGAGATTGAACGAGGAGATGAAGGAAGAGCACAACGAAATGTCTTTTTGTATCCTTTACTTCTCTGTCTCAAAACAGGAAGTGACTTTGCAGGAAGGTCACAGGAAGCACCCAGGTTAGCACCGACTATAACTGTTTGTTAAGAATGGGTGTGGAAAACAAGGAATGGGTTGTTTGAGGCAGTTTCTGACAGCGGATATGTCAACAATCAGATCCAAAACATGTACGCTAGGTTTAATCTCCTTTTAGTGTCCTCGACCAAAGCACTGGTTTAGTGCCTGCTGCTTCTCATACTTGGGTGATGCAGGAAAAACGAATTTCTCGATTGAGATGGATGAATGTTAACTGAACTTAAATGAAACCTTGACCTCCATGACAACTGAGAAACTGCATCTTCTGAGGAAGGCCATGAGATGTCGGCAAAAGCTTTGGGAACACCAGGTAAGAGAACCCTGTGGTGAGGAATTAGTGCTTCAGAGGTCAAGATCACCATCAGGGATCATACTAGTGTTTTTCTGCCAACAATTATCGAATGCATATACAATTCTAGATCTTGGAATCTGTGCTTAGACTGCTTAAATGCCCACTGATATGGTATCTTTGACTAATATAAATGCAGACTTGACATCCACTCTGTTACTCCTATAAAGTTTAAATTTCAAGAGTCTGTTTGTGACTTTGATCGATCGATTTACTTTACTTAACTACAGAGTGATGAATGGAAGCCAATGGCTGCTTGAAACCGAAGGAAACACATCCAAAAAAACACCACCAGTGTTTGGTTTATTATGATTTATGTATACACAAACATTCAGAATCACTTGTATGGCACTTTATGTTTGTATTTTAACATAAAATTCCATTTACTGCTCACAGTGAAAAAAAAAAAACCCAACTGGATTGCTTTCCATTTCCCTCAGAGTCGCAACTCCAACAACACTGGACAAAAACTGATTCCATTTGCTCATTCAGTCTGTTAACAGATCATTATGATGCCAGGCTGCAGACAAAATAACATTGTGGAAGTGAGATGTGCAGGAAACCAATCTGAACGCTGATGGTGTCACTGTTCTATTGCAATTATAATGTCCAATCAACATTTACTCATCATGATAAGTTGAAGCGAAAACCGTGTCTTTGGCTGTTTCAGTGTGCTATGGCTTCAATGAAATGACAAGACAAGTTGCACAGGGACTTTTTTGTTTTAGCACCTTAAATGCTAAGTTTTTTGCTTCCATCAAAAGACCAGACAGGACTCTTTACTGTTAAAAATTCATGGACGTGGACATTGACACATTTTGCCAATGTCTACAGCAGAGTTGCAGCATTTACAGTGTATTTTGAAATTCTTTCCACTCCTGGTAGAAAGTGAGACTCGGTGAGGCGCGGAACGAGACAGTGGCTACAACTGCCTGTTTGCAGCTTAATTCCCTCACGTGCCTCCTCTGTGTGCTGCGGCACGTTGGGGCCTCTCAAAAGGCATCGAGTGACTGATGTATGATGGCTGGAATTGGAAAGTGTTATCCCTCAGATGCAACTGTCAAATGCAAATGGGCCAACACCTTAATTACAACTTCCTGTGGGACAGAAAACAACCTCCTTCAGGACGGGACTGGAAAACCAGGCGTTAGCGCTTTACAGCGTGCGAGCGCAGCTGAATAATTGAAGGGTTATAGCCCAAAATGCTACATCTCAACTGGAAAAATACACGCCACCTTAAATCCCTAAGTCAGTATTTCAACAACAGCGATGACTCAGGCTTCACAAACAGAGCGATTTCGTGAGCTTGTCTTGGGATGACTCAGTTGCTTCTAAGTTTTTCTTTCCAGTTGGTTTTACTTCCAAACCAGTGATTATTCTCTCAGTGTTGTCAGTGTTTATTAATATAATTTACACCCACATGAGCATTGTGCTCAGATCTTGTCCTGGTGGGTGGAACCTGAATCACCCGTGGGGGTCAGGGACACTCCATCACAGCGAGGGGCTGATCGGCTTCTGAAGCATCTCCTCAGACTTCTCTTGCTTAAGGCAGAAATCAAAGCCTAGTGATAAGCCAGGGGAATCAAAATCAAAATCCAATCAAAATCCTTCAAAAGCTCTGTGTCATCGTTTTAAGCCTTTCTCCCGGCAGATCAAAATCAATAGCAGTTAAAGCTCACAAAAATGAGTTTTTGCCTCAGACACCCCTGCATCAAAGTTTGCTTTATTCTCCCATTCAGCGCACATGGCAACATGTTGAGAAGATGAATTCACATTTTTTGTACCTATTAATTCCTCTTGGCACTTGAAACCTAATGAGGCAGAGCTCATCACTCATGCCGAGGCTTTTTTTTACAGCCAGAGTATACTTTATTAATCATCGCCGCTGAGCTGAGCTGCTTCGAAAGCCAAACATTTACACGCAGGCACAGCCAAGTCCCCTCGGTTCACTTGCATCCCAAAGGTTTTGAAGACATAAGGTGAGAATCATTGGTTTATCTTCCTGAATACCTGAAGGATATGGCAGCTTAGAGTTCTTCGCTACACAATGTAAAGCCTTCTTCTTTTTTGCCAGACAAACCGCCTCTCTCATTGTCCATCACCTCTCTGTCAACTCCCCCTCTTCAGTCTGGGGTCTGACACTTGGGCTTCCACCGGCCTCGCTTGAAACACTCCATTGATTCCTCTTTCACCGTGCCCGATCACTCTCAGCGGGTCCGAAGCAGACAGCCGCTGACAGACGATGAATCAGAAAGAATCAAATGAGACGGCGCTTTGGAGCTGATGGGCAGAGGGGAGGCTGGGTTAAAGGATCCTGTCTGATCATCCAGGGATCATCGCTCATCATGTCAGAATCTCAAAGTAAGGCACTTTTTCCTCATCTGGAATCAGCTGAAGATTTTTATATATTTTTTTTTTTTTTTGCAATATTGATCACAGTGGTCGCCTGGCCTGAGTGAAATCTTGGCTGATAGCTGAGGAACTGTCTTTCCCTTTGAAAAAGAGGTTACGCTCAATTTTCAGAAACACCAAGAGCGTACCTCACACATCCAGATTTATCTGGCCCACTCAGGCTCAGACAGCCAGTGTTTGCGTTCATAGCAGCCTAAATGTTATGAAACCGGGCACCATAAAACTTTTTTCTAACACGTGAAAAACCAAACGAAAATGATTTAATTCAAGTAGCCGAGGCTTCGGAGACAAAACAATCCCCGAGCCGATTTTTGTCACGCCGTACCTCATATTCACATAAATAAAACAATAATTTCCTTTAAGGATTCCGCTGGCTGTGACGCTCCTCGCTCCTGCAGACAACTGCTGCGCAAGCTCGGTCAGCATATAAACACAAATGATGTATAATCAACAGGATCTGCATGGCAACACATGCCTATATCCATGCATGTCTCAATTATATATGGGGGTTAGATTGCAGATGTTTACAGCATCAAATAACTCGGAGGGCCTCCGTGTGGCTTTTGCGCATCTGCTGCGCAGACAGGGCGTGCGTCCACATGTGTCGGCAGGCTGTGTGCAGACGTGTGGCGGAGAAAGAGAGACACAGAGACTGTCAAACAAGGACGTTTTTATGGACGACAAAGACTAACAGCACCTCATTCATCTCCGGGTTAATCTCTGTAAATCCTTCGTCACTGCTCAAATCAGATCTCATTATCGCTTCTGATGATGAAGTCTGAAAAAAAAAAAAGCGAAATGATGCAAAGCACATGCAAATGCTGCCTTTGTTGTGTCTTAATCTGTCCCCCTTTCTCTGTCTGTGTTCTCCATTTCATTGTCTTTCATTTCATTTTAAGCTGAGCTACGGCAGAATCGTGTGTAATTTACACTACGTGTCATCACGGATGTGCACTTAAAGGGGGAATTTCAAGGGGGCAAATTTAGCGACCCGCTTGCAGGAGATTAAGGGACTCGTGAGAGGCAGATTTTTAAAGTGTGATCAAAGTCGAAGCAGCAGAGGCCGAGATATCTTGACTTTTAGCTCTCAAGTTTTGGTAGAGTTCCATCTGGATCCTTCATTTCCCATAATGCAGACAGTGACCGTCACATAAATGCCCACAAATCTCAAACTCCACAGGACTGTAACACAGGCTCTCGGTTACAATTGTTTAGTCACTATGTCAGATCAGGTAAACCCTGATGACATCATCTGAGTTATTTTTCTTAAAACTTTGGAGGGCTTACTCAAGAGACACAGGATATATTACAGTATTAACCTTTTTTCACAGCCTGAGTCCTCTTAACAAGATAAGACGGAACTTCATTAATCCTGAGGAAAATTGCAGTGTCTTAGATCACTCGGCATTCTGACTGTAAAACTGAACTTCCGTGGTTTCCCCGGTGCGGTGCCCCCTGTAAAGTGGTACTTTAGCTACTTAGGATTTTACTTCCAAAAAGTTGTTGCACCTACTGTAAGATTACATTTGAAAAGGAACGGTCACAATCAGGTTTCTTGACTTTTGTTATGGGTCAAGCCCCCAAACCACTGGATCCTACATTTCCCATAATGCAATGAAAGTCTCTGTTAACAACAATTGCTGTCTTTTTCCATTTTTTCCTGTTCCAGAGCCACAGAAGACGGGATACAACTATTGTCACAGACTGTTTGCTAACAGCAATTGACATGTACAAATCAGTGGATTGTCCCTTTAAGGTAAAATATGTCAAACAACTGGAAAACCGATGAATCTCGCTTTAGCTCGGTTCAGCTGATGGCTTTGTAAGTAAGCGCACAGCTGTAAGGAAGATGTAGAGGCGTTATTATTCATCATCCTAGCAGGGTACATTTAAGTAATTAGCAGAGGAGGATGAATGAGCGGAGGATGTCTGTCAGGGGCCAGAGGACCACGATAACCATTTCTTGATGGCTTTTTAAATCCCAGCGGGACTCGGCTGTCTTCCGTCTCTCCATCGCGCGCGTGCTGTTACAGTCGTGTTCTGCATAGGTAGACATCTCCGACATGATGGATGGCATTACTGTCGACAGGGCGACAAATTCTGTCTGTCAGTTCGTCTGAGGCCGTTCGTCCCCAAAAGGGTCAGAGAGGTCGAGCATGCTGACTCCTCAGGCATCTGTTTGCATGACCTGCCGACCAGCTATGAAGCAAGGTGAGAAATACCACCATGGACCTGCCGCTTCTTTTGGGGATCGCAACCTTTTCTTTTTAACCACACTGGTCAAATGTAATGCCTTCTGAATTGATAGGTGACACTGCAAGAGAGGACAACAATTTCATCGACGTTTGCATTCTACGTTACCTGCAAAATCACATGTTATACGTCTCTGGAGGATCGATGGATACAGACGCAGTACCTGCTCATGATCACTAATAATGACGTGTTAGCTTAAAGGGACACTTCACCCAAAAATCATATTGACATATTACTCTTGTTAAACTGGATACGTGACCTGTTTCGAACTATTCTCCTCTGTATCACCGTATCACTGTATCGCGGACAAAAGGGCTGGCTAATTCGCTTACTAAGCTTGCTAATGTCACAGCTCCGTGTAGTTCGACAGACAGAAAATACTGTAGTTCCAAATTGAAACTGCTTATAGCAAGGTCCGTGATTTGTCTTGGCCAATTTTTTTTTGCAGTGTACAGATAAAAGGTAATATATGAGGCCAATTTAATGAGCATTACTGGCCGTCTCAATCAGCGTATCTTGCCTGAACTTGTTATGAGCCATTATAAGACGGAGAAATGAATCAGGGGGTTGATGTGGAGTAAGGCTTGTGCGAAAAATAATCAATCGTCGCATGAATCTTTTGTCTCGGGGTGCTGAACAGAGCGCTCATGCAAAGGGAACTATAATTCGCTGCCACTGTTTTTTAGGCCACTGCAGTCACGTAGCATTTTCACTGTCTGACATTGTCTCCCTGTCTCTCGCTCTCTCCCTCTTAACCTGGCCGTGGTCTCTCACCCTCTGTGGGTGTCCGATAAAACAGCGCTGCAGATTTTACAGCAGCTTTTCCCAGATGTTAAATGCCAGATACAGTTTCCTCTGACGCAATCGTCGGTCAGCAGTGATAAATCAGGTGCAGCGGCTGGTCGCGGACATGCATTTTCCCCTCTTCCCATATTTTCGACGTGGAGAATCTTTTAGCTCCTTTCGTCCCTTCGGCTTAGTATAAAGCTTTGGTGATAAACAAAAACATCTGCGCGTACTCTGATGTCTGCAAGCTTAGACAATTCTGCAGCTGGATTTTGCGGTATTAAAAAAAAAAAATTAAATAGATCTAATAAACCAAAGTCATGAACTTTGACTTTTTTTCCCAACTCACAAAAACACAGTTGTCTTTTTTTCACTTCGTAAAGCATCGCAGACTACAAGCCTCTTTTTGTCCGGGCTGGCAGGGACCGGAGTGACGCTCAGTGATCGCTTGCAGCCGTGACACTTGCCATGTCACGCTGCGGGTGGCTGGGGAGGGTGCCAGGCAGGTTGGGTTCACTGAGGGCAGGGAAGGAAGGCACGAGAGGGAGGCTGACGGCACTGGCCGGGTATGAGCTGCTCGTAGATCCTTGGGCGAGCGCGAATCAATATCACAGGAGGAAGAGAGACGGAGGATAAAGAAGGAGGGAGAATTCTGCCGAACTCTGAGGAGCTACGACAAAGGGAATTTGTGAAAATGCTTTATTGATTTATACTTTATTACATTCTCTAAAAAACAAGAGAAGATTACCAAGAGAGACTGCAGCTGGTGCGCTGCCGGTCAAACAAACTGAGCGGGATCAAAGGTTACCAGCCCTTCACCGCGACGGTTTTAACGAGCCGGCTCTTTGCTCCCTTAGCAGAACATCTGCCGATGTCGTTCAGCCATAATGAGTGATTAAAAGCTTCCAATTGAGCTACAAGTGAGCCTGTAATGAGCCCCACGGGTGCTCCGTTCACGCTGCTAAACTGGCTAACATATGAGAGGGTCAACCTGTGCACCAGAACACACACACCTCTTGTCATAAAAAAAAAAACACACACTGGCGCCTGCAGAGGAACAAAGAGAAAAAGGAGATGGACCCCAAAGAAGCCTCACAAAAGTCAGGGAGAGCTGTTCACACAGTGTGTCACACACAGGCGGCAAGGAGTTTGAGCACAACAGCTGCCGGGGCACTCGAGCAGCCATACTTTAAAAAAACTGGATCACACTCTTAAGTCCTTGGCGCTGGTTCCAGACGCCCCAATCTGTGGCATCACACATCCACCATGCACACGCATGACATCTTGTTCTTTGACGCGCTGCATATACTGTGTTGAAGGCATGACACACATACCTTGGCCCAAACAAGACATACGAACGCAGTGCAAATTATCTCGTTTTCAGTATGCATCTGAAATATGACAGACCTATAAGACAGATATGCAAAAAATCTGCGGTGAACAAACTCTGTCAAGGGTCAACCTATCCTATACTATGTGTGTTTATCACACATTTACCCAAACTGATGGTACAATAAAGTATGAAATTGAATAAAATATACTAAGGACGAGCTCCAGCAGCTCTCAACCATCTGACAACAACACCATTCTCTTTAAATACACACTATGTCACAAAAAAAGAACACATTATTGTTAAACCCTAACGCTAACCCAACCACCATTGCATTGATGTGTTTGAGGTGAATCGGACAAAAGTTGCAATTTATCTGTGTTGGGTTTTGTCACGTTTGTGGACTAACCCTAATTCTTGTTACCATATCATCAGAAAACAAAACAAAACAGTAACCTCAAATAAAATTCTGAATTTCTCCTGATTTGAAGATTGTTGGAAACGTTGGGGATAATGTTAGTACACAACCCAATAATTATTACATTTGCCTATTTTGCCCATTTGGAGATTCATTGCTGCTGACCAGACAAAAGTCCAACATTCACTCTCCCTTAAGCTGTGTTTTTGGTTTCCACTAGCTCCAGAGAAAATGATCCGGCTCTTTAGCTGCTAAATGCTCCACCATGTTCATCAGCTAGCCGCTAACTTTGCCTGTCTGCCATTTGGCACTGGGCGTGTAGTGTACACTGTGTTTGTGTTTGACTTGTTTTTTTCTTTTTCCCTGGAAACAGATGCTGTGTATACATTTGACACTTCTGTCCTTTATGGTAATGAATGTTTCAGACAAGATTTTTCACAGCCTAGAGTCTGCCTTAAAAGGATTTTGTTTTGTTGCTGCCTCAGCAGGCATTTCTCACTCTCTTTTACTTGCCAGATATTCCATCTCTCGAGGGATTTTAACTTAAAACCTCACGTTCAGAAGCTCACCTCTACACTACCCAGGCATCCAGACTGTGAACAAGAAGAGAGAATGAATTATAACTCCGGTATAGTTTCAGCAGACTAAACTGGCCATCTGCCTCTGCCCTCTTTAGACCACTTGCTGCCAAATGTTGCTCATGCACAATGACATCAGGGACGTTATAGAGGCCCAGAGTTCCCATCATCCGTTTGTCGGTGTATTTCCAGATCAACTGACTCTCATAATAGTTGAGTCGCCTGACAGCCAGGGCTGGTATACTCAAATTAACCACCTGAGGAATAGTGTCACACCGATGCCAGTTGGTTGGCCTTGCAGGAACCCAGGCCAGCGACTCAAATTAGGAACACGATCAATTAGAAGCAGAGATTAATAGTGAGCCGTGCTGACGATAGAGCGTCAGGCCGGTGAAGATGATACTGCTGAGTGGCTCGTGTCGTGTGTCCTCTTGTCTGGCGGGTGTGCAGGCTGCCAACAGATGGGGACCAGATGAAACTGCCGGGCTTTTATGGTCTCCAAGAAACCCTAGACTCAATTAGGCCTCAAAGGCAGCCAGTCCAAATGTGTTTCTGAGGCCAAAATACTGAGCTGTGTGACTTTTCTAGTTTAAGTAGAAATTAGCAATCACTTGCTGATCACATGAGTTTGGTAAGTTTGGTCAAGTGGAAAGATTCAAAGTCGCCCACTTTAGAAATAAACCGTTGCACTTTTTACAGTTCTGATTCAATGCAGATATCATGGTGAACTGGGATATCTGCCTCTACCAACAGGCTGTGTCATGAAGCTTTATTCTGTCCCGTTTAGGCTCTGTGATGTTTGATGTTTGATTCATGGTTTGGATTTTGGAGGCTGGTTTAGAACTCACATCTATTTTTCACTTGCAACACAGAGTTTACTTGCCCTGGACATGCGTTACTGTTGAGCCCTGCGTAGCATTAGCATCCTCAGCTACTAGCTCCATTGTTGTTAGCACCAGGGGGATATAAAAAAAACATCAGACAATGGAGTCTGGATTGGTACATGGATCAATGACATCAATCCAATATCCGATGAGTCACTCTTGGCAGTATCGGCACCTGATTATGATGTTGGATTGGTTCGGTCCCATCTCCACAAACTTATCTCAACAATTATTGATTAGATTGCCGTGAAAGTTAGAGACATTCACGTCTCCCTTGGGTTGAATCCTAATGACTTTAGTGATCCTCAAATTCTTTATCCTGAGGACTAATTTGTCTAATTCTTTGGTTTACAACCAGATACTTGTAGAACAAACATTCCATTTAGACTATTTCCCATCTCTCCGTGTTGTGGCAATTCTATGCAATGCAATGTACGTTGTGCACTTAAATTTGACAAACTATCACCACTTCACACAAATACTCCCTCGATGTAAATCATCAATTAGAGAAATTACACTGACAAATCAAACTGGATTGGTCGTGAGCCAGAGCTGCAAACAGCTGACCTGAACATGCTCCATGACACACTTTAAAATCTAATACCAGAAATGAAGAGCAAGAAAAACGGGCCGACTTTAAAATGGCGAGCCGTTTGATGTGATCTCTCCTGCTCTGACCTGCAGACAGAATCTCTGCCTCTTTGCATTTCTGTAAGATTCTGACAAGTGTTTGTTTTTTCTCCTGAAAACCTTTGCTGAGGTCGCTTGAAGCTCAACACACAAGCACGCACACACACCCAGAAAGTGAAACTGCACAGTCATCCGTATTGCAAAGGGAAGCGCTCTGTGGTTTGCTAATGATGTCTGTCTATAATGAGGAGGATTAGTGTAGCGAGGCTTTAATATTTTCTGCTGAATGGGCCTCTTCTGCCGTCCCTCGTCTGCCGTTCTTGTGTTCGAGCATGATTCTTCTGAGGAATGAAGGGAAAAAAAAAACCCTTTGCTCCATTCAAAAAACCTGGGTGAGCATCTAATTCCTTTGGATGTCTGTACAATTACGGGGAAACTGCACTGTCAGAGGGCGTGAGGTGTTACACGGTGGAGGGATTGCAGAGTGTGACGCGAGGTGAGTGAGACGTTTGAGGGCTTCGCACAGACGCTGTGTGAGATCCTTAATCCAAGGGAGGCATTCACAGTTTACATCATATGCGTTTATACAAAATCCTAAAATAAGAGGAGGGTCAGATCCATGATGACAATAAAGACAATTAAGACCAAACTAAGAGGATTTGTATTCCGACGTGCCTCACATCACTCTTTAGCCACTGAATCAAATCAATGTCGTACGTTTGTTCGATCTATTGCCACAAAGCTGAAAATAACCAAAGAGACCTTTTCAACCCAATGGAAAAGAAACAAAAGCAGACTCAGATCTCCTCTGTGTTGAAAGCCCCTCACCCTATCGCCACATTCCTGTCACCCCCTATTCTCATCACCTTTGCTGGCTTCCTCGGCGGTTTGCAGATGATTCCTTCCGGGACCAAACATGTGGTCAAGAGGTGGGGGGCATACTGCTTCTGTAGAAAAGCCCCGCTCTCAATTTCAGGAACAAATTCCCAGCAATCACGAGTTCCTACGCCAATAAATCCAACCTAACTCTTCCACGAAACACTGCAGCCACAAGCCATTCTGGGAAGAACGTGCACGGCCACGACTTTGACCGCTCCGACCACTGGGACCGCCGGGCCTCAAATGTGAGGAATCCCATTTGAATTAACAATGTAGATGTTTCACAAGCCTACAAGGAATGCAAAATCTTCCATTACCGAAAGCGGCTACTGCACAGCAGAAAGGTAGTGGCTCCTGCACTTTTGTACTAGCCTCTAGAGAAACACCAAGAAAGGAATTAAAAGTATTAAGATGAGGGATTGGGGGGATCTAAGAGAGGATCAACAAGCTATTAGTTAAAGGCTTAAAGTGCAACTATAGCTCCTTTTTTTATTGCATTATTTTCGGTCTAAGCTTAAGAGGAGGATCAAGGGACCGCATTTAAAAAGCTGTGACATTTTTTCAGTCACACATTAGCAATAAAGTGACCTAAGGCTGACGATTTAGTATTAATAGAGCATGCAGGCACACTATAAATGGAGGATTTCATCATACACTGTAGCAGTAAAGAGACCAAAGGTCAGACTCTTTTACATACTGTTCTTGATGAGAGCAAATTAGAGCAAGTAGAGGAGGGAAAACGAGGAAAGGGCAGCTTTTAATTCACAACTCTACTGCTCTTCGCTATTCCATCCCATGAGCACTCTGAGCAGTCAGAGGTGGTACCCTTTGGCTGTATAATAATCAGGACTAAGTATTCAGGCGCCAGTCGAAGGCAGGAAGAGAATGGCACTCAGTAGAGTGCATACCTCCGCCTACCAACCAACCAACCAACCAACCAACCAACCAACCAACCAACCAACCAACCAACAGACATGGGTGAAAACATAACCCTTATTTGTGGAGGTGAATATTACCAATGACTCCAGTGATAAATGCAACTGATACGAATCAACTTTGGAAGGGAAACAGGAAGTCAAAGGAATTGGCTGCCATTGCCCGACATTTCTGAAGAGCCTTAGCAGACTTTTGTTGGCAGTCACTCTTACTGATTGTCCACGCATCGGCCAAGTTTTTCTGTTGGATTAGCCTCGCAGGAAACGCTAGCTCATCAACTGACTTGTGGATCTCTTGCATTGTGAACACGGCTTTAGACAAAAAGAGCGCATTATGGATGTAGATTAGCTGAAAAGCTTGCAGATGCTGGTGCTGTTCGGAGCTCCGCTCGTCAGCTTCCAGCAGCTGCTCAGTTGGCCTCTGTCCATCCTCCAGACCGGCAGCGACCCTCCACTTAGAGGAACAGCCTTGTGACTGCGGGATCACCGTTTCAAGTCCCAAATGGGGAAAAATCTGTGCAGAGGAAGTAAATCAGACTCATCTGCCCCTCCACTGACAGCTGCTGCTACTGTGATGTCTCTGGCCAAGGCGTTTAAGCTCCAGGTGCTAGGTGGCCATTGGCAGGTTTCCAAAATTCACAGCTCGTGTTGTCAATATGCAGCCAAAAGTCAAAAAAAAAAAAGTCATGTTGAGCCAGTATAGGGGAAAAGTTGTCAGTAAATAACTAAAGTTTCAGATTGATATTAGTGCTCAAAACCGTGGGATAAACGAGCCAAACAAAATACTTGGAGAGTCATTTGTTCTTGTGTCATCACCTTGATCTCCTGGGTTTAGTTTGGCTCATCTCATAGGGCCAAGCGAAAAAAAAAACCAACCCATTATTGCCTTTTAGTTCTGCTCTGCTTCATGTTCACATTGACTTTTTACAAATGAACCGAGAGCCGTAAGCATTCAGTTACATGGATTCGGTGGTCGGGGAGTTTGGCAACTGTCATCCTGCATCATCGAATTTTGGTGACTTACAGGCAGTCATGCTGCATTTTATGGTGCCTAATGTTAGTTTTTATTCCCTCTGTGTCACCAAGAGTTCACAGAGACAGAACTGACTTTGAGCTTGAATGGTAGAGACTGCAACTCAGCTTCATTTTATGAATAATTATAACCAAAAACAGGAGGAAATGGAGGTTTCTTTTACCGTAACAGAGATAGTTAATGCACGGTCACTAACTTTTATTTCTTTTTTAACGAGGAACTGCCAACATAAATGGAGTAGAAAATTAACTTTTGCTTTTTTTCAATTTTTTCATTAAAGATATAAAATGTTCTTTCTGCATCAAAATGACTGAAAAGGACTAGACCGTTGTTCTTTATATGTCTATACACAGAGAAATGTGTCATTGTGCTAGCCAATGTTTTATTTGGTCACTTGTTGCTATAACTTCTGAGAAAGAAGTGAGGACAACTCCCATGATCCCATGCCCTTCATAAAGTCATCAAAATACATTTGCTTTCAACCCCTATCAGCAGCAGTTCCCAGCTTGAATGCTACCGTGGTCACCAAATAACCGGCAAAAATACTCACAGCGCATATACAGATCGACTTTAAGATCTCTACCTTAATGTATCACGGGCAGAAGATGTATTTAGTCTAGCTTTTTAATTTAGTATACAATCACATATGTGCTATTATATAATACTGTGGTTGGGTCCATTTTGCTACATGAAGACAAACAACATGCGTTTAAGAGCATCCAGAGTACGCTAAAAAAACTTCCACGGGTGTTGGCCAAGATAACTGGTCTGCTACAGACTTTGATTGACAGTTTTCACACCAGCCCAGCTAGATACTGCACCAAGCTGAACCTGCAAGGTGTGAAAGTACCTTTAGCCCACTTCTCTTTACACCACGCAACCGACTTAGACATCAAAATCCCATTACATGCGTACAGTTCAGAGGGTTTGAGTCCTGCACCTGTTCTATAAATCAGCTTTCTGCTGTTCATTATTTTTTGTCTGATGCAAACTCCGAGCTGGCGTTTCTTCAAAGCAACGTCTTGGTGAACTCTTCCTTTCACCCTCCACAGCATAACGCTTTGATTTTTCTATACAGTGTTTGTGCGAGCTTCTGCATCATTGTGGCTGTTATGTGTATGTCAGTGTGTGGCCGTCAGATGTTTCCTTCCCTTTGTGCCCACACCATAAGCAACCGTGCTTCCTCAAAACTTTAGATTCCCAAGCTGTGGTCAGAGCAGGTGTTGGATCAATGGGCTTAGTAAGTCACTGAGACAAAGAGCTGAACAACACACACACACACACACACGTAAACACAACCACACACGGAGGTCGCTGGCATATCGAGCCGCATGCTTGCAGCGCCGCTCGCAGCTCGCCCTTAGTGACCAGTGCGTCAGTCTGGACTCAGCTGTTTCTGGCCAGGACCACAATCGCTTAATGTGACAATAAATAAATAAATAAATAAAAGCTCAGATGTTTATCTTCCCACTGCCGGTTTTGACACATTGAACTCACACAGTGACATTAAGAGGTTACCGGGTTCAGGCGACTTTAGGTTTTTCTTCCTTCCTGGTTGTTTAATGTTGTTTTTCTAATAGAGTGCACATTCTGCTTTCATTACAGCTGCACCCACCACAGAGGAAAAAACAGCTGAATACGGTGCTGAGTAAAAGCTAGTTGTAAAATACATCGTGCTACACTCCTGTGATGGGACAGTGTTGAAAAGGTTCCTTGATTTCCCTCGGAAGCCCCCAGAGAGTTTATCTAATCCGCTGAATTCTCTATTAATTAGCAGAAACGGTGAAACACTGACGTATATTCGAACGAGAGAGAGAAAAAATGGTCCAATGATTGCAAAACTGCAGTACAGTAAGCAGGCAAGTAAGAACAGCTCTAACAAAGACGGACACACAAAGACACACGCCGTCACGAACAAACACGCTCCTCGCCCACACTGTCTTACTAAGAAAGCACGGCGAAGCAGCTTTAGTCACTTTTAATGGCAGAAGGGCAAATGCCAGGGCAAACCAAACACTGCATAAACACTTAGTCAACTCTAGTTAAAGTGAGGGGTAATTATCTCAGAGTGACGACAATCAGCGGTTATACAGACCGTCGTCTCATTAACGGAGGGGAAAACGACACTGCCAGCGTCGCCCGGCCGCATGGCAGCCAGACACACACACACACGCACGATTGAAAACGGCACAGTGAGTTAAATATGTGAGGGTCTGAACCTTACCAGCTCTACTGGGTTTTTGTACAAGTGGCCATGATGTAACTACTGTCACCACCATCTTTTTCCCTGCTAATTTTCACATCATCACCACGGCCTTTGACTATTCTTACATTTGCTCTCTACTGACCATCGAGCACTGCGAACACTTCTCCAACTGTGACCATACAGAGGTAAATCAGTGAAAGGTGTTTGTTCACAGGGTTCCCATGTGAGGGTGCATGGCAGGTGGTGAACAATGTATCCAGGTCAATATCAATTCAACAATGTACAAGCACTCTTCATTACACGAATGGTATCTGGCCTGGTTGAGTGATATTAAACTGATAAACTAATAAATATGTCACACTTTAATGCCTGAGGTGGAGATAGTTGCATCTACTTTCTATGATGAGGAAGCTTTCTCCACCGGCTCCCAGCTAGGACGCTGTGATAATGATGTCTTCTGTAATTAGCATCAGAATCAGAAAAATACTTAAATGACATCTCCAAGGGGGAAAGTGGATCGTTAAAGTTATTCCCTCTAGAATATGGTAAAGTGGAAAATATATGGGAAAATATGGAAATTATAAGAAACTATTAAGTACAGTATGTCAATAAATGTATATAAAATAAGAATGGCACAGAGTACATACCTCGACCAAGGCCCAACATTCCCCCACTAAACCCAATGACACCTAAATACACCTCATTTTTTATCTGTATACTACACTGTGACTCAAGCATGGATAATATTGAGTAATACTAAAATATTATTGACAATAATTTACAGTATCATGCTGCAGTACGCTGGAGTAACTGTACAGCCAAATAATTGCTGAGACAACATGAGTATAATTGCGCAATAATGTACTGAATTTAAATATTGCACAAAATTCTACAGTTATGAAGTATTGAACACCTCTATCATAGTCAGTAACGCGCAGATTAAATATAATCTTTGCTTCGATTTGAAATATTGGCTCATTTTTTTATCAACTCGCTGCAATGTGACAAGGTTCCCCAATCAGACACCGCTTTGTATGGAGTCATAAACCGAAAAAAGGTTGCGAGCCTCTGGTTTAACAACACAATGTGTTTCTTTTTTAAAGCTCTCCACATGTATTTCATTATCAAAACATGAAAAGTTACCAGTTGTGACAGCTGTAGAACAAGTGGAGTAAAACCACGGTAATTCCCTCCGACTTGTACAGTACCAGTATATAGTAGCAAAGAAAGGGCTTGTTTAAAGAAATAACAAGTTTCTCACAAATTAGAAAATGCACTTAGTTACTTCACAAAACTAGAGTAGTTGAACTGTAATTTCAGAGTGTGAAATGCTGTGTTATCTCTGCATCGACATACTGGCTGCATGTAATCTAGGAATCTAAGTTGATCATACTGCTCCACTTCAGTTAAAACAAGTATAAAGCCACAAATGCGAAACTTAATTGCAGCCTAACAGCAGGGCAGTTAAAAGAAGGTACCTCAGATAAATATTCCTCATGTAGCAGTGCATTAAAGGACGGCTGGAGCTGAAACACTCACCATTTGCGACTGGCTCCTGGGGCTGCCATTGATATCCTCCACCTTCTCATTCGCTGCGTGAGAAAAGGAGAATGAAGAAGTTTTGTTACTGTCGTCCCATTCTGAACTTCCCCACGCCTAATCACTTCTGAGTTCAGGTGCACAAATCCAGAGAGGGAACCTCCGTTGAGTCAAGCACGGGAGAGTATGTTTGTGTGTGCGTGAGTGAGTGTGTGTGCGTGTGTGTGTGTGTGTGTGTGAGCGAGTGTGTTGACGTGCGGAGCGACGCAGGAAAGGTCTGGGAAGCAAAGCTGCCTAATTCGTCAGCTGCTGCCAGAGAATTTCTGACAGGCCGGCTTGGCCTCATTGTCTTTTCGGGCGAGCAGGGAGGGTAAAGTTTCAATCCAGCGGAGAGAGAGAGAGAGAGAGAGAGAGAGAGAGAGAGAGAGAGAGAGAGAGAGAGAGAGAGAGAGAGAGAGAGAGGGAGGGGGGGGCAGAGAGAGGGAGCAAGAGAGAGAGAGAGGGAGAAGTTAGAGATAGTAAGGGAGTTAGACGGGTTGAAAAAAAATGAGAGAGACTTAGGGAGACAGACAGCATCAGTGAGAAGGCATGTGTAATAGAGAGGAAAATGTGTTGTGTGTGTGTGTGTGTGTGTGCATGTGTGTGTGTGTGTGTGCGATAAACAGAGGGAGTCCCAGGAAGTGAAAAGTTGATGGAAGAAAGGGAGACAGACAGGCATAAGAGGAAGAAAAAGAATGCATGAGAGGGAAGATTTTTGAAGACACAATTGCATAAGAGAACTGAGTCGGTGAATCTGAGCGTTTTCTGATGGCGCGTCCCCTATCAGCGGGGCCTACCACAATGCAGACTGTTCAAAAAAATGACGAGTGTGACTGCTTTCTTCCATCCTACCTCTGTGGTTAGTGTTTCAGTAAATAGCACTTGTTTACTGTTGCGGGTAGAGTGTAATTGTAGTTAATGTCGGTTGTATGTAGACAGCACGTGCCAACAGATGTGTGATCCCGTCTCCAGAATACAATGTTGGCATTGTACGATTCTGCAAAATATGGATGCGCTCAAGTTTGTGCGTTTCATATCGACATTTCTACAAAACGTTTCTTGACGCCGGAACCAAACAGCTGCGATCGGTGACTCAACTCACTAACAGATAACATGAGTATGAGCTTAAGTTCAGTGGCAACAGAATGAGATGTTGTTGTCATGACGGTTGTATTTCTTTGACAAGACATTGGAACAATTCCAGATGTAAACCAGGTAAGCGAAAACAGGATCTTTTCCAGAATTTTTGTGCCTAAATCTAACCAGACCATTATGACATAAAATCAAAAATCAAAAATAAAGAGACAAAGTTTTAATGTATCTGGAAATGTACACTGCCCCCTATTCTTCTGGCGACTGGGTCCTTACAGGAGGATGCAACGTGCCAATAAGACAACTTTTGAGACACTGGGGGATAGTCTTGATACGCTATATCAAAGGAACACTCACTGAAAACTTTAATGCCATTACTGCAATTTTAATTGGAAGTCTCGCACTACTGCTGGAAATTGTAATCACAATATTGTGTGGAGTTATTGCCCAACTCTGGTTAAAAGCAAGCGCAGGAACGGGAGGAAAAGAGGAGAGCAAGAGAAAGTAGGATTGGAGAGAGAGAAATGAAAGACATTTTGAGGGTTGAGAGAGATGGGAGGGAGAGAGAGACCCAGAAAAAAGCTAAACTGTGAGGGAGTGAGAGAGAGAGAGAAGGAGGGAGAGAGAAGGAGGGAAAAGGAGAACGCCAGATAGGAAGAGAGACGCTGAGACATAAAAAGTGAGTGAGGGACAGACGGGAAGACGGAGAGAAAGACAGGGAGAGAAAAACTCTCCCCGGGGTCCGACTGGAGACACATGCTGCTGCGCCCCTGGGTGCCAGAGTCATAGATCTCTGCTGCTGCTGCTGCTGCTCGCCCGGCACCCAAAACAAGAGAGAGCTGCTGTGATTTGGCCCAAATACTGGATCAGACTGAGGAACAGCTTCCCTCCAACACCACAACAGAGTGCGTGTGTGTGTGTCTGTCTGTGTGTGTGTGAGTGTGTGTGTGTGTGTGTGTCCGTGGGTGGCCGCTTCATCTAGCAGACAGAATGAATCATAGACCCATGCGGTGTTTCATGACTGGATTTATTCATCTTTGCTTTATTAATATTAAAATATTTCTTTTAAACACTGAAAGTAATACCTGGAGTGAGACATTATGCTGCGCCGCTAACAGAACTTTCTCTTCTGTCATGATAATTATGCAGATTACAGTTGAATGGGCTGAAGGTGTGAAGTGAATCACTTGGGCATTAAAAGATGGAGAAAGCTTGGGAGAAGAGGAGAGGACACAGGTGTGCGTGTGTGTGTGTGTGTGTGTGTGTGTGTGTGTGTCTACCTATGATCTGGATGATCTGTGCCAGCAGGACTCCATCGGTGACGTCCTGGCTCAGGTCCTTGATGAGGCGCTGACAGCCGGACTTGGCCAGGTAGTGGTTGGCCCAGTCGGTGTAGATCTGCAACGACACAACAAACATCCTGTAAGTTTTCTGTGTGTGTGTGTGTGTGTGTGAGGAACAGAGACAGAGAGCAGGTGTGCGTACGTGCGTTGTTGTTTTTTGAGCAGGAAGTTCGATTCAGTTTATTCTCCGAGCGATGATAACAAGTGCGTACGCAAGTGCACAAAATGAGTGTCAGACACCAGCGCGACCGAACATTGTTGATCATATGATGTGGCAACCCATAATCTTCCGTTGTCTGACAACACAAAAACATAGTTATAAATAATTCTCTGATCTGAACATGAATTCTCTGGGTCAGAAGTCCAGATGGGAAATCTGAAATTCAGAAATTATTTTATTATAGTATTAAACAGTAGCACATTAAGCCGTATGGAAATAATCGCAATGACAAAAAATCCAATCAATCTATAATCCATTTTCACTGTTACTTAAGTTGCTGTTGCTTTAGTTTCTGTACTTAAGGGGCCATGGATACAGATTTTTAATCCAAATCATCATTTACAGCAGTACAGGTTCAACTCACATGATTTTACAGGACTTTCTGAGGTTCACACTGTCTCTAAACATGATCAATAGATACTCCTTTCATGACACTTCTTATCTTTTGGTGAAAATCTTGATATCTGAGACTTTCTGTCCAACTTAAGATGCTGCTCTGCCTCTCAGCTTCCTCCACAGTGTAGCGCTCAGTGTCCTGCCAGGGAGTGCTGTCCAAACACTCAGACTCTCTGCACGTCTCCCCGACTCAAACGCAAATATTTCATCGAGCTTTAGCGCTCTAATCGCACAGAGAACACCAACGTTTATGATCTCTCTCCATGAGATTCATAAAGGATCCAAACAAACACCTTGACTGCAGATAGATGTTTAAGTGACAACCGGTGCAATACAGAACCCAAATGTTAGACGTCTGCTGGACGTTTGGTTGCCTTTACTTTTCCAACAGTCGTAAAATTGATTATTTCATCGAATTTCAAATTCAATGACTGTTATAATGGATCCAGTCTTAATCAAGACGTTAGCCGCAACAGGTGGATTCACTATCCCAACAATGTGCCTAAACCCGGAAGCGCAGCACGTCGGATAATCTTTTGTATTGTCACCTAAACCTCTTAACAGCCGCTTTGTCTTTCATTAGAGCCCATAAGCTGACCGATAAGTGACGCTTCATCTGCCAGGCGACAGACTGATCTCGACAGCTGCTGCGGTTTCTCTCCGGGCTCCGAAGACGAAAGATGTGAATCACATTTGGCCCCCCGAGCTCCTGGCCTCGTGAATGTAGACATGCACTGAGAGAATCAGGTTCTCTTGTGTGGAAACAAACTTTAGGATCGGAGAAAACTCTGAAGGTTGAAGCTCTGTCAGCCACCAAACTTTTTGAGACTTCGTTCCAGACACCTCTCACTAAGAACCAGACAGCACCTGAGAAATGACAACATTAACTAGAGAAGAGATCCGGTTCCTCCCACTGTGCAGTGGGTGCGTTTGATATAAATTTCCATAGACAGCCATGGAGGAGCATCTTTATTCCTGCTAGGCTTGAACTGAGAGTCTGGGACCCACAAAAAGTCTGTACCAGCCCATATAAAGACACTTACTGCTGCACTGCAGCCTCAAACTTTTCTTATTATCCCCGGATTTAACACCAAAAAAAAAAAAAAAAAGCAATACAGGGCCTCGAACAGCATGAGAGACTTTGAATGACGAAAATCCCCAGAGAAATGTAAGATCTTCCATGAGGGCTTGGTGTGGACCTTATACAACGAGTCCCTTAATGTCAATAAGTAGAATGACTTCAGATGTAAAGTTCATATTCCTGTGGTGTCAAAGAACTTAAACATCTCTGTCTCTGGATTCTCTGCAGACGAACTTTCTATAACAAGAGCGGGGTTCTCAGCGTCTCTAATGGTAGACACTTCCCCGAGGAATTCCCTAATAAAACTTAACCGTTTCTCATGATGAAATAATCCGTTTTTCCCCTCATTTACCTCACACACCGCTCCCAATTAAAACCAGTCCTCTCCCGCTTCTTTTGTTTTCTTGGAAGCAAGACTTTTTTTTTTTTCTCGCTCCTATAAAGATGCCGCCTCTCAGAGGTTTTGTTTCTGTTGTGGTTTCCTGCAACGACTCTCTCCATGATGAGATGTCGTAAAGAGCGAACCCGAAAACATGAGAGCGGTCAGAAGGGGGAAAGCACACATTCAAACACGGACAAAACACGCAGCCGCCGAAACCTGCTTGCACACAAACGGACACGCACACAGACACGTGGAAAATCAATTCATCGTCCCAGCAGCCACCTATGACTGCCGTGCTGCCTGCCGTCTCTTTATCTCCTCTCTTGCCCTTAAAAAAGTTGCAGGTACGGAGGATTAACGCCCTGTGCAGAGGAACAGAGGGATAGACCGCCAAAGTTAAGACTCTCCCCACAGCAGATGTCAGGTTCCAGTCCAAATGTTGCTCAAAAACCACATTTCCCCAAAATATTCAAAAGAAGTGTGAATTAATGTTCTTTTCCCATCTACTTTTAATTCTCCTTCTGGGCCAGGTGCCATTACAGAAGAAGAAGTAAAAGTATTTCAAAGAGTGCTGCCAATCAAACCTTAAATGAAGAAATGTGACGTTGAGAACATTATGGAAACATGGCAATTATGTTTAAACAGATCAGAGTTTTTTTTTTTGCGAAGAGCGACAGGTAAATGAGTTCAACACCGGCGCCCCACAGGGCTGTGTGCTCGGCTCCCTCCTGTTCACACTTCACTCCCAGAGTTCAAGAGAACTCTTTAGTGAAGTATGCAGACGACACCGCCATCATCTGCTGCATCATCCACTGCCAAACTCTCGGACAACAGAGCAGCTTCTTTCCCTCAGGCTGTGAGACTCCTCAGTTAATCCTTCATTCTCTAACATATAAACAGTGTTTGTTCTTGTATTGTTCTTGTTGTTTCTCTTTCTGTGGTGTAGCTATGAAAAGGGTTCAAACACCTTCACTCATGTGTGTCCCGTACGTGGTGGTCCATGTTTCCACTGCACTCTGTTGCGTTGTTGCTTTTAATCATTCTTTCTTTCCACAGCTTTCCACAAGTTATGCACAATTTCTACTGCTTTTTCACTGCGCAAATTGAAAATGTCCAAAAAAAAACAACAAAAACAGATGGATATAAAAACTATCAATGTTTCGAGGCAAAGAGAGGACATTCAGTCCTTTCCTCAACTCTTGTGTACGGAGCAAGTCAGAAATGAGGAGAGGAGGTATAGCGAGTGATCCAGACACCCGACAGATTCATTCAATTTGGGTGAGTTTGTGGCTAAAATAGCCAGCTGCCTCTGCGTCTGCTGCAGCTCCTGCAGGGATGCGTTACCAATAAACACACATCCTCAGGGCTATACACTACCTACACAGCCTGGAGGTCAAACTGCATTTGCATCTGATTTTGGACAGTTGTCTTTATGCTGCACGCTGCAGTGGATTAGCAGCGTTTGCCACAGCAAGAACAATTCAGCCTCACGCAGGCTGACAATCGCAGGAAAGTAAACCGAATCCACTTTAACGGCCCGCTCCGTGCAAACACTCTTTTCCTGTCTGCAAACACTTGTCTCGCTGACTGATATAAAGCTGCGGCGTATGAATCTACAATGGATCAAACAAGGCACTGGGTTGTGTTCAATAATTAAATTGGAGTCTGGCTCGGACTCCAACAAGCGTCATTCTTTTTAAATGTATCCAACAGCACTCTGCCAATGATTTGAGAAAGGCGGCCTTCTTTCTGCGGTTTAAACAGAAGCTCAGTGTGGATTGCTAAGCAGGATGGATATACGAATCCGGACGTCCCATCGAGGTCGAAATGCTTTATGTACCACACGTTCCCCGTCCATCCAACCCTAATACAGCAATGAATTATGGTCCACAGGTGGCCCAAATCCCATCGCAAGAACAAGGGTGCCCATGACATAACAATATCTCAGCCAGCTGTATGGCTATGGCTGGCCCTATATTCTGGCCCATATGTTACAGGCACCTGTGTTTTGGCTACCAGGTCTGGACCACCCCTGAACCGTAATTCATTGCAGACCAACTTTTCTAACAAACACTTGAGCAAAAAACACTTCAGCTTCTTGTAAAACAGCCTATTTTTACTTTGTTATGAAAAGATTTTTTGAAGTCATTCAATCCCCGTTGCCTCCTCCTGAAAAGCCCCGGCTGGTGGAATGTACTCATTTTGAAGACTTTGTGACAGCTCACAATAACGCTGAGTCACTTTCTATGGTTTGTTTTGGTCCAACCTGCCCACTTTGGTACAGCGTGTACTCCGAAATTCTGTTTTCAGCTGACATATGTCGAGTTGTGGAAGCGAAAACCATCATGCTGGAAAACACATTTTCAGCACTTCCACAGGGACATAATTAAGTTTCTAGCCAAAACCCGTCTTCGGTTGACTTTACTGCTGTATAAACTGAGTGCCTACAATTGATTCACATTGTGTTGTTTAACACAAAGATCAAACTGGATCAAAAATTGCCAGTCATCTCAAGAAATCTGATGAAAACTGGATAACTGCTGCCGCGAAACAGCTGCAGGAAGTGTCAGCCGGTGTGGACATGTTCAGAAATCCCCTCTCAGCAGATCAGTCTGAAACACTGCGGGAACCGAATCAACTTCAACAGAGTTCAGACAAATCGAGGCAGAGATGAGAGAAGACGGAACTTAAAGTTCAGTTGGAAAAAAAAAAAAAAAAAAAAGGGCTTAAAGTTGCAGTGTCCTGGGTTCGAACCTGACCTGAGACCTCTGCTCCCCTCTCCGGGCTTCCTCACAAAGCAGACATCAAAGACACACGCTTTAAGAAGGCTGCCTCCTGTCTCTGCGTGAGCGCCGACTCACTGATCCTCTCACTTCACGACTCCTCAGAGTTCAGTCTGTCAGCCTCCTGCACTCGTTAGCCTCTCCTCTCTGAATCCCAATCGCTTTGGGAAGCGGAGCTACGACTGAGGCTGAACATCAGCAGTAACGCCACCTTCGCTGGTGCTGACTGAGACTACTGACATCATAGAGACACACAGGCTGGATGAGACAACACACACACACACACACACACACACACACAGACACTCACACACGTACATGTACGTACAATCTACACGTTCCCCAGCCACTTATACAAAAGCAAACACAAGTGAATCCCCCTCCCCTTGCCCACCCTCCTTCCTCTCTCTTCCTTTCGGCAGCCAGCATCAATCAGCACAAGTCCAGTCTCTGTGATGATGTTATCCTTATTGATGTCACAAGAAGTATCTTCTTCTCTTGCTCTCTCTCTTCTCCTCCTCTCTACCTGCTCTGCGGATCTCTCCGCTGGGAGCCGGGGATCCCAAACGCCGCCACACACAAACAGCCCGCTCTCACCCCGGCGCAGATAAACTGCCTTCTACAGTCCTGATCACAATGCAGTGACTACAGCTACGCAGGTATTATTGGCACAGGCTGCAGTGGCGTCGTTCAGCCTCCGGGGGGAGCCGGGTGGAGGGAGAGAGATGAGATGCCGAAGTGAGAGGAGACGGGGCAGAGAGGGAGTCGAAGTAAGCACTGTGGTTCCCCTGTATTTAATAATGTGATCCCATTGAATGCCTGTTAATGTATGGGCTCTTTAATCAGGGCATCACTCCAACACTGTCTAATAAATTAAGAACTAAATTACATTCAAGAGGTTTTGAGCATACATGCAGTCACTTGGAGGACATTTAGCTGTGTAGTGCTGTTTGAAACCAGGCGAGCCCGGAGAGACGTCTCCTCCCCGGCTACTCTGGCCCAGAGAAAACCACGACTTGGCACCGGCGCCCCTCCCGCGCGGGTCCTTAAATGTAATTAAACACAACATAAAGCTGCATTAACTGAACGAGCAATGAGCCAGCGGAATCGATGGAGCCGCGACGTGATGGAGCATCCTCCGTTATTCTCCTCGTCTCTGTCTCCGGGTCATGACAAACAAGGGGTGATGGAGGGAATGGAGAGAGGATCGGATGGCACCGTCGCTGTCAAAGTCAGTTTATGGAGCGTGGCAGACAAAAAGAGGCGCGCGGAAAGTCGAGCTCAACAGAAACTTTGGACTGGCTGCGCTGCTGAAGGTGATCTCAGGCAACAGAATCTGGCCATTCTCATGAAAACAATGATTAGTGCTTGCTGTGAGAGCAAAGCAGAGGTGTTGCCTTTGGACACAGTACAATGCTCAGCTGCAAATCCAGTTTGAAAGGTGAAGTGTGTAATGATTGACCAGCTGGCAACATATCAACAGAGTAACTGCTAACTGCTGCTAACTGTGGCTGCTAACTGTAGCTGCCTTTAGCGAGTT
This sequence comes from Diplodus puntazzo, assembly GCA_963678695.2. Lineage (NCBI taxonomy): Eukaryota > Metazoa > Chordata > Actinopteri > Spariformes > Sparidae > Diplodus > Diplodus puntazzo. The sequence goes on along the minus strand of OZ023177.1, from coordinate 6,291,113 downwards.
GGCTCAGTTAGCGGTGCAGCTAGCAGTCTGTACTGGTGTCATTTATAGTGCTAGCACAGGAGGTTTGGACCGTTGGGAAGAGGACATTTTAATACCCCTGAAGACCCTGTCGGGCATGTTGGCAGGCAGCTGGGCAATAAAACAATGTCTCTGTTCACATACTGTTAATTAATGAATTTACTAAAATAACGTTTTTCTGATGAGGATGGGCCTTTTCTCCGTGTGCTTGAGGTGGGACCTTTTTACATCACACTTGTCGCGTACCTGGCCCCCAAAAGTACTTGTGATTTCATGAGATTATAATCATAAATGCACACTGACATCTAAGGTGAGCAAAGAGAAGCCGTCCTCCTTCGGCACATTAATGCAAAAACAGCCCTGAAGTGCCAAACTCAGCATTCTGCACATTGAAGGTCAAACATTCAAACGACGCATCAATCAGCAAAACACATTTAGGGTGTAACGCTGAAGTGGAATTTACAAGTTAGAAGGTTCTGCCGATCGAAGCTCAAGGATATCTTTGAAACTGACAACATGGAGTCAGTGAAGGAGGACTGCAGTGATAATGCCATATGGACTGGCTTTGATGATGATGACGATGATGATGCGTTTTAAACAACCTTTCTAAAAATAAAGTCTGTGTATCTGGACAGCTGTGCAGCCAAACAGCAAATTTTGGAGGAAGGAAAAGTGTGAATCCATTTTTTTTTTTTAGGGTCAGTCCTAGAGATCTCCAACTGTGTGCATCTGCTGCCTTCCCCCGTCAGTGTGTCCACTGCAGAGCACGTCCAAATGAAAGATAGCTATGAGACTTAAACCTTGAGAAATCCTTCAGGGGCAGGCACAACTGTCAGTGTCCAACTACAGTATCGGAACACCTGGAAGCCATTTCCACTATATAAACCTTGTTTTCTGGGACGAGCCTGACGCATCTCTATCCCCTGTGGATCCATCATTATCTTGTCCTGGGAGTGGAATAGAGAGGCCCTCCTTCAAACCCACCTAATCCAGAGGTAATAGCAGCGGGCAGCTTTCCAACGTGGCTTTGCTCCAGCCTCGCAAACACCCAAATGGAGAGTTTACTCCGACAATATACAAATCGCAGACTCAGAGTTTCTGTGCGGCCTGGCGCTGGCGAGGAGGGATCAAAAATAATAACTTTATTTACCCGACGGCGTTCTCCGCAACAACTTTAAGAGGCAGAAACCGACTGCGACGCTGGTGGATGTGAAGCGGGATAAGCGGGGGAGCACCCTTTGTTGCCGTGCCAGCGGTCAATCACAGCCGAGTCTGTGTGTGTGTGTGTGTGTGTGCGGCCGGGGGATTTGGGGGTGAGAGGAGATCTGTCCAGCTGTATTTACAAGACTGATAAAGCAGCTTTGCACACGGTGATAAAACACTAATCAGATGCAAATGCAGATGTGAAATAGAAGCAAGAATTAATGTCTAAATCTAAACTGAGGCTTATGAAAACATGTCAATTGACTCTAATCTCCCCTGCCAAAAGAAAGCTCCTTTGACTCCGCAGCCAAAGTCTTACTCAACGTTTCCTAAGAGCCTAATAAGTGTGCATCACTGTTTGTTTGGCTTGTTTTGTTCCAAGGAAAACTGATTAACATGCACGCTGCGTTCAAGGTCCCGCTGAGTGGTACGTCATTGGGCAGCTCCATCCGAGAGGGCGGACACAGGTGGCTAGATCGCCGCGGAACGAGATAAAGGCGAATTCGATTTGTTTTGTGAGCTGTTCTAGATGATTCCAACCTCGTCATTTTCAGCCCTGACCGAGAGACCAGCAGATAAGACGGAGCGGTGAGCCCGCTGCTGCAAAAAACAAAACCTTCAGCCGTCGCTTTCTCTCATGCCACGATCTGCCAAGCCACTTTGTCATTTCAGGGGAAATCCTGAGCACAAAATGACATAATTGCATGGCTGGGAGAAGTCTGGACACACAATCCACGCTGGACGCGCTCGCACACGTCAGTCATGAGCCGATCTCTCCGTATCGCGAGCGGGAACCGAAGGCCAACGAGTGAAGGGAGGGAGAGCGAACGAGAGAAAAAGGGAGAGAAGATAAGGACGGAGAATGACAGCTCTAAAGCAGCTTGAAGACAGATGAGAACAACACAATTTGGAGACAGGCAGCAGCAGGCAGACGAGAATAAAAGATTGTTGACCAATTTGATAAACTGTCAGTGGTTACAAGTGCCAATTACTGGCAATCATTCGCCAAAGCAGCAAAATTTTTAAGGTAGCACACGCGGGAACTATTACAGCTTTCCACTATTTCCTTGCCAGGAAAAATGCTAAAATATCTGATATCATTCTGTTTCATAGCGCCAGCCGGGCACATGAAGGACGCATCTAAATCATGGTTATCCACTGGCTATAAAACACCAAGTACAATGTAACCCAATGACTGGGAACATCAGCATCGACGCATCAATTTCCTGCCGACCTCTGACCCGCGCGGAGAAAACGCACGGCGCAGCAGCAAAACCCCAGGCCAGTTAAATTCGGCGGCTCATTCAGGAAGCCGGGAGCCGCTTTACACAACCTCCAAACACACATCCGAACACACAAACAGCCTTTCCTTCCTCAGCCGGCAGCCTTGACCCCAAACCAGAAGACAGAGGAGGAGATTTACACCGTCTCTGGGTCCAACAGGTCATTTAGTCTGCACGGTCGTAAAACACAGAGGTGAAGTGGTGAAAACTACATTTAAGGAGTGAGATATAAAAATAAAACACAGAAGAACACATGAGATATGTTTTTTCATAATGGGCCCATCCAGCCATTATGGAGGCATTTAAAAGGCACTAAGGGAGCTTAGAGTATAGGTCGGCTAGAATACAAAAACTGCCAGTACACAGTGCTTGTTCTCTGTGCTAAAGTACGCATACGACATAGTTTGACTTAAAAAGGTGTTCAAATGGACAGCTAAGTTTTGCCTGTAATGTTAGCTAACTAGGTAGCTTTGTATGCCATGTGTGGGAGCGTGTCGGTGTGTGAGTCCAGCTCCGACTCTGACTGGTCTTAGAACCTCAGTTCTTTCTGTTATTCCTTCCGGTCTCTCTCCTTTTCCCTTTTCATCTCTGTGCACTGTGCAATAATTTCAGGCTAAGCGCAAAATATTGGAAACTCACAGGGATGCATATAAAAGTCACTGTGCACAGGCTGAATATTAGTTTTGTAAGTCACGTACATTCAAAGACAGTAAGATTCTTCTTCGTTAATGCGGCGATTTCATAAGCGATATGATTCACCACTTTATTGTTGCTCTGTGTTTCACGGCAGCAATCGTTTGGTAAGCCTCATTACATCGCAACGCCTGAAATCGTGATGTGATATATGTGAAGTTGAAGTTCAAGCTCGAGTACGGCTTCAAAATGTTTTCATTTTTGGAGGAATGTGCTGTCCACGTCACACTAGTGTTTTTAATCACCTACGTTATAATCATATGCATAAACCTCAGTCATGCGCTGTACGTTTTTTGAATCATTTCGTTTTATCACTGTTATTTAACGTCCTCCCCTCTGCACCGTGTTTTATTACCGAGATAAAAATACTTGAAATCCCATAAATAACCTCAACCAAAGCCGTGTGTTCCAGCCATCATCTCTGCCCTTAAACTACAGACATGTAGACTGCAGCAGATGCCGGAGCAGTCGCTCACACACGCACTGTGTCCTCGCAGCGGGGTTTATGAGGCTTTTTTTGCGCACTCAGACACAAGCAGTATCTCACCTTACCATGCTAACCGCGGCGCGTGAGGCAGCGTCTGGCCCTGCCGGCTCAGTGGCGTGCGAGCCAGACGGTGCCACCGTCGCGCTCGGTGAAGGACACACAAAAAGCACTGGCAGCCGCACGCAGCCTCACAATCACTTCGAGCTCTCCGCGGCTCTCACCTCCCTCTCACACCCATTCTGTGCGTCACAAAAATAACTATCCAAAAACAGAAAAAACAAAAGCAGAATGGTTGTACTTTCAGATGCATGTTGGTTGTGGCCAGTTGAGAAAATGCTTTAAAAAAAAAAAGGCTGGCTAGCAGATACGTGACATTTGGACTCAGAGAGGAGACCCGTGTTCGTTAGCTGTTGAGCCGCTAGCTCTCATGAGCTCCTTCCACAGGCTTACGTCACTGCACAACGCACAGCTTCGCCTCGCTGTAGTGGCAATTGCTCTAATTGAAGAGCTGCGTCGAGCGGCGGGCAAACTTTTTCCTGCTCGGGGGCGGCCTTAACAAGCGCCCTGAGGCTTCCAGCTGACACCCGTCTATTCCGGGATGCCGCAGGGCTCTGTAATCATTCCTTCAGACCTCTGCAGGCTCCGCCCCCCCCACTCCAAAACACACAAATAAATCAGGAGAGGCAAACAGGCCACCGTGTCATTAGCTGCCCCTGCTGCAGCGAGAAGCTCCGCCAGAAATATACGGCTGCAGATGCACATAATCAGATCCTCATCGTTGTCCCAGAGGGTTTGAATTATCCTCTGAAACTGAGTCCAACAAAAACCAAATCAGGAGGACATGATCTGTGTTGGTGTGACTCACTGCTGGCCTGTACAGATTAGTCACACTTCCTCACAGCATCTGACTGACTCGCTTGTTCATTAACTCAAGATGAGTCAGCTGCTGAGTTTCACTAGTTTTCAGTGGTTGACTGGGCTCCAATTAGGCCTGATTTGGAAGCACTTTCCCTCACAGCAACTGTTGCCTCTCTGGAGTGTGATAAAATGGATTTATTTGCAGCAGAACAGCCCCTGTATGAAATGTAAATGACAAGGAAAACAGAAATAAGAACACAGGGGGGTTGTAATCAGGCCTTGTGCAGATGGGAGGTCAAAAGTTTGCAGAGTTTTTTGTGGACAAAGGCGCATATTTACAGCCCTCGGCTTATGGCAAACAGCGCTCGAGGCCCACAAAGCTATCAGCAGCCCACCAACTGCTCAGGTCTCGATCAGGTATCAGCCCCATCGGACGAACGTGGCCTTTGTTGCTTGTGTAAAAAAGCCAATTTATAAACCCATTTGTATGCAGTACACAACACATGTCTGTTTGGTTTCAATCGGGACTGCCATCTGCTTGTTGAGAAACAAATTAATGTAGATCACTAGATTAATGGGTTTTTGATTGGGTGCCGTCCAGACTGCCAGGAGCCCAGGCCGCTTTTTTATTAACAAGCCCCTTGGAGGATGGGGACGGGACAGCGACACTACGCCCCGGCACTTAGCGGAGCGGTCAGACTGCTAAACGCGCTGATTGCTGTGTACACAAAGCAACTGTACGAATGCGAGGCAAAGTCTTTAGCTTCAATAATAACAAACGCCGGTGCAACGAGAGGATGTCATTTGTTATTTGTTTTTCGAGTGATTGGTTTTATTATGGATAGAAGTTGTTTTGTAAAGACGAGGGGAAATAAATCATTCTGTCCCTTGACTTTTCATTTCATTGGCGCTCTATCAATTAGCCTAGCAGCAAGAAAACGTTTCTGGTGTCAAGTTTTCGTTTTTTTTTTCCAATTCTGCCGGATACAGAAGATGATGCACGATATCTCTATCTGGATTATCTTGCCCTGTTCACGAGCAAGACTATCCACGGCCCTGTCACGACCACAACGTTTGATTTGGCCCCAAAAGATGTTTCTGATGAAAATAAATATATATATATCAATTTCAAAATGTATAATTTGAAGCACTATTTATGGCGTTTTATTTTTGTGAGGTAAAAATCATCTTTGAATGTGCAGGATCATCATTAATTGTTGTAATCCTAGTACTATTTGGCTTCCAGACAATAAAATATAATACAATAGATGTTTACTTTTGGCCTGTGGCCCATCGTTAAGCTCCACTTTTGGCCCTCCATCCATATGGAGAAACAATGACAAATTTCTATCAACAGCACCTGGTCACATGCCTTCCCCGGAATAAAGTGTTCACAAGTCGAAAAGGAGGTGAGACAGAAAAGACTCATGTCATATTTACTCCAGCTCAACAGGAAGGCTGACGCTGTGCAGGGATTGTTTCTGCCTTGAGAAGACAGACTGCACTCAACACCTTTACAGTACTTGAGGGCCCCGACTCTGCAAGACAAGTGCTTTCCACACAGTGACCAGCAGAGGGCTCCACCACACTGACCCTCAGCCTACTCATCCGGCAGCAGATATCAAGCGAGTTCGCCTTTTGTGGAGCTGCCGACTGTCGAACAAGCAGTCGGGGGTCGGTACAGATGAACTTAATGAGTCATTCAAGGATCATCTGTGAATCACTGTTTGAGAGTGAAAGCCAGAAACTGCCGGCCACTTCAAACGCAGAGTGGCTTTGGCTCTTTGGTTTGTAATGAGGCATATTTCCCTCTGTTCTCTGCAGCCATAACCATTAAACCAGATTCCCCCCCCCTCGTCCAGACGTTAGAAGAACAGATTAGCAAGCACTGACAGACAGAATCCATGAAATGCCCCTTTAAACTCACCTCAGTGAGTATACCATAACACGCGGGATACAAGTCATGTTGGTTAGAAAAGGAATTTTTACTTGTGTTTTTAACTTATGCAATTCTAAATAGTGGCTTGTCGTGTCATGCTTTCAGATTGAGGTTAATTCATCTTTTCACTTGCATCTGTACCACTGACAGCTAATGGTACGGTAATCAGATCAAACTGAGCACAGCAGTATGAAATATTTCTAATTCCATCAATTTCACACATCACTGTGAGTGGACTCATCACCGCCGCCGCTTAAGACGGTGAAAAGACTTACAATTTCTTCTGTGGCTATGAGAAAGCATGAATAAATGAATTGATGATGTCATGTCAGGGCATAAAATCTGAAAGATGTGGACATTTACTATGCAGGCAGGGTCTAACAAAGAGACTATATTGAGCTGCATTGTGGGAAACGTATTGTCAGGCAGTTTTCACCCATACCAGGGACTAAAAGTCACCATATCTTGTCCTGCGCCGCAGCGATTCTGACCGTCCTTAGAATACCGACTTTATGGAAGCGCAACACTAATCGTGCAGAGTTCCGCTTCGATTGAATTTTCTCACGTTACCTCCCGACCAAATGAATGTCCAGGACCACATGAGCAGTGACAGCGCCGGGCAAAGACGGGGACGATTTGGCTCTCCTACGACAAAAACATGTGGCATTCGTTTCACGCAACAATTGTTACGCATACTTATTGATGCTGGTAATCCATGGAAATGAAGTTGCATTATGAAAAAAAAAGCACACTGTGACCACCATTATTTTGAGTAAAAAAATAACTTTCTTTTTTTTTTAATGAACTCAAGTGCACAGTTATTCTGAGTTTATGACCACACCTGCTACATTAAACTAACACAAAAGGCCTCAAACTTACAGACTTGGATTTAATTTTATATCTTCCATATGCTTTTCTCCACAGGGTTAGGTAAATTAGTGGTTCGCAAAATACCAGTGACTTATAATTCCTTTTTTTTTATTATAAATGGCCTTCATGGGAGCCAAATCTGACTAATCAAACCCTCGTCTCCCCTACTGCTCATCTCAGCGTGAGCGAGTCTGCACGCTGTGGGCTTCCGTGACCTCTACGCTCCCCTCACACCCATCTACAGCATATAACTTCATTAGAGTGAATGAGTGGTGTGTGTGCTGCTGAGTATGAATGAACCAGGGGGACATTGGGGTCAAGGCCTTCAGGGGTTCGGGACCGAGTGACCCTCATCAGCTGTCTAATGGCGCTGTCAACACAGTCACTGGAGCTCTTCTTTCAACGTCGATACGTGCACTGAGCTCAGTTATAACGCCACCACACACAAACGTTCAGTGGGCACAAATTGATACATGCCTCAACAACTCCTTGTAACTTTTAACGGCTTAAAAAGAGAAGCTCGACGCACTTGAACTTCGGGACGAGGCCACAATGCTGCAACAAACCAAAAGCAGCCAGCAGGGGAAAAAAAAAAAGAGAGACCTCTGCAGAATATTACTCACAAATAGAAACCATACTGACACATGGGTTGCCAAGTAGATGGGCATGTTGCCAGACTCCCACACAAACCCATTTCACACCAGTAAATAAACCCTCCCCGCCCGCATGGTTACCAGTCAGCGCTGGGTTGCCAGTTCTGTGCTGGCACCAGCAGAGGGACCTGCAGACCAGAAAAAAAAAAAAAACGGTGCTGATTATTAATTGAGTCATTCCAGCGATAGGGCCGTTAATCCCCTGCGGTGTTTACTGTGGATGCACCAGCTCAGTCAAACCCGGGGCCCTCTACGGAATCAGTTATCCTTGATGCTATAAATCTGGTGTCACTGGCAATGACAGCAGCAGAATTAGCCGCTAATTGCAGGCTTATAATGTGAGCCTCTACCTGGGGTTGAAGCAGGACACATGCTGTATCATTATCTTTACCGTATCCTCAGCATTTAATCTAATCTTATTTAATCTCTCCTTTTAGTCGGTTATCTTTGCTCAAACCACAGGAGACGTGAAATTGAAAGCTGCATTTAACTAAGGAGACGTCTAAGCGACGTGCGCACGACAAATGAAGAACTTGAATGCCTGAAAGTCACTGGAAACTCGATTTTTCCATAGAGACACTGATACAACCCGGTGACGAGCATTCACCCCAGACTGAACTTCACCTCCAGACGCGGAGTTCCAGTAACAGTGAGCTTATGCAACCAGCCATCAAAGGGTTACACCGACACAGTGTAAAAACACGGCATAAATAATGTTGCGGTCTGCTTGGCTGCTTGCGCCCGTCAGCCCCTGACATTTACAGTAAATGTGGTGGGGATGTGCTAAACATCTGGGGCCGGGGGTCTGTGACTCGGCCCTGAATCACAGGTGACTGCAGCTGAGTCACAGAGTCCAGAGAGCGTGGTTTCTCTCAGCCTCGCTGGATGCCTCTTCTTGTTTCACTTGCTAACAAGACTGTGAGTCGCTCATTCTTGCCGCGCGTGTCACTGTTGCCACCAGCCTTCTGTTTTTATTCCCCTGTCATCTCTGTCCTCACTTTCTGTTGATGGATTGCACCCTCGTCTGTGTTGACTGTTGTCTGTGTTTTGATGACAAGGACATTGTCAATCGAGGCTATCAATCAACGACTATTTCTGTTTCCGCTAATAATGTATGAATACCGCTATTGCTTCCACCGCTGCAAGGGCTGCAACTGACAATTGTTTACATGAATCATTGATCATTTTCAGCTAATCAGTTAATCTTCTAGATTATAAAATGTCCTACAACAGTAAGAAATCCAGGATCCTCCAAGGCTCTTGATGAAACCATCCCAGAAACTGTCCATGATCACAATGTTCTTTACTTTATTATCATCATCACTGAGTTATTTCAGTACATTTATTGACTGCATTGCAACATTAAACTGCAGTTCAGTTTAACGCTTGACGTTCCTCTGAACTGAAGCTCTGTGTTTAAGGCGACAGCTTCGATCGCTCTATTAGCTCCATTAGCTCTCAGCTGTTTTAGCCAAACATACAGCGGGACTGCTAACAGCTAACTCGTCCTCCTGCGAATTTCAACAAGGATTTGTTGCATTATCGGGGAAGAATGAGGGTGTGAGTCAGATCAATAGTGAATATACTGCGTCCTATAAGGCCACCTAAAGGAGCCTTACAGAGCCATAGTCTTGTTATCGGAAGGTTGCTGGTTCAATTCCCCTGGTCTGCATGTCAAAGTGTCCCTGGGCAAGATACTGAACCCCAAAATCGGCACCTTGCATGGCAGACAACAGCCATCAGTGTATGTAGCGCTGTGCTACTCACTGGCTGCTAATAGCTAACGGCTACCTTGTCTCCTGCTAACGCCACCATGGACTTGTTGTTAACAATGTAGCATCATCAGGGGAAAAAAAAAAAAAAAATCGATGCTTTTCCTGTCAGCAGTGAGTTTAGTGCTCTCCTCTCAGGTCTTGTACTGAGCAGCCAATTAGTGATAGATAGGCTTAAGGCTAGTAGCAGCATGAGAAGAAGCACTGTGTGGTATTCACCGCTTGTGTTACATAATGAAGCGATCGGGACGATCAAACCAACTTCAGCCTTCTCCTTTTGTTTTCATCCTTTTTTCCTTTTCTTTTTTTTTCTGAACAGGCTGTAATATGCAGCTGTTACAGCAGAGGTTAGAGTTCAGTCAGTCAGCGCTCTGTCAGGATTTCCTTCTTTTGCTTTTCCAAAAGAAAATGACCTGAGAAGCTGCCTCGGCCAAGCGGGAAATAGGCCCGTCTTGACAGATGCATGGAGACAGGACACAGCTAGAAACACGCTCCTACCGACCCCGTGCTTCCCCATTGAAGGCTGGTGACATGGAGCAACAGGAGGGGTCCCCTTCTGCATCTCTCTCTCACACACACACACACACATAGCCTTCCACCCTTTCAGTCCCCACACACAGCTACAAAAACAAGGTCCAACACACACTCTATGTGTAGTGTGTATTTGTGTGTAAGCGTGTGTTGGAAGGGAGAAGGAAATAAGGTAAGCGGTACCTAGAAAATGAGTGTTAGTGTGTATTTGCCATTTTTAATACATTCACAATAGTCAAAAATGTAATCAAAACATCTCTCTATGAGTTTGTTTTGCCCTGGAGTCAAAGTAATATGTGTGCTTTAGAGTGAAATAACATGAATTAATCAATTAAAGGTCTAAAACTTCAAACTATACTGTAGTGGGACACTATGTGACCCGAAGTACAGCAGGATTTGGTTAAAGACAAAGTCAAAGTTGGACTTTTGTTAGGAGCAGGACTTGGGACAAACACCTGCTGTCAGTGCTGGGGAGAGAACGGAATGAAGGAAAACAAAAGGAAGCAGTGGGAAGCGAGGGTTTTTTTAATTATTTTTTTTCATGAGTGAACCTGCAGGACTTCCAGCCAGGGGCGAAAAGAAAACATGAACAGCTATTTTTGACCGGAGTCAGGTTGACAAACGACCCCGGACTTTCCTATTCCCCGCGACTTTGTTCCTTGCGCTCCTGAGTTCTATTGTTTGGCACTGACTTGGGCCAGAAAAAAAAAAAAAAAAAAAAAAAACCAAACACACACAGAAAACACAGCCTTTGCTTCGGGACGCTTGGGCTCGCCAGTCGCTGCAAGGTCGGGGCGAGCCGGGCCAATTAGCTCGCGTGCTACTTCAAGCGCATTCAAGGGAGTTCGCCGTGTGCGAGGAGGCTTTGTACCGTGGAAGAAAAAAAATGCCGTTTGAAGAGCGACTTGTCAAGATCAGTGAAGGGACGGGACCTTTTTTTTTTCCTCTCTTTCCCTTCCAGCCTTGTCTCGTGGAGGGGAATTTGAGACGCCGTGTCGAAGGGGAGGCTGGAGGAACTTTTTTTCAAGTTCATATCATGCTTGAAAATTTTGGAGGCCTTCATCACAGCTCTTTTTTTAACGGAGCATTAACAGCACCCCTCCCCTCGGCTGCTGTCCTGTTTAAGCTGGGGCGCCTATTAGCTTTTATAATTACCACAGATCTTCCAGGGAGAAATTTTAAAGGGGGGGTGTCTGCAGATGGGCCCCAGGGGGCGAGGGACGGTGTGTGATCAGGTTACACACACCCGGCGGCTGACAACATTATGTATGACCCATTCCTAATGGATTTAGAGTGACAGCAGTTTCAGTCCACTGCCAGGGTCGAAGGCAAGAGACAACACAACGCTAACGCCCAGGAGGATGACAGACAGCTTTGTAACTGACCCCACTCGGGTTAGGAACGGGTGGGTGAAGGGGGGGGCGCTCTGAAAATAGGATAAGAAGCGAACAAGAAGGAAGAGGGGTCAGAGGAAGCGGCGCGAGGAAACTTTTTCGTCTCTCTGAGGAGCGAGAGTGATGGAGAGAGATGTGTCTGGGACGAGACAGCGAGCGTTTTTCCAGTCTATTTGCCCTGCGTCTAGACCCAGAGTCAACGGGACAGGCCCAATAAAAAAAAAGAGAAGGCCTGGATATTACAGAGCAGACACGAGGTTAGACAGAGTCCAAAAATACTGATGAAAGGACGCAGTGTGGAGTAGCTGAGGACACTGAACTCCAGTGATAGCCATCGAGACAACTCCCCCGTCTTCTAACGACTCTCCACCAGCACCGCATCTGATTCTTTCACCAGCGCTCCAGATAAAGCTGAATAGGTTTATTGTAACATTGGACACTTTGCGACATTCAACTGTGGCAGCATGCATCTTTTTCTGACTGTGGAAGGTGGAGCTGAGAGCTCACGCCTGCTACAGCACAGTAAACAATCTCCCTCTCCTCCATTAGCTCCCATTAAATAGGGCAATTAGAAGTCTTAAGCAGCGCCAAGAAAAAAGGAAAAAACTCCACAGTTTCCTGAATCCTTTCCAAGGGATAAATACATAAATTAAACATCACATTTTGGCGCCGAGGATCAAAGTCTAATGTAAGAGTGTTTGATGTAGGCACGGATTGAAATGTGCATATTCAAAAGGAAGTGCAGTGTGTGTATTCCGAGGCTGATTAACGTACAAAAAGTTTGGGCGCAGTGTTTGATAATCAGTGTCCGATGATCAAAAGGGCGGTCCGACCCGAGTTCGCTACGCCACTGAAGAACTGACCACGGGCCTCCTGTTCACCTACTTCAACTTCTTCATTTTCCCGGAGTTTAGGGAGGGGTGAGGTACTTAAAATGAGAGGGTCAGGGGTTCAATTCTCACCGGGGCACGCGAGCAATGCCAGCACCAATTACAGCATAAAGAAACTTAAAAAAATAACCTCACAAGAAGCAACTTTTGCCCGATTTTCATCACAGATTAAATGACCAATTATATGCTTCCTTTGTTGAGGAGGAATTACGCCAACCTCTTAAACTTAAAGGTTCCATATTATCCACATTTTCAGGTTCGTACTTTCATACTGCTTTGCTTATTGCGCTCAAAAAACACACTTTTTCTCGCACCGTCTAAACATTCTGTTTTAGTGCCTGCTGCGTTTCTGAAAAGCCCAATCTGCTCTGATTGGTCAGCTCTCACAGGCCTGAGCAGGCGCCCCAGACTGTGTTTCTGTATAAGCGCTGTGTTTTTTTTTTCATTGCTGGGGACGGTGACTGTGTAGTTGCACAAGCACAACCTTGTAGAAGTCCTGACAGCTTGTTTGAAGGAAAAGTTTCTGATTATTGTTATAATATGAAATGTGCATTTCTCCATGGCGTGAGCATTACAACACTTTTATACAGCACCTAGGCATGCCTTATAATCAAAATGTAATCTCACTTTCTATTATGGGAAAGAAAAAAACAAAACAAAAAGAAAAACACTATTCCCATTGGATCAACTCAAAAAAGCATCGTCATCAGGGCTCTGACAGGCCAACAGTGCAATGAAGAGAGAAAATTACAAGCACACACCTGCCAGGTCACCGCTCCTCTGACTCCGAGTCAGCACAGTTACGCCAAACACTGATTGATTTGTTTTCCCCTTATTTAGCTGGAAAAAAAAAAAAAAAAAAAACCCAGGAGGGTGCACAGCTCCGACAGACAGACACCGACTAAGCAATCCCGTTTCATGCTCCCAGAGTGCACTGCAGCACACGCCAGCACACACAATCTGGAGAGCCCAGGGGTTTGGCGTCATCGTAGATCGATTGTTTGCCTTGCAGAGAGAGCAAATTATAAAAAATGACTGCGTGTTGGTGTAAATGTAAAAAAAGTGTGGATGTCAGTGTGTGTGTGTATTTGAGTGTGTGTGTGTGTGTGTGTGTGCGTGTGTGTACTGCATTTTTTATTGCTTTATTGAAGGTTTTTCTACTGACTAATGTAACTTTCTTGCATTGAAAAAACATTTGAAAAGAGTGTTACATTAACAACGTGTCTTTACAAACACAAGACCTTGGAGGAGAAACAAAACCCTCCCAGAAAAGACGAGACCTTGAAAAGCATGTGGGTAGAGTCGGCTTTTCCGCCCGAGCGTACGCCGTGCTGTTAGCAGTGCCATTATAAAAAAAACATTCTGTCCAACACCTTTTCACTCTAAAGCAGCCTTTTTGTTTGTTTGTTTGTTTGTTTATCAGACATTAGAGAAAGCAATGAAGCAGCTCAGCGTTCGGATGTGGGTGGCAGATGGAGTTGAGAGATTCAGAGAGTCAAAAGTACAGCAAAGAAATGTGTGAAAGCCTCTCGCTTTCCACAACACACTGCCGCTCGGATTATTAGTTTACGGATGCACACGCTGGTTTCATTAAGTTCTGAAAAAGAAAAGGTGAATGGCGTGCACATGGAAACAAAGGAAAAGGAGAGGCTGTCACCTGCTGAGATTTGCAGGTTCGAAACATGATCCCTCTGTCTATCCTGGGTATCTACAACCAATCATATCAAAGAAACCGTATGACGTAGAAGGAGACGTCTACCTGCAGAGACAGTAGGTCAAACTCTCGCCGAAGACAGTCGAGAGAAGAGCGAAAGAACATCTTCAGGGCCAGTAGACAGACACCAAGTATACTCGCAGCCTTAAACATGTTTGCTTACAGCACTATCGAAAAAAGACTAAAGCAACAATCGATATTTCTCAACAGCCCACACTGGGCAAAGCGAGTAACAGAGGGGAAATTAACGTGGGCGGAAGGATGGAGGGACGAGAGGCGAACATGCAAACATAGAGACAAAGAGAGGAAGTAATGAATTCTTTATCGGCGCTCTCATCTGCCTGGTCAGAGCAGGGGAGAGATGGTGATAGGGAGTGTTAAGTATCTAGTCAAGTGCGGCTACCTGCGGTGAATAACAAGCAGGTGATCCAGCCACATCTGCAGACCCGCTGGAGGAGAATGATGCAGAGGCGACCAATCAGTGCCTGTTCTGCGGTAATAACCTGTCTCTGAGAGTAGCCTACGGTTTAGCAGATAAAGAGTGCTATTCAGAAGTGCTTCAGGAGCAAAAAAAAAAAAAAAAAAAAAAAAAAAAAAAATCATTATCTCGAGTTCATTATTCAATGAAGTGAGAAGTATCCAGCTGGTGGACGTGATATGATTTTGTATACTTTGTAGGAAAGTTGCTCGCTAGTGTTTTTTAATCCTGAGGAAAGTTTCAATTAAAAGCATCACGGCAAAGACGGGAGCAAATTAGATTTTCAGCTCAACCTGCGGTGATGGAACAATCTGTGCTTTGGTTTGACGACTGACCTTTTCACTGGACTCGCAACAGAAAAGGCCACCGTGTTCTGCCATCACTTCAAGGAAAATACCTCAGTGTCTGTTTTCTTGGATCGGGGGGCCTCCGTGATTGGCACAGAGCAACGTGAGTCACAGGTGACTGGACGAGCCTTCGAATGCGTCTCAGGGGCTCTATTTGTTCTCAGAGGAGGTCTCTGAGTCATCGTTTTTGTTTATTCAGATTCTAGTCAGATCTTGATTTTACATTTGTATGTATAACGAATAGCCTGGGTGCGTTTTGACTGGACATTTATCGAACGAGAAATCACCGTCATCTACACCCCTAACTATATTCCACTGATTGGTCCATCTTCAGCTGCCAGGGTCAAGGGCGTGTTAGCAACCGGGAAAAGTGGGCAACTGATCCCGAGAAGCTGTGAAAGCTCCAGTTATCAATGTGTCAGTTAGTTTGTTGGGAAGTTTGCCTCGCAGTAAGCACAAATAATTCGGGGTATCCACACAAATTATATTGGCTTGAGGTACAATGAATCATACAAGTAGGGATACCAGCTCATGTTCTGACTCTCAGCTGTACACACACGAGTGTTAGAAGATAGAAGAAGTAGTGTGTGAAGAGAAAAACCTTGATACCTCGTCACATGTGCATACCTGGCCAATCACTAGCTGAAGGGGCGTTATTTTTGGATTTCTGGATTTCGAAAAAGGTTGCAGGAATTGTCAGACGAAAGGCCCCCAGTTGACCTTTTCCATGGCCGACTTTTTGACTTTGTCATGGCAGGAAAAGCATGGGCAAAACAAATGTTGTTAACCATGGCTCGGCTCCATTAGTGCTCCAATAAGCCTCGACAGTGAGCCAGCCACGCACAATGCAGTCTTTGTTAATGCGTTTAATTACGCCTGTGCTTTTCCTGCTATGACATGCCAAGGTGTCTGCCGCGAAAAAAGGTCTATGTTGGAGCCTGAAAGGTGTTGACGGAAACCTTTTGACAGCCCTTCAACAATCCAACCAAACACTTTGATCGAATCATCCTGAATCCTTTAAAGAGAGTATTGATGGCATCACTTTATATCACATATCATTTCGCTATCAATCAAGTCAACATCATGAACACTTCGACCCAGACAGTAATTGAGCATAGCAGTAATTGTCTGTATCTATGTATCTAAGCAAACAAGGGCTCGTTTCACCTGCGTACCTAAGGCAGTGGATGTAAAGCCATCTGAGGAAGAAAAGAGCGACGTCTGTCAACAGGAAGTCATTAAAAGTCGTCAGCGTCACTGCTTTATTGACAGGTGATCTCTGGGTTATGCAGTGCAGACTACCACGACTACAAGCACTCAGCAGCAGAGATGTTTTTAGGATATTCCACCTAAAAAGACACCATCAAATACAACCTAAAAACGTTGGCAAATAGAGTGATTGTTGCACTTTGATGGGACGCAGTGGGAGCTGAGCTGAATGATGTACGAACTGTTCCTAAAATATTCTGTAGCTTGATATCCACGCTGTTGCAAAATGCTGCAAAACCCTCTTTGATCTTGTACCATTACGAGAGCTCCTCCATCTCCCTTTCTCTCCGCTCTCAACATCCGAGCCGGCTGTTAATATTCCCCCTCTCTCCTCTCTTATCTCGTCCGTCTCCCACTTCTTCCTCTTCTCTCCTGAACTTTCTCCCATTTCTCTCCCGTTTTCACCTTCCTCCTCACACTCTTAAACATTCATCTTTGGTTACCATTATATCCTCCTCTGTCTTCGCTCTGTCCCCTCCTTTTCCCTCTTCTCCCCCCCAGACAAGTGATCACAAAGCCGTGGTGGGACATAGAGGGAGGGAGGGAGGTCTGGTCTCGCCTGTGAGACGGAGGGAGATGATGAGAGAATCAGGTGCTTTGTCTGGATGACATAATGTGACTGAATAAGCAAAGGTTCACAGCCAGTTTCTGGCCTTAAAGCGCTGCCTATTTATCTGTGTCCTGGTCTGTGTTCTTGTCTACTTTTCCCTCTTATGATCCTCTGATAGACCCTCTCTTCTTCCTACTGCCATCTCTCACTCTTCAACTCGTCGTTTGTGGTTCCATTCTGGCCAAAGTGTATAAGGAACAAATCCTGATAGGGAGGTTGGGTTACGACAGCTCAGAGAATAAAAGCTCAACGAGAGGCAACAGGAGAGATCCCGGGGTGTGTTTCTGATTTACCTCCCCAATATAATGTGGCCGCCCCAGAGGCTCGCTGAGCGACGCTTCTGGGAACAGATAGCAATTCATTTCATTCACGGATGGATTCTCGATCGAGAGCCCCGAGCTCCGCGCGCCGCAGCTGTAGATTTGACATATAAATATACAGTATAACTTATGCCATTTCTTGGAGGCTATAAGCCAAAGTGCTTTTCAGTATGGAGCAGGGCTGGGAGCCAGTGGGAATCAAACCCCCAACCCTGTAAATCAGCCAGCAGTTTGGATTTCTCAAAATGAAAACCACCTTTTCCCGTAAACCCCTGGCCCTGCTCGGTTTGTTTTAAAGAGCAAGACGAAAAGCCAACGGGTGTGTTTATAATCGCATGCTAACGTACTGCTTACTACATACTTAATTAGTACATGCTGCGTACTGGAACCTGTCCTCATCAGAAAAACAACAGTGAGAGCTCCAAAATGTAAGCGATTATGACTCCCTATATTTAAAGTGAGTTTATACAGATCCACACCAAAAAAAAAAAGGGTCGTGGGGTCTATGCTGGGTACAGACCAGACATCCTTCATTCAAGTTTCGATCGGAAATCCGTTCAGTAGTTTTTGTGTGATCCTGCTGACAACCAATCAACCAACCAATCACATGGGGGAAAACGTACTCTCATTCGACAGTCTAAAGAGATGCATTCTGGGCGGCTGAGTGTGTGCGGTAGCCTGCATTACATACCATGCATTTAAAACGCACAATTTACTAGATTTTACATCATAACTGGCTCAATGTAAAATGCAGATTAGATGCGACTGGAGGATAATAAACTGTGGATAATAATCTTTGTTTTAAGTCATTTTCTGCCAGTGGGGCTCTCTAAAACAGTTTATTCATCTATGCCACAGATGAAGTAGCAGCTGTAAACATAATAGACAGCATCTCGGTGGCTGCTGCCATTTTTTACTGCACATTTTACCGCCGGGTTGCACGCCGCGATTTAGCATTAGAAGAACAGCTAATAGAGAAGTGTCAGTGTGTCTGCGGAGGCACCTCGCTGCCTTCAGTCACTGCAGTGTGAACAGCGGCACAAAGAGTCTGTGGCTTCTGAAATGTGGATGGAAATGGGACTACGCGTGTAAGCCTGTGTGCGAGACCAAGTTCCCGCAGTTTCTGGCTTCGCAGCAGTTAATCCTAACAGCCATGGTGTGTGTGCCAGTCACTTGCAATTTAAAGTGAGTGGCTTCATGCGCTGTAGTAACAGGCATTGCAGCAGACCATACTATTATGTTGATACAAAAAAAACAAACCTTTTTTACACCAAAAGCACTGTCAGTTCCTAGCCGGTGCTGACTGATGGAGCCACATTGTACAAACGAGAGCAGGATTATTACAAAACAACAAAAGTTAGATGATTTTTAATACTGCTCAGACAGTGTACTGCGTAGATACTATAGAAACATCTGTTTAAGTTTAATTTTCCACGTCTTTGCCCACTCCAACTTAAATAACTTGATCTTTATGAAGGACTAGCTGTTTTTTTTGTTTTTTTTAACAAGATCTTTTTTGTCCCTGTCCTTCTGTTCCTCCCGGTGCCTTTTCCATGCCATCCATCATCCGCTGAGGTCACCGCAACCTTTCAACTGAAATATTCTTGGCAATGAAAACTTCACAAAAAAGAAAAAAAAAAAAAAACGTTCATCAGGGCAAAAAAAAAAATTGAATAGGCTTTGATGGGGATATAAATGAAGGAAAAATCTGCTTTTGTGAAACCGTGATGATTTTTTTTTTTTTTTTAAAGAGTGGGCAACCCCCTAATTATCGCTCAAACCCAGAATGTTCCACACGGCTTTGAGGCTGTGTGACGTCAATTCGTCTCTTTCTTCGAAATGAGACTAAATCATCAAAAAACAGTGAGTCATTTTCACCAATAAAAAAAAAAACTGCTATCCCAGTGAAGGCTTTGTAAACGATATGCTCTGCTCGAATGGAGGGTTTTGAATGTGTGGGCCCCTGAAACCTTAGACCCCGGGGCCACTTGGTTTTTGTGGTGCGTGACAGTAATCCATCCCCCCAACAGGGAGAAAGTGATATTTTGCAGCCACAGGGGAATTGCCTCCATCACCACAAACCTCATCTTACAACCCTAATATCAGCAGTGGAAGAAGTACCCAGATCCTTAACTTCATAAAAAGTACAAAAGCGGTCCTGAATCAAAAACCATCGGCTTAATCTAGAACAGTACATTCTGTAATCTTACAACATGTGTGCATGTACAATATGCAAGTATGTCAAGATTGTACTTAATAACAGTACGTGACTAAATCCTATTTTCTACAATGGGACATTTTCCAGTGATGAGGAGGCAAACAACTTCTGACTTGCATTGTTTGAGATGGTGTTCCAGCATTTAATTAATGAGACGTCAGGACATGGTCAAGATATTTTAATTTCCATCAAAACCATATATTTTTGACGAGATTTTGGGACAATTTTCAGCTGCCTTTTTCCAAACCTTAACCGAGTGGTTTTCCATGCCTTTATAAAACTTAGCCGGCCATAAAAATGGAACCCGAAGATAAAGAAACGTAAGGTTCTACGAAAAAGAAAAGTTTTAACACATCCTTGGTTTGCAGAGCGGTGCAATGCCAACATTTATTCTGGCGATTGGATCTGCTGCTTGTGCAATCACACACACTCTAGAATGTTGAGCCCTAAATTTCAAACGTCTCCCTCCCAACTTAGTATATTTCAGCAGAGTCAATGGCTCTGAAAGGAAATTGGATCCACACTGCTCTATCATGTGACCAGTGCATCTGGCAGGATTGGTTTTAACCTCGAATGCCCTTTGCCCTCCTGTCTTGGTTTAGCCAGAAACAATATTTCTTTGATGCTGCTACAAATATTTTTAATACTTTCACTGCTGCTGATACTGCCAGCATGTCTACAACTTCGACTACCTCTACTTTACTCATAAAGTTCGGCAAGGTTAATAAGAAAGGTGCCATCAAACTGACTTTGACTGAGGTGCAAATGTGCCTCACTGGTAAGCATCTCATATCTGTGTAAGGTAATGGTAATGTATCTTCAAAACATGTCATTTAAAAACCCCATTGCAAAACAAGCTCATACATCACATTTACGCCGCAACTCCTCACATATTGTTCCCAGCATCAGTGCGCTGAGCGTCAGCCTACATTTCTGTCAACACCAGCCTGCAGCGATTCAGGTACATCACACCCATATGAGAAGACGCTTCAGCAGAGCTCGTCGTGCGTAATCAGAAGTGCAGGTAAACACGTCCTCTCACATTGTGCCACATTTCTCAGCGTGCCTCTGAACGCTCACACGACCGGGAATGTGTGTCACCCACCAGTTCCTACAATACCTAACTAGCCCTGGACGTAGTTCCCACAGCCGGGGTGACCTCAGACTGGTCAGGTAAACACACACTGACCTTTAGTAAACAAAGTCTGTTATTTGGCGAGCACAAGGCTGGTCAGTGCCGTCCTTATCTCCAGAACCTGTCCCTTTGAAAACAGGTGAACACACTCTTCTAATATTTGCCATACAAATGCATGAGTACACTCTTTAAATTGCACCTTTAGAAGTAGGATTAATCAATATGGGTTTTGGAAAGCAATTACTGTTACTGATAAAAATCAACTTGAGGCTGATTGAATCCAGTCTTTCTGAAAAATGTGCTCTCAAAATTCAGGGAAACATTTTGCAGCTGCAACCCTAACCCTAACTAAAGCTCCCGAAGTGATGGTTTTATTGGCTAAAATGATTGGAAACGCTAAATAAAATATTCGAGGAAAGGAGAGAAAAGCCACCCACTCAAAGCTCAGATAAATCTGTTTAAATGTTGGCGACTGGCATGTCAGAACATCTTGCCTTAGGATTACGGTCAGAGAAGATGGTGCAACCCCAATTCTGTGTTACAGTGTAATCACTGTGACCAATTCTTTACTGGTTCCTTTCTTTTTTTTTCCTTCTTGCACAATGCCACACATTTCTACATGAAAATCAGCTGTCAGTTTTACATGACTCAAGCTCACTGCCCATCGTTCCAGCGCGGCCGAGCTGTCGATCAGAGGTTTTGTCTAAAAGCATTCTGAAAGCTTCCTTGAGCTGTGCCAGCATGTAGTCCTAAGGGGCCGACCTTCGCCCCCGACCATTTGTCAAACAAACTAGCAGTAATGCCTTTCTGGGACTGGAAAGGTACCTCACCTTACCCTGAGCCCTGAAGGAATGTGGCAGCCAGCACGATGGAAGGTTGTGCAACAGCAAAGCACATCAAAAGCTGATATGGTCAATTACTTCTGTAAAGCCCCCGAAGACTGAGGGGGAATGAGAGCGCTGGGCTTTGTGACATGGGCTTGGCGGTATTTTAGAGGCTAATGTGAGAAGACTTACAGACAGTGGATGTCACAGTGCTAGTAGCAGTCGGAACAGAACGGTGCAACAATAGCAGACTGACGACCATTGCGTCAATCACAAATAATAAGGAGGGAGGGAAAAAGACGAAGAGAAAAAAGTTTGCGAAATTAATGGTTTGACTTATTTCAAGTCTGTTGCTCTGCATTTATTTTCCCTGCCTATCGTGTTTTACCCTCGTTTGAAGGCCAATTTGCTTCCAGTGGCACAAAACGACCATGACGTATCGGCAGGGAGCTAAGAGGACTGCTGATCGATGCCAATGACTCAATGATTTAGAAGCAAAGAAAGTAACAGGGGAAGAGAGTTCAGCCTCTGAACATGGAGGCATCCTTTTAAATCCATACTCCTAGTTATATTCAGTTCAATCTTACATCTCAAACTACAGCAGTTACCGAGGGTCCATACCCTTCCATGCTCCTGCTACCTTTCTTTGATTTGATCGATTTTCTCCCAAGGCATTTAAGGTAACAGGAAACAAGTGGGAGTGGGAGGTGAAGGAGCAAGAAAGGAAAGGGCATTTCTTGAGAAAACACAAATGAGGGTTTGATTAAAGATCCTGTTGGCTATGTAGCGAGTATACTGTATTCATCCAGAAGAGTGGTTTTAAAGGTTTGGGAGCAAACCTTCGCTTTGTTCCCTGAGAATAACGTGTACAGGTGAATGTGTCTTGGCAGCATTGGTCGAAGATCACGAGGTATCACGGTTTTCAAACACCACAGAACAGTCCAATCTGTGTACTACCCATCCCAACAGACCTTGTCTGAACTTCACCTGACACTCTTTTTGACCCTGTACTTGTGTTTGATGACAGGCATTCTAAATACGAAAGCGCTACATGTCGCCGGTAGCTCTTTTTCAGGGTTTGTCATGAGGATCAAACCACCAGCTGGCCTGTGTGTGCAGTGACAGGAGGGCACAGCCTCCTCGGGAAAAGCCCGAGCTCGTGTCGGCGTATGACTGATGGGAGCCAACAAACAAGCCTCCGTGACCGCTGGTAAACACAATTAACATGCCATAAAAGATGAATGGCGTGTCTGTGTAATTGTCAAAAGGAATTATGCGCCGAGAACAAGCTGGAGAATTTTCATCTTTGCAGGGGCAACGTTGTCGAACAAATTATGGTTCAACAATATTCATTCTGTTCGCTTTTCCCTTTCTAGCATATTGAACAAAGCGGAGGCAAGGGTAAGCATGTTTGTTACACATCATTAACCACTGTATCATGTAACATTGCCACTAATGCACTGAGACTAATCTCCTTTCCTCCAATGTCACTGATAAGCTCCCTGTATCTCTTATCTCTTATCTTGACTCCTAAACAGAATCAAACCTCTGCCTCTGATCCCCTCTCATTAGGATATCAAAGTCTTGATAAAGGCCGTTTATCTCTTCCCAACTAGACCCAGCTAATTGAATCCAGAACTAGATAGCAATCTAGCAAGTGTGTCAGTGGATTAGTAGGGCCTGTCACCACGGTAACCCAGGAGGAGGAGGGCTAAAGTTGATTCCTTGGGTTTGCTGCCTCCAAATCACTGTGCAGTGCATCCTTGCTCAATATCCGCCTGATAACGCTTCCTTCCTGAGGCGAGCTACTCCGTGCTGCAGCCCCTCATCTCTCTCAATCTGCATCAGGCAGGAAATGAGACCAGATGTAAAACATGACAGTTCACTGAGTTGAGACCTTCTTGTTGCCAGGCCATTGTCAGCTTATTTATCTGATGAAAAGGAGAAACTTTTCATTTGACGAAAAGAAAAACCGTCGGGTTTCTCTGGTCCTACGAAGCCTTCATATCTATCCTATTTTGTTTCCTCCTTTGATTCACCAATCACAACTCCCTCTCCTTTTGTTTGCATGTCTTACACTCTAGTTTTCCTCCCTTTTATTTGCTCCTCCGTTCTGGATCGGATGATGTGAAAGCAAAGCATCCGCCTCTCTGCAGCGGTTTCTGGCAGCCTTGGTTTTCCAAAGACCTTGAAATGTGGGGAGAGCAACTTTGACACAAAGTCATGTGGCCTGCCGTGACCAGGACCTTGAAAATCGGGGGTGTTGTGGTGAAACGCAACACAACCGCTCGCGTAAGTTTCTGATCCTGTGGCGGGGCGGCAGCCTTGTCTAAGGGTGTTGGCCTTAACTGACCACAACACCGTCATGTCCTCGTTCTACATTGTGACAGAACTACAGTTCTGTTGGTGGCTGTAATTTGCACTCCAATCAGCGTCAAAAAAGATTCGACAGGTATCAGAAACAAAACAACATTTATAAGACACATTTTGCCTGTGCTTCCAACACCAAGAATTATGACAGCTTCCACAAACTAGGCACAAACCGACATAGGAAAGAAGATTCGTGAAAGAGAATTTCACAGATTGATTGGGGACAGAAGTCTTTTTTTTCTTACTTTCACTGATCATGACTGGTTGATCCTGATTGTTCAGGCAAAGCCACGGATCACAAAAAATGACCCCTGCAAGTCATTAAGGCTCTGATCCTTGCCAGTCCTCTCTCTCTTCCCAATGTGTCCTTTCTCATGAACTCCGACAGTGTCAACTCCTGCGTGTCCCTGAGGCATCTTCCTACTCCTTTCTCTTGTGAGAAACGGGCTTCAGCTCAGAGAAGAGTTGCAACACAGGAACTCCTGCTGGCCGAGGCAATCCCTGCTGGATTTCGTCTCAGTGCTGGTGAGAGCTTTGACAGTGGAAGAGCATCTTGGGAATGTGCTTAACCGCCGAATTTTGAGTTGTGCAAGATAAGGAGGACAAGTTAAAGGCTTTGGAGTCTTTAGGCTACAAAGAGGTTTTCGTGCAACACACTGAGAGCATGTTTTATAGATATGCAATTAGTGCGTACATCCCTTTTTTTTTTTAAAACACGCTTAAAAGAGCTATATTTTTCAAAAGAACTAACTGTTGTATTGCATATTCAGCCAAAACAAGTGTGCAGCAAGTGCCTTCGGTGAGTCATCTTTTCATACCGTCTACCCTCAGCTGCCGTGTTGAGCCGCCAGGTGCGAAACCTGTCTTAACTGGGATAAGTACACAACAACGAGCCGGGTTTGCTCAGTGTTGAACTGGATACAAGCCTGTAAAATACTTGAAAAGGCTACAGCGGGGAGGTGATTTGAAATGAGCCGGGCGGAGCTGGAGAGCTTCCAAACAGGTGCTACTGCACCGTCGTCCCCACAGGAGGCTGTAGGCGAGGCAAACAGTGTGTGTGTGTGTGTGTGTGTGTGTGTGTGTTTGTGTGTGTGTGTGGTGGAGGCTGGAGGAGGATTTTTATGGTTATTGTATTATCTTATCCTCATGGGAACTGGTCCTGATCTGCTGCTTCCTGCTTAGGGGGAAAGAAGGGACAAGAGCTGGAGAGATCGTGTGCGTGAGAGAGGGAGTGTGTATCGAGATAAGAGAAAAATGGACTTGAAGAGACACAGGAGCTTTGCTTTTATGTTGTACTTGAAATTGTGGCGAAATAAAACGTGACTCGACGCATGTTTGAAAAGACACAAATTCAACCTATTGCTGCCAAAAAAAAATATATATTGTAATTGAAATTTTAAATTTTAAAAGATATTTAATCCCACTGAATGTCAACCCATGATTTGCTGTGCAATCAAGTGAGCGAGCCAACATAAGTATAAGCTAAATCACTGTGCAGTACATATCCATAAGGGCCAACTAGAAAGCTTACTAAGTGTTATGGAAACATATTGGTCGGTTGTCTGTAGGACACTGTTGTGAACCACAGTGGATCATTATGTGGATCAAGAGACTTTGAGAAATTGAAGGGACGGAGGCTAACACAGTTTAGATAAGCCGTGCCACAACAGGCCACCCTACATATTTAATAAGCCGCAGAATTTTATGTTATATACGTACAAGGAGACACTATCAGCTAAGAGGTCCTTGGGGGAAATAAAGAAGAATCCTGATCTAAAAGAGGAATCTGGTCAAAGAAACACACACATGGTCAGAGAAAACACACACTTCAGACACTTCAAAGCCAGGTGGCAGGTCGCGCAGCGCGGGTGGTTGGAGGCGTCAGAAGTGGACTGACAGGTACGGGTGGGTGAGTTACTGTCAGAGGCGCAGGTGGGATCCTGAGGAATCCAAGCCGACCACTGGAGCAGACTTCAGAGGATGAAAGCTCAGAGGAGAATGTCAACATCGACAGCTTCCCGGGAACACACGCGCAAACACGCGCACGCAGGCGATAACCACAAATGTTACGCTCGCCTTTGAGGTTTAACAAGGCGCTCTTGCTGCCAGCACACTCACACACCGACAATAACTTCAAGTGCCGGGATTGTCTTTGAGGTGTATCTTATTTTGTCTGGTAGCGCACACGCACGCAAGCACACACACACGCAATAAATCCAAGTGACACGGCTGTCTTTGTGGAATATCTCATTTCACTTGTTAGTGCACACACAGCTTCTACTTTGTGGGGTTTCTTATTTCTTCTGCAAGTTCACACACACACACACACATACGCACACAGACTCCAAGATGTCTTAGAGGTATGTTATTGTATTTCATCTGCAAGCATGCTGGCACTCACACACACACGCATCTACACTCCAGAGGCTTCGGCCGTCTTTGAGATACACCTCCAGACTCTTCTCAGGGAAAGACAAAAAGCCTTCTCTGAGAGTTCTGGGCTGAGAGTGGCGGCCTGTAAACTCAGCTAGCATCGCAGTGTCACTTCAAACACAGCCGTCAGACAGCTCTCTGTCTGTCAGAGCGCGTAGTGTTCAGACTGAAGCTCCGGAGGAACGGTACTCAATGACACCACACGGGCATCCACACACACGCACACACACACAGACAGAGACGCACTACGAATGATACAGTTGTCTCGCTTTTCATTTTCAGCTCGAAGACACACTCTGCTTCTCTCTCTCTTGACTGTGCAAAAAGGGTGGTAATGAAATCTGGATACTAGGAAAGGCTTTCTCTAGTGTCTGTATATGCACTCTGCCTTTTGCTTATTTGAATGTGTCTGCAATGGAGCAACGGCGGTTGACTTCTCTTCCTTCCTCTCTTCCTCCTCTGATAACACAGCGCGTCAGGAGGGCTATCTCTCAGCCAGATCTGACTCTGAAAAGATAGCGCAGATGAACTCTGCTCACTTTTCAGTTGTGTCTGCGTTCTCTCTCAGTCCAGACAGACTTTGGCTGCCCTGCACGACAAAGTCCTCCTGACGGGCGGCGTTGCTCCGGTGCCGCTTCCTGCTGGGGACGGGCCTCGACCTCGCAAACATCAAAGCCGAGCCCAGCTCCTGGATCGCCGGGGCCAAGCCACTGAAGCAAATCCACCAGCACCCAGACACACAGCCTAGATACAGACTGATACACACACACACACACACACACACACACACACACACACACACACACACACACACACACAGACAAAAGCAGCTATATTTTGCCTGCATATCAGATGAAGGCAGCGTGGGTCACGCTCCTTTTCACAAGATGACGGAGCAGAGCTATCAGGAGCAAAGACCCGGAAAGTTCTACAGCACAGTTATTAAACTGCATAAAAATACTGCGTTGGTTGAATGGAAGAAATGCTTAACTGGTTACTTCTCGCTGCCTGTTTGCTGTTTGCTTATCTGGAATAAATCATACAAGCAATGAGAATAAAAGTTGCGTTTTGAAGCCCAGATTTGGCCCAGCTGTATACATTTCTGTGCACTGTTGTCGTTGCAAATCACAAACTATATGTGTGGAGAGTTTACATGGTTTAGTTGCTGGTTGCTCTAAAATACAGGAGCAGACGCTTAAGAAAAAAATTAAAAAACCCAGAATTACAGAGCAAAGGAAACCAAGGCTGGGAAATGCTTTTGTTATTGCAGAAAAGTCATGTGAAGTAGAACTGATAACAAAAAACGAAAAAGTAATCAGAAGAGAAAACGTATTTAAAACAAAGCAGAGAGGAACACAAAGAACTTTTTCACTGGAGCGACCGGTGGAGGAAGATTTCAGAGCCCAGAGTGCAATTTCACAGAAAGACAAACATGAAAACACTCTATTAAACGGGAGACTTCTCCAGCCGCGCAGTAACTTAGAACAAAATAGGCTGCTATTATCATGATGAAATGCTGAGCTTGTGAATCCCATAAGCTTGTGCAAATATCAACCACCAAACAGCAGAGATATTGAGACGGGGGAAAAAGTTGCTTAATTATACATTTTCAGTCCTCACTGAGACAGTTACAGGGAGTGCTGTGCAGCCGCTGCAACGCGAACCAGGCACGATCTCGGCTAGGAAAGCTGATACAATTTGCATACAACAAAACTAGTTGCAACACATTGCGTCAAAAGGAAAAGAAACAGAAAAGAAAAGGAACGACATAACAAGCAATTGCATGTCCTAATCAGCCAATTAAAGGTTCTTATTTTCCAGTAACAGAGATTTTTGCTTTCTCCCATCGCCGTTTGCCAGCTAGCTTCTTACGGTTCACGAGTGTTTCCTCTCCCCTTTAGGATAATGCTGGTTTATTACCACTTGGACCCTGTCTTTGTAGTTTTGGCTATCAGGTCTTTCTAACATCGTGCATGCCAAACTGGATGCTGAGATCTGGGAATATGGCAGCGCTACAAAAACAAAAAAAAAAGTCTGATGGTGCAAGAAACATGAGCGGCTAGATGATTGGACCGGCTGTAAACATGTTAACTGTTGAGCCAGGATGTCTTAAGCGCTGTATTTGAAAGGTAAAAGTGGACGTACCCACACCTCAAATATTGGCTGTGATGCTACAATAAATACAGTGGCAGAAGTTAGTCTATAAGCTTAAAAATTCTGTTATCAACTGCTATCATTTCAACTCTTCCTGATTGATCAGCAACCGAAAATACACATCTGGAAACATCTGGCCATATATATATATATATATATATGTATATATATATATATATATATATATATACACAGTATATATAAGTAAATCAGCATATCTGATGTCCCATCAGCTTCCATTAGACGAACAATAAACGTTATTCCAGCATTCAAGCTCCCTAAATTTAGCATTATGTCAGAGGAGTATGTTCTTATGGATGTATATAATGGATACTCTTGGCTAATCATTTCATTGTTTGTCTATGTGTTTGGTTCCAAATGAGTTAAATTAACGTTTAAAATGTACCCAATCCCAAATATGTTTTGCCATGTCGTCAGATCCAAGCAGTTAATATGATCAGTGGCCTACCATGTCAGTATTATTGATAGGGATCATTATTTATTATTATATTATTTTAAAAAGTTGACCGCCACATGCTCTCCCCACTTCAGAGAACAGTTAAAGCCGATGCATACGCTCAACAGTAAAAGTATTCCCCATGTTGAAGTTTGATTGCTTAATTTGCATTTAAATCACTCGGCCGTGCATGTGTATATTTTTATTAACTTAATATCATGCATGGATGAGTAATCATTCATTGCACTATAACCTGCTATTAATTCCCAATCTGGTCTCGTCAGCTCACATTTGTGAGGCACTTTGTGATATGTTATACTGCTTGTTTTTACTGTGCTTTTTATTAAATTATATCGGCAAACTAATGTTCCTCATTGAGAACTGAACTGAAGTGGATCAGATATGGTAAGGGAGCCAAGTTAAAAGTTGATCTCTCTCCATGCAAAATATGTGCTAACTGGCAGTCAAAGTTCTTCTACATTCCCACTATAAAAACTGACCACTGAAACAATTACGACCGCATCTAAATTAGCCCCTCTGCACCCTCCCTAAAAACTGAATCCATCACGAAATGCGAGGGAGCGCTGCGGTCTGCATTTCCTCACTGCTTAATGAAATGCCTGGATGCAGTCTGAAGCGGCTCCAGCTTCTCGGAGGAAAACAAGAAAAATCTATCGAACAGAGGTCACTTTGCTTTGCACAATCTCCCCACATCAGTGGTGTTTCCTCACAGATGCCAAGAAGTATTTCAATTAAAACTGCACAAATCAATGGCCTCGTCTCCGCCTACAAGAGGCCTGCGAAGAACTCCCTCCGCATTCTTGGACTGTCTCCAAAGTCACAGAAAGTCTGAATACATGCCATACGCTTTATTATATGGGCTCATTGGTGAAGATGTTTATTATGCTGCTTTAAAGTGTGCCTCTGGCTGTGATGACAACGTCTTTCAAGGATGCCAGATTTGCGTAGCTAACCTGAAAAGCTGCGTAACACGGGTGGCACCATCGTCAGCAAACATCATCCTTGCTGGAGTGTAACTGAAAATGATGGTAAATCCAACTTAGTTTCAGGGGTTCTAACTGGTTGAAAATGGAAAACAGAAAACTTGGTGGAAGGTGTGCAAGGTATCTTAGCGTGCCAACATGTTGCCAACTAACAGAGAACACTGGTGTATTTGATGAGAATGGAATCAATTTTGCAGGATTTCGACTATAAACTAAATTACTGGACAAACTGAAACTTTGATGGCGACGCAAGACGAAAAGTCCTTGGATCACAAATGTTTGTTTTTTTTAATCATAACCGAATGAGCGCATAAATGAGCATACCAAATAGTGTTCATGACAATCCATCCAATATGAGGAGATATTAAACTCTAAACCCAAGATGTGAACCTTATGGTGGTATCAGAGGAAAACTCACTGGACTGCCAAAGTCATCAGCCTTCATTGTCTCGTTACGATAAATGTCTGTAGCAAATTTATGTCAGTGCATCTGGTAGATATTTCCCAGGATGACTTAAAACCTGCTGGTTGTAATAGAGGAGAATTCGGGGGATCTCCAGAGTCATTATGATTCATCATCTGGGCATCATTGATACTCTATCTGTACCAAATTTCATGGAAATCTCTCCAATATTTGTCAAGATATTTCAGTAAAAGCCAAAATTGTCAGACTGCTGGTGGCACTAGAGGAAGAGTCAGCAGAGTCAACAGTATACCTCCACATGACTGTTGGCGCAACACTTCATGGCAACCCATCCAACGGGAGCATAGAGCAACATGTGTTTCAATGTAGGAAAACAGGCATTCTCACACACACTCCGTGTCGAGCCTGTGTGTTTACAGCATGCGCTGAGTGTGAGGGCTCGAAGCCAATCCTTAAACAGACCACCCCTGC
The DNA here is from genome assembly GCA_963678695.2 of Diplodus puntazzo. Lineage (NCBI taxonomy): Eukaryota > Metazoa > Chordata > Actinopteri > Spariformes > Sparidae > Diplodus > Diplodus puntazzo. The sequence goes on along the minus strand of OZ023177.1, from coordinate 6,260,294 downwards.
ATCTACCTCTCTCTCTTTTTTTTGGACTGTCTCTCCTGCTCTCTCACTCACTCTTTCAGAACTTCACCATTTCTGGTCCAAGCTTACAGCTTCAGATCCACCTTTAATTCACTGAACTGAGCATGGCTGCTAATGACTCACGGTGTCTTGTCTATGCGTCTGAGTGTTTTTTTCTTTGAACCACTGGTTCAAGAAAGTTGGAAATTCTGACTTCTTAACGTGGATAATCCAACGCAGCCGCCCTCAAAGTGATGATTCCAAGTAGGAAACTTTCTCCGCCCCGACTTTCCTCAAATGTCACGTCAACACCTTTAAAGGCGAAACAGCATTATTTATAACATGTTTATATTGCAAAAAGTAACGATCCCACATTGTGCAGTTCAGTCAAGCTAGCCAATGTTCCTAAATATTAGCGGTGGCGTCAGTTGAAGATGTTCTTACAGGCTTCTGTCTCCCTGCTCGTATTACTGAACTGGTCCAATAGAACATACAGAGGTTGCAATTATGAGTTACGTACCTGATAATTACCAGGTTCGGTCTCAGAATGGAAGGCAAAGAGATACAGATTGGAAGCTTCTTTAACAGCTGAGGCATAGCTCAGGATGAATGAGCAGCGGCTGGCGGTCACTGTAGCGGATGGACAAGGGGATAGATACATTCCAGATAACTTGTGCAGTGTTTACAAGGCTCCACACGGGTCCGGGGCTCCCAGCAGCTGACTGGTGCAAACAATCTATATCAGCTGACCCGGGCCTGTTAGAGCAGGCGACCACCCTTGAGTCTTTTACGACCCTTCTCAGTTCCAGACGTTTGGAAAAGCCCAATGTTTTTGCGTTTGTGTCTCTGGCGTGGGAGATAAAAAAAAAATAAAAAACATTGCTGAAAGAGACAGGCTTTTGAATCTTTGTGATTTACGACAAAAATATGTTGCACCATAAAAAACGCCTCTTGGGCCTTAATGTGTTTGCAGTGGGTCGTGAGCAGGATTGGACCGAAATCTGGATGTCTGAAAGTTTTTATTTATCCAGGGAAGGTTGACTTAGTATGCATGCATTTGCAGCAGTGCCTCGCTTTTACACTCACAATGTTCCTCACTTTCATGTCTGGAAGTCGTCATCCGTTGGCTCGAGACGCTCCAGAGGACTTAGAGGTCCCGTGCCTTGCTCAAGGGCACTTCTGCAGACTTAAAAAAGCTTTTTTCATTGAAATTCTGCATCCCATATTGAAACCACAGTGCTTCTGTGACCTCTGGACCGCCTTTTTTCTCAAAGCTGCAGCGACTGAATGAAGAGACTAGAAGTGGAAAGTGTGTGCGTGTGTGTGATGACGGCTGTGTGGTGGAAACTGAAGGTGGAGCGGAGGACAAACAGAGAAAGAAAGAGAGGAGAAAGACAGAAATCTGCTCTTTCACAGTAAAATCTCTCAGTTAAAAGCTAGAGAGGAGGGTGTTGACCGGATGCCAGTGGAAGAAACGCCAGCTCCCAACTGCCTCGGGCTGAGCGTGACTTATCGAAGCCTGCAAAGAGTATTGATACAGGAAAAACGTGCGGACTCTCAGCTTTGCTGATGGAGACTTCATGCGATTTTTCCAGTGAGGACAGATGGAGGCTCGCCGCTAAAGAGAACTTACTGGGAAGCCTGTGCAGTCCTGACGCAAGAGGGGCATAATTCCACATGTCACAGAGCATCAATAAATATGTTAAAATATTTAAACAGATTTCCCCTAATAACTACCCTCCTGACCTCTGGATGCGATACTGCCTCTGGGCCGACCACTTCAGTGCTCGTGTTCAAACAACCGCAGATGTAATTCCTCACGTTAGGCATCCAAGTTTGCCGGGGACGATATTATACGGTGTACCACTTGACATGGATGGCAGTGCTCACCGGCTCTGCTGCCACCTCCAAGGCAAACATACTTCTACCCAGTGTGGCTAATGCTCCAGCCCGAGGCATTAGCTGAAGTGTCTTATGCTGAGGAGAGACAGAGTGCAGCCACTAAATAAGCTGGCTGCTGTCTTAGCTCGGTGTTTGGGCTTGGCAGATTTGAGAAAAGCGGTGGAAAATGTACCCATAATTCCCTCCTAATGTTCCCCCCACCTCTTGATACACCGACTGTCTGCTGACAAAATGACTCATTTAGGCCGAAGTGTCCCTCTTTCCACTTACCACCTTGTCTTTTCATGGTGGTGACAGCTACCACTAATGCTAACACTTAGAAATGTAAAACGTTACTTTTATAGTAATTATACATTAAGATTTATTTAGTCTGATGCTAGTCCTCTTACCGTATGCAGGGTAAGTACAGATGGAAAAACCCAGGCTAGATGCACAGGTTTCGAGCAAGCTCTGCAGACAGTAAAACTCTTACCTGCTTTTAACACTAATCTGATATATTTGTCAAGGATAACAACATTTTAGCCTCATGCAAAATAAGAAGGGATTTTAATATTGCATTTGATGGACGGTTCTACAGAGGAAGACAAAAAAGAGTTCAAAGCAGAACCATGGTTGACATCAGTTGTAAACATCATGCTGTAATGCACACACATACACAAAAACCCTATCAAACTGATCAGTTTCAGAGTCATGCTCCCACTGCTCCATTTGGAGCCCTTCACAATATGAAAGGTTTCAGAGTGTGTGCGATGCAGGGCCTCTCACTGCAGCCAAATATCGAAAATGTCAACTTCCTGGCAAGCGCTGATCACCTTTAATCATCATATTGTAACAACACTTTCACCCTTCAGGCCCTGTGCTGAATAATTGTAGTGTTGGTGATGCTTTCATGTCTGTTTGCAGCTGCAATGTTAATACAATGCATACAGTAAAACCTTCTGGGCACACTATATGTGCTGCTGATACAGCGAACAAATTCCCTCTGTATGTCACTACTGCCAGGGGTTTGGGGTCTTATTCTCACTAGGGCCACCCATGCTAACAATACAGTATGTTCCCATAGTGCTGCAAGGTGCCGCTTTGACATTTTCACAGGAACATCTGTGAAAATGTCAGATATTAAACGGGATAATCTCCAAATCCTCTGGAATGTCTGCACCTAGCCTTTAGAAGGAAACTTGTGGTTCAAGTTAAGACTTTGTGAGGTCGTTTGCAGCAGTTACTGTATGTATGTGGGACAATATACACCAAGCTGGTCATTATATAATGACCACTTTCCCATTGGGGTTTTATACTTAACCAGTCAGAGCTTATTTTGGAATAATGACCGGCTTACTGGACATTAGCCTTTTGATACGCTTATGACTAAAGACTGTTCTTCGAATATGAAACTCTTCTTTATTAATGGTTTATAACATTATAAATTAGCAATGAAAGTAAAGGTACAATCTCTTGCCAAAACATTGGAACACCTGGAGCTAGCATCCGTAAGCTACATCGTAAAAGTAATGCCACCATAAAAGAATACGCATACACATTCACAGATTATAGAAACTTTCAGCAACCTGTTGAGTTTACAGAAGAAGCCAAGCGCTACGATTAAGCATTTGCCTCCTTTGGCTTTTCATATTTTGGTTCCATAACCTGCAGTTATGATAAACACACACACTAGAACCACTGGGCCATAAAATCTGTTAGCAGGATAGTGTTGAGCATTCTAAGCTGTAAAAATGTCTACATGCTGCAACGCCAAAGGCAGAAGGAACCCTCCCAAAATGGGGGTGAGGTGGGTTGGTATAAAGAGTAAACAACTCTGCTATTAAAGTGTTACAGCCGGGGCTTTCAGCGCCAAGTGCTACTCTGGAGCGGAGACCTGGGAAAACAAGGCTAACACGTACCCACACATAAAGGCAATCGCACATTCCTCTCTCTTTTTCAGACAATCTACTAAACAGCGTATGCACATGCACACATACAAATGTAGAAAAAAAGAGGGTAGATACGTGCTTTTCACACACATGCAAATACACAAACATGTCTGTATGCGTGCTAATTGGTGGCATGGAGTGGACAGGTAACAGCTGTAGTTACTTGTATCACATTTTACAAGGAAGAAAACTTGCAGCAACCACAGAGTTCCTGCCTGAAGCACAAGTAAATATGAATTATTCTAATGTCCAATAATACTATAATTGTAGTGATTGAGCGCCATGCATATTAAAAGAGAATATTAAGAGACGGACTCATCTTTGGCTTGGATTGGCCTTCAAAAGTATCTACAATGAGAAGTTGTGAAGCAATGCCACTGCTGAATGGGACTCCTTGTTCCTTTCATAACCTTTCATCTGGTATAATGTTACATTACCATTCTTCAGTGTTCATTGTTATACTTGAGCCACTACATGCCAAGTGCAGTGGTGAAAAAGATAAACATTTAAGAGAGCAAAGCGCTGTAACATGGCACCACTGGGTCAATTTGAAGGGCAAGAGCTGCACCTTTACCATTACACACCTTAGGTTTTCCATGACATCCTGTTAAATTTTGCCCTGGACCTTTGTGTCAAGCTTGTCTTGAATTTTTTAACAAGTCAATCATGCTGAACACCCACTGCACTCGATGTAATCCAGCAACTCTATGAGTGAGAGAGGAATTGAGTGCTAGGTGGGAGTGCGGCCGCTGCAAGACTGACCCAGATATCTGTCATCGGGTGGAGGTTTGTTGGATGTGGGAGAGGACATTACCTTTCAACCCAAAGGACCTATCTCCCTCTCAGTCTCTCTTGTGTATACCGGAGAAACGATGTATGGGATTGACCAGCAGACAGCCAGAAGGCCCTGTGAGACCAGCCCTTCCTCCTCCTGCTCATTCAACACATCTGGGGAGCAGCACAGCGATCATGAGGAGAACTTAAACATCCTGGTGAACAGCACAGTCAGCACAAAGAATCAGACCCTGCGGCGTTAATGAATGTAGTCAGTCTGGCTCAGATCTACTGGCACACAACATTAGTGTTTTCTTCCCCGGTGCCTAATAAACAAATTGCCTGAACAGGTACATGGGTCTATCACAATGTATTGAGCCCCTCAAGATGACAGCAAATAAGAAATGTTCACAATTTAAGCCACTGATTAGATCCTAGGTTATTGCGAATAGGTCACCATCTTACAGAATGCAAGGCAGACTGGCTGAGAAACACATTTCATCTCTCGCACTCATCTAACACTGTCTGTCCAACTGCTTTCTCCCTCTCGGCCTCTCCTCCTCTCTGTGGTCTATGCTATTGTATAACACACACTATATAAACTGCTGCCTGCACCAGGGGATCTTTACACCCTAAACACTGTAACTCAAACCTCCTCCCCAAGACTAATGGCCCCTGTCAAGCTCACGGAAATTAATATCAGCCAGGGAAGATCTGACGACAGCAAGAGAGGAAGGGATTTGCCTGTTTCAGTACTTCCATAAACATATTCATACTCATCCAGACACTTCTGTGTGACTCTCTCTGCATGGATGGATGGAGTGATTGGCAGGGAGAGGGTATGAACGAATCTTGGGCAAAAGGGAATATTCCACATTGGTGGTCTCCAAGGACACTTGCAAACTGTTAATTTACCAAGAACATAAAACTTATAAAGTACACTTTTGGCAGATCATTTGGAGATGATTTCAACCCCCCCCCCCCCCCCCCCCCCACGTACACACAGATGTGGATCTCATTGAGGAAGTGTTCATCAGCTTCGATTTTATCGTCCAACACGTGTTTCAGTCAAGCATTCTTCACATGAAGCACCTGGCCCACAATGTACTCACCTCCCAATCCCATAAGATCTGCCTGGTATATGCTTTGAGACCTCCACCCTTACTCCAGTTCTTCTTCTTCTCTCACGCCCTTTCACAACTTATTTCAAATGGCTTGACTCCAACTGTAACCGACAGAGTGAAATTTGGCCTCTTAAATCATGGTGCAAGGCAGTGTCCCTGACACAGCTACCACTAATTCTCCTCTCCCTTCAGGCTCACACTTTTCCTTCCCACCCTCCCAATTTCCTTCCTCCACATCCTCTACCCCCACCCTCTAGGTAGCTTACCTTCAGCTGTTTTTCTCCACAAGGTCAAGAGGAGGGTGCCAGATGCAGGGAGTGATTAAGGCTTTAAACCTGAATGACATGCCTGCATCTGCTTCCAATCCAGGGGCGAGTTAACTCCTACCATCCACATCTTCTTTGAATAAATACTGAATAGTAAAAGAAACAGTGCTGCCACTCACTTGCCCTTGTCTGAATGGCCACAACTTTGCCTGAATGTCACGAGCGAGGGTCACGGGCAACTCATCTTTTTGTGAAGTACCTTGCATCAGCTTCTCCACATGAATCATATCCTCTTGACTCACACTAATTGCACTCAAACAATCTTTTCAAATCCTTTCCTTAGATGTTCTCTCCTTTGCAATTTTTTCCAAGCACTGATCCTGAATTATCATTCATTGCTGCCAGTCAGTGGAGGTTCTGAATACTCCAATATTGTTTGTTTTCCAATGGAAAAGAGTTGCACTCAAAATGAGGTTGAGGGCAGAGGTTGAAGGTCCCAACCATGGGCAGGTTCGGCACCATTCACAGGTTTGAATCCAACTGGGGGTCTTTGTTTTCATTCGAACACCTGGGCCAATTGATAGAAAAGACCGGAGGCTACAGTTTTTACATCCGTTTAAGACACTTGCATTTGAACACGGTGTAAGGCAATACAAAAGTTTCTTTCTTTTATCTATGGGGCAGCAGCTGACTCTGGTCAGACAAGCTATTGGCAAGTGTCCTGCAAGCATGTGAACCCTGGTAGCTGCAACAAGGAACCTCTTGTCCTCTCATTACGACTTCAGCAATGACTTTCTGCGGTCCAAGATGGCCAAAAGCTCTTCCTCATTATTAAGGGATTACGAGGGAAAATGTTTGCTCATTTGCCCGAGCATTTAGGACCACCACAAATCTCCCTTAAGGGCTAATACATGACCCTGAAACCTTGACTTATCAACCCTTCACTGGGGCGATGACCTTCCAATGTTAACAGAGACAAAGATTCTGTGTGGAAAATTCACCTCTCCATTACTATAGGAGGGGGGCCATTACGTCATTTAGAGGATTACACAGAAAATATGAATTTTAGTGAGTGCTAATCATCAACAGCAATAAAGAAGAAACAGTTCCTTGTTTGACAGGGGGAAAATCACAGATTAACAGACTCCCGGCGGGTGTAAACTTTGGCAGTACCACTCTCCTAACCGTTGCTTGTTCAAGTGACAACAATCGAGCCTGCTGGGTTCGGAGAGGAAATAAGCAGATCTCCAAAAAGGCCTCAGAGGACACATCAACAAAAACCCAGGGCGGTTAAAAGCAAGTATGAGCTTTCACGTGGGAGCAACAACAACAGCGGCCAGTAAATAAAACCATAGCCCAATGTGTGTCAGGAGACTTATCTTGTGAGAAAACTTGTCCTGGCCCAAACAGCAGAGCTTTGTTGGCCATGAGGGGAGGCCAGTGAAGGGCGGAGGAGGAGGAGGAGGAAGAGAGAGGGAAAAGTGAAAGCAAAAGGCAAGGGTAGTATTAGACTTCTACTTGGCATGTCTTGAGACACTGTCAAGGGCTGGTAGTTTATGTTTAGCACTCATTAATGGCAGAGTTAACGCACTTAATGAGCAAACTTAATACACTTGAATAGCAAAAGCAATAAGGTTGTGATGTTGAGCCGGAAATGACTTTCTTTGATGGAAAGATGCTTTGATGCTTTGGTGGAAAGCAGGCCCACCTGCGGCCCAGAGGAAGAAGAGCGATATGAAGACAGCAGAAAGGCGATAGAATAACCCTGAGAATGGAGTACAGTGGACGTCTGTGGGACAGATATGGATCATTAAGTCCTGGCTTTCCAAAACATGGAGTCAAATCCTCACATATGGTCAAATAATATATTGGGGTGCACTGAAAAATCATCACTCATCCATTTTCTTGATCTGCCTGGTCCTGTTCCTGGTTGTGGTGGGTCTGTGTGGAACACAGCATACAGTAGACTACACGTTATATGCATGACTATAAACTGGGCAACATACATGCACACGTGAACCTGCAAGCCACATACAGGAAGAAATGGGGCCAGGAATCGACTTCAAGTTGTTCTCACTGTGAGACAGCAACATTAAAAACTCAACCACCAAGCCCCCCTACTACTGAAAAACTGCTTTATAATTTATATTACTGTAAAAGACCTCATTTCATTTTTATTGACACAGACGCACAGACATAGACACGCACCCACAAGGCTCCAGTTGCAGCTTCGCAACATGCAGTTTCACACTCAATTTACTGCTACCAAAAGGCCATGGACACATCAAATGCTGCCACAATGCTCTGCAGGCAGGCCTGAGGCTGGAGGGGTCACGCACCACTGAGTGAGCCGATGACCTCATGACTACATTAGGGTCACTGAGTCTCCCTCAACCTGCATGATCCTTCTGCAGCTGTAAACCTCCGAGCGCTGTCTCTCAGTGTGTCCAGCATGGCGCCAACATTGCCAGGGTAACACTAGAAAGGCCAAATGACATCTGTCTTGCATTTCAGAATTAAAATCTCACAGGTATAAAAACATTCCACCATGACCATATTTTAAATGGAAGGAAATCATTTTTATAACTGATGGAAGAGCAGAAATGTGAATTTCACATAAAAGGATGTTTCTCTACATGTGTTTTGTGCTCTTTTAAAGATTCAATGGGTGGTATTCGTGCATTAAAATGTCTGAAAATGACCAGACCCGATATAGATATTATATAAAAAGACATATCTTTTGGTTTGCTTCAGATTAAATGTACCACCCGATTACCTTTTCTCTTAAACAATATAAATCCACTGCAAGGGTTATTGGTTTAATCCAACTGGGGCCACCAATGTTCAAACAAACATGCACATATGGCACTGTAAAGGCAATTTGAATTGAATTTCCTCCAAATGCATGCAAGAAAATGCCTCAAACGACACTGCTGCTCAGAGTAAACATACAGAAATATATGAGAAAGAGTAATGATTTCCATTTGGCATTTTATTGGCCCTTACATAAGCCCAGCACAGACAAAATGCAGAAAATAAGAAAAACCGACATGTCTGGATTGAAAAAAAAAAAAAAAAAAAAGTGGAAAATAATGAGAACATAGATGCTGGTTGTGGGTAATGATGAGTCTAAATGTGAGGGCTAACCGCTCCAAAAAAACATGTGTGCTCGCTCTGTTAAGCGCCCTGTAAAAGCTCGTGCCAAGGGAGGGTACAGCAACCAACCACCACCCACTATCCCACCAGAACGAGCTTTTCATCCAGCCATCTGCGTGTCTGAGGGTTGGTTTGTGTTTGCTATTTATTTATCGAAAAAAACATCCAGCAGTCAACCCTTAAATGCAACCAACGGGTGGATGATTGATACTGTTTATCAGCGGCACTTTGTTTCATATTCAAACAGTTGCAAACATTCACACCTGGGAACTACCAACTGCAACCGCAATGTTTTTTTTTTTCTATTGGGGAGCTTTACGGGAGCTACTGGAGATGAGGTTGGGAGTGCGAGACACAAAAGTCAGGTCTTTACTCATGGCCTGGGTTTCAAGCTAGCAAACATTTGAACATGTACATACTGATTCCATCCCCCCCAAAAAACATAAATGTACTTAATTATTTCCTCAGATTTGGATCTTCAAAGTAAGTATCGCCCTGGTTTCCTCCACAGATTTTGGATCATTAAAGAAAATAAGCTCTGTGGCAAAAACAAGTTTATGATACTAACCTTCAACATTGTTAGGATTTTTGAAGCATAAATGACCACCAGGAGTAGAAAGCTAACGCTAGGCTAAACAGTAAGCTACATCGCGTTTGCATGACTTTGCCGTCACCACCACAAGCCCCTTGACTATAAATAAACTATAAATTGAGCTACAATTTCGAAATTTCAGAATAGTTGGGTAGAATAGTTTGCAAGTGATGTCCACGTGCGAGGATGGACTGGTGAGTAGATGAGTCTCCATGTTCGGCGGGATGGCTTTAAATGTCCCCAACAACCTCTGAGTCTCATTTAGCCACTTGTTATTTTAAGTAAATACTATAAAGTGGGGTATTTATTTACGTATTTTATGTTGTAGAACAAAATGTTAAAATAAGCTTGTGTTAACCACCTACCTTATTTAGAGCATTTAACCAAAAACCCGTTAAAAAAACCCAAAACAAACCGAAAGTACAGAAATATATCTGGGTTTTGGGACGCCTTCCTCCTGGACTGTTTGTGTTCTGACTCTCTTTCCCTCTTCACTTTCTCGGATCAGAAGTGCGCTCTTGTGCTGTGCTTGCTTCGTGAGGACCGTGTTTACTTAATTTTTTGCTGACCAGTGTTATCTTACGGCACGAAAAAACATCGTAAGAGCATGGGGACTCAAAATCCTTTAGCCCACAGCCGCACAATGAGCCTGTACACTTAACTGTACTTATCTGTGTGGGGACTCGCAGGAGCACCCCCCTTCTTCCCGCTGTCGCTGTAATCATGTTGAAAGTAACTGATCTACTGCCGCTGCTGTGTAAGCCCTGAGTCACTATACCACAAAGACCGCTAACTTGACTCATAATGTGAGCAATCATTCTCCCTGCATGCCTTAAAAACAAAACACACATCCACAGAGCAAGTTAACATGTGTTACGGGTTGTGTTGGGGTGTTTTCCTCACCGTCCGTGTGTGCACGGTCGGACACTTTTGACACTGGTTGTTTTGGCCTCCTCAGATGTTTTCCGTGCAGAGTCACGGTTTACCACGTTGCAAAGATGGAGATAATAAAAGTGATTGAGGAAGAGAAGAGAAGAGAGGAGAAGAGAAGAGAAGAGTGACCTATTCGTTCAGCAGAAGAAAAGGTTATCTGTGACAGCTGGAGAGACAGAACTGGGCCAGGTGTGTGCTAACTCCCTCCTGCTGCTTTTCTCATTATGAATATCACAGAAGAAAAGGTAGACGGTGAAAGAGGAAGGAAGGTGGAGGAAAAGATGATGGTGCAAGGATGGAGGGGGGGATATGACAGAGAAGGAGGAGGGGGGTAAAGGTCAGAGGAAAATACCAGTAAGTGAGTTGGAGGGAGTGGAACACGAGAAAAAAAGGCTCCAGTCAGAAAGGGGAGACAGAAAAAGGAGGCCAGGGAAGGACTCAGAGAGGAATGCTGGGAATGGGAAAGAGCAGAAAGACAGTGACAGGAGACAGAGTGGAAAAAAAAAGAAGTGCTGGGGAGAGGTGAAATGAAAGGACTGAGGGAGAATAAAGGTAGGAGAGAAGAGGTAGCAAAGAAAACACAGCTGACATAGAGACTGCTGACAGACAGCTGAAGAGAGACAGATGGAGGAGATCTGAGGTGGAGGTAAAGATCGCCCGCCATCACTACAGACAGGTGAATGTGAATGCAGGAGCTTCATCTTTGGGGCCTTTATCTTTTCAATTTGTATTGTGGCTTGCTGGTGCATATCTCTAAACAAATGTGTAATCAATACAAACTAATCAGTAGACAACTGTTGAAGAGAGGCGTTGATTCATTGGAGGGGGGGTTAATTGCAGGACTGTGTTAGTTTTTAGCCCTATAAACTGGTTTATGCATGGTGCATGATTATCCTGCAGCTGCATACGAGCAGCTCCATGTTGACAAAGTTAACAGAGGTTCTGAAGTCTATTAGCACATATGTCCATGTATGTGTGTGTACACTAAGTGTGTTGTCTTGGCCATTTACCAACAGTGTTTAGAGAGAGGGTCGTATGCTTGAAAAGTTGCAGATGCGAATCCTGCAACACCCCATATATAGTCGCGTCCCACATCACATCATGCTCGAGCTTCTTCAACATATATAGAGCATCAGATAGATGTGACTGCGTGTCGATGATGTGCAAAACGTTTGTTTCTGTCTCTGATCCGTGCTGTTTTCGCTTCTCCGTGTTCGCGTTTCTTCTTTTTTTTTTTTTACGGCCGCATTATCAAACAAGCGAGCCGTCCCTCTCTCGGATCGTTTAGCAAGCCTACCTTTGAACTAGCAGAGGGCCCGGAGCAAGGGTGTGCGTGCATATGTCCATATGTGCATGTGTTAGTGCCATACCAGCCTCCGCACGAGAACAGAGTTTTTTCTTCCACACACGTACACATTTTTCCTGCATCCAATCAGTGCCGTGATGCCTCACACAAAAAACAGAGTTAGAAACATCAGAGAGAAACCCCACCGAATGTGATGAGATACTAACAGGGCGGCGGGAGGCCTCCGTGCGCTTTAATCTCGGTTATTTGTTGATTTATGGAGCTCGGGTCCGACAGAGTGTGTGGAGACATCAAAACTGAGGTGCAATGTCCAGCCTGCCTAAAGAGTCCGTGAGCAAGTCACTAAATGTGTAGCTTTATATTCATTTCAAGGGCAATGTGAGGTTAAAATTTTTTTTTATAATCCATTTGTCTGACAAGTCTAGATGGATGGAGTTTTTCATATAGACATTTCACTGCACTCATGTACTTGGACCTGTTTTGCACTGGCTCCTATTTTTCTTGGTGTTTTCGAGCGAACGCTGTGACTGTACTTCCAGGGGAGGGTATTTTTAACCGGTGTGGCTGTACTGTAAACACCGGGCCGCTCTGTGTGTTCTCACTCCAAGATTTAAACACCGCGGCCGACAGCAGACTCCCCATGGCACGAAAGGCAATGAAATACTGTGTGTGAGACAGAAAGCACAGGAGGAAGGAGGGAGAACGAGTGCTGGAAAGCATAATATTGTTTCAGATATTTGCCCAATTTCGACCCAGGGGTCATTAAGGAATCTCAGCAGAGTGGGGGGGGCGGGATGTTGCAGAAGTGGACAGACTAATGTAAGAAATGTGAGTGGATCCCATTAGTGGTAGTTATGCAGCTGCGACATATGTTAACCTCATCTGATTTTTTACATTTCTCGGTTTAATTTGATAATCTTATGGTTCAAAATCATGTGTTAGACCAGAAGTCACTGCCATGTTTCCAACTTGGACGAGGCCGAGTGAGCTGAGGTGGACTCCCCTGTTAACACATTATTTCTGATTGGTTGAGCAGACCACAGGCTGTTGACCTTCATACTAAAAATACCACTAAATTTGCAAAGGACAAACTACTGCAGGGCAGCAGCAAGAACACGGACATTATGATGAAAACTGCAAGAGCAAACTTGGCCTGCATTATTTTTTGTTATGAAAGCGGTTTCAACCGAGGCAATTTTCATGCAACTCTCATGACATTCTATACTGAAGTTAAAAAAAGCTGCGGTTCCCTTTTTCAAGAATGCAATTTAGGATCAATGAGAACCGAAAAGCCACTCCGTTCTCATCGCAGTGTGTCTTAAAGATCACCTCCTTTTCTGAATGGAAGACGTGCAAATATAGCGGCGCTGCCTTTCCTGCTTGATAGCGTTCACACCTCCCTCACGACGACAACTTCTCTTCCAGATATGGAGTCCGGCACACGCCAAGGCAGACCACCCATGACTGAGACACGTTCAGCCATCCCCACCACAACCCATCCGATCCATCCCCACCCGCCTCCCTCTGCTGGAACAAGTTGGCCCCTCTTGCTCCCTGCCTTCTCTCTGTTGTTTCAGCAGTGTCACAGCCAGCCGGCGGGGGAAGAGCGAGAGCGGAGCGGGAGCCAGGAAGACAGAGAGAGCACGCTTTGACCGCTGATGCGCTGGACAAAACCATAAATGCATCACTGCGAGAATTGTGGTGAATTATGGTTTAGACGACTTGTAGACAAATGATCTAATACTCCACAAGTTTCCTTTTCATATTCCTCTTTTGAATCACTCCAAATGTTAGGTCATAACAGATGCAAATGTAACTGCAATGGAGCTGATGAATATAAATGCTCATTAGAAGTGACACTAATGGCCGCACTGAGTGCTATTTCTTTCTCATGCATATGAATATATGAAAGCAGTCTGTTTAGTTTAACACAAAAATGCAAATTCAACGCATCTGAACTCCAAATATTGAGAGCTTCAAGCAACTTCATATGGATAGTGTCATCATGTTGGGCAATTTTAAGTAAGTGTGCTTATTTTTGTCATCTAATTTAAATTTAGTCATAATAATATAACACATTATATGGATTACTTGCTCGTCCTTATCAGAAAAAATATGACAATGGAGGTCAACCTCGCAAGCAGCTTAATAAAACATGTATTTAAGTTGCTTGTTGGAAGGCGACCTCTACTGGCTATAGTAACTAGGAGCAGAGGAGGAAGTCAGGTGGTAACAGGACTTTTACCAAAGACACCGCTGTTTTTTTGTCAAATATGTAATCAGAAGTCAGTGGTGAGTTAAGCGCTCCCAGCTGACACTGGGTGATGGCGGGGGATACCTTAGATGAGTTGCCAGTTCATCACAGGGCTGACATATAGGAACAACCATTCACGCTCACGCCTACGGACAATTTAGAGTAACCAATGAACTTTTTTTTCTTCTTTTTTTTGCATGTCTTTGGATTGTGGGAGGAAGCCGGAGTACCCGGAGAAAACCCACCCAGACACGGGTAGAAGATGTAAACTCCACACAGAAATTGGGACAACAGCGCTAACCACTGCACCGCCATGCTGCCCAAACTTACAAATCTTACAAACAAAGGTAACCTAGTGCTTAACTTACACTAAGTTACATACATGAAATCCATGATGTCATTCTGAACCTAACCAAGTAGTTTTAGTGGCTAACCCTAACCAAACAGCGAGCATACGACGAAATTCAGCTGCATATGCTGATGGTACCCTTGCTGGTGTGAGCATGTTTCGGGATTACTTTGGAGGTTACTCGACGCGTGAAGACTTCAACACGCAGAGACAGACAAAAGAGGTGAAGAAAATGTGTGAGAGCAGTAACAGGACGAAGAGAGGAAAAGTGGACAAGGGAAGGCAGACAGTGTCAGGCCCACCCAGAGGAAGAGGAATGGGAAAAGCAGAGGTTTGTTTACATTCTACTCACTCACTCAAACTCACTGGACCCCGACATTATCCCCTGAGGCACTCTGCCTCACTTTCCTCCTTTTGAACCCACCCATGTTGTTGCCTCGAGCAAGCCAGAGCAGGAGATGCACCAAACAAGAAAAATATACAACAACAGATCCTGATTATTCTCCTCAGTCCTCAGTGCACACACACACACACACACACACACACACACACACACACAGACACACAGACACACACACACACACACATACTGAGAGAGAGAGAGAGAGAGAGAGAGAGAGAGAGAGAGAGAGAGAGAACCAACAGGATGTTTTTTGTTCTCTAAGTGGGTGAGTGTGTCTGGCACTCGTCCGCACTTCCGGCAAACACTTGTGTACTTTTTCTTGAGGAGCAACATTCCAGGATGACATTTCACTGACATCAGAGGCTTGCAGAAATAGCAGCCTGCAACGGCCGCGGCTGGTGTATACAATGAGCTGCATTTCTGAGATAAAGAAACATTCAGCGTATCCAGTCCGACCCTATTCTGTTGACAAAAGAGAGGGCATGTCACAGTGCACTGACAGCAGAGAAAGATAGCTTTAGAATCGGCTCGTAATAGGTACTTGTTGTATTGTAAACACAAAATGAGTGCATTCAACCTGCATCCAATTACTTATAGTACCATACTGAAGGCCACACAGTTGTAAAGACTTATGAGACCTGTAAAAGAAAGGCACAACTTGACTTTCCCAAACATTGTTCTCTGGGGTATGGAGCAAATACGTGCGCAATAAAAACAGGGACTTATGTGGTGACACTAATTGGTGGTTTCTTCATCATACCAGGGAGCTAGTTTCAGTAATTGGTTGTATTCTCATAGTCTAGACCATAAAGGCCTTGAGACTATAGGAGCTTGGTCATCACTGAACTGCCATTATTTTAAATGTGCAACGCAGGCTAGGTTGGTTAAAAACACATTATGTAATATTTCTGCATTAAGATGTCTAAAAACAACAATCTGTTTTATATTTTGTTAATTATTATTCATGGTAACCGTAGGATTCACTGGTCACTTATGAATTTCATCACAAGCCCTTTCACCGCCTCCAGCTGCTATATCTTCCAGGGAAACACCAGGTTATACATCGGAGAGTGAGTAAGGAAGGCAACCAATATAAGCTAGCCACTCTTGCGGCAGAAATTGCTTTCAAGTCAAATCGCAGAGCCATTAGACAGTATTCTCCGGGAAGCATTCAGGAGTGAATAGACTAACTTCAGATAAATCCCACACTATTTTTCAAGGATGAATAAAGACGGATCCAATCAACATCATTTGTCCCTCTGTCATACTGTAGAGTTAACAAAAAAGGTGCGATGCAATCTTCATTTCCACCTCAAAAAAGAACTCCAAATTGCCCACCAAATCAGTTCCCGAGCTGTCTGATTTGGACAGCTGCCAAAACTCTTGATGCAGAAGATAATTCTCTATCAGTGGTGGTGCCACTGACACTTCATTAAAAGCCCAGTCAACTCAGATAAGCTCTTCATTCCAGCCCGTCATCCCGCAGCACCAGAGGCAGTGACTGATGTGAACTGTCAGGGGCGTGTACAACAGGAAAAGCAAATGTCTCGCCGTGTTCTCGTCTCCATCGTGGAGGGGGAAATGGGAGTCTCTGACAAATCATGAGTTGCACAACACCACTAATAGAAACTGTCCACCTGCGGATGGCTGTGAGAGCTCTGCGACAGGAACATTGGTCCTGTTAGCTGAGGAACTTAGACACACAAGCAGACACAACTTAAACTGGAATGGCACTCAGTGTATACCTCGACCAAGGCCCAACAGTTCCCTTTAAATCAATCAAGCCTATTCCAATGTCACACTTGATAGCCCTCGATCACTCTGATCTTGATTTCACATTACCAGACTGGCAGAACACACAATAAGATTACCTTGCACAACGATTCTAACTACAGATGTACTGTCAGTTGTAGAACACGTAGTCAAATCCCTCACAGCAATGGTTAGCTTAAAGTTTAACCAGTCGCATTAACTAAAGGTTGTCAAAAATCAATGCAATGCGCCGATGGCCATGCTTCTTTCAACGTTCAAAAACTTGGCAGCCGCGCGTTGTGTTCAGAAGTCAGGTCAAGGTAGCAAACACCTGTGCACCGACAGAAAAAAAAAATGCAGACGCAACTTGTGGACGCTTGTACGAAACTAGGCGCAGTCCATTGTGCAGTACTGCAGATCCGGGGGGGATTATCCATCACACAATAAATACAGACTGTTTCAATACAGCTGAGATTAGCCGCGACTGATTCTGAATGGTGTCCAAAATTAACCTCGTCCGGGCGCCTTAATTGTGCCCTTCACACACCATTAGACGGCCCAATAGCACCCCTGCATCGCCTTCTTTCGCCTTGCAGATGGAGCATGAGCGCAGCAGTCACATTCGGTGAGGCACGGCTACATCTGTTCCACGTGAAACCCCTCAATCCAAACACGGTGGAGGGGCCTGGGCTGTCGGGCTGAGCTGCAGATCGAATTTGTTTCAGCTGCTTGTCTTAGCATTCGCTCGGACTTCCTCGCTGGCTTCGCTCGAAACAACATCAGGCCTGCTGTCTTCTGCAAACGCCAATGAAAAAACAAATCCTTTCTTCCCCCCTGCTTAGTGCTTAACCCTCTTATTTATTTTTCTTGTGTCATGATCATTCTGCAGGCACAGGGATATTGTCAGGATACCGTGATGCTGATTCTTGCAGTTCTGCCTGCTTTTAAATTCAGTGATGGAGGAGTTATTTCACTGATATGCTGACTGCACGTTGTTCTGCACGGCAGCCACGATAAAATAACACAGACTTGACTGACTGGAAGGATTCTCCACCACAACCGGCCTTAAAAATGAAGAAATACAGCTTCAACTCTGGCAAACACCCTCCAGGTTAGGATATGTTTAACCCCAGGACCACAAGCCGACACATGCCAGCACTATTGTATACAAAGGGGGTTTGCATGTGCACAAACAAGCATGCCCCTGCACACTTGCGCACACACACATACACACACACACACACACACACACACAATCCTACACTTGAGCCTGCTTGATAAACTAAACAAGCAGTGTTTGTTAATGTGAGGGAGTAATGACAGCGTTTACTCCACCTTCTCTCCCTTTCTTCCCCTGAAAGCCCCGAGAGTAAAGCTCTTAAGGGACTACACAACACAATTAGACAGACTAATTACCCCCTCCATACCACCAATTCCTCACCCACACCGACAGGCCGGGGCAGGCAGGAGAGTTCTGCCTCGCTACGAGCTTCCCAAGGACGAGGACTTGCGGCGCACTGATTGTGCATTTCAGGCAAATTAGCATATTCATTATTCCAGAGGAACACTAGAACAAGGCTCAACAACAAGTCACAACAAATAAGAATAACACTAACCCTAACCCTAACCTTACAAGATAGAGGGCTAAATAAATGAGGTACGGAACAAGTTGGGGGGACGGTGTGGGGAGGCCTGCATGAAGGGTCCAAGAGACACTTTTAATGGACCAAGCAGGAGATTTCTCACTAACAAGCTGAAAGTCAAGCTGAAGTTTGCTAGTTCAGCAGCAGGTTAATGATGAGCCCCCCCCCCCTCCTCTGCCTCCCCTCCTCGCAGTCACCCTGCAGCCGATTTGGACTCAAGTCACGAACACGCCGGGAGGATTTAGAGGCAGGGGAGCGCTGACCTGCACTTTGATGTCTCCTGCCCACGTTTCCTCTAGGTCACGAGGAAAATCAGCAGCTTTGTTCGGTATCAAAAGCCAGAAAAAAAAAAGAATCAGGGTCAGGGAGTCTTTTCATTTTCTTCCTCTCTGTCTCTGTTAGGAAGTCTTGTAACGGTAGAGACGAGGGAGGGGGAGGAGGTGAGATCAACCGGCCAAACAGGAAAGTTTCAGTTTGCTCAGTCTGACAGTTCGGGGATGTGGGACGGACTGAAGGCGCTGCTCGGAGTATTTGGCGGGGAGTTTTGAAAACTCCTTCCTCCTCAGGACGGACCGACCCCGCCTGCTCTGTTGCAGACTTGAAAACGGAGCCAAATTTCTGCAAAGAGGAAAGAACTTGGCACGGCCTGAGTTTAGTATGGCGAAGCACTTAACTGTGATCACTGTGCGTCTATTAAAGCATCTGCAACATTGCGGTGCTGTTTGGGGGTATTAGGAGTGTGCTCTGGGAAGGAAGGTGCAGGTAATCCATCTGAAATATTACCTTTGCATGGGAGACAGAAGGGGGGGAGACAACCAGGGGGGAAAACAGAGTGTATTCAGACCATGTCCAGACCTAATCTTTGGGGCTTCTCAGGTAGCACCCATTACACCTGTATTAGCTTTCTTCTATAGAAGAGCAGGCATGGTTCACTTCCCAGGTGAAGGTCTTAATAGTCTTGACTAAATACCTCAAAACAGTACCCTGTCTGCCACAGAAAATATATTTGGGGGGGGATAGGGGGGGGAAAGGGGAAAAATAATAAAAAAAAGGGGGGGGGGGGGGGGGGGGGGGGGGATTTAATATATATAGTATATATATATATTAATTAAATTTTGGGATGGGTAGGGGGGGGGGGGGGGGGGGGGGTTTTGGGGGGGGGGGGGTTTTATTTTTTTTTTTTTTTGGTTTTTTGGGGGGGGGTTTTTTTTTTTTTTTGGGGGGGGGGGGGGTGTGTGTTGGGTTTTTTTTGTGTGTGGGGGTTGGGTGTGGGTTGTGTTG